>OY735146.1:8088380-9313985 GCA_963457615.1 Nicrophorus investigator
TCGTGCCCAAATAAGGATTGTTTAAACGCAGCTGCAAGTGCAGGTGTTCAATTTTTATAAATAATCTCATTTTTATTACATTTTTATCGCATAAATTTTATGTTGGAATTGCTTTAATAAAAATTAACTAAATTAATATATAATTTGATTTTTCGGTAAACTCTCAATTTTTATTACTTTTCTATCGTTTTATTATTTTCATTTTAATTAAAATTTAGCGAAACAGTACAATATAAATTAAATAATCCGTAAATATACGAAATTATTTGTAATTTTTATTAATGAATTATTAATTACAATATTTACTATTTCATTTAATTTAATTACTTGCTAAGTTTCGATAAACGTTTAAATAGCTTATTTTTATTTCAACGAATGAGTACTTCTATAAGTCACCTATAAGTCACTTGGCAAATAATGCTTTTCGAAACTAATCAATTTTGTAATTCTACCAAGTTAAATAATTTTAATATATAAAATGCGATTTGTCGTTTAAAGAAATATTGAATTACATTAAGTTTTTAAAAATTCACATTTACATTAATCAATGCAAGTAACCATAATAAAAAGTTAATAATTTATTAAAAAAAAATGTAATAATATTTATATAAAAAGAAATACAAATTATTATTTTTGAGAAATTGAAAAATAATAAGTTTAATAAAATATTTTTCAATCGCAACTGCAGATGATTCACCCGCAAAATCGCCTAATTTTTATTGTTTTCTGCGAAACGCACTATTTTCGTGCCCAAATAAGGATTGTTTAAACGCAGCTGCAAGTGCAGGTGTTCAATTTTTATAAATAATCTCATTTTTATTACTTTTTTATTGCATACATTTTATGTTGGAATTGCTTCAAATAAAAATTAACTAAATTAATATATAAATTGATTTTTCGGTAATCTCTCAATTTTTATTATTTTTCTATCGTTTTATTATTTTCATTTTAATTAAAATTTAGCGAAACAGTACAATATAAATTAAATAATCCGTAAATATACGAAATCATTTATAATTTTTATTAATTAATTATTAATTACAATATTTACTATTTTATTTAATTTAATTACTTGCTAAGTTTCGTAAAATTTTTAATTTTTATATTATGTCAAAGCAATGTTTTATTTTATTGAAAACGAAAATACTAAATCAGGTTGGGTAAAAAAATATAAATTAAATTAAGGCGTCGGCGCTATATTCCGCATTCTTCCTATTCCACGATGATGATTATTATTATTCAGCGGCATCTTTCGACGCTGCCGCCGCCGTTGCCGCCCGTTCCATCCAAAGTAGGTTCAGTTCGCCTTTTCTTCCTTCATTTTTCCGTTCCTTTTTTCGGTTATAATTCATCGGAATGTAAGTGGAAGTTTTTGCGCCCTCCGGCCAGAGCGGATTGAAGGGAAGTTTTCTGAGGGCGGCTCCTCAAAATGACTTAATACAATGCTAATGCGTTTAAGAATAAGATGGGCCGTAATTGGATTCGGTCCTATTGGTAATTCAATATTTCTTAACGGATTAATTTCATTTTAATCTCAAATGCCAGGCGACCGCATCGACATCGAAAAAAATTATTCTACATATATTTCGTATTACGTAATGTAAATAATTGTTAGCACATTCGACGTTTTTATTATCAGCGTTTCGAAGCAGTAATTATGCGCTTATCTCGTTGCTGCTCTTTATTTTTGTTGAATTGCTGAAAATTTAATTACGTTTCTCAACTTAATGAATAAGTAAATAATTATTAGAGCAGGAAACGTCTCGTGGTTCCATAAAGGTCAGGTGCGATAAACTCTGCTCTAAGTTTATTGATGAGTTTTTTGGAAGTTCTACATACAAAATTCATTACTTTAATATTTTATATTAATCATTAATATTATTCATTAAACACTTCATAAACAATATTTATTTATATATTTTAAATTCTATAAAAAAAATAAGAAACAAATTTCAAACTTAAAGAAAATTATGTAATTTTATTCATTTAAAATTGTAATATTTTATTAGAACTAATTATTACAGTTTTCAAATAAATGTTTTGAAACTTTGTTTAATTAGATATGAACTGGATTCGGTTTCTTTGATGTCGTAATGAGTAATATAAATCAACAGTTGTAGATTATATTTCGTTAGTTTCATTAGGATGTAGTAAATTTAATTAAAAAGTTGCTCGGTTAAACTAAATTTGTTCATAACCGAATCACGGTTATGTAATATCGAACGGATAATCCGAAGCCGCGCGTATGCAGTTGGTTTGGCCCTAATATTTTTGCCATAGAAAACGAAAGCTAACGTTAATTGATATAATATTCCTAGGCGTCCGCAATTTATGCTAATCAGTCAATCTGTATGGTAATATTTCTATAAGTTTGATAAGAATGAAACTCAGTAATTTCGTTACTAGTCGCGTGAATCTACATATTTTATGAACTAATATAATTTCGGGCTTACTCCTGCCCGTCTATTCCCTCGTTTCTTTGCTTTCCTTTTTGTCATTTTTCAGCACGCGGCACTTTGTTTCCTTTCTTTTTTTTTATTCGCTTCCTGTCCTTCCGGGGCGCAACAACATTTAATCCAGCTTTACGAGATTTGCATACTTTTATCTTTAATCATCTCATCGCGCCGGAGGAACGGATTACACATATTTCATAGAATTTCGTATAATCGAGTTAATTTCCCGGCATGTGTTGCATCCGAATCGAGGAAGTGTATCAAATATTTTATGGTTGCTGGGTATTACGGAATCTTCCGGATGAAACATAAAAAGGCAGAAGCTTCCAATTTTTGAATACAATAAAAGCTAAGGGCGGGAGAAGGAGACGTGTTATGTACGAACCTGCGTTTTCCTCTTCACTTTTGTTGGAAACTTCAACGACGGAATCTTTTTTTTTGGAACTACCCGGATTGGCACATAGCAAACTTGTTGTTTCATCAGGTGTATTTACTTCCACCTTCTTCTGATGCCACTCGACAGGCTGGAATCAAAAGCGTTAATCACTAAAGAAAACATCGATTTGATAAAACCGGAAATGAATGTAACGAGGATGAAGAAGCAAATCTGTCTGGGAAAGGGCAACTTCCCCCTTTTTGGGTCGAATAATTGTAAAGCATTCTGCGGCGCGAAGCGCCCTAAGGCTCCTCGGGGATAAGAATCTTGTGTTTGGCATCTAATTTTCGGAAATCGGCGAAATAGAATAAAATGTAAGAGCAAAAAAAATATATACACCGGGGTTGAAACCGCGCATCAAGGTACAGGGTGAAATTTAATTAATTATATTCTTGTAACTTGCGCAAAACGAAAAGCAAGTGGATGTAATCCTCTACAATGTGTACTTTGTTAGCAGTAAAGCTTCGTTTATAACCCCGACCACGCGATCTATGATTGTATATTAACCTGTGGGGACTTGAAACGCTGCGCGCTGAGCCCAAGGATTAACATACTAATTTTCGTAATTTTAATCTATTTATAGTCTTCATTTGTGTCCGCTTTCAGATATCATCTGCACAATTTACTTTAAACAATTACGAATATATTTTACCTCAATCCATTCATATCTGCATGTACGTAGATACATATATAACTTATTCATACGAAGTACCATATTACATCAAAACACAAATCATAATACATCATTCATTCATATTTCATTAATATAAACATTAGCGAAACACGCAAATCACAAAATATGAATTATTAATACCCAAATATTCAAATTACAACTAACACAAATTTAAATAATCCTTACATAATTTACAAATTATAACAAGATAATATTAAAAGAAATGCTTTTTTAAATTATGCAATGAAATATATAAATTAAAAAATATTTATACTAAGTTGAAAATAAAAACAAAGAATTAATTGAATTGTTAAGTTCCGGTAAAACGCAGATGTAATTTTGAAGTTATTGTGCAAGTCGTGTGAAGAATTAGTAAGTGGCTTTTCAGTATTCAAGGGGTATATCTCAAAGGGAAACAAATCCGCACACAGGGAAGAATTGCTTATACTTTAGTTTTATATTGTATTGTATTTACTTGGAATAGAAGTGATCCGACGAGTCCGTGTAAGGATAGTGCGCCTAGGATGAAGGTAGCACCTTTGTAACCATACTCGTCTAAAAGATATCGAACGAGTTGTGGCATCATCATCTGTCCAATTCCTGTTCCCGCCATGGACAGACCGACGGCTTGGCTCCTTTTCTTATGAAAGTATGTTTTCACAGCCAGGAAGGTTGCCGGCATGATCAAACCAAAGCCTAAACCTGTAAAATAATCAACAACTTAGGCGTTTCAGAAATAAAGACTACACTAATGTGTATCGACGGGGCGGCGAAGGTTTCGATGATAAATCATTGTTCTGGTTGTTAATCGCGAGTAATTTATAATTTTTTTCCAAATGGAAGGAGGCGGCGAAGCGCGCCTCGTAGTCATATATATTCACTTTCTTGTCTCATTTGGCATTCCGCGAAGAATTGCGATGATTCATGCCGTCATCATGACAAAGGCTATTTAGTGAAAAATATTTCATATTAACGCTCTCAGCCGTCGCCTCCGCCGCTCCAGCTCTTTCGTATATCTTTTTCGCTTCTTCCCCCCAATTTTATTTTATTTTTTAAGTTCTGGGTAGAAAAGCGTAAAGTAAAATTAGATTACCAGTGAAGAGGCTGTAAGTTATTATTAAATGTACGAGATTCTTGGCGAAGCTGGATAAAATCAATCCAGTCGATGTGAGCACCACTCCGATAAATGTCACAAGCCTGGGACTGTAATTCTTCAGTGCAGGACCCGTCACGATTCCAGAGAAATTTGTCACCATACTGCAAATGTTCATCACCAATGCAACCCCCATAGTTCCATGACCCATAGCTTCTATTTCTTCACCAAACAGCAAACCAAATAGCGACACCAAAGATTGATTCACCATCTACAAAATAAAAATACTGCTTTTAATTTCATTCATAACAAACACACGATAATTTACGCAACAAAATATTTGTTTTTATAAAAAAAAAAAATATTTTTATTATTTAAATTTCAGCATTTTTTTTTGTAATTAAATAATTTATTTTATTAAATTCTCAATTTTCTTTTAGTTTACGTTTAGTTTTTTCTGTTCAATTGAAGAAAATGAAGAAATAATTTAAGAATAACTGAAAAAAATTGCAATAATGCAATCGTAAAATTTCAGATTTTACTCAATATGAGAATCTGTTACGTGTTTTATAGGTGAACTCGATTTACGATGTTCAAAGGTCGTAATATTCAAGAATACCTAACGTTAAGTTATTATATAAAACTTCAAGGTCACGCTTTTAAATGTTAATTAAAATTAATTTAATTTATGTTTCAATTATTGAATTGTTGTAAATTGAATGTGTTTTTGATATAAAAGTTTGTATAAAGAATGCTTGTGATGCTGTAAATGCCCAAAATAGTCCAGGATCAAAAAGGGATTTATTGATTCTACTGAAAGGCCCGGCGTCAAAGTCTTTCCGTATCCTTGCGCTGAAAGTAATTTAAACGCAAATAAAGATTAATTCTTTGGCACTAATGTTTGCTAATTAACAACAACATCTACAAAATAAAATAATGTAGAAGTTTAAATTGGAAGTAGATCAGTTTAAAACCATTTATTAAAGGTTGTGTATTATTTTGTTTGGAAGAAAAACTCAAGTAAGCGAGAAAAATATTAATTTTTTGTTGGTTTAGTTTTAAGTATTCTTTACTAGTCTGTCACACTTTTGTACGAGGGCTTTAATGAATTGTCGAGTGCGGAACTGTTGCTTCCGAAGCGGAGGTGCGTTTTTCTGTTAACAATTTTTTTATGAACTGCGAGCACCTGAATTCATTAACCTTTTCTCCGGAAGTAATCCTCTTAGCCGTGCAATTTTTACTCTGGCCATTGCATCCGTACATGCACACACTCATAACTATATCTATATATATTGGAATCCGAGCAAACGCTGAATTTTTCAAATAAATCATAATTCTAGTTGGGAAAGAGACTTTCCTGCATAATGCCCGGAACGCTGAAACTTTTCATCATATTTTATTGAAAATAACGCTTTGCTTAATCGAAGCTACCAACTACCTAAGGAAACGTGAGCTGCGGCCAACTCTTTTTTTAAATTTACTTTCAATAGAATACAAACTTATATTTATAAATTTAAAAATAAACTCTACTTTAATTTTACTTATAGAACAATATACAATACAATTACAAGACTTAATATAAGTTTAAAAATAGTTAAAAATAATAATTAAAGTCAATTGACGTAAATGACCTTCAAACGCTGTCATTGAAATTGTAGCGTAATTTATACAAATTTAATAATAAATTTAAAAATTAATTTTTACTTATGTAATTGCAAGACTTTATATAAATTTAGAAATAGGTAAAAAAAAATAATGGAAGTCACTTGACGTTAGTGACCTTCAAACGCTGTCATTGAAAATTTAATATTGTATTTTGTTATGCAATTTTTTTATTCTATATGCATGAAAGGTGCGATCATTACTGGAGAATGCCTATGGGCTATATGGTCTGATGGGTTAAAATACTTTTATTGAAGCCTTCAGGAGATACTCGAATGTGTTTGTGTATTGTGAGGAACATGTATTGTAATACACAATAAATTTCTTATAGAAGTCGAAAACCGTTCGGGCTTTGAGTGTTTAGTTGTAAAAGGCCCTTCGACCTCCGCACTCAAGGCTACAAACCCTAAGGATCGGGTCTCGTTCATCCGTCGTGCCTGATTTACCAAGGAGTGGGTGCATCTTTGCTCCCGGCATTTAAACGAGCCTATTATATTATTGTTGAGCTTCCCTATAATCCCTTCTTTTGTCGACGACATTTCAAAGAAACGTTTCTAATTTTCTATTATCTCAACGCTTTTTTGCTCTTCAAGTTTCATGGAGTCAACGATCAAGGAATGCCTCTGAAACCAATGTACCGACTGCAAAAAAACAGTTTTTGCTTAGATAATTTTAATAAATTTAATTTTTCAGGATATATCTATGAATATATTATAAACTACTCTACTCTAATTAAAGTTTAATTGAATAAATTTGAAATCTGACTTTAGATTTAGAATCTGTTATATATAATTATATAATATAATACTTATATAATTTAAATATATTATATATAAATAAGAGTGCAGCTTTAAATTATTCACTACGGAAATCCAAATGCACTTTGAGTTCATGAAAAATTTATTTTACGGTCAGAGCTGAATATTACATACAGACGGAATATATTTAATTATCTCTTGGAAATAAACAGTTCCAGTTCATTTAAGTTTAAGACACTTGCTAGTTTTACTCGTAATTTTTCCTTTTAATAGTACTTTCTTTCAAACTACATTAACTCTTCTTTATGTATCTGTTCATACTGAAACGAATGCAATTCTAGTAATTTAATTATTTATTCTTTTATTTATAAAAAAAAAAATCGAATAGGCACATATTTTTATTTTTCCAACTATATGGAAAATCAATGCAAAAATCCATTAAAATTAAGCAATTTTGCAAAATTATATTTTATGTTTAAATTCAAGAATTTTGTGGTAGAAACTTGTCAAATTAGTTAAAAATGTTGACTTTAATGAAATTTATTATATTGTATTTAAATAAATTAAAGTTATGTAATAAATAATAATATTACATAACTATTTGATTGTATTTATGTAAATATTTATATTTTCCAACTATATGGAAAATCGATGCAAAAAATAAGCAATTTTGCAAAATTATAATTTATATTTAAATTCAAGAATTTTGTGGTAAAAATTTGTCAAATAAGTTAAAAATGTTGACTTTAATGAAATTTATTATATTGTATTTAAATAAATTAAAGTTATGTAATAAATAATAATATTACATAACTATTTGCATGATTGTATTTATGTAAATATTTATAAATATATGAAATTATGTAAGGAGGGGTGAAGATAATTGAAAGTTTTGGGGTAGCGATCGGAATCAAACGCTTACGTAATTCGCGTGACGAAATTGGATGGGAAAGCAAATGAAGAGATAAAAATAAATAAATGGATTCGAAGGGGGGAAAAGAAAATAATCAAGTATGAACCGTATTTAATTCCAGCCGATCGTTATGTAAATATTATGCAGCTCACTTACTCATGCGTGCAGGTAAAGCTGGGAGACATGACTTTATTGAAATGGTAAATAGCAGATAAATCCACCACCTGTAGGTCGTAGAAAATTGCAAGCGACATGCATCTATCCCTCATACCGAGGACCCCCTGTGCTCATCCCCTTCAGAACTCATCCCACCCTCGACGGCTCGTTGAAACCTGTGGCGACAGACATTCCAACCCCTCGACCCTATTCTCGTCCTTCCGCCGGATCGTTTTCGGACTAAGCACTCTGCTTTACTAGATTTTTAATCAACCATAAACTGTTTACAGTTTATCCCCTGATGAGGAAGGGGAGCTACGACGTTACTAGCGATCATCAAATATAAACGATGTCTTTGCTTTAAGTATATATTTTATGTGACAATCATTACACTCTTCGATTTATATATCTTCAAGTTTATAACATACACTCTCTAAAATTAATACATATACTTCAGTTTATACCATATTTATTTAGAAAATTTAATGACCACACTTTAAAAAACACTTTAACTAATAGATTACTATGAGTCATGTCAATTTATTATTAATGATAATTAAAATTATCTTTATTTATTTATTTCTATATAATTTTTGAAAATATTTTGTATCCTTTCCTTTGAAGGAATTTCGGTTTGTTTTATTTAAATATAATTATGAGTGATAAATTTATAGTACACATGAAAATAAAGTTTACTGTGAGAAATTCCGTTTGCATGTTCAGTTGCTGTTAATGCTGAAAATTTCTTTTAGTCGGCCTTTGTACCGTCATTGGAGAAGGACAATGAAATTTTATGGAATGGAATAGTGTGAGAGAGAAACGGGTACAAAAAAAGCAAAGCAAAAAAAAACAGAAAGAAAGAGACAAAATAAGAGAAATACGCACTGAAAGAAGTGGAGGTACTTACGTTGGTGAGGGCCACCCCAATAACAATAATCCAGCCCCATCCTCCATCCGGCGGTTCCTTCCGATAATTTGCCATCTCGCCTTTAAACCTTACATTTCGACACTCGGATTACAACTGGCGATCTTATCGGCTCGTATGTGACTGAAAGCAAGTGATAAAGATTATCGGCTATCGATTTGTTTATTCTTTATCGAGCCTCCAAGCCTGATCCAAGGTCTCAACCGTAGTTCCAACCACGCATCCATCATTCATTCTAATAAGACGGGGAGGAGGCTGCCTTCCATCGAATCACCAAATACTGGCGTTATCTTGATAACCCTTTTGTATCCCCCTTGGAGGGTGAACACTTTTTTTCCACTGTTTCATCCGATGACTGTGAATTAATGATCACCAAAAGCTTGCAACAAACACAGTATTATTCTACTTTTTGTCAACAGATGTTCATTATATTTATTTTAACTGAAATTAGGCTGAAAAATAAACATTTATTGGCCAGAAATAGAATTCTAGGAATATCATATTCCGTCCTAATAAAATGATTAAAATGATAATCAATTAAATCTTATTAATAAATTTGATTCCTAAATGAGTAAAAATATAATCAATGATGATAAAGTGAATTTGATTAATTCTGATAGTTGATGAGGAATAGATTATGAATTAGATTAAGAAATATGAGTAAAAAATAATCAAGAACTTAGATTTAATTCTTGATTCAACTAATTTGTCATTAGAAAAAGACTAATGAATTATTAATCCTAATTACTCACCTGGTATGATAACCTAATCATTGTTAAGAAATGAATCAACGGAGACAAAGAATAATGGAAGTGGTATAAAAAAGTAGTAATTTGTTCATTATTCAAGTGAAGCTCTTAGTGAAAAGAACTCCTTCAGTTTAATATAAAAAATGTCGGAAGAAAAGCAGATTTTTACTGAAGACCAAACCAATAGGTAAATATAAAACATTACAATAGTAACATTAAATTTAATGCAATGTAGTTTCGAGGTATTGGAAGCTACTGTGACCACAGAAATGATGTCGGTTGATGTTACTAATAATATTCAAAAGATCTCGCCCTCGGGATTCCAACTCAAGTTGGATGTTGAACTTCCGGCTGGAAGCGATTCTGTAGCCGAAAACAGTTTGGACACTTTACTACCTCTTGAACTTCATTCAGATGCAATAAATTCGCAAGATCGATCAAAAACTGAATCAGAAATTCAAGAAAACATTAAAATAACTAATGAAGCTTCATTAGAAAACAAAGAATCTACTTGTGATTTCTTGATTGACTTCCTAGATGATCCAGTTAAGATGAATATTTCTGGTGATTCCAAAATTGAAGCACCTATGACTTGTCTTCTAACAGGAATTTTGGATCAAGATATTCCAATAACTAATGAAGTTGCTTACAATGATTTACAGACATCTGAGTCTGGTAATGGCATAGATGAACTTGACGCGTTCATTAAAAGTATTTACGATGTTTTTCCTGAAGCTTCGGATAGTAATATAGAGATACTAGGTGATACTGAGAGTACAGTTTTTGAAGCCATTATTACAAAAGATGATGAGAAAGCAGAATCTGCAAATGAAACTAAGAGATTGTCTATCGGTTTTTTCGATTTAAAAATAATTGAAGACATGACTCCAGATGGAGTGAATAATTTGGTTAAAAGTATTTATGAGGTTTTGCCTAAGAAATTGAATGAGACTGAAACAGCAAAAACTGAAACATTACCTTTGAAAGAAAATCTTTACGATACATTGCCTGCTGGAATTCGTTTAGTTAACGATTTATCTGTTTTATCATCTAGTCTGGATAATACTTATATTCAGGTCGTTGAAGATAAAACTGATGAAGCCAAAATATTAAATTCAGATGTTGAAAGTGACTACAGCACTTTGAAATATGGAGATGCTAAATGTATTCAATATGAAGCAACAGCTTTTGGCAAGTCGACTATCTACAGACCTATGTGCCACCATTACGAAACTATTAAAGAGTGGAAAAATGGTAAATCTTGTTTGAGAACTAAAAAATCAACTGCAGAGCGCAAGAAACGCGCAGTGGATAGCAACTATGAAGATGTAGTTATCAATCGCCCGAAGAAAGGGGTTACATTCAATGAAGTTGTTGAAGTCAAAGGTAGTATTTTCAACAAAAATACTATTAAAATTATACTAAATATTTTTGTTAATTTTACAGAATACGTCGTTACTACGATCGAAGACCCTATGGAAACAGATCCTAAGATTGATGAACCTGAGATGACTACTTTTAACATGATGGAACCTAAGATGATGGACCCTAAGATGCCTAATCCTAAAAGACCTAAGAAGAAGTTAGTGCGCAAGGTGTTCGGTCGTTTACTTAAGAAATAATTTTGGACTATCGGGTGAGGATAAGAAGGGACTAATTACGTAACACAATCCTAAAATGGATTACTGATTCAACGCCAATCCTCATCCTGGAAATTATTAAAGGATTAACAAAGCTGATAGTCCATAATTATAATAAAATAATAAATTTTTCATTAATTTCCTATTTATAATTAAAAAAATGTAATCAAATATACGACATTTAATTTGTATCGATATATTTGCAAACACATTTAATTGAAATGTATTTTGTTGCTGCATCAAATAGCTAATTATTCGTAATAGTGAACGACGCTCGAACTTTCATTTACAATCCATTAATAATACAGGTCCCATTAAAATTATAATTTCCCCATTTATAACATGTGGTCGTATATATATAAATTTCTATTGATTATATAATAGATACAAATGAAAATGATTGTCTAATATATATATATATAATTTTTATATAATTTTCATTTAAAAATTGAATTCAATTATAACGCATGAAAATAACATTTTTCAAGCGTGAGTGGTTTTCCTAGGCTTGAGAAGCCAAAAGGACTTTAATAGACCTGTCAATCTGTACGAGCAACGAATTTATACTATTTTTCTTTAGTTTTATACTATATTTTGTTCATATATAATTTTATACATTCTGCTCTTCCTATTTACGAGCCTTTGACTATTTAGGTATGTAATCTTAATGTAAATTCAGATCCAATTTTCTCCAGACTCTCATCAGTTCTACTTTACTTTTTAAGTAGCCGTAAACCAATACCGTTACGAGAATCAGCACAGACACAAATAGGATCTCACGCCAACTTCATGCAACAAACCAATTGCATTTTTCAGAGCGCACTTCGTCGGATGTTAATCATCGTAATGCAACAATATTTTCTACATTGTGCTTTGCGTTCTATTTATTTTTTTTATTCACATTTTTTTCCGAATTTTCCAGAAAGCATTTTGCGATGTCGATTCAATTCAATTATGCTAAACGCGCATACTGAAAAATGTCGAACGCGTGAGCTTCCGGTGCTTTGAAGATTTTCATTTCCTGGTCCATATGTATACATACATTCCCGATGCAAACGCAGTAGTTATTATTATTATTATGATCATCGTTGCAAACGGGGTAAAACGAGATGTGTTCAAAGAGACGTACACGACACTTCCAACAGGCATGCAACAAACCGGAGTGCCATTAAATCGTGTAGTACTTGATAATAGTCAACTAGACAAAAAGATTTGAAGCTCGCTTTTGCAATGGAAATGCCTGCAATCTGCAGTGGCAGTGGACCGATGATGTCGTTCGTGGAAGCAGTACCATATCCATATCACGTCACTCAACGCGCTTCAATAGATTTTGTATAATTAACTTCGTTTGTGGCACCACATTGTTATTTAGAATCTATCATGTATCAGTTTAATTAATTAGAGGCTGTCATTTCATATTTACTTAATAATCATTTTATAAACGAATCAATATTTTACTAAAAAAAAATACATACACTGATTTCTAATTTAATAAATTAATAATATGATTTTCAATGAAAAAATAATAACATTATTTATAAGTATAATACAAAAAAAACAAGAAAAAGAAATATAACGGAAATAAATGAATTCAACAATAATTGCATTAAATATACCTGGTAAAAGTGCTATCAACTTAGGTCTTTCTGCCCAGATTTTCAAAGATAATTCTAATATTAGCGAGAAATATGTATATTTTATATTTATAATTTTTTTCCTCTATTTTTATTTACAATTTTCATAGAATTTATAATTTTTAAATTTATAAAATAACATTTTTTCTTAAATTTGTTTAAGTTTTCATTCAATTATTATAAATATAAATTTGTATTCTTTATAAAATGAACAATAAATTCATCAAATTTGTTTAAAAATCCATATTTTGTACAGGTAATATTCCTAATTATTGGTATTTCTCGAGTATTTTTCTATTAACGGTAATTTTAATTCTAAATCCGTAATATAAAAATAACTTTGAATTTCAACTTTTTTAAATAATTTTCTTTTCCTTTTTATTCAACATTATTAATTTGTTTGGCTTAAAACATGCAATTTTAATAGAATTTTTATTCTTAAATCTATAAAATAACAGTTTTTCTTAAATTTGTTTAAGTTTTCATTCAATTATTAAAAATATAAATTTTTATTCTTTAAATTATGAACAATAATTTTTTTTTTACATTTTTTGAAAATCTATATAAAATTCCTAATTATTGGTCATTGCCCAGTTTTTGATAGTATTTTGTTATTAACGGTAATTTGTAAAATTATAAAAAAATAATTTTGCAATTATCTTGAACTTCTACTTTTTAATTATTATAAGTTTATTAATGTGTGTACGATATTATTGTAAAATATATTTTTTATTTTTATACTTGAACAATAATTTTGCGTGGAATTCAATTATATATTATTATTGTATCAATGATAAGCGTAATCATAATGATGATATAATGTGTGAATGGAAAAACGCACGTACGAGATTAGATATATATGTATAAATGATGGCTTTTCAGATTATTTACAATAAATTTCGTATTATTGATTTTTCAAATGTTGAATTCTCTAAATTATTTATGGTAAATTTCAAATGACGAAATTTTCAAATTATTTTCAGTAAATTTCAAATGTTGAATTTTTCAAACGATTTGCTATAAATTTCAAATGATGGATTTTAAAATTATTTTCAGTAAATTTCAAAAGTAGAAATTCTTCAAATTATTTACGTTAAATTTCACATTATTGGTTTTTCAAATTATTTATTATAAATTATAAATTTTGTATTTTTAAAATTATTTTCAGTAAATTTCAAATGTTGAAATTCTTCAAATTATTTTCAATAAATTTCAAATGTTGGATTGGAAAGGGCTACATAAGACATGGAATTGGATACAATTATAGTGTGATTTAATGTGGCACTTAAATAATGAACGGATCAGCCGCTACAAGAGGCAAATCTTCGATCCGGAAGAACGGTCTTTCCATCTTCCGCTTCCCCAACTTTCCTTTTGATAAATTTCCAAAGAAAGAATAAGTCTATAATATTATTCACGTTTTGATTGCTCAAGTTTAATAATTATGTAATCTTCTCATCGAACTCTTATCATCTTTTTTTACAAAATTTATGTTTTTATAATTATCATATAATATTATATAATAGTAGTAATTTATAATAAAACAAAATTGTATAATAAACAAACAAAAAAATTTATTAAAGGATTCATTTCATGGTATGGTTTTGTAAATGGTGGAATTCAAGTGGATTACCGTGAAGCTTTAATCCGATCAAATCGAAAATCGGCAATCCGTGTATTGTTTATCTGATTTCTGCTGCAATTATTTTTACTGACATACAACAATGATTGGGATTACGTTTAATGTTTGAAGAAAATTATCTGTCGATTCTATTGTTGATTATATAATAAATTAGATTTTTCTATAAATAAAAAATAAATAATCCATAACGTAATTTTTTTTATGTAATTTAATGAAGTTACAAATTGTGAAGTGTGTGTGTGCATTATAAAAAATTAAATTTGTAAAAAAATAATAAATTGTACGAAAGAAGTAAAAAGAAGAAAATGGAATACAAAAACGAACGTAGAGAAGAAATAGCCGTTAAATAATAATTTTTGCTTTTAATTGTGGTCCCCGAGGCTCATTAAATAAAATGCCATCTTTATGCCGAGCGTGTCTGTGACGGCAGCGCGCCGCCCCCCAACTTTACCATTCAACTGAACTGCACATCGGGCCGCAGCCGCTGCCGTGATTCTTATAGAAACCACAGAAGACTGAAAATAAAACCGCGGGGGCAGCGGAGATCGCTGCACACATACATACACAGAAGAAAAAAAAAAGTAAGAAGAAAAAAGAGAAAACGCACAAACGAGAGGAGCAAAAATTATATAATGGGAATCCTGGTATGAGAATAGCATTTATATTTTTTTCCCAACGTAAATTCGTGATGCCTCCAATAAAAATAAGTTTGGAGTGATATAAGATGTCGCATTCAAAGAAGATGTGCAAAAGGAATTAATTGGAATTTTTTTCTTATATATTTTACACAAAACATTGTAATTCAATATTTTGTAAAGATTCGTTTTGTACTTTATGCTATTTTTTTTTAGAAATATTATGTATTGAAATATTATTTCTTAGATGAATGGACTGCAATTTTAGTTTACTTTTAAATAATTAAATTTCGGATTTCCCGGGAACGAAAAAATTTTCTTTAAATTATTTAGTTTAATAATAATAACATAATGCATTTAATTATACGTAATGCTACTAATTAAATATGTCCAGAAATATCTTGTTATGATGACCCTTCTAATTAGTGAACGGACGGTATATGATGTTGCCTACGCATATTGTTGAGTTCATCATTAGTGGTTAATTAGCGATGTATTTTCGCGCCGAGTGTTCGTATAGAAACCGGAAGGAAATGTTATCGAAAATGGTGGAATGTCGATGGAGGTAAAGTTACTGCGTAAGTGATTCCCGTTGAAATTTTCCAAAGCGGTTATTCTTACAATGGCTGCATGCACGTTGACATGCCATTACTTATAAGTTTCCCTTTGCCCTAGAAAGTGAATAGTCGTTAACGAGACACCCGAGCCACTCCACATTTTACGGCTAAAGCTAATACACATACTGACGGAGTTTGCTATACGTACACACATGGGTTTTATTTATTTTTATTTACTCTTTTCTCTGTTTTTTTTACCATCAGCTTCCAACTGAAATTCCCGAACGTTTGTTTTATAATGAAAGATAATTTCCACCATTTACTCGTAGAATACAGATATGGAAAATCCAAAAAATACCCAACAGTAAATTAATTATGATTGGCGGATATATCCGCCTTATCTTTTACTCTTATGCAAAATTATATACAAAGCCATTGTGGTTGTAAATCCAATTTTTTTTGTAGTACTTAGCTACTTATATAAGTTTTATAAGTTCTTGAATGCTCTTTGAATATGGATTAGAAAGTGAAAGTTGACGCAATTTAAGTTTCGCTTTTGGATCGGGATTTTATGTAATTTGGGGTTGGCAGTAAAACGGGTTAAGTTTTTATATAAGGGTTGGGGAGGCGGCGCGCCATATTAATTTATCGATGATAATAATTAAGCCTTGCCCTAGCACCGATAAAGACGATCGTAAGTGCATTTTCTAATATGGGGTGGCACAGGCCAGCGGCGAACAAAAAAATATATATTAGAGAGAGAGAAGTGCCGAATCTGGGGTCTATGGCGAGGGGCGGCGGCGAGCTTTCGGTACATGTAGCGGCATTTCTGCCGCGATTATTAATGATCTGTCAATTCTCACTCCGCTAACATTGTTTCTGCATTATTTCGCTCTATGAAAGCTAACAATATGATTTATAATTTGACTTTGGTTGCGCGAGATACGAGCCGCCCCCCGTCAACCGCCCCCGAAAAAAAAGGGTTCGCGTTTTTATTATTAACTTATTATTATTTATACCATAATCCTGTTTATTTCTAGAATATAGAAAAAAAACATATAATTCATGACCCTCCATTCCAAGTACTCTTGGTCTCGAAGAGCTTAACTTTACCAATGACAACATGAATTATAGAAAATATTCAAGTCATAAAGCGATATAAACTTGAATATTAAGGTTTATTACCATATATGGTCATCTAGTGAAATGTTGTCCGTTTGGAGGACGAAACTGCTTAACTTTTGTTATTAAATATTTGTGTATGCAAAGATAAATTGTATTTGGAAAAAAAGTGTTATATATGAATCGTCCTGGATGATTGCCTGCCGTTGCAAGACGCAATTCCAGGTACAATTCACATGAATGAGAGATAAATCCTAGGGCCGATGAATTTTCATAATCGGGCCATAACTTAAAAGCCGTGAAAGGTGAGGAAAACTCATTTAAATTCCTGACAAGTTGAACCTATCCATGACAAGGAGCGACCTCTATAGTCAGGACGTCAAGGTATATCCAACTGGCTTACAGAGAGCGCCAATTTTCAAGTAACTTCCTACAAACTAAAAACTTCAAATCAACCCTTAAAAGTTACAGTTTACTGTAATACAATACACTAACGATACAAA
Organism: Nicrophorus investigator; assembly: GCA_963457615.1. Taxonomy (NCBI): domain Eukaryota; kingdom Metazoa; phylum Arthropoda; class Insecta; order Coleoptera; family Silphidae; genus Nicrophorus; species Nicrophorus investigator. The sequence goes on from OY735146.1 coordinate 8,105,932, forward strand.
ACTTTATAAATTTGAATTTATTGCAGAGCATCTTCGATAGTTTTACCAATAATCCTAAAATGACAATTGAATGTGCAAAGTGCACGTAGCAAGGATCTGCTTACACCATTGTCCTTCGGGAATTACATCCCCCCATAAACGTTGACAGTTATTCCTTGCGGGAAAACACGGGTGTTAATTTAATGGTTCCATTAAAATATCTTTGGCGTGTCGGCGTGGAAACATTATATTAATTATGTAATAAATACAAATTGCACTTCGCATGATTTGTGCCGATGCGGATTAAAATACTTGTTGCACGTCCAAACTTTTTGTACATTTTTTTTCTGATTTACTTTAACACATTGAAAGCCTTCAAAGAAAAACGGTTACAGCATTATTCCTGATGATTACATGATCATGATTGATGATTTTTGAGCACACGATAAATGATAACGCGCATTTTCTAAAGGCTTTTACCGAGATTGGAACGATTAAATAAAAATAAGGGATGAAAATCTATTTTGCATTTCTTATCGACTATTACAATATTCTAAACTTAAAAAATAATAATAATATATTTATTTATTTCTTTTATTACAGAAATAATACAAAATATTATAATAAATTTTATTTGAAAATTAATTTAAAAATGTTAAATATAATTATTTTATAAGGGATGAAATATGTCACTGCATTAACTCAATAAGCTTTGTTTGTTAAAATAACAGAGAAAATCACATTTCGAATTTAAACATGCTTTTGTTTAAAACTTAAAAGGATTCTGGTCAAAAAAAGTTAATTAACAAAAAATTAAAATGCGAGCATTTCACAAATTACTGCTTTTCAAAATCCCATTTAAAGTTATTTGAATAAAAAAAAATATATGTTTTAATGGTCAAACAAGCTTTTTGTGATAAACAAAGATGACATCAAAAGGTAGTAGAGTTTTAATTCATAGCGAGTTTAATTTATTTTTTATTTTTTTGTCGTTCCATTTTATTCATATTTTTACATCCCCCGTTTTGCATGTGATGACCATCAAAGTGGAAACACTCAGTGACAGAGAACCGTAATTTTTAATTATGCATTTTGAAGGCTCCTTAATTACTGCGACGTGCATTTTTACGGGGTCAGCTTTGCCAATATCGCTTGAATAGAAGGCGGTGGATGGGGATGTTTCACCCCCTCGTTGTTATTTTTTGCTCCTCATTGTCCCCTATTAATTTCCTACTTATGTCTCTGGGCGTCCCCTCAGAGACATGGGATGTACCAGGGTGATAACAAACTGGACTCGTGAGGGTGGGAAGAAAAATGAATTCTTCTACTACCCTCTCCGCCACTTCTGCTCCACTAAGGTCCGATTTTTTCCTCTCTACATCTTTTCTCAGGCGAGAATGGGAATGCGGGGAATATATATATATATATATATATGGTCAATACTTCGCAAAAGGGCTGCACGGAACGTGGGAACTTTCAAAAGAAAGATTGAGTGTGACAGGTTCCTAAAAGTTGCTGCGCCAGAGGTGGATAGAATGGCAGATAAAACTAGCGACAAAGAGATAAGTAACAATAGGCCCATGAAAAGAAGGGCGCTAATGTCTAATCCATAGTCGCGATACATGCTGCCGAAACCATTTGGGCACTACTGAATCCGATACAAAATTGATTTCTGCACACTGGAAATATGATACTACCCCGAGCACGATTCGACAATAAAATACGATCTCCAAGCCATAGTCTTTATTAAAATTCCTTCGCCGGGCTTTACATAAATCACGCTTCTTAAACATGTTTACTCTCGTAACAGCTTCACACCGGTTGCCTGCATTTCATAGTCTTCCAATTTCCAATAGTCTTAAATACACAAACCCATCCATTTTCCTCATTTTAATTATATAATAAATCCCTTCAATTTCAATAACAATAAATAAAAGACATTTCAGAAAATTAACTATTGAAGTTATACAATTATTCTTATTAAAATACAGATTCATCCCTAAATTATTATTCATCCCCTATCGAATAAATTGTTAATAAACTTCATTCAAAAATAGAAAAAAAAATATGATGATATTTTTTTTATATGCTGCATCATCATCCCTTAATTATTTTTTATCGAATTACTTGTTAATAAACTATATTTAAAACTAGAAAAATTAAAAAAGCTTTTGTTTATCCTTAATTTAATTAAAGAAAATTTATATATTGTGTTTTATATACAGCTTCAGCATCCCTTGAGCATTTTCATCCCCTATCGAATAACTTGTGCCATGACGATAATAAACTTTATTTGTGAGTAATATGATTATTCTCCACGTAAATAGAATATAGGGATTCCTCGATTTTTTAATATGATTTCAGCGGAATTACATTTATAAAGGAAAAATTTCATTATATTAAAGAAAAATGCAAAAATAAAAGTCAATATGTTTTTTTTAATTTAAATTTAAAAAATAAATCTATCGTCTTTGTACTTAAAAAAATGATTTAGAAATCTAAAAATATTGAAAAAATATATTTAAATTCAATTTAAGAATATAATTTTATTTTGGTTATTGCTGTAAGAAAAATTGAAAAATAAGTTTATTATTAATTCAATAAGAATTTTTATTTAAATTTCGTTTTCTTTCAAAGCAAATAAATTTATCGACTTAAAAAAATAATTTAAAAATTAATTTTTAATATAATTTTGATTTATTTTTCAATTTTGGTTATTGCTGTAAGAAAAATTGAAAAATAGGTTTTCTTGAAAACACATATAAATTTATATCTAAAGTACTTTAAAGTTATATAAATCATTTAAAAGTACAAGTCTGACTCAAAAAAGAGAGCGAAAATAAAAGTACAAGGAGAAAAACATAAACAGAATCCACTTTACTCTTTTACGACGTTGTCACAGTCTCTCGTCGCATTTTCGTTTTCCTTTCGCCGTTTTCACTTTGCGAACATTCGGTTTAATTGATTAACTTCGTCCCCAGGTCCCGCTTTACGAGTTGTCCTACACAATTTTTCTGTTTTTACTGCTCCCACAACTTTAAAAAAAAAAACAAAAACAAAAAATATACAACAAAACTAAACGGACAAACTTTTGCGCATGAACATAAGATGGTTTCACAATTTAGGTAAATACGAGCACGACAGTGCAGTTAACTTTTATCACTGTTGACGACGCTCGGAATTTTAAGAATTTCACCTTCAACCTCTCAAATATTAAGCGAAAACTTCTCCGTGTCGACACCGCTTCACTAAACATTCGTTTCTTTATTTCACTTCGTTTTTACCTTTGAATTTCTGAAATATTAAAGATATTCTTCTTACATAATTTTATACCTTGGATTAATGCAATTACATAACTTTTACCGATAAAAATAAACCTTATGTAGTAGCCATAATCACATCTCCATCACGTAATTTTATATTAAATATTATTTTAAATAAACTAAAATAATCAATTGGATTGAAGTTTTGATGAGATTTGACATAATGAAAATTGTCAGTTATATAACATGAATAAGTAAGAACTTCTGTCCAAACATCAAAGTGCTTCGCTCTGAAACACGCACATTCCTGGAGATTAAATGACGGCCAACTTATAATTACAAAGTTTGTAGAGTATACTGTTTTCTTTTGAAGAGTATCGGAATCGTGAACTCCAGGTACTCGCTTATGCCTTCACATTTCGCTTCTTTCCCCGTTATACGTCGTAAATTGGCGGCGAAATACGAGGTTGGAACAGGAAAAAAAGAATTGATTCTGATGAATACGAGCTTATTTCCGAAACTCCTAACCGCTTTAACTTCTGCCCAGATACGTACACACGCGAAACGAGATAATGTGTGGTCGTGTGCGGGTTGAGCTACAATGAAGTTGAAAACTTCTGAAACTACATAATGGGACCGAAATTGTGCGAAACAAGTGAATATAAAAGAGTGAGTATAGCATAGATTTCAGTTGGCGCGGGGAGTTTGAAAAAGAAGTTAAGTACCTTACATTGTTGCCCATAATAATACATTATAATTACGTAACTTTTTATTTTATATTTTTTAATTCAAAAATTTCTTTTGATATAATTCACTTCTTCTTTATATACCGATAACTTAATTAGTTTAAAGTAATATTAATTACTAGCTAAAATAAATTACGTAACCAAAGTTTACATATAACTAAGTATTAAAATTATTCTAATTTGATTTTAAATTTTCTGCATAAATTGTTAAAATATTATAAAACACTAAATTAAGTTTAATAATGATAAATGATTCCATTATTCTGAATAAGGTCAGTAGTTCTGTTATTCATTTATAAATTACTAGGAAATAATGGAAATCTTCACGTACATTTTCAATTAAAAGAGGAATTTAATAATCCATCCAATATTAAAGCTCAAAGCTCAGAAAACGTCCCCGTTTTATTTACAAGCGGATGCGGACGAAATCAATTGGAATTGCCGTTCGATGGTTGGACTCGAGAGGGAGCCAATAATTACCTGAATGCGATCCGAAATTACTTACAAACGAAATTACATAGAGATTTCCCCATTTTCTTCCTTTCTACCCTTCGAATCCTGTTACATAATACGCTTTTAGTAATGCAAATGCTATTTAAAAAAAAACATAGATGATATTTTATTTATGATAATAAATTTGTTTTTTTTATTTAGTATATTGTTGAATTTACGTTTTTTTTAAGAAAAATCTGAAGACAAAACAACGCAGAACAAACAAATGGGCTGTGAAAATGAAAAACGTAATGTATTCTCCAAAACTGGGATTTTTAATTTAATATTTTTCCAGGGGATAAAATATTTAATGACTCCAGTGCTTGCGCGCACAATTATAATAATAGTAATTCCATTAAAGGGAGGGACATAATTAATTTATTACGCGAAAAGAAAGTATTAAATTAGCGCACACCAGGGGATGATTTCCATTAGTGCTTCCTTTTTACTGAAAAATTTTGAATGGACAAAATGAAATTTAAAAATTTAGTTTCAGTGGTCTATAGTAATTTATAAAATATGGAAAGTTTATTGATTCAGTTTTCAGTTTTTTTAGTCTAGTTTTGTTAACCGTGGTCTAAGGTGTTACTAAATAGTCTATGAAACTATTTGTAATATGAAATCTATAGGTTAAATCCTTAGTTGTAGACTACGAAGCTCCTGAAAATTGTTGTCCACAACGTTGGGTTAGGTTTAGGTTTCATTAGTTGTGGTTTATAATTGCTATAGTCTTTATGGTCCATAAAGTAGGTCTATAGTGCTTCTAAAATAAGTAAAAATGAAGAGGTCCAACTTTTGAAAAATTCTGTTATGGTCTACGAAAGCCCACAGGTTAAGTATTAACAAAAGTTGAAAAATAAAAATTGTCAATAAAGTTTTTGAAATATTATAACTGTGAGTATTTGTTAGTTGTGGTCTATGTTGGTGTTGAAAATTTCAAAAGTCTATCAAGATCTACGTAATTATTTCTAATATGTTATAATCCATATTATTGGTCTAAAGTTAGTTTAGATTAGTCATGGTCTATAAAGTTAAAAATTTACCAAAAATGTTGCTGAAACTGTTACATTATAATTGTATTTCTATATATAAATGGGCTTCGAGTCCCAATTAAAATCAATGAAAATACGTTTCGCTTTACTTTTTGTTTTGCGTTACTTCCGCCGCCGGATTTAATTTATATCCTTGTTTGGGGCGGTCTAAACTCATTATCCGCCCGTATTGTTCCAATTGTAAACAAACTAACGCAGATAAAAGAAACATATACAAACCTTGCTTTAATCCGGATCAATAATGGCTGTAGCTCCTTGGCATTACGATGATTTGCAAAGTACAAAAGATTTCACAAAATCGTATGCAAATATTTAGGTTTGATTGCTAACAAAAATATATTCTTTGACGCTACTTTATTATTCAAAGAACTCCTCATACTTACTTATTCGTTTCCGCTCAAAGAAAAAGGAAATGGATTAAGGGAATAACAGATTTTTTTTAAATTATATAATTTAATAAATAAATAATAAAATCATATCCAAAATTTATAATTATTTCTCGTAGGTTGAAGTTATGGAGAAGAAATAGAAAGAGGGGATACTTAGATATACCATATATTATATAATAGTCATGATAATATTATCTTAATTCAGCAATTGTTTTGTGATTATAGTTATTTACATATAGACATTTACATATACATAAATTATAACAGCATGTATAACATATAAAATACTCGGGGTATAAAATCTCTGGATGGTCATAACAATCAAATTCCTTGCGAAATCAACGTTCGTATATATAATCATAAGTTTTAAACAAACATTCAAAACATATCTATAAACAGACTGAGTCGGTTACATAAACTACCAACGTAACAAATGGGTTGACGTTTTTTGGTATGGGTTGGGGATAAAAAGGGGAATGATATGTCTGGGCTCGGCGTGACATATCTCGAGCGAAACGCTAAAGCTATTGTATACAACATCATATATATACTGGGTGGTTCAAAGAAAACCCCAAATACCTCGATGTCCATTGAACATATAAAGACACACATATACACATCGAATAACAAAAATAGGTATTTCAGGTCGGACGCGGATTGACATCGCCGACTACGAAGAGGTATAACCATTGACATTTTGCTGACAACACCAACCTGTACACATATGAGGAATATTCCGGGATTAATAAATATATTTATTTTTTTCTTCTTGTCTTTGTATATGCTTATTACGTAACTAGAGATTATATTAAAAACACGTGAACTATTTGATGCTTATATCCAGTTAAATCTATTCTCAACATATAACACCAATACATTGTTTAGTAATTACGCAGCAGATTAAAAGTATCTAATATGTTAGTGGATTATGGTTTATGCAAAAGGTGGGTTGTACGGATGTATTTCAGAATTTTCATTAAAAGTGTTTCACATATATTTAGGTATGCATTAAGATAAATGGGATTATCTGTGTAAATCTAAATTTATCCAATATTTGCCTACTAACAATTTTTATATGTATATATATATAAATATATAGTTGATTAGTTTTGTGAACTTTCGGGAAATTCCTGTCCCAAAATTTACATTAATTATTATATATTATAATGATTACACAACAACCAATGGACAAAGTTTGAATGATTACATCTCTTCGATTTCTATTTGTGTGTTCAATTGTTTTTCACTAAATGATGGATGATTTAGTATTTGATATACCCTGCATATATCTATTTTCATATATTAATATGGTAGTCGAAGGGAGGAGAATTAGGGTGTGCTGACAGCTCTAAATCGGTATTGACTCAGGTTCAGGTACAATCTTTCGTTATTATAGTTTCACACCCTTTTGGTATTAGTTTAGACTGTGACCTCCTCTGTGAATCGACTCTTATCGTCTAGATTGATGACGATGGCATGGGTCCTGGCGTGGCCGGATTTAAGGACCCTTCCGTTCCTGCTACTAGCGCTGTCGATGCTGGATGCTGGAGACTTCTCCTCCTTCAACTCGATGGATGTTTTCGATGTGGTCTCAACAACTGGTTCTATGAAAGATGTACCTGCCTCCTTCGCTGTGGAAGTAGACGGCTCCTTATCATCGATTTCAGCAAAAGAAACGCTCTGTCGCTTGGTTTTTATAGTTACCACTGGTGGAGATTCAATATCAATGCTGGATTCTTCTGCGATAGTTTCTACAAATTTCGGTCCTTTCTCATGATCATGTTTACTAGCAGCATCCTGCATAGCTGTGATTTTCGAAGCCAAATGTCTGTTTCCTACTCTCATATTCTTCTCCTTCAAAAGTTCCAATTGGGTGTACAAACGGATGAATTCCTCTTGAACATCATGTTCGGTCATCTTAGAGCATTCCAATCCTGCGAGCGATGAGTTAGTGCTGGTGTACTGAGAGTTTCCGGATCGAGATTTTCCTAAGAATTTAGAAGCGTGGGTCTTGGACATCATTCCTGAGCTTTCATCAGTCTTATCATGTCCTTTGAACACCATGTAAGCCTAAACACAAACAATTAACTTACCCATAACCAATCTTTCATGTTTAATCTTACCTTGCTTCCAAAGATCAAAACGAGTAGAAGAGTGATGGTCAATTGAGTGTGGCAGAAGAATATTATGTAGAGGAGGTCCGGGTTCGCAGGTTTCTGCAAGAACAACCTAAGAACAGAGATTGTTTCCGCTCTTAATATCAAAATACTTACATGGATACGTTAAGAAACACGTTGAGAAGAAACTCATTGTAGATGGCCATAGAGATGAAGCGGCTTTCGTTGAACTCGGACGGGGCCTTCCTCACAACAATGCAGAGCCGGATGCCCCACACCAGGAAAACGACCTCCACTGAAATGCCCATTCACGTATTGATTCATTGCAAACAGTATCCATTCACGGGAAAAATTTATACAACAACTACAGAAAATTTCCCAAACAACAACAAAACGACCAAAAAAAATGGATAGAGGAACAAAATATTCATCCGCAGACAATACGGTAGCTGTGGCAACAAAAATAGAATACATCGACCAAAATGATGAAAGGAAAACATATTTTCCTCATTTCCAAAACAATCATGTAAATTTTCCGGGTTACAAATATTACACTTCAATTTGCTGAAGCTCCAATAGAAAACTAATTATTAACTATGATCCGATTATTAATTAATTTAATTGGATTATTTTAGTAATTATACGTTGTTTTAATATAATGTATTAGATACAATTGTAACACTACTAATACCGCAAATCTGGTTAATTGGCAATTTATTTACTGCATATTTGTGAAAATAGGGGAGTAAATAATGTTGTGCAAACTATGTAGGCGCATTACAAGGTATTAATATGGGCCTGTTTAACTACTACTCTAATCATTCACCCCAAAGATTGATAGCGCCACGGCGCCGTTGCACAACGTGATTGATCATTTATGGCACAACCCTCCTTCACTTAATTAATAAAACTTTTCCAAAAATTTAATATACAAGAAAGAAAAAAGTAACCTAACGGAGCAACACGAAACTGGAAAGATGCAAATTTTTCAAAGCCCTCGTTTTATTAATTAAAGCAGAAACATGGCTTCAGCCGCCACAAAAACAAGTAATGAAACGTCCTTTCATAATTTACAATATTAAATATATTTCAAATGATTGTTAATTAGAAACATTTTGTGTTATTTACAATTTATTTCATGTAATTTCTTGTAAAATAAAAAAAAAATCCTGAAACTGAAACAGCTGTTTATAGATACAAATCTGAGACTAATTCATAAAAAACGGATAAATTTTACAGTGGAAATGATTGGTAAAGTGGAAAATGCGAGGTAAGGAATCAAACGCCAATTTTCCTGTTGATTTATGCAGTTTTAACGAGAGAGATAAAGAGAGAGAGAGAGATAAAAATGAAGTTAAAGCTAGTAGAATCGTCGGATTATTGATCCGATTTCCTTTTGTATTATCTAAAAACTCATCAAGTGTGTTAATAATAAAAGCAGTTTCATCCCCTATTTGCAATGCAATCTGCTCAGAGCTGTTGAATGCTGAAGGCAAACCGATTACAATTCCGTAATTGATTGATCCGCCATTAAAAACTGTAATTGAAAATGTGTGACTGGGTGCGAGGAAGTGGATGGGTCTATGGGCTTTGGGTTTTGGAAATTTCACGGTCGCAAAGATACTTTAATTGGAAAATGCACCGAAAGGGACTGACCGTTGCGCAAAAGGGCCGCTGACCCTGTGAGCAGAATGGTCGGGAACAGCAATATTTAGTGTCGAAATTAATGAAATGTTAATATTCCATGTTTTAGTTCCAGCGGCCCGAGCCAAATGGAATATACACGCATGGTGACAGCGTGATATGCATTACGTCATCAAATCATGTACGTTATTAGAGCTTCGGTGAGTTTTCTCCATTGAGAAAACCTATGCAAATAATATTACAACATTTGTATATATATATATATAATTTTTTTTAATATATTTACTGTTTTTTCTTACGTAATTCACTAAGTGATGGCCTAATTAAAAACTAATACTAAAATATTATGCTCAAAGAGTTGTTTTAAACCAATTATAAATAAAAAATAAATAAATAATTCAAATTCTTGGTAATTTCCGGAAAATCCGGAAATAAATCTAATAGTAATTTTATAAATAGTAAGTTATATATAGTTTATTTGTACTTTTTAATATTTTAAAAAGTTATTTACTGCGACTAAAGGATAACAGAAGTTAGATTAGAAAATAAAACTTATGCTTTTGTAACAACATCATGTTTTTTATTTGCTAATTAATAGTCTAATAAATAAGTATTATTAAAATAATATGTTTGTAAAAAAACAATTATAATAATTTCAATAATTTTCATAATTTCCGGTTAAACCGGAAATAGATCTGATGTTGATTTTAAATTGTAGTTAATGAAGATAAATTAATTGTGTAAGTTTTCTTAGAAGGAAAAGTTTTATTTCAATAAAAGTTCTTTACTGGGTTTAAGGAAAATAGAAGTTACTCGAGACAGAAAATAATAATAACAATAAAATATATATTAAATCTTGTGGAGATTCATGACGTAATATATTTGCAAAAAATATTACGGGCATAAACAAAAGTAGTTCCAGTGCGCACCGAATGCATGCCGAGAAGTTTTTCCCATAATTCACCTGTTACAAAGTTGCTGTATATTTTTCACACCGCATGAAACCAAATAAATTTTTACGGTGCGTTGGGCCCTATTCACGCGTCTTCTCGGTACGTTCGCCCTTCTTATTAATACTGAACTTTAGAGAGTGAGGTTTTGCACACAAACGAAAAATGAGATTTAAAGTTGCTGGGCGCCCCCGAAGTGCACTCCGGAGGGTAACTCGAGATTAGAATAAAGCGTGTATGAGAAATAAGTACAAAAAGGGCATTCCAGCCATGATAATCACTCTTCACGAGGAGAATCCCAAACGGACGACAGGAAGTCGTCACCCTTAGCAGATGCGACAAGGGACGGCGAGCGGATACATACACAGCACACACATAAGGAAACAAGGACTAAAGAAGATAAAAAGAGTGGAAGGGAAAAACACGCGCAGAGTGAGAGAGCCGGAGAATGGAATGAAATCCTCTTTTCTGAGGGGATTAGAAAGGGAAACATATACAATGTATCCCGTTGTCTCAACAATTTTACTAATGGTAAATCCATTGTTAAATCCTTGACAGCTCAGTTCGCTTCCTCTCCTCAGAAATGAGATATACAGCTACATACCAGTTCCAAATAAATCGTTATATAACATCATCACTTTGATGCAAATAAAATAATTTAAAAAAATCATACAAACTACATTCATTTACAAAGTACATTTAGCCCTTTAGAACAGAGATTTCAACATTTTCAACTCTCAAAAATGAAACTACTATGTATTAGTATGCTGTGGCGTATTTTGCTTGCTTGAGCGTCTCCACAAACGATAGGGCGGATATATCCGCCGCTTCCAATCAATTAAAAAAAAAAAACTCAATAAAATTGTATTATATGATTATGATGTTACTATAAATAGAATATTGGTTCTGTAAATCAAATTGCAATACTTCTAGGGAAATAAGGTATATTTATTCAATGATCTTCGAAGTTTTCCGATCACGTTTAGTATTTACATATAACCACAGCGCATCTAAAATTCAATAACAGACGTATTTGATAAAAAGGTCGCAATGCACGTGTACTGGAGGATTCGATTCAATATGGAATAATCAAATAAGCATTTCCTCTTATTCGAGGTAATCAATCCCCCTCGAAAGGAATCCCCCGGCATTATTATTCATCTTGTGCAATTGCATTCCATACCGGAAAACGCAAATAGTCCAAGTTTTATTTTTATCAATACTTACATATAATATGTTTGGAACTTTCACTTGATTCTTTAAAATTTGCTACTAACTAAATGAATATAATTTTCGTGGTAAAATATTTTTAATTATAAAAAATAAAGGGACTGAGAAAAATGTCATTAGAAAGTAATGTTTATTAATAATCGCAGGTAAAATTTAAATTTTGTATATGATATGCACGTGGGTCTAAGAAGAAAAGGACCTTATTAAAAATTTAGATAATTGAGAAGGATATGCGGAGGCTTTAATAATTTTATAAGCAATTGCGAATTATTAAATAGAAGTTTATGTGGGGTGGGCCTGGGGATGTCCCGTTTATTAATAATTCAACATAGTTTAGAGCAAACACAAACACCCGGCGGACTACACATTATTTCCTGCGGCGTCGCGACGCCCGGATTCAATCTTTAACGATCATATTCATAATTCCATATATGCGACGACATCACAGAATTTTATCGATGTTCGCATCCGATGTCTTCACGTCTGCAGTTTTTAATCTTAGGATTTGAATGATCTAGATTTATACCGGGACGCAGATGGTCCGACCATTGCATGAAAATTTGAAAATTATACCGCTATTTCTTAGGATAAGGAGAAGACACCATTCGAATAGCTTCATTATCTTTATCATGTCAGACGAATCAAAATCAATATTTTTACCTCCAAAAGCACAGTTTTTCTATCTCTCCATATTATTTATTTTATTACGCAATATATTATGTTATGGGCAAGAAGTTTTAGCTGACCTTGAAAAGTTTTTCATTGAAAACATGAGATATTCTCGAAGTTACGTTATACATCAAGGTGTAAACATACATCAATAAATATAAATCCCGGCATGGATTTTACATTTTCAACTGTCAAAGATTGTATATTAATACAAACTATAGGGCGGATATATCCGCCATCTACTCGTAAAGAGTTATAGCTATTAAATTTATTAATCATTAATAATTATTACTGAATGAAAGTGTTTGTATTATAGATCAAGGTCTAAACATACATAAATAAATATAAATCCATATAAATAAAATAATTCTCCGGCATTGATTTTATATTTTCAACTTTAAAAATGAAACTGCTGTATATTAGTATACTGTAGCATATTTTTCTTAGTTAAACGTTTCCACAAACGATAGGGCGGATATATCCGCCGTCTGCACGCAAAGGGTTATAGGTATTAAATTTATTATTCATTAATAATTATTACTGAATAAAAATGTATGTATTATCAAATTTTGACACATTTGTAGCTAATCCAAATTAAAATTTTAAAGTAATCTATTATATAAGATGATGTATTAAAGACAACTGTATTGGAGCGTTTGCTATGTACTTATGAATAAGTATCGGATTTACATGCTTCAGGCAGTTTCCTGATTTATATCGGACTTATTATTAATCATTGTCGAAGTTTTCTTGCGGGACTCGTAAAGGAATGAGATAAAAGGAAAGTCGTTCGACCTGTTGATACAAAGCTGTAATTACGGAAAATGAACTTGACTGTAATTTAATGGCTTCCATTCCTGAATGGTCCATTATTTTGAAATATACCTAACCGAGCGCACCTAGGAATTCCAAATTAATGTTAATTCCAAATGTAAATTTCCCGTATATCTCAGCATATATTATTGCTTTTTTGATTATTTTATAAATTTAATTATATAATTAAAAATCTTGAACATCCAACATTTTTGTTAGATTTTTTTATCAAAGGGATATATGATTATAAAAAAATTACTTTGAAGGAAATTAATTTTGAAAGATGTAAAATTTAGTTAAAAAATGATGTTATTTACCTTGGATTTAATGGATGTCAGTGGCAGGAAAACTGTAGGATGACTTTAATAAAATTTGATTGAAATTTCTATTTTTTTTAATGAAAATACTATCTGTGAGAGAGAATCATTTGCATGCATGAATTCAAGCTATCAATCAAGTCTGAGTGAGTAAATTCGAGGGTGCGATGAAAACTGGTGGATAATGCTCTAAATGCAATAAACATTCCTAATTGTCGGTGTTGCATTCGGAATGTTCCGGTGCAATTTCCCTAATGGCAAATCCATTGCAGAATCCTTGACGGCTCTTCTCTCATTCTCTCTCTATCTCTTACGAATACGAGTACAGTCAGCTCTTGGAATAGTTTCTTAATAAATCTGGATGCAGCTGAAATTTGCAGCTTAACCAGAGACCGACTAAAATTACCCGTCACCTAAGGAATTTTCATTTCGGATTTCCAACGCACCCGGCGCATGCACCAAAACTGAACTGTGATTCCACGGTGTCATCTTCCTGGATAAGAGCCACCCCTGAGCGCGTGAATGGAGAAGAAATGAACTGCATTATCCGGGATATGGGTAGTAAAGACGCTCGCAATAGATTTTTATGTGACTTCTGCACGTGAACCATTCCTATACCTAGATTATCTTTACACCAAGAAGTTGTTTCTTATTTTTTTCATTTAATCTAAGAAAATTGTTTTGGGGATGCACACGTTTGGAACAAGTTTAAGCTATTACCATTTGCAAATTAGTTTTGAAATTATCCTTTTGATTTTCTATGCTGATGTATTCAAATCGATTCATAGCGAATCAGCTACAGTTCAACACCTTCATAAATGGGACCGAACTAAATCAAACAAAAAAGGATTTATCCCCTGCCTCGATTATCCTCAAGGATTATAGTGAATGGAAAGTTTTAATGATTTCAGAAATATGCTATAAACTTTTTTTTACTTATTACCATTATCCCGAGAAGTTATTTATAAGTTAAAAGTTACTTACAAATACTGAAGGAGTGGTCCCACCAATCCGTGCGGCATAGGTAAGCCTTCAAATCATCAGCGGTTCTTCCTACAATCACTATTGGTGGAGCTACAAGAGTCCTGATCATCAGGAAAACAGTGAATATAGCAACGATGATTCCCAGACGCTTCATCAGATTCATATCGGTGATCTTAACAGCTTTGGCGGAGCGGACGCGGAATATCACAGAAATCCTAAAAAAAATAATAAACCATTAAATACTTATTACATAAAAGCTTCAATAACGCACCTCCAGGTCTTCAACATCAAAGCTCCGTAGGTTAAAGAAAAGCCAATCTCTCGTAGCCAGATCCTTGCAGTGCAGGTGTACACGCTCGGCCTAGGATACATGACGATGATCTTGCAACAAGCGTAAAAACTTCAGTTGATAAATGTATTCACTTCAGGAAAGTTTTGAAACAACCATAATTAACTACTTTTCTATTGAAAAACAAAAATAAATTATCCTAAAAAAACAATTGATTGAATTTGTTTTACAAACTCAATTTTCTTCATCGTTTATCAAATAACTCACTTCATTTTTTATCACATATTTTTAATTAAGTAGACGACTTCAGACATAATTTATTAAATTGAAAATTTACAGTAATTTAACAATCTAATTTTTTTTCTGATTTCAGAATTTTGGTTATGTAGACATTTCTAATATTTATAATATTTTGGGTTAAAAAATGATTTATTATTCCAAGTCTTAGGTTTTTGTATGTAGACCATGGTCTATAGAAATAAAAAATTTGAATTAAAAAATATATTATTGTTCGATGTATCTGAATTATATAGACCATGGTCTATAAATTTAAATTTTTAAAATTTTATATTCACAGTAATTTAGGTTAAAAATGAATTATCGGTCTAAAAACTGAAGATTTAAAATTTTCTATTTATTTCTCTGAATTTTCTTAAAGTAGACAATGGTCTATAAAACTGAAATTTTAAATTCGGGTTAAGAAAATCTATTATTATTCTAAGTCTCTGAATTTTTTTATTTATGTAGACCATGGTCTATAAAAATTAAAATTTAAAATTTTATCGTTTAAATAATTTGCTTTCAAATTTATTATTTTAAATCTAATTCAATTGGCTTGAAATTAAGTTAAACTTATTGTTAAACTAACTCATAAATATTAAACGATGCGACTAATATTATTAATAGTCTTTGAATTGATCAGCTACGTTTAATACATCGTTGGTAATTGTCAACGGTCAATAAACGTTAATCCAACATTTAATCCAACACTGAATTACGGATCTCGACTCATAAATAATAATCACATCATTTAAATCAATTAAATACGTTATAATTCCCATGCGTTGCCCATCCGAAAGATAATGGAACTCAACAATATCGATAAATATTATTGTTTGAATAATTGCAAGCAAATATTTGTTTAATATCCATAAAATACTAGTATTATTGGATAAAATCCTCATAAACTGAAGCCAAACTCATATTGAATCTAATGTTTCAATTTCATCCCCCGATTTAAACATATATTTCTTTTATTAAGAAATAAAATAAATCCGACTTAAAAAAGAGATGGAAATAAAAGTTTTATTCTTTCATTGCAAACCTTTTTTTTATATATCTTTAGTTTTATGATTATATAACGAGTCATAAAAATGTAGTAAGTTTAAGGATAATTTACTTTTTTTATATTTTAATTAATAAATTATATTTAAAAAATAATAATTTGAATGAAATATTCAGAATACTTTTTTTTAAATAAAAGTAAATATTGTGGTATTAAAAATGATTTAAAAGTCAATGAAAATATTACAAAGTTTAGTATATATTATAAGGATTTTGAAAAATAAACCCAGATTAAAAGGAAATATCCGGAGGATATAAGGGATAAAAGGATATGCGCTTATATTTATTCCTGAAAAAAGGCTGAAAATAATGGAATTATGTTTTTGTAAAAACCATATTTAATGTATTTTCTATATTTAAAACAATTCGAAAGCGGTTACATAATTGGTGGTATTTCTAGAATTTATTTTTTATCCAGAAATATTTGTTTATTGCATCATACGGCATAAAATAAAGAAATAATTATAAAATTGAATAAATGAAAAGCTGAATAAATTACTACAAGGATTTAAGGGAATAAAAAAAAAATAATAATACAAAAAAAAACTGGGATTGTTTTCGTTCTCTCCATTAATATTTGATACAAGCACTTAATTTGAATGCAAGTGGAGAAAAAAATAAATAAAATGTGGAGGCAAGCTAATTGAAAACTCGTGGGGTTGAGAAGAGCTCCGCCATTTAATTACGCGCATGAGGGTGTATCGATCTAGGACGGCCGCGTGCCCTTTGTTTTCTTTTACTTGTGTTACTTGTACCTTTTACATTCTGCTGCGCTATCGATGGGTTCGGACAAGGATATATAAATAAAGGACAACCGATGCGGATCTGGGAAATTCCCTTTGACAGTCCCTTTGGAGCGGCAGTTTCACCTGGCCAGACGAGGTACCGCGGTATATGTTCGATGCTCGAACAAGCGACTAACCTATTGTCGCCTGGTAACGGGAGTAAACACCACTGAAAGCTATTTCATTTACATCTCTGCTAAAAGCTGCTTTTGACGTTCTGCTAGAACTTCCGCATCACAGGTGGTTCTTTTCTCCCATTTTCCCATTTCCACCAACATAGCCCATAGCACAGTTGCCGAAACTATAAACTCCGAACTTTCATAGTAAGTACAAAAACCTTTCAGGGATGAATGTCTCTTTCATTCATTAGAAAACCACCATCGATTGTAACATTTCAAATAATTTAAAAACAAATACTTCTTCTTCCTAGAATTCAATAATTTCATTTTTCCAGGACAAAATTCTAAAATTTATAATAATTGAATTATAAAAATATAATAATTCACTTAAAAAAATTTGAAATATTCAAGGACTTACTTGAAAAATATCCTTTATTAAAAAATGGCAATCAAGTTGCATATACATCCAATTTTCTATTATTTTCAAAATTTTGAAAAATTCAAAAATTCTGTTTTTTTTAGGAAACTTATAATTTTGTTATTTCTTTTCCAAATTTTGAAATTTATTAACAAAATTCTGTAAAATTAAATAATTTACTATAAAAATATCGTATTTTAAATTATGTCAGATTGGTTGCATATGCCTCTAATAAAATAACTTATATTTTTTATTCAATTAAGTTTAGAAAATTATGTTTTCAGGAATTTAATAATTTTACCTACGATTTTTAATAAAATAAAAAATAGTCAAGCGGACGTTCCTCACGTTTGGAGTTTTGTAACAAACTTCCTAAGAAGTTGTGTTGGCTTAACACGTACGAGATGAACAAAGAAAAGAGAGAAACGCACAAAAAAAGGTATTAATAAGTAAAGGAAATGGATGACAAGGGATAATTCGCGGAAAACAATGGTACGAAATAGAAAAAGTTGTGATTTACGGAGTATGATGTGGTTTCCTTTTTCTCCTTGTCGACGTCGTCGTATTCGCTTTTTTTGTGTGATTCAATTAGAAAAAGTTCCGGAATCGCATAAATTCCCGGTCCCCCCTTCATAAATATTACAATTGGCTGACACCCCCGGCGCCTCCGCTGCCACCGCTCACCCTTTTGTATGCCGAATGCCGCACCAGTAATCAGAACAGCACAACCAACAGCAACCACCCCCCGGGCGAACACCCTCACGAACCACTCTTCGCTCTTCGTTACGTAATGAGTATCGCGCGAAGCAAACGCCAGTAATTAGTGGTTGAAAAGACTCACCGTGCAGTAGACGAGGAACGCGCCCAAAGTTATAACCCTCAGCAACACGGGGCTGGCGGCACGTACGACCTGGAACAACCAACATTTGGTGAGTGATTTAATTAAAAATGTACACGTCGACAATCTCAGTATCAAATGCAGATCATCTTCACATCCTGCTGGGACCATCTACAATTTAACCTAGGATGAACAATTACTACACAAAAATTTTACAGATTACAATAGATCCTGCACATGAAATTCCTAAACTTAAAACTTACTTTATGTGTCTATAAGTTCGATAATACGTACATGATATTGTATATCCCTGTGATCGAAGTAACGTACAAATAATTTAAGTTTTAACTTTTCGATTAAAACTTTTCAATAATTTCAATTAATTAATCCCTTAAAACGATTATCAAGGATTAGGGGAAAGTTACGTAAACTTCTACTTGTATTTATATGATGTTTGATTGCAGCATCCCCCTTGTGATTATATTCCAGCGCAGCAAGTGGATTTCCATAGATTTTTATTTCTGAAGACGGCAGTTCCATCGGGTATGTGAATGTATACGACGTAGCCGGAAACCTTCGGAGAAACTCCGATGAGCTTGGATTTCTTTCTATTTACTCTCTACATCTTCTTCGTTTTTTTTTCACCCTCCCAATGCCAGGAAAGCGCAAATCTGTTCAATACTACATCAATGCTGTTGATGCGTTCGCTGAACCCGGTCCATTCGCATTTCAATGTTCCACCCCCAACCTCCCTTCATCCCTTATACGATTTCATTAAAATTTATGATGAGGTAAATTGTTCTTTTTCTAATAATGTTTTATCGACTTTCGACGATGGCGATGCTCCCTAATTGCAATTCCTAAATTGCTGATATCACATTCTTACGGTGCCAAAGGATGCAACACGTCTCCAGACCAATTTGACAGAGGAAGTGCTGTATATCAAAAAACGAATTACTTTCCAACCCACTGCTCAGGTATAATGAAACTTCTTTATAGAAAAATGTTGCTTTATTCGAACGAAAACAATATTTTTTCAGTTTCAGCTTCGATTTTGCATTTTTTTTAAAAGAGCACTTCAATTTACATCCCCGGATTTTCAATCATTAATCTAGATTGTAGCCCCGTTAAATAAACACTTGCTAAAAAAACTCCGATATTTTAAATATTTTATAATTGTATATAGATTTTTTTTGCATTGTGCCCTTTTTTTGTTACATAAACAAATGAATAATCTGCATATTAATGTTATAATAATAATTAAAGTTTATAACAATTCGATAAATCATTGTTTATTTAGAATTTGTTTTGTACCAAAGTCTTGTTTAAAAAATAAAATCGTTTACCTTTATCCTGTAAACAGGACGAATCAAAATATTAATAAACAATTTAGTTATTCTAAACAATTGATTAGTCGACAAACTGATTTAAATAGACGCAAGAACGTAGGCATAATCAGTTTTAGCTAAAATCTTGTAGTGTGAAGATGTCTGAGTCTATGGACGTGAAGCAAGAAATGTAAGTACTTCAAATTTATTAAGGATCAAAATAATTATTACTACGTTACCAGTGAGGAAGCAAACCCTAATTTGCAAATAGAAGTTACTGATGATCTGGATGAGATACATCCACAACCCGTAATCGAACTTGAGTCTCAGAACACATCAGCTCAAGATGTGTCTACTCTCGATGTCAAATTACGTGAAAATCCTGGACGTAGGGTTGTGACAACAAGAATAACTGTACCGCTGGAAGTTTTCCATTACTGCGAAGTTGAGGATTCGCGTAATAAAACAGGTAGTTTACTTGTCAGATACTTAATTACATTTTTTTTAACTTTCTAGATGATTGTTGCTGTACGAAATGCGTCAAACTTATAAAAGTATTTTTCCAATACCTTTCAATTAAACTCTCGTGCAAAAATTAAATTATTATATAAATTACATTCATTTAAGTTCACAATTTTTAATATATTCTTACAAAAAACTTTTATCGTTGCAAATATTCAACTGTTATCTAATCTTCAATAATTTCAAAGGATATTTAAAAGACAGTTAATTGTATCGTCAATGTGTCACCAATTAATCTAATTATGCCTCATGAGGAGTTTTTGATAAACCCTACCACTATTGGGAATTTTAAAGCCAAGTCTAAATTATGTTCACTAACTCACCGACCAGCATTAGAACTACAAGAAAATTTGCTCCGCAAAAATGTCCAATAAATTGAAATTGAACATAACCTTCTACGACTTTGAAAATATTATTGAGAAGATGTAAGTATTCAAGAAGTAATTTCATTACGCATGTTAATTATATTTTTTTAGTGAGATGGAATATACTAACAAGGATTTTAGACGTCTGAACAGCAAATCTTCGAGTGGTAATACTTCAGAATCTGAAGCTTCAGAAGTTGATTTTGGTAATGTTACAAACCTCACAAATAGTTTATTTCCACTTCATAATCATTTTTTTTAGGGAACATCCAAGGAATTTCGAAACTTGTTCCTAAATTGAAGGTTAAAAATAGTTCAAAATGCTGCTGCGAACTTTTCAAACTTGAGCACGTACATAGCAGTGCTTTTGAATCAGGTAACTATAAATCTTCAAAATTTTAAACACAATTCTTAATATTATGTTCTCTTTTTGATAGAATTTACTAAGGATTTTAAATGTCCCAAGAAACATAAGAAGGAATTGAGCAGTTCCACTCAGAAGACGTCTACCATTTTAGAAACTACCGAACTTTAAATTTTTATATACTTATTTTTGTTCATGCACCATTATTTTATAAATTGAATGTAATTTTAATGAAATAAATATTCAAAAAAAAATTGAAATTAATTTTTAATATCTATTATAATCAAAGAATGATTCTGATTGTCATTGGTAATCAATTCAGATTAGTTATCACAATTATTCATATTTAATAATCTTTCAACACAAAATTATTAGATTAAAATTGGTGACCAACAGAATTAATCTTCATATGCCTCAGTTAATTATTAATCCCGCCATTTACATGCTGTACTTCCACAAATCAAGAGCAAACTACAACTTCTAAAAAAATTGTAATTTAAAAAAAAATGTTCAGAAAACCAAAAATGACTTCAAAATTTTATGCGTGGGAAGAACTGTAAGATAATTAAACTATATTAACTTTAATAATTAATATTTCAAAATTTTTAAAAATTTAGTGTTTTTTTGAAAACAACACCTAATAAGTTTTTATTTCAGACAATTTGAACTTGCCAATAACAATACTCAAACCTTAACTGGAGGAAGTATATTTTATGATGAAGCTTGTGGTATTTCTCAGTTGGAATCTGAAGATATTACTACAAACCCAAGTACGAGTGAAAACTTAGAACCTAGGCAACTAAACAGTGCTTTCACTGAATTCAAACCTTGGCTCTCTAAGGTTATGTGCGAATGTACTACTAAATGCACTGATTGTATGCAAGATATAGAAGATCTCTGCAACAATAAGAAAGAATCAGGTAATTATTTAAAAAAAATATATATAACTTTATTAATTTCTAAAAAATTACAGGTCCAAAAAAAAGAAGAAAAATAAGTAAAGCTTTAACCAAGGCTTTTCGCCGTAATCGTCCACAGCAGAAGTAATAAAATGCAAACTTTATTTATATATTTTTTTACTATGTGAATATATTTATTTAATTTTTTTTTAAATTATATTTAACCCTTAATAAAATATATAAATTATTTCTGTAAAGTATTGAAAATAATAAGATTACAGTTTAGAACTTATAAATAATAGATGCACTACTTTGTCGATTATCAAACCCATTTTAGTTTCCAATTACAGCAATTCTTACGTAATTGGAAACTAAAATGAATCAATAATTTAAGAGCCTTCTGTAGGTCAGCCGCATGTACTATTATTACCAATATCCGCCAATCCAAACATCACTTAATTTCAATTAACTTCCGTACACTAACTTCAAATAAATCCTGGCACATTTTCCAATTTCAACCCTTCATTCCATTAATTCATCAAAATTAATCTTTTTTTTAAATTAATTAATTTTATAATCGCATTGATTTTTGCCTCTAATTATTTTAATCTCATTCATTTAGTCATTAATCTTTTGATTAATTTTGTTGAAGATATAAAGAGTGTAGTGTCCAAAGATTTTACAGTTGTCAAACTTTTTACTATAATCAAATTAGAATCATTCATAGTTTGATTAATGAATGAAAAAGATTAAATATTGGAGTAGGGTATTGTTAACACCCACAATAAAATTGTGTAATTTTAATAGTAAAATCTAATTATTTCAAAAATTTCAAGAATTATTGATTTCCAAGTTTCAATTTCAAAAAATATGTAAGTTTTTATTTTTTTCTTTTATAAATTCATAAATCTAATACGAAGGGTTTAATTGTAGCAAACTTTGTTCAAAAAGGATGAGTTTTACTACCAGCAAATAAAATCATTCATAGTTTGATGAATGAAAATTCAAATTGGAATTTGTAAGATTTTTCTTAATGGTCAAAAAATTAATAAATTCTAATTATTTCAGAGTGTTAAAACGTGAAGGTGAAATTAGTAAAAAAAATTACTGATTATTTATAAAAGTCCAATATCAACAGAACTTTGTTCATGTCTCATCCTTTTTACTATCAACAAATCGAATCATTCATAGTTTCTTGATTGAAAACAGATTAATCATCGACTTGAATGAAACCGAATTGTCTGTGATTGGTCAAAGTAGTAAAGAAGGGGAAATGTCAACTCCCACTACAGAGGTGTAATTATGAAAAGTCAATTAAAATTCATTCATTAAGTGAACATTGCTTAAGGTAGAAGCACATCAACTAGTGGTTAATTAGTGCAAGTTTTATTCAGACAATATGTCTGATAAATCTCTTGGTTTTAATGCCTTGAGACAGGCGTTAGAAGAGATGTAAGCTTTTATTCTTATATTGTTTAAGATTTTCTTAATTATTTTGATGTAGATACTCTCAAAAGGTAGAATCATCTGCTGGTAGTGTCTCCAAGAAAAAGACCCCTCAAAGACAGTCTGATCAAATTCCTGATACAACCACAATGGAAGAGGTACAATCTGAAGACGTAGTTGAACAAGTAGTATTACAAACAGGTAATATTCAAATTATACCCAAAGATGAAAATGTTGATATGAAAATTTTAGTTGAAGGTGTGATCCCCGTTCCTCCGCCAATGCCAGACGAATCAAGAAAGGCAATAAAATCAACCGTCTT
Organism: Nicrophorus investigator; assembly: GCA_963457615.1. Classification (NCBI taxonomy): domain Eukaryota; kingdom Metazoa; phylum Arthropoda; class Insecta; order Coleoptera; family Silphidae; genus Nicrophorus; species Nicrophorus investigator. The sequence continues at coordinate 8,129,616 of OY735146.1, forward strand.
GTATAAATCAAAATCACAAGACAAAATGTAAGTCCATAATATTAAAAATCTTCAATTTTATGTATTCTTTTCATATAGAGAGCATCAAGGAGAACAAAGTGAGAGAATTGCTAAACATATAAGAAAGCCAGGCATGATGTCTCTTCCTCCGCCACCGACTGAAGATGCTCTTAAAAAGGCATTAGCTACTTTAGCGAAAGTACCGACTAATATTCCGACTTCAATCAAATTCAATTTAACCAAACAACCAATAAAAACAACGTAAGTATAATTTTTGAAATTAAATTTTGATGATCAATTCTATACTAATTTTATGTAGATTGCGCGCAACTCGGGATACAGATCTAAGGAAAACAAAATTTGAAAAAGTAAAACCTACAGATATCGAAGAAGAAAACATTCCCAAAGCAGCAATGCTCAAACCTATTCCTGCGCCAATATTAGAAAAGAACGAAGTGATTTTCAAAAAACCACTGTAAGTATATTTTGTTTCATATAATTTTCCTCATAAATTATTTTCTGTATTCATTTATTATAGATTACGTAAAACCAATTTACTTCAGAACAAACAAGAAGTAAAAATAACACTGGCCAAAAACGTTTTTAAGCAAACCAGTACACCTTCAAAAAATGAAGAAAAACCCAAAACATCTGCCTCAAACCTATTGTAAGTACTTAATGATTATTTTAATTTAAATCTTCAAAAAAATGTATTCCATTCCTGTAGGCCGCTGTTGCAAAATGAGGAAACTAATCAAACAGCCTGCGAAAATGTTTCTGAAAAAGATCAAATGACTACTACAGTAGATCATAAATACTTGATCCCTATTCCTCCACCAATGCCTATTGAGAAATCACTGTAAGTACTTAATATTTAGTTTAAATTAAATCATTAAGACTCTGCTATATTCTTTATACATAGGCAACCCGAATTACTGCTGAAGTCTACTGAAGGAAATTGTACAAATCAAACATCAGATCAAAGCAAGGATGTTCCCAATGAAGAGGGAAATGAAGCTTCAGATCGAAGCATTAGCAAGGATGTTACAAATCAAGAGGAAGTGGTTACAACGATCATACCAATTCCTTCAATGGAAGCACCAAAACCAGTGTTAATGATTGCAACGTAAGTTCTTATTTTTAAATTCAAATTCAATATCAATACTTTTCTGTATATTCATTACATATAGGCAACATGACTTACGAGAATTGTCTGACGATAAAATTGACAAAAAAACAGATACAGATGATTATGAAAGCCTTTGTGAGGAGATTCTGAAAGATACAGAAGAATCAACCCCGCTTAAAATCAACATCCCCATTCCTCCACCTATGCCTGTGGAGACACCAAAACAAGAGATAATAAAGTAAGTACTTTACTTTAAATTTATTTAAAGTTATAAACATTTTTACTATATGCATATTATTTAGACTCAATGAGTTACCGGATGTATCCGACGACAAGAGCACAAAAAATGAAGAAAATAACGTTGCTGCAGTTGAAATAATGAATGAGGCTGTAAACAATTGTGATATAATCACAAATGTTGCAGTTATATCGATTATACCATCATTGGTGATGGAAACTTCAACATGCATTGATGAATCGATCCATCCGCCATTAATGATGGTAGCGTCTACATCTTCAGCGATTGATGACGTTAAACAAAACTCTTCAACTCAAAATGAAGAAACTTCGCAAAAATCATCATCGATTGATGCAAATAATACTAAGAAAATCCACAAAGAACGTAGAAGGAGTATTAGAATGAAGTCAAGAGACACTACAAGAACTAGCCTAAAATATAAGAAGAGACAAAAACTCAGCATGTATGGCGTGAAACCACCGTCTACAGAATTGACATCTGAGTCTGTGACTCCAAAGAAAGTAAAGACATTAACCAAATTCTTTAAAAATTTATTTAAGCAAAACCGCACTTAAGAATTATATAATATTTAACCTTTTATTGAATTCTTTTTTTTATATATTTAAGATATTTTTACGTAGAAACTTTATATATTCCTTCAATTATATCTATTAATAAAGTTTAATTTTAAAATCAAAGAAAATTTTAAGTAATTTATTTAAGACATATTCTGCAAAATTAATTTCTTAAATATTATATTATCAATAAATTTTAATTGTTTGATTTATATACTTATTTAAATTTACTTTGATTTCTTGGATTACGTTTCTGTTTGTTTATTGTATTCATATTTCGCTCATTTCCTTCGATTATGTTGGAATCAAATTACCTTTTGCAAAGTATTACACATCAATAACCAATAAAATTGATTTCCTTGGCTGACGGCAATACTTAATCAATTGAGAAGGGGCACTAACAAAAGTATAATTTGCATTTGCGCTCAAGTATTTCTTCTGTTAGTGCAAGTGAATTTCCAAAACCAAGATGTCTGATACAGCATTTGTGTTGTCTGATTTGTATGAGCAAATCGAAGAGATGTAAGTACCCAAATTTATTTCCAAAAAGCATATATTTACTTGATTTACTTTAAGTGATCAAACTGATGATCTTACAATCCAAACTACTACTAAGTGTGATCCAAAATGCGATTTAGATATTATTGAAACGGTTGAAGAATCCTCCACCGAAGAAACCGTGGTTCATACTCTTTTGCCATCGAAGAAAGAGACTTCGGCAACAGTCGTATCTTACGTTTTGAAGCCTGAATTTTATATAGATAATCAGGTACCAATGCGTAGAAGAAAACTTTCTAGGAAAATCAAATCAAAGAACAGCAGCAAGCGAAGCTCCAAAATCAACATAGGAGGCTTGCATCTCATGAAATCTAAAACAGGTAACTTATATTTCTACCTGGTACTTATTTTAAAATTTTATTTGTTATTTAGAGCACTTGACGATCAAGGAGGAAATTTCTAAGACAGGGGAAAAATGTGTAAAATTTTTTACCAAGATCTTCAAACGTAAAAATACTGAAAATGAATAAAGCAGCAATATTTTCTCATCACATTCTATTCTTATAGTTATTTTAGTTCATCGTTTAATTAATTATTTTAAAATTATTTTTTTCTGGTAAAATGGGTTTAAACTTATTTTAATTAATGTAATTAATTTAACATAAATAAATTTTTAATACTTTTTTATTCACCCTAATCTTTAAATAGGTAATAATATGATTATAAGAAATGTTGCGTATCGATTTGTAAAACACAATTTAGTTTGGAGTAATATTTCGACGCCGAATAAGATAATTTTTATCCGGTGTTATGTTGTGGACCGTCGATATAAACAATGTGATGCACATAAAAGGGAAGGGTTCGAGCGTAGACGTTTATTCCATTTGACGCAATCAGACGCAGCAGTGCTAGTACAACTCCTTCAAGCTCACTCCAAGGTCAGCAATGATTGTTGAAGTCAGAAAACAAACTATGTAAGTCTTTATAGATAAATTATATATTACTAAATATAATTTTAAAAAATCCAATCGACGTAATGAAAATATTTATTTGATTTATTTATATGTACTTTACTTGATTTAAGTGTCTCCGATGGAAACGTTTCCACTGTAGCGAATCCTTTGAACAACGTATGTCCTTACCGTGCAATTTGTGAAATGATAGCTGGAATTGAAGTGCGTCGTGGGAATGCTGCTGCAAGAGCTATGGCTGTTAAAGAGGAGTGCGAAGGGATACATCAACCTTGTCCTAAAATAGTGGATATTGAAGATATATTGGCTTCAGGTATAACCAATTTATACTAACGTTACTATCAACTATTTTACTAAAATTCTTATTATTTATTCTGTTTAATTTTAAAGCTTCAATTGGTAATGGAGATAACGGTAATGGAACTACCAATAAAAAGAAGGTCTTCAGATTCAAAATTAAGAACAAGTCTTCTTAAGAACGAGCACTTCATAAAAAAGTAAATATTATAATTTAGTTGGTAGTTATAATCAATCAAAACATTAATTTGAATTTGTCCCTTTATAAAATCATATATTAAATTTTATATATAAATATCATTTTCTTATTATATAAAGACTAGTTCCTTAGATGTCCTTATTTTTTTTCTTTTTTTTATATGTACGTCTATTTCTAAATGATTGAAAAATTCAATGAATATTTAATCGTAACTTTACAAAAATTTTAATTATCAATGACCAATTGAATTTACATGATTTGTCATTATCTCTTTTTATCAGTGTATTCATTCATTCTACTATTTTGTCTTCTTCATCATACCTTGATTTTGATAATAATGCTAATCTTCAGTGACCAATAGAATTTATCAGATACGCATATGAATTACTCTTCCAGATTGGAGAAGTATCAATCATTTTGTCTCTTAATCATCTTAATAACTAATATGTGATTAATACATTTTGCTAATCTCTTTAATCATAATTTTATGTTGATAACAATGCTAATCATCAATGACCAATTGACTTTAATCCATTAGTAAATGATTGAAAATAGTGGATATGGATACTATTTTGTCATCTTAATCATACCCTGATTTTGATAAAAATGTTCATCATCAATGACCAATTGAATTTATCAGATATCCATATGGAATACTCATATAGATTGGAAGAAGTGGTATCAATAATTTTGTTTCTTAATCATCTTAATCACCGATTGAATTTACATGATTTGTGATTAACACTTTTTGCTAATTCTTTATCTCTGTTAATTTCTAATCTTCTTAATCATGCTTTGATGTTGATAACAAAGCTAATTATCAATGACCAATTGACTTTAATCGATTAGTAAATCTATTTATTAATCCATTCTACTATTTTGTCTTCTTAATCATACTTTGATTTTGATAAAAATGTTCATCATCAATGACCAATTGAATTTATCAGATATCCATATGGAATACTGATATAGATTGGGCGAAGTGGTATCAATAATTTTTTTTCTTAACCATCTTAATCAGCATTCATCATCAATGACCAATAGATATTATCAGATATCCATATGAAATACTCATATAAATTGGAGAAGTGGCATCAATAATTTTTTTTGCTTAATCATCTAAAATTGAATTTACATGATTTGTGAATAATTCTTGTTAATCATACTTTGATTTTGATAACAATGTTAATCATCAATTGAATTTACTTAATTTGTAAATGGAATAGTACTGAAGAATGTAGTAGGGGAATCGACAGTTTTACCTCTTATTCATACTTCGACTTTGATAACAATGTTAATCATCAATGGCCAATTGAATTGATCGGTTTTGTGAATGAGCAAAGAAATTGGAGAAGGGGCCTATAAATACCAAAACTGAATTCGAAGAAGTTCAGTTAGTGAGAAAACTCTAAGGAAGAGAAATATCTCTTGCTGTATAAATTCTTGTGAAAAAAACTTGTAAAAAGTGAAATATCATCATGTCTGACAGACAAAGGAACATGGAAAGCCTGCGCAAGGCTCTTGAAGACATGTAAGTACTAAATGCTTATTCGAATAATTAATTAATTAATTAATTATTTCTGGTAGTTACTGCAAAAAGCCGGATTCAGAAGACACTTCTGTGTCCAAGAAACCTGATACGCAAATCCAGTCAAATGTAGCTTCTGCTGAAGCTACACCCCAAGAGCCAGAGAATGCTATAAGCAAGGGTATACCCGAAGACTCAGATGATGCTACAAGCAGCGATGAATCTGTCGACATGACTCCTTCACCTGTAAAGAAGGAATCAGCGAAACAAATTTTGAACAAACTATTAAAACCCAAAGTTTCTATGCCAAAAGCATTTAAATTTTTGAGGAAACGTCTTACCACTAGCGAAAGGTAATTATACAAATTTACATTTTAGAATTTTTTGTTAACATTTCTTGCAGCTATTGCTTGGAGGAAGTGGCAGATAATAATATCTACTGCAAACCAGTTGCCGAAACACAGTTTGACTCTTGCACTTTTGAAACTGTAGCAGAAATACATAGTCCGCCACCTGATATTAAGGAATCAGCGAAACCAGAGGTCCTGTACCATCTTAAACCGAAAATTCCTACCCAGAAGTTTAACAAAGTTCCAGAGAATTTGGACAACATGTAATTATAGAATATTTCAATTAATTTTAGTGATAGATATATCTAATTGTTTCATGAAGTACCAAAATGGAAACAGTAGAAGAAGCTACTGATCAAACCTTGGTTGTACAAGAAGAAGCTACCACTTCAACGATCCCTATTCCACCACCGCTTCCTATGGAGACACCTAAGAAGATGGTAACACTAAAACGTAAGAAGAGGGTAGCCCCAAAATGCCCTGAACCATCTACAATAATGGAACAACCGGAACCTATGGAGGTGGAACTAACAATGGTGGAAACACCTGCGAAGAAGGTAGATCATGGTACCAAGAAGCTAAAGATGCCCGGAAAATTTTTCCGCATTAGATCTAAGGATGTAAAGAGGACAAGCTTCAAGAACAAGCGTAGAACCAAAACCAACATTTACAATGTTACACCCAAACCTGGTAATTTTTTATTCTTTTGTTATAAAATAATATTCTAACATTTTTTTTTATATTTTAGAAGCCACATCTTCTCAAGAGGAAGACCCAAAAAATGGGAAAAAAATTATTCAATTCCTGAAGAAGGTTTTCAAACAAAAGCATTCCGAGGAATAATATCGATATATTAAAAATCAATATCCTAATGATTTTTTAACTTCTATAAAACTTTATACTTGTTACAAAATATGAAACAATTGAAAACTTTGAAATCGACATACTCTTTTAACTAAATGTAACTATACTTATACATTAATTAATTACTATTTGTACTTAAATTAAATATTGTTATTATGAATTAATAAAAATTTTAATTTTAATTCAATAATTCCTTTTTTTTAGTTTTTTTCCTAAATTGAAATACTTATTGCTTTCTGAAGAGTATTGGTTTACATTATTGTTTTGATGGTTTCTTTTTTCAAGCGGTTTAGATTGGAATTTTATGAAATTGGAATCAACTACGATTTACCTTTCGATTAGTTATCGATGACCAAATGAATCAAACTGATTGGCCTTTGATTCATTAACTAAGAAGGGGTAATGCTATAAAAGGTGTGTCGCGAAATGCACGTATTTCAGTAAGCTGCAAATTTGTGAAGCAGTACTTTCTGCTGGTGAAATAAAGTAAGTGAGCAAGAAAAAGCAAGATGTCTGATAAAACAATGAACATGATGACTTTACAAGAAGCTCTAGAACTAATGTAAGTTTTAACAGTTTATTTTATTTCCAAAAAAACGTATTTGGTTTCCTGTAGTAATCCAGAAGAGGCTAATAAAAAGAATCAAGAGGTCGCAACTAAATGCGACTTAGACGCCATCCAAACCGTTGTAACTGAAGACGGCTCATCTACAGCCACCATGGACAAAGCCACTCCCATGCAGTCGAATGATGAATTGCCCCAAACAACTGTGTCTTATCTTCTAAAACCTGAGCTTTGCACACCCAAGGAATTAAAAATTCACAAAAAAAAGGTACAGAGGAAGACAAAGGGCTTGAGATCTAGTGGTAGGAAAAGGCGTCTTACCAGGGTCAACATTATAGACTTACCAAAAATGAACGCTGAACCAGGTAAGATTTTCAACGCTGCACTTAACAATCATAACCTAACATTTTTTATTATAATTTAGAAAACGCTCCTACCAAGGAAAAGGTAAAGAAGAGGGGAAAATTGTTCAAGTTCTTCTCGAAACTATTCAACCGCAAACAGAAGAAGTAAAGTTATATAACTTTCCATTATCTTCGATAACTTCAAAAACAGGATACAATAATATATTTTCTAAACTATAATCCACTCTAGAAATCTTTAAAAATGTTAAAATTATTATATTTTCAATTCACAATCTTTTAATATTGATAAATAAAAAAATAATTGAAATGGATATATTTTTTTCTTTATTTATGTAAGTAAACATAACGATTTTTTCAGTTTGTTTATTGAAATGAAAAATGCATGAAGCATGGTTTAACGCGACAAAATAAGATGCGTTTGCATTTTAGCTTCATCCGTTTTGTTTATATATTTATATAAATGCTGAGAATGATATTTTCATCTCATTTTGGGATAACATCCGGAGCACCATTCTCTCGTAAGTTACCGAATGCAAAGGTTCTTAGTTCGTAGAACAAAATAGAAAAGTTACAAATATGTCTTCCATTGAAGAAACAAAGGAAATTACGTAAGTTTTTTGTCTATTATATAAATAAATATTCCTTTAATTTATTTATTGCTTTTTTTTGCAAGTGACACCAAAAACATTCCGAGTGAAGTTAAACCTTCATGCGGCAGGGCTTTAGACTGTTTTCAGTGTTTATTCAAAAAGGAAAATTGCAATGAGCCCTGGGAGAATAGTAATCCAAAGGATTTAATTGCCGCTCAAGGAAAATCCCAAACTCCTCGAATCGTGGATATAGAGGATCTGATGACAGGTTTGTCCAAAATTTGTCCAACAATAATTCAAAATTTTTATTTATTTTTTTTTTTTTGCAGGTGCTAATGCCGATATGAAGAAAACGAAGTGAATTAAAGAGAAATATAATAAATCGAAAACAAACTGATTGCAGACAGTAAAAATAAATTATTTGTTTTAAAATTTGTAATTAAAAAAATCAATGATTAAAATGTAATAATAAAAATTAAAAAAATCTTTTATTTTAATGAAAATATATGTATTTTTCTGAAGAAAGTAATGTCTGGTTTAGAGAAGTTGTATTATAATATTTAGAATCGATCAAAAACGAAAAGTATCATCACACCCTCTTGCACTCAACTTACATTAATCCATGCGTTTGGCACATGCCATTTCCATTTCAATTTTTCCATTTCCAGCATTTATTTTTACCGGAGATATGAAACATGCTCGTCTATTATTTGTCCTGCGTAATAACTGGAGATGAACTTGAAATATGAAAGCAATACCAACATTGATTTTCCTTAGGCAAATAAACTTTCGAACGGGGGACGCAATCTGTTTCCATCAAAAATAAAACGTCCGCTCCGGTGAAACGCGTATCACATGATTTCATCCAGGACGATCACGTTAAGAGGACTTTTCATTGATAAAAAAAAATATCCTTTATCATTGAGCTTACACTATTTACTCAATAAATTCTTTAATATTAATAGCACATATTTACAAATAAAATAATTTTCTAGTTAAAATCACAAAATTTGCACAAACGATTGCTTCAAAAATATTTTTTTCTTCTAATATTAAGAATGATGTACTTTGGGAGACGAATATTTTGCAAATTAGTGGTGCAGCCAGTTTTCCCCTATTTGCTCTATGCACAAATATTTACATTCTCTACTCGCCGGGGACAAAGTTTGCGCAAACTTAGTAGCGGCAACTGCGGAAATTTTCTCGAAGATTACATTTAATTAACCATCTACGAATACAGCGCTTAATTCTTGTCTACCCCAACAAATAACATACAAAAACACCGAGAATCAGCAAATTACTTTGCCGCTTGCGAATTTCTATCCTACCTAAACTCCATCGGGCGAATACTGCAGTTATTATATAATTTCTTGGACTCCTAATTGCGATTCCGAAACTGTTACATCCCTTTATTTTCTTCAATTGTTCCTAAAGTTGTTACAACTAATATTTATATTTTCAAATTATACCTAATTTTAGGTCACAGCTTTTAGCAATATGAAAAATGTATGTTAAGTTGCATAATGCATTACGAACACATGTAATATGAATGCAATTTTTATAGAATAATTTATCAATTCTTGTAACTAAGAATGATATTTTAACGGATTGCGGACGAGCGGCGGATATATTCTCCATATTCTACGGTTATTACGTCCGGAAATTTATAATATTTTCGTGTGTATTATATTTATCTTTCAGAAGTATTGAAGAAAAAAATTGTATTTTCATAAATTTACATAATGGAGTATTGTTTTATGAGCAGGATTCTGTAAATAATTATTAAAAACAATGCATGAGGCGGAATGGGTTTCGGTTAATTACCATACATTTACGCTCTGAAAATCAACGGAAATGATCTTCGCAGGATGCTCGTATCATAACATTTTCGGTAATTATACATTCTTTTGTTTCCCGCCGAAAACGCAATAATGAGGGCCCGCAGGTTGCGTAATGATTTGCGTCATGACATCGTCTCCGCCAACCCTTGATGTTCATGTTTTTGCCCTTCGCATACTGCGGTTGCTATTGAACATTTTCATATTGATTAAAAAGACCTCATCGTCGAACTACCCCGTCTTCAGCGATTGTCACAACAATTACACAGAGCGAATCCTGCCGTCCCGTGAAATCCCAAATACCCTAAAATTTGCATATTTCCAACTTTGGCCACATGCATCCAACACTCGGATGGAAATTTAATAAATCACAATCACATAAGGCATTACGGGTCAATAGCTATGATGGAATATCTTCTTTTTTTTTTGAAGACTAAGTTTATTATACTTTGCTTATGTAAATGCAGGAGTTCTTCAGAATGAGGTATATAAAGATAGTGCCCTTAGGATCGATTTTGCTGTCCAGTTTGAATCAAGCTATTAATCTTTGATAGTTTGCACCTTTCCTCCGAGGACGAAGGTATTGTGATAACTTGTGTGTATATATACGTGTGTCAACGCTATAACTCACTCGGCGCCGTTTACGCCCTCGTGGGGAACTCCAAACCACCTTGTGGACGTTTTCCAATTATTTTTCAGTCACCTCGGATTTTCCTATTTCCGCCCTTTAATTAGTCCTTCTTCCTGTATTTTTCCTTTATATATATTCTTTTTTTGTTATCCCTTGTCGAGACCACAAAGCAAACGGCCGCTTTATCTCGGCCAGGACCGTTAAAACGTGTCCTTAAGGAGGAAAGAACGTAAAGCGATTGCAAACATCCCGAGCATCTACTTGAACTCATAGGAAGTCCTACTAGCAAAGATTTACATATAAACACGGTGTCCTTCGCCATAAATCCTTTTCATTTACGTTATATTTTATATGCAAATTCTCGACGTGATTGTTTGAATAAACCAGAGAAAAATACGTTCCTGATTGTTATCCTCTCTTACCAATTGTGGAAAACAACGTTGTAATCCTAAGTAACTAAATGCAAAATGAAATAAACACAACGTCTGGAAAGTTCGCAAAATACCTTGTTACAAAAAACAAACACCCCCAGACAACAGTATTCGCTACGGGAGTAATGAAGCAAAACAGGATATACACGAGTCAGCTGCTTCCACGAAAGTAAAATTAAATGAACTATAAGGAACAAGAAAATTAAGATACTGAAATGCAAAATGTTTTCACTTCTCAACTACAAAACTATCTTTACTCATCATCAAATCTGGTACTCTTCTATTTACATTAAATTTAAATATTGTACAGGTAATTAAATATTTTGCGTCTTTAAAATTAAATTAATAATTAAAAACGTGAAAATCAATATTGAAGTGTTCATAATTACTACGCCATCTTTCGGGATTTTATAAAAGTAAAATTATTGGTATTATTTGAAAATTAGAATTTATTCATATTTATTGTTAGGGCGACTCATAGCCGAATGGTTAGAGTCGCCCGCTCACGATCTTGTGAGTACGGGTTCGATTCCCAGCCAAGCCAGGCCCTTTGGGCCAAAAAAATGTTGTGATGGTTGCAATAGCATAGTAAAGAATAGCAGCAGATACACAGAGAAAGAGAATAGTGATCGCAACGCTTCAATTACGAATGACTATTAGCCATACATACACACAACAGCCAAACCAACAAATTGAAATAATTTGTACAAAAAAAAATATCATCAAAAAATGGTAAAACTTCCATTGGGAAAGTTTATCTAAAAAATAAAAATGTCAACCGCCACCAGATTTACTTAATGTTCAACTCGAATAGATTGTAAATAAAAATATAAGACAAAAAAAAAAAAAAAAAAAAATATTTATTGTTAAAATGTCTTAAATTGACTTTCAATTTGTGAACTTATTAGTAGAGCACCCATGAAATATTTTGCGTCTTTAAAGTTAGATTAGGTAATTAATTAAAAACGTAAATTATAATTAAAAACGTAAAAAATCAATACTGAAGTGTTCATAATTACTACGCCATCTTTCGGGATTTTGTAAAAGTAATTAGATACTAGTTCGTCGAATGTGTAGTTCAAAGTAAGTAATAATAACTATTTACTAACTTACAATTTAAAATGTATTAGAACATAGTATATTAATTATGTAATAAAGTAGATGGAAATACCGGTAAAATAAAAAGAAGAGTAATAGCGTAAAATAAATGGGAAGGAAGTCATAAAACTAGGAACGGTGAATATATCTCGAGCTCTTTGAATTTATCCATTACATATCAAAATGAGAGAAGGAGGTAAAAGAATGAAAAAGATAGGAGTAATAATAACAATGTATCATTTAAATTGCGAAAGGTTGCTCCTGCATTTGTTCTACGTTTTAGCTCTTGCGTTGATATAGCGAACATTTCCCCCGTTCCTTCATAATCATTACAATTGTCTTCTCACAAGAAAAATTACATTTTCTGCAACTGGGAGTAATTTGTTCCGTTCGCTTCGAGACGGTCGTAGTAGAACCACGTCTCTAATTGTTCACTCTCGGAGACACACTTAAGGGAAATAATAACATGTAGAAAGAACGAAAACGAAATGAATCATTGCTCGAACATCGAAGCAATTCGCAAGGACGAGATTAATATTTTCAGTTATTATTATTTTTTTTATATCTATATATTGCAAAATACAAAGCTGGTATTTTGCCATGCTTGACACTGTCCAAGAGGCTTTATCTTAAAGCACCCTTTAAAGGGGATGAAAGCTAGCGACGATGTGGCAATATTTGCACCATTAAATTTTTTTATCATCCTTAAGAGAAAACCCTTCCGAAGCAATGTTTGTCATCGGACTTTTGCGTAATGGAATGTCTCCCCGACCTTCAAAATTTATTAATTAAACTTGATTAAAGATTATAATCAAGATAGATCTGTATATATATAAGCTTTTTATCTCTGAAAATAAGCCCTTTATAGTTAAAAAAAAAATATGTCAACGAGGATCTTTGAAGTTTTCCTTGCGTGGGAGGAAGATTTATTATACACGCACACCATTTCTTCTTCTTCTTCTTTTTTATATATCATATTCACACGAAATAATGAAGAAAAGAAAATTTCTTTTCTCCTTGACGCACTTTATTTCCTCTCTTCATCTTATTTTTTATTTAGCTCCTCCGTTTGCCGCTCGGTTGCTGTTCAAACAATATTGCATTCCTTATCTTTTCCCTTTTGTCTTCTCTCATAAAGGGCTCCCAGGATAAATATTAAATAAGGTCTAATTGAAATTCGCCCTCTAGACCATTATTAAATTAAAACTTAATGTCATATTGTTTTTTCTTCCTTATTAAAGTATGATCATTTTTTCATCTTTTTTTTTGTGATCCTTCCCAGTCAGTTTAAATTACTGTTATCATACCTGATTTATTTAGCTTAATAATAATATTTTATTCAACTAAATATTTTCATAAAAAAAAGTTTCATAAATTGTAAAATTTCATAAATATTAACAATATTAATTTAACCGACAGATAAATCCTACAGCAAAATACACATAGAAATATCGATTTCTGTTAAGTTTTTTTTTCTTATAACATCAGTAGGATTCAAGTGAGATTAAGATTAATTAAAGAATTTATATCATTTAATTATGTGATGTCATCTGCACATCTTGAAGCTCGACCTACTTTCGTTCTGGGGATAAAGCATTTTATGATTCCTATATTCAAACAATGGTATTTGCTCCGTCCTTGTTTATGGTAACGGCATTAAATACCATGCAGTTTAATGTAGGTTTAAATTGTGTCGATGGTTCATAACAGTATATAAAGTTAACTCACCTTAACGTTCCCATATTTCCAAGTAAAGACGACGACGATAGGTAGGCAACATATGACTACACAAGAGAGTGCTAAAATGGCCGATCTCGTTACCCAGTTCAACGAAACTACGCAAGGACGGTCGTCTTCACAGGATTCGCACCCTTCGGGGCACGGCAGGCACTCGAATATCCCACTCGTGGAGTAATGGTTCTTCTCGCCCTAAATCAAATATTAATTGCGATCAGGAAACAATGGTTAATTACGACGCTGAGGGAGGCTAACCATTAGCACCACCGCATAATTTTCTTAAATTTAGTCTAAATTCAGGCAAATTTTATATTAAGCTTTCAGTACCTATTAAAGTATAAAATACATACAGTTCAGTTAACTACTAGACAAAGTACTTAATTATTAGAATTGGCACAAATACTTGTCAAACTTGATTAGGGATTTAATTAGGGCGTATGGTGTACTTGTGCAATTTCATATTGAATAACTTGTTTGAAAAATATGTAATAAAAATGGTGCACTAAGAGATAAAGATGGAAGTCGTGTAGTTTTCAGAGAGGAGAAGGATTATGCCGCGAGGAATATACATTTGCCTGATAGAACTAGTTGAATTTATCTGAGGGGCTGATTTACCCTCGCGAAAAGTCGCAGGGTGGAAGGAAGTATTGTGTTATGTGCAAATCGTGAAATATGTGTGTGCGGGGTCTTCTCTACCCTCCTTTGTCAGCTCGGAGCTCATCAATTTCATCCCGAATCAAATTCCTTCGAACGCCCTTTGGGAATCTAATATTGGGGAGATCGCCCCATCGGCAATTAATGCGCTTTCCGAACTGCACCGCGCGAAATACAAGTAGAAACTAAACAAAATAATGAAAACCTAATCCTAGGTGAAAAATCAGCGGAAGCTGAGTCGACGTGCCGAGATAAATAGCACTTCAAAAACTAATTTCGCCGAGTGGTGGGGGTGTAGCACGGCGTCGAATGCTTTGCCGAATTAATTGTTTCCAAACTAAATTATCGCTTCCGAATTAAATTATTTGTTTTCCGGTGTTTAGAAGGGTTTTCTTTTTACTGGTCTGAGAGACGAAATAATGTTGAAACATTATGGCAAACAAAGGGCTGTAGTTCAGCAGCAATAGCCTGCAAATCTACCAGCCATCCCCCCATTCCTCCCAAACCGGAAACAAAAGGGCTTAATTGACCCGAAATTGGGAAAACAAGGTTAACACGTTGACGGACTTGTAGCGCAGCAACTCAAGTGGAAGCGCTCAATTTGACGCAAATCGTTACGATTTTAATAGCCTCTCCACTGTTGCAGCTCTGCAGTTCAAGAATACTTACGTAATTTTGCAATATGCACAAAGGCCCTTTGATCGCACCGACGCGTTTCTTTCTTCATTTTTTTTTATCCTTCCACAGTTACACGTTGTATCTTTAGATTTAGATTTGGTGCAGTCTGCAGCAAATGACTGGCAACCCTTTGAGGCGAGGCGAAATTAATTTTCCACTTATTAAATATTAATGAAATCCCCGGAAACTGCGCTCTCCCCGGAAATTATTTGATATAAAACAACCGCCCCAGCATCGGGCGGTGTGCCAGATCCCTATAAACCACACCTACAAATTTTCCAATTGATTAAAATTGCTGCGGACATTCAGATTAGCCACGTGAAAATAAAATACAAAATATATACTGAATCTATCCGAATTTCAGATTGATTAGCGGTATTTCCAACGTTCAGGAACTTTACAAAACGCATCGAAAGGCTTTCGAGCTAAGCACGAGATGTTCCGGTAATCAATCTCTATACCAAGGAGCTTGGATCAGTGCTTTTGTTACATAAATCCGATACTACAAGATTCTATCAAGTAACAACCAAATCAATAACTTTTGCTATAATTGTTTAACAAATAACACAAAAAATACTTTTTTACTTATATTTTTCTATTTTGCAAAACTGTAAAATAAAATATCCTTTGATATAACTGATATTACGTAATATAATAACCATGATTCTACCATTTTTCAAGTCTTCATATTTGTTCCCATTCATACATTTTTGATAACTGGAAACTTTATGTTAATTAAAATGAATGAATGACAATTTTTCGAAGTTATTTTAAGCTTTCTCGTTTAATTTAATTATTTAACTTCTAATGATAATTAGTTCAAAAAAATGCATATTAAAGATAAATTGATGGTAGGATATGTAGGATAGCAAAGGGTCAAATTTACAGGTAATTTAGTTGGAATTGATTTAGCTTGCATAACGTTAGACGCAGGTAAATCGGCTCATTACTGACACCGTTTAACCTAACCATAGCAATTAGCAGGAGGTGTGTCTTGTCGGATTAACAGTTTCCAGTTACGAAAGCATTCACGAACAAAGGATTAAAGCTTAGGTCCCTTAGGTGAAAGCAATACACCAAATAAATATTATTTCAATACAGCGGACGTTGGGAATACCCGTTTGTGCTTTAGCTGCATGTGCGTTTATTTTCATTTGTTTTGTTCCTTGTTTTTTTTTCAGTATCCGGTGGTTTCAGCTATCCATTTTCACATGCAAACGCATGGCATTTATTTATTTGCAGGTTAGTTTTATTATTCGACGTTTATTTTGTTGGGTTGTTTGCGTGTATTTTCTGTTTTTTACGTTTTTTTCATAAATTCTGCAGGTACAGCAATGTCGCATTCCTCAGCGGACGAGAAATTTAAAAGGTCGCTTTTGTGGCATTCAAGTCTTATATAATTGAGAATGTTTAAATGATTTGATTTTAAATGATATTTTACTTTTATAATGTTTTTATATTAATATTATGTATTCATTTGATTTGTAATAGTTGTGTTTATGTAATAAAATGTTAAAATACGTGGATTTTGTTAAACGTTTAAAAAATTTTCAAGTGAAGGAGTAAAACGTAAAGTTACGAAACAGTCGTGTAAATTTGAAATTGTTCTTTTAGAGACCCAGAAATGTATTCTGAGCAGGAGCTGCGGCGTAATATTTTTACTAAATCGCGTAAGCGTTGCGTAATGGCCATCGTTAAGCGCCCGGCGACCCCGCGGAAAGTTCGTAATTAAATTCGCGGCGCCTTCCACCCTCTAAGCACCCCCTGCGCCCCCGGCGGTCTAATGGGTAGCGCCGTGTTTTACGGATTTTCAGCGCCCTTCTTGCCTCCAAATCACATCATTTCTCCCCTACACATACACACTTTGGATCAGAGCATCCCACGCAATCCACGACTGCACACGGCACGTCCTGTAGAAATCCACTCCTCGATATCAAATTTACAGAACCTCTTGAATGTACGTTGTTTTTTTTTTCTAGAAAGAAAATCTTGAAAGAAATTCTACTGCTAGGATTATTAATGTAATTAAGGGATGAAAATAATTATAAAAAACATGAACAAACAATAATTACATTTATTGACCCTGAGGCGTAGATTTTTAATCAAATTTTTCAGGAATTACGTGCCTGGCTAACATCGATGAGGATGAATTCTGAACAACGTACACGAAACACGGGAAGCTGCTTTTACAAGTAGTCTCTTTAATAACTTGAACAAAGCTTATGTCTATTTGCATCGCTTTGTTTCTATTGAACAATAGAATTCCAGATTATAGATTAATGTATTTATATCAATGCAATATTGCTTTTGTGAACTATTACAATCAAGTAATAAATATGTATAGTATTCAGAAATATTTCATACATTTTGAAAATATATAAAAAAAAAATCTTACATTTATTTATTAAATAAAATAAATAAAAACAGCGACAGGTGTATATGAATTTTCTATCTTTTATAGAAAGCGCATCTTTCGCATTTATTTTCAACTGTTTCTGTAATGTATTGCCACTAGTTGTCGAACTTTTCTTTTGGTAACTAGTGCTACTCTTGTTTTCGCGTAGTTCAACAAGAGTTCTTCACAAAGTTGTTCTAGAAATATTCGCGGATATTTCGCTACCACTAACTTCCACAAACTGCGACTTATCAGAATCAAAATAAAATAAAAATGTGAAAATTTATTCATAACCTTTATACATTTTTTTGCAGTAAAATATTCATAAATATAATAAAAATATGAATTTTCTCAATAATATTAAATCGAAATATTTGTAGTTCTGACCGCAATAATATTAACCTGCCCTAGGCATGCTTATCTCTGGACACTGGCAAAACATGAAATCTGTCATATTCTCGAGGTTGTATATAAAAAATGCATAGTGTATTAGTTTGGATTTATCAATCTAAAAGTTTATATTTATAATAAGAAATTTTTATATTTTGATGATAATTATAATGATTTTTTTGGGAACTTGATTCAAGGTCATTACTTTAAAGGTTATAAATAATAATTGAAGGATAGTTAATTGGTAAAAATTATGGTAAACTATGATGAAATGTGAGTTTAGCATAAACCTAAGGTTGTTATGTAATATATTCTAAATAAAACAAAAAATGGAGTAAACTGAAATTAGAAAATTTTTAGCGACTATTAAAAGTTATAAATAATAATTGAAGGATAATTAATTGGTAAAAATTATGGTAAACTATGATGAAATGTGAGTTTAGCATAAACCTAAGGTTGTTATGTAATATATTCTAAATAAAACAAAAAATGGAGTAAACTGAAATTAGAAAAATTTTAGCGACTATTAAAAGTTATAAATAATAATTGAAGGATAGTTAATTGGTAAAAATTATGGTAAACTATGATTAAATGTGAGTTTAGCATAAACCTAAGGTTGTTATGTAATATATTGTAAATAAAACAAAAAATGGAGTAAACTGAAATTAGAAAATTTTTTGCGACTATTAAAAGTTATAAATAATAATTGAAGGATAGTTAATTGGTAAAAATTATGGTAAACTATGATTAAATGTGAGTTTAGCATAAATCTTATGTAATATAAATATAAAATAGTGTAAACTAAAATTAGAAAAATTTTTAGGGGATGATTTTTATGTAACAATGTGGAGGACTTTTTATGATTTATGTTTTGAAGCATCCTTTTAAGTATAAATTAGCCAATAATATACAATGGGGTTGCGCACGGGCCGACGGAACGATGGCAATAAATATTAAGATTACGTAAGTTACTTTCGAAGCACTGGATGGCGTCGGAATTTATGTTCGGCTGTGGAGGTGGAGGTACGTAGAGCAAAATAAGAAATACGTATCTGAGATGTGTATGTGTGTGTGTGTGTCTTTATGTGGGTGTATGTGTGTACGCGGGAGGAAACAAATGGCCTTTGGAGATTTGAAATTTCCAGTGATTTGCGAGCGTTTGGGATCATTAAGGTAGGCGCAGATAAGGCGCTAAGGAGTTTACATAACGGCGCTCTCGTTGATGCGAGTTTGCATGCATTCTGTATGGTGAGAGGGAGATACATACCATCATCAGTTTTTCGTATTCCTCCTCGATCACGGTCCCATTATAGTAACGACGTTCGGCTTTCGTGTCAGGAAAATAATAGCCGCTCCGACACACGCACTTGTAGCTGCCTCGTCTGAAGCCCAATCCAGGAAGCGGCACGCACTGAAACCGAAAATATTCGAGTATAACACGCGAACAAAATGTTATATAATGCGTTGACCACCTCCACTGATACAACACCTTAAAAACCTAAAAAACACATCCAAAAACTTTTCTTAACAATTAATTTAAAATTTTTCCAATTAACATATTTACACCCTCATCATTTCTAACTAATGCTATTAAGATTTTTCCCAAACAATGATTTTTTTTTTCAATTTTTGAATTGAGAGACCATTCCATTTTTTTTATCCTAATCATCATAGTCCTTCCAATCATAATCAGCTTTCCTAATCAAAATTACTTTTTTCTCTGTTCCGAAATTCGTACCCTTATTGTTTAAATGTTGATTGGCAAGTGACATCCCGTTCGTTAGACAAGAGCCACGGCTGCAAGTGATTGCTCCCCCGGATTATTCCTTTAATAGATTTGTCAATTCCCACCCTTGTTAGCAGTTCCAGCGATGCCAGAGACTTGAAAGAAAACACGGATTATTCTAATTATTCCCGAAAACATTACATCCTTAAAGAAGAGAACGAAAACAAGTGGAAACAATCAACTTTAGCCGTCCTATTTAACTGGCACTCAATTAGCTGCCGCGAAATGAACTGGTCAGAGCTTAATTTGTTTTATTTCCAAAACAACATCAAACAATTTATTTCAATTTATAATTACTTTATACTATACACAATTATTAATTAAATTTCACACAAATTAAAACATTTTTTATAATATTTGATTAATTTATTTATTAATTAACAATTGCATTTATTTATTTACATTTTTTCTCAATTAGGAAACAAATTTTTTGTTTTCGAAATTATTTTCATTAAACACCTAAAGTTTCAAAGTTTCATATTGAATTAAATTTTAATTAAATTTATATTTTCATTAGTTATGAAATTATGAAATAATAAATGAAATATAATGATTTGAAAAATCAATGCATATGAAAGAAGGAAATGTGAAAATTATTATAAATTATATAAAAATAAATATTTCTGATGCATCGAAACAATAGTAAAGATTAATGTACGTGGGTGGATGTAAATTTTCGGTTCGTTCTGTTTTCGTAAGCCGTCTAAATATTTGCGTTAGGAAAATGTGGGAATAATGGAAGTCGAAACCGCAATAAGTTAAATTTGCACAACGGAACGAATTCTCTTTCGTGTGGAGGCACTCATCAAAGGATTCATCAACGGGATTGGCACATGGGCAACAATCGCCTGGAAAAAAGAGCCTTTTGATAGGCGCGCATCCACTGTTGCATCACTGTCTGCCATTGACGTTGTCCGACTCGTTCAAATAATTGTTATTGCGAGCATTAAAATATCAACGTTTCATCCTGACAGTTTGACAATTTAATTAATTGTTCGATTTCATTCCTATATAAATCGATTATTTTTATCATCTTCTAATAGTCACAATTTTTATAACCTTACGTAATTAAATGAAAACAGATCATTCATAATCATTAATACTACAAATTCAAGAATTTGACCTTGCAATTATAATGAAGGTCATTCTAACATAAGAAATATTTTTTAATATCAAATATTAGTGAAAAATAATAATTTAATTTGATCCATAAAGGGTTAAAAATTTTGTATATTTTCTTATTATATTTTATAAAACATTTGTTAGATTGTGTTTAAAAATAATTTGGAAATTCAATTAAACCTAAAGCTGAAGGATTAATTGCTTTGATATGTCTTATAAGTGGGAATATTGTAAATGCATCCCGGATATATTTTTTGTTTGATTATCCTGAAAAATAAGGAGGAAAACTTACTTCCGTTGTCCTTTTCTTGCATTTGTCCGATGCTGCGAAGATGTTAAGCTGAGTGCTGTCGGCTGGCAAAGGACACTGGTCTATATCGACCCTTCGGAGATCTATGTCAATACCACTCGTCCCCCTGAAATGTTACAGAGAAATCACTACTAAAAAACTCTTTTTTTTTATATATTGTACTGTCGTATTTATTACAGTCGGCCCGTTATGTACAAAGCGAAACGGCGTCCCTTTTTCGCCAGTGCCCGAAAGCCCTTCGTACCTTTGTACGCAATTGAATCACGCGCTTTTTGCGGACGCCGAAACAATTTGTTACCTTTAACTGGCATCGCATCGTCTCTAGGTCCAAACAAACTTTATTTCTGTGTCTCCCTTTCCCTTTCTCGCATTCTATACGTGTGTGCGTATTTCTATATGTGTAGGGTCTTTTTGTTACTTCACTCCCTTTCATCTCGCGCAACGCCAAAGGGAACTACGACTCGATGTAAATTAATCCATAGTCCATTTATTTTACAATGTGTTCACACAATTATTTTCAGGTAACAAACATGCTTTTCCGTTTTATATCATTTCTGATTCAAAATTGCCTTTTCATATTTACAAAACCTAATCCTGAAACAATTTACTCTCCGCTTTGTAGTTACGAAACAACACATTAACACATTACTTTAGTTATTAATAAATAATGAATATAATCCAATAAAATAATTATATAAAAACATTTATATGAAATGTTTGAAAATGTTTTTGCAAATTTTGAGAGAAACGATGGACGGGAAATGAAAGAGCTACAGTGTGTAAAGATTTTTCCGGGCGAACATTTTTCTCTGCGACGGATAATAAAGTGGGAATAAACGTTTATCCTGCTATATACTCTGGAAAGGTATATATATGTATAGCTTAGATCTCGGAAAATTCCAGTTTTCAAGGAAATATATATTTTTTTGTTTCTCCGCATACTTGCGCGCAGATGATGAACACAGGAGTGCTGGATCCGGCTCTGCTGAATACTTGTTTCAAAATAATACCTACATTTAATATTTGATACGATAAGCTATATTTTAAGGGCGCGTAGCAGTCCTTATTCCCGGATCCGCGTAATAAAGATTTAGTACTACTATAATCTGCAATAGCTTCGCCAAGAATATTTTCAATTTGGGACTTAGTGGTTAGGAGATTGCACGGTTCTGCATTGGAATTAGATATATATATATTCTTCAAAATCAATTCGTTTGTCTTCGGTTTCTTTTCGCGAAAGTTTGGCGAGTTTGGTAATTACCATAAGCATACGCTTCACTGACGTTTTGAAAGTAAGTTAGTAGTTATGATGGTGAGGCTAGGTTTCAGCCAAACTCGATTATGATGATGTATGTACCGGGAGAGAGAGTATCAGTGCGAGGATTATTGGATTTGCGGCTCATCCGTTCATTTATTCTATTTAAATTGATGTTGAGTAGCTTTAATTGGTGGAAACTAGTTTGATTTATGGTAACATTATGAGTTATTTCTTAACAGGGATATGAAAATACCGGGTAAAAAATTAGGGGAGATGCTTGAGAATCACCATTAGTCACCATCAGTTCGCGGCGTGGTGGATAATTGAAATCGATAAAGTGGAACGACTAGGAGTTCGGTGTTTTATTAGCTCGCGTCTGGGTATTCCGAATATAATCCTACCTTTAATTATGCGGTAATGAAAACAAACGTTATCATGCCACAAAATGAGGCTATGGTTTCAATACCAGATCACACGATTTAGCTTTATAGTTGTGCAGGTAACAAACACTTAGCCCGGCGCATCCACCACAATACCGCCCCCAGAGATTACAGTTAATTATGTAATTGATTTCAGGTGTATCTTCATAACCCAAGGGATAATCATTTTTATATTACAGAACGTGATGAATTAAATCAGAGATCATTAAATTTATACTTTGCTTCAAACATTTACGACTGTAATTAAAAGATACATATTATTTCGTTTTAATATGTTAAGAAATTAATATATGCAATAACAAATTTAATATGATGCGCACGCATTTCCTTAAACAAAGTTGCGCACATCGCTTATCTTAAACGCTAATTCCGATAAGTTTTATATAATGCACGCGCATTTTCTATTAGGATACTTAAAATTTGTGCACGCCTATTGAACTTAATGTTTTAGCAACAATGTAATAGATTTTTATTGATATTTGATTTACAACTTAACATTAAAAAAAAAACTGATTTATTTCTGAAGTTTAGAAAAAAAATTTCCATAACAAAAAAAAAATATTGATATTACATTATTCGATTTTCACCTTCAATGAAAGCTCTTAAATCTTTCAATCTTTCTTCATCGTTCAATAGCTCAATGTTCGCCTATTTATAAACGTTATCTCAGGGGAACGGACGTGCATTTCATAAAAATTTTCCTTTCCGTTTACATTTTTTTCCGTGGTATTTTCACATTCCATGTGAAAAGAAGAAAACCGAGAGCTTTACGTTCAAAATCCGAATATTTACGCACGGATATAAGGTTATATATTTTGCAGTCCGATATGAATTTATTTTAGACCAGAGGTGAATTTTCCCACGGAGGTGATATTTTCCGAAACCTCACCTACATAATCCTCGGGCGTTTAACACAATGGGGTATTAAAGCATTGTTTTTGACGAAGTTTTCAAGTGCGGAGATAAAGTTGCATGGAAAATATTTTCTATTTGTTAAAACAACAGGGACAGGAGCAAACAATTGTACCGTTAAAACCATCGATGTGATTGAAACCTAAATTATGTATTGGCCGAGTTAACGCTACGCTTTAACATCGACATATGACAAGTAAATAAATAAATGAATGAATGAATATGGATATAAACATGCATTGGATGTGGTGATGAAAGTTTGTTGTAATGTGTTCCAATGCTGAGTTCCGAGCAATCTATAAATATCACTGATTGATGTTCCATGCGGACTTTATTTTATGTCCATTTTAGTTTCAGCTGCTTTTCGAACCATTTGAAAACTACGTTATTTATGAACTACATTATTTTATATAACCCAAAACAAATGGTTTGCTTTGATCTAATTCAGCATAACTAACTTATTCATCCATCAAATCCAGATACCATTTTTAAACTATTTAATCTAAAATTGGAATATATGAATCATATATGACATTGCCTTTATTATAGCAACCTCGTGACATTTGGAAAAGTTCAACTTTTGATTAGATGAAAATGTGCGCACTGAATGAAAAGACTAACAACAAACTGAAGTTTCTTATTACGGTATAACTTTCATACAAATCCGGCTACGCTTACGCAGTGCATCCTTGCACAATGGAAGAGCACCGATCGATTCATTGAATATTATCCGGAAACGTGGAGTTTGCGGAGAAGTAGAAGTAAAGAAGTTTTCGACAAGACACAACGAGATACTCTGAGACTCCGGAAAGTGACATATAAATTGGAGCATACCGTTTGTAAAGAAGTACACGATTCCAAGATAAATAGAATACAAATTATCGATACTCAGAAGAAAACAGTTTCGGATGCATTCAAGGACGTCATATTTAGAAATGTTTGAAGGAGATAGAGGTGATTAATTTGTTGGGAGCTTATTTTTCGAGTGAAGAGTTTTCTTTAAAGTTGTATTTTAGATGAACGTGTTTGTTTAAATCGGAGGACGATCAGGAAGTTGGATTTAAGGGCGGGAAGTTCTGGAGCGTCGACGTCCGGAGTTCGGGTGTTTCATCAATAGCTTAACCGTAGGTTAATTTGCTCTTTAATTTTCGGTAGATTTAAGTTCTGATGGGAAACTCGCCCTATCCATATTGATTCAGCCCTTAATAACATTTACCAACTTCACTACTATCAACATCTCAAATGCAATTTCCTACCACCGTTTATTACGTACATCAACTTTCTTCGTCAATATTTATATTGATACAACCCGCAACATCTGATTCCAACTACAAACATCCCGATGACAAAGCCCACTGAAATTCTGCGCTATTTGTTCAATTAATAATCCCTAATTAACCTCTCAATATTTGATATTTGCAAACAATCCTGGAGTAAACTTGGAGAAAAATTACATTCGCCATAGTCCACGATCACAACCTAACTTTAGTTAGCGCATGTTGCATAATTTTTAATTAGATCGGGATTCGATGAAAAAAAAGTTGTTCCGCAAACTTCAGTTAACGATCGCTCCGAGCACGACAACGTAAACAGGATTATCCTTGCGTTCCACCCTTATGTTTGTTGCTCAACATTACTCCCCATTTTTTTTTTATATATATCTATAGATCTTTGATGGCCAAAGCCGCACTAAATTTTTATAGCCAACCATTGGATTGTCTTTGAGGAAATCGGAAGTAGTAGAAAAAAAAATCGCTCTTCGCCAAGAAAAAAAAAAGAGGATATCCGAGGCGATTCGGCGTTTTCCTTCGGGGCTACAAAGTTGTTATAGTAAAGAAGATATCGGTCATCTTTATGAACTAGTATCGAATATATTGATGGTATTATCTTCGCGTTTAAGAATGGTGGTTTAAGCTGTAATGAAATGATTAGGGTTGAAGTTTTGTAAGGGATCTGCGGAATGGTATAACCTAATTTGGCACGGAAGCATATACTCGCACAGTTATAATATTAAACAGTTTATTCAGTTTGATATAATACTGGGGGGATAAAACTGGACACGGCAGGAATACAGCTGCAAACGAAAATGAATACCCCCGACACTTACGGCCAACTTACATCCTCATTTGAATAACACAACCTACCATTTCACTTTATTACACCACCACTGCAAAACTTTAAACAAACATTAAATGACCATAAAAACAGCGCTGCCGACGCTAACCAGCCTTTCCTGTTCTTCCGACCAACATCTTTTATTCATAATTATCCATTTATATTCGCCCTCTTTCCTCCACCGATGTTATTCCAATCCATAATTATGTGTTTACAAGCTCCGCGTTTTCCCGGCTATGCATTCTGATTAATCGCGAACCTTGGATTGGGCGACATTAATCGCGTTTAGTTTCCAAACTGGAATGGATGGCGTTATGAAATTTTGTTTTGTCCGTTGAAGGAAACCCGAGTCCGGATGCTGGCGAGGACTTTAACAGAATTATGTAAGTACGGTCAACGGTGTGAAGTTTCCAACTAGAGTACACGATAGTCGACAAAGAAAGACGAGTGAAATCGACGGTTTTGAACAGCTAATTACTCCTAGTGTTTCTCAACTTACCACCATATAACAACCTACACCTAGTTCATATCAAACTCACAACTACTCAATTTGTTTATAATTAGTTTTGTATATTACTAATAGACCTTTTCCTCTAATTACAGAGAACTATTATTTACAGTTGAAATTATAACTTTAATTTAACTCAAAATTAACGACCAATTTAAATTTTAGCACTGAAATAAACAATTTTTAGAAAATATTGATCTTTTAATTAGTTTTCGCATATCTTCCAATAATTATATAAAAAATAATGAACATTATAATTTCTAAAATAATTATATTTTTCAAGTTAAAATTAAGTAACATATTTCTTTTTTAATTTAAGAAAATAATATTTTTTTTGTGAAATATGGTTATAATTATTAAGTTAAATGTAGATTGTAATTGTGTTAATTTAACGTTTGTGTTTGATATATATGAATTTTTAAATAAAGTTAACTCAAGCATGCAAATGAAATTGTGAATAATTTATGTATAACGAAGGAGATTAAATCTTTTGAAAGAAAAACAAAATATATATATATATATATATAACTTATGACCATTGTGTCGAAAGGTATAATTATGTAAGCTTGTATTGATTTTTGAAAATTTGGGGTTGCAAAGTCTAGAGTAATGTATATGATTTAAGTTAAGCTATTCATTACGTAATCAAAACTTTACCTTATTATGATATGACTGTAATTTAATATGAAAAGAAACTTAATGAATATGAAATTGATACACTTTGTAATAACTTGTTAAACAGAAAATAATATTTTAATTACTGATTTATTCAAATTTTTAAAATTTTAATAAATTATTTTATTCATGAAAATTGATTACATTTTTATTTTATAATATTTTTCTAAAAATTATTTTATTGAATAAAAATATTTGAAAAAACTATATCGCGAATTATGTAATATTACTTATATGAAATGTGTAATTATTATAATTAGTTTTAGTATTAACTATGATTGGGGTGCATTGTTGAAATTGGTTGTTTTTATGTGAAAATGTATATAAATCGCATTTTTTATTGATTAATAAAATTACTTAACAATAATTACAATTGTTGGGTTAAATTTTCTTTAATAAAATATTTGTATATAATATTTTAATATTTTATATATATAAAAATGAAATAATCAGAGAATTGTGGAATTTAGCTCTGATTAGACTCCATTATTGGATTATGGTAATAGGTCCAAACCCTATGGTATTTTTTTTTCACCGCGATTTGAGTGGGACGGAATTATGGTTAGCCAGTAAGGATAATAGCTGGTTTCCGCACTAAAATAGCGGATAGCCGTTCGGCAGGCTTAGAGCAGTGAACATTCATCATATCTATTTGCCACCTGACTGCATGATAGCAATTCTGTTTCGCCTGCTGCACAGCAATCGGTTTTAATGATCCATTTCGGAAATCGTGTGCCCTTCTGGGTGGATGGAAGTTCGTAGGTTGGGGTGGTTTAAATGGAAGAGGAGACGGGGTGGGGTCGCTCAAAAGGGACCAAATAAAACAGAGTTTTAATTAAAACGAATTAAGGCATATCTGGAAGGAGTAATTAATTTTATCGAGTTTTATTTCTATGTTACAATTTGCTTGCTCGAAGTGGAAGAGCTTAGGTTGGAGGGAATAACCAGGACTCCAGGACTCCATCCCCCATCCGACGCCTTGTATCGGGATTAATGTTTGTCGAGTTTTCCTGCCCAATTTCGTCAGACCTTCTCTCTCCCCCACCTCTTCTTCATCTCGCAGATCCCCCCGAGCTTTAAACATTTTTGGATGGGTGTTAATTGATGCTCCTCTGTCGGGGCATGGTGTGAGGGGAAAATTGAAAATTTCTCCAGGATCCTTTCTTTCCTGTCAATCGATACGTCATGAAACGGAAGTAATTATGAACACAATGGAGGCTTAGCGAAAATAACTTCGACATGGGGTGGCGAATATTCCAATTTTGTACTGAGTATTTCAAGAAATGCGCAACCGTCGGAAACTTCGATGATGCTGAAAATATGTACGTTATTCCCTGCGGCTTCTATTAGCGTGAGGAATGATAGTCTTTAAAAGAAAACTGACAGGCGAAAATATCAATTCATCAGCTTAGTCCTTCTTTAATGTAAATTAATGGATGCCTCCCACTCGGAGATTTACTAAACGTTCCCCCCTGCTCCAAGGACGAAAGAAGGACGCTTTGAACTTGTTCAACCTGGATCCCCCCTTCAGATGTGAGCTTATTCCCCTTATTAATAGCTTAATTTATAATAGTTTGAAGTCTTAGCTTCGATGGAAAACTTTAGCAACCTTCAACCTGATACATCAATCCTTTAATAATTTTGAATCAACTTACAAGTTACAAGCAACTTAATAAGGAATTGCATCTATTATATTAACTGAACTTACAAATAAATATGCACATTGACTTTCTATATATAATTAAATTACTTGCAGTAAATTATCATGAAGTAATATACTTGAATCATTTATTTCCTTCGTTTGAGAAATCAAGTTTCTATCGACCAGTTGGAATAATGTCTCAGCAGCAGTGACGTTATCTGGCTTTTGTAAATTGCCAGGATTTTCGGAAGACGTCATCTGGGAAACAAATCGCAGAAACTTGTAACGTGTCATGTACAGGGGCCGCGCGAATTGCGGCTGCATAAGTGGCTGGAAAATTTTGCAAAAAACTGCTACTGCTGAATGAAGGATAGTAACAAAAAGAAGAAGGAGCAAAACGGTGTATACGGAAGGAGAGCAACCATTTCTCAGACCTGTCACATTTACAAAACTCTTCTGCGGAACTATAATCCTTGACCTTGAACTGAAATTTCAGAACGTCGTCTGCGTCATGTGATCAATAGGAATGTTTTTTTTTGTTGTTGATGAGAAGTTCGAATCCTGAATTAAGGTAATTATCGAAGGTGGATCGGTTTACACAAGGACAATACGGTTGGATGACAGCGTATCACGACTACTCGTATAAAGTGATTCCCTGTTTACTTTGTCATAACAAGCGTTTCCTCATATGAGCTTTACACGAGTGTCTTGAGACAGTTACAATATCCAATTATTAACATAAACCACTAATATTCACTTTATATTTCACTTTAAATTTATAATTAATAAATTTTGTTTTTTTTTTTATAATAATAATTATTTGAATCGAATCAATCGAATCATTTATAAATATGCGAATTAAATAGATTGAAAATAACGAGAATAATCGAGTTTAAACGAGATAGATCGTAATTTAACGAGGATTGGACGAAGTTCAACGAGATTCAACGAGAATTTACGAAAAATAGCAAAAGTGATTTAAAAAGAGTGAAATAAAAGGAAAATGCTTTTGACAAAAAAAAACTAGTTTAGTGCATTAACAAAGTTGCTAATTACTTAATGGAGCATTCACCAAAGTAATTGTATATTATTCTGCAAACTATAGTTGTTTACAAACAAACATTATAATTAATTCTATTATATAAGTGTAGGACAAAGGTCAAGTATTAAAATATCACACAATCCGTTGTGCAGATTAAGGGGTGTACCTTTTTTTAAACATAAATACCCCTGAGCTGCGATCCGCTATCTGGGTATTATCAGGACCATTTGAGTGGACCCCACGACTCGAAATAAACATATGCACGTGATGGAAACGTTAATGTGCTTCGTATACGTGTACATATATACATATTTTTGTAGAAAATTTCGTGCCTAATTTCCATGCCGAATGCACGGAATGGATAAAAAAAGAAAGAAGAAAAAAAAACGTAACATGGTACGAACCGGTTAAAGGTAATTTCAATAAATAAGCACCGTCGATTAATAAAGAACTGTATTTCTTTTATTTTTGCACGAACTAAATTTCCATTGCGTTAATTTATGTTTCTTTAATTGGACATTCATTTCCAGCGCTGCACAGGCTGTCCATGTTAAATAGAAGCGAAGGTGGCATTTGCATTCGCGAAAGGGCATGCTGAACACACGGTTCGACAATAAAAAAAAATTAAGGGATGAGGTGACACGACAAATCGTGGGGTGTTTTTGTTTCTGCTGTGATGTGAATTTAATCGGAATGATTTTCGCCACCCCCGGTTACACTTTCACGCGTTTAATTATTGTTTTTATTTTTGCGAGGGTGAAGAAGAGGACCAAAACTACATGGGCGTTTATTTCGCAGCGCGCGACACGCTGGATTACGTAAGAGGACTTGAAGAGACGGGGGCGGTTTAATCACGCGTGTATATTCGGGCATATAAATGAATTAGTTACACTCTGGCTGACGCCTTAACAAGCTCCGCCAATGTAGACTAGACATTCTGAAATATAGCGAATGCAATTTCACAAAGAACCCTATTATATAACTATTTCAATAAATATTATGTAATAAATAATGAAATAATTTAATTACTTGTAATAAATATGATTTTAATTTTAATGAAAGAATTTAATTGTTGAAATGTGGTAATAGTTGGAATAAGGGACGTATTCGTGTTCGCTTTACGAGTCAGAATAAAAATGAGAGCTTGCAAAGACCAAAGGGCGCAAGGAACAAAAAAAAATACGCACACATGTATGGGTGTACGTATATATATATATTTCGTATTTCTACCTGTTTTGTTTGATGTTTATATGAAAGGTAAAAGAGAGTAAGAGCAAAGTGAGTGAAAGGATCCTTTGAGAGGAGCGCTGGCAAGGATTGGCGGAACCAATGATGCGAATATGGTAATCGTAATGATGCATGGGGTAGTGAGAAAGAGAGAAGGAAATGTATGAAAGGCTTACTTGAAAAAGTAGGTGTTGTTGTTGTATCCGAAGAAGGGAACGGTGTATGTGAGCATCCAGATGTTGCCGCCGCCGCAGTCGTAGTACGGTTTCGACCACTTCCCATCTTCGTATCTGACAGACAAGATCTCATCTGGGACACGTTCGGTGTGGGCGCTCTCGTTGTAAGTATAGGTATTGTACCCTGAAACAAAGTGGAACATGCGAATTAGAATCCAAGGACCGCAACACGGAATCCCCAATGATCTCATTTAAAATACATAACCGGCAATCCCAAATGCACGGAAGAAACAAAATTCAAGCAGCTGATGTCACGGACTACCCTACCCTACATTTATCTAAATTGCCAGCTGCATGACAAATTTCAACAAAACCATCTTCTATTTAACACAACTCTTACAATTAACAATATCAAAAAAAAATTCACAATTAGGGGAAATTCCGAATTATATAATATTTAACAATACACGAATTTTGAATTGGAACTAGTATTAAATCAAAATCATTCATTTAAGTTAACTTAGGTTAGATTATTTTAAGTCAAGATTTTCAGGACGTCTAACACTACTTACAAAAGTAATTAAATATTATTTAAACTAAGCTATGATCAGAAATTAATAATCAAAGATTAGTATGAGTTGGAATTATTAGCTTAGTTTAAGTTTTAATATTATTAAAGTTTATTTTGTAATATAATTATCTGTAAACACAATTTAAGGTTAGGTTAGTTTAGGTTTGGTTAACTATAAAATTGAGGTTACGTTTTATTTTGAAAATTTTTAATGAATGTAATTATACTTATAATAATCGGTTTAAAAAAAATGGATAACTTTGAGTTTTATATGGTGATATTCTTTATCTATTTAGATTTTACCTGGCTTCTAAATACAAATAAAATACCAATGACAGTTAATTTTTTTTTAACTACGAAAATTTTTATCCTTTCAATTTTTCTATATATATTAAATCATTAAAATTCATATTTTACGCAAAATGCGAATTGTGAATATAAACAAATATTAAGTCAAAATCTTTCATTTAGGTTGAGTTAACTTAGGTTAGATTATTTTAAGTCAAGATTTTCAGGACTTTCAATACTACTTACAAAACAGAATAAATAATGTTTAAACTGAAATATGATCAGAAATCAAAGATTATATTAAGTTTATATTATTTATAGTTAGGTTAGATATGTTATATAAAATTGAGTTATAGGTTAGGTTTTATTTTGATAATATTTAATCAAAGTGTATTTAGTTTTGTCTAGCTTCTAAATATAAATAAAGTGACAGTTAAGATTTAAGTAAATTTAAAGACTTGATCCGAGATCAGATGTAAAACTCAACGACGTGTGTTGTGAAGCGATGCAAAAGGAAGGATCCCTTCATCTTCTTCACCCCCAGCCATTTCGCCACCCCCATCCTCCCGTATTTTATCTCCATCAAAGCGCGACACACGTAATAAGATCGACATCGTATTTTCCCACTTTTTTTTACTCTTGTATAGACATATACACACAAGCTCTGGCTTTCCCTATTATTTATTTATTTATTCCTAAGATATTCACTCCGCGCAAATGAGTTGCCATTATTGGAACCGTATTTCAACCATTGCATTCCATTGAACCGAAACTCAATTAACCATCAAAAAAGAGAGAGAAAGAAAGAGCGTCAATAAAAGAGCAAAAAAAATAATGAAATTCGAACGAGTCGAGTTGAACAGTAATTAGAATCCCATTTCAATTTGCACGCCGTATCAATCTTTCGATATTGGCTAAACGAACCGATTTGGAGCGCTGTTAATCATTAGTATCTACAAGCCTAGCCTGTCACGTAACCTAGGTTCTATTAGAGCCACCCTAAAATGGAAACAATATTTCATTTTCAGTACTTTTTCCCTCGTTTATATATTTTACCTCGCATTCTTTCGCACTGTGATATTGAGCGTTGAAAAATTAATGTCAATTTGATCCGTATTCATCTTCCAATTTGCAGCGGACAATTTCAACGCAGACGTGCCACCAAAAAATAAATTGATGTACGTGCCTCAACATTTACCTTTCTGTTGATTTTACATTTTTTTTAACTTTACCCACTACTTTATGACGTAACATAAACATCCCTTCGCATATATATTTTTATTTTCAATTTTTATTTTTCTATATTCTCACCCATAATATTTACATAACTGGAAGGTGGAAGCTCATTTAGCTGAATTCATGCGTATACAGGTACATACTTATTTTATATTTACTGCAGTCTATTACGTATCACCTTCTCCGTTTTAATGACGCTCACATACGTTACCATTTCCGCTTTCATTCCTTTCAATATAAAAACATAAAAAAAAACGCAATTAAATTATTAATTAAAAATTACATTACAAATAAAACTGAATTTATTATAAACATTTTTTTCCAATGCAGTTTTATAAAAAAATACTTATATTTTATTAACTTATTTATTTTTTAGCCAATTTAGACGAAATTTCACTAAATTTTATCAATTTCAAATTATGTCTCAAATTTAATATTAGGTTATAAAAACCAAATATGTCATATCCACTAATAACTAAGGGTTGAAATAAAGAATTTATATAAAATTTTAAAATGGAAATTTAAACATAATTAAAACATAATGAAAAATTAAATGTTACTATAAATACCCGGCGCATCCACAATAATTCTAATAATTGAAATATAGAATTTATAGTATTTTTTATGATTTTACTATGAGATTTTTATGAAATACAAAAACGTAAATTTGTAGTCTTTTAACATTATTTGAAATTAATTTGTAAAGTTCGTTATTAAATATTGTAATCTCTAGTTAAATCTAACCATTATTATAATAGTTTTAAATAATTATATTTGGGTATTTTCATTTAGAATACTTTTAATAATAGGGAAATACTAAAAGGGTTGACGTGTATACAAAAACAATGTAATTCTAATAAAATAATAAATAACTTTTAATACCATAAAACTATTGTTAGTAAACAGGATTAAATTCGTATTTTGCCCCCTACACATTCGACATGCATTTTTAATAAATTTCACCGAAAAGTTTTAATCTTCCCTAGTTCGAATGTATGCGTGTATATGTTATACGCGATGGGAAATTAATCCGATTATAAATTATTGGAAAATCCTATTTTGCACTAGGGATGATGGTGGAAGAGGCGAAACGAAACAGCTGTCTCGCAAAAGTTACTTAACAAAGTGAAAAATAATAATGAGGATTTTCGTCCACGCTGCAGCTTAGGCTATTACACGATTAACATTGGACAAAAGCCCTGGATACACTCTCAACTTTTTTTTATATATATATATCGAGATACTCAGCGCCGTCGATCCTCTTACATGTTATATAATTTTTTTTTCTCTCTCTCTCTCGCGCGCGCTGTTTCCACCCTTGTGACAGGCGTAGAATTACATTGATTCATTCCCTGTGAAGCTTTCGCGTTGCTCATTCGAGCTGATTTTACACCGAACTCGTATGAATTTTTGCCTTTTTCGGATCGTTTGCTTTTAACGACATCCAAAGTTCATGCGTTGAGCGTTCCCAAATTGCCCGACGTATCATTTTTATTGTACCATTAAAAAAATCGCTTATCCATTTTTTGCAACAAATTTTACTCAAAGTCTCATACATATTCTATTTGACAACATACATTCTACGGATTAAAAGCAATAAAATTTATATCCATTAAAAAAAATACATTTCATTTTTTTTATTTTGAAATTATTAAATAATTAGAGTTTTAATTTTATTTGTAGCATAAAAATAATATGAAATTACAGTGGTTGTTTCGTTGTTAAATGTATTCTTAGAAGAAAATGGAAAGTTTCTTCTTTAGACACAGGGGGTAATCTGAAATTTGATCGTAGATGGGAATCTTTGAAAGTAATTGGGAAGGCATTCAAAAGCCTAAAGTTTCTCGCAGGAAGGACGCGATAAATCGGTTTCATCCAAAATATATGATGCACACACACACGATGTATACCCGTACATTTCGGAATACCCGTGCCTGCAGATAAGGCTGCACCATTCAGATAGGATTGATCATGTTTTAGTCGTACACAGCACTCAGCACTTAATTAACAAACTTATCTGATGCGAAATAAATTCGCCGATTTCTAATCTCGTAGCCAGACATCAATTACCTGGCTTCCAGTTTTCCATTCAACCGTAACATGTATACAAACACTGAGATGAAGCCTGTACTTTTCCACTTCGGATTATTAATTTATAATAAACTCCTCAAAAACTTTTAATTCCTTCGCATTGGTGTGAGTACGCTTTTAATATTAATTCATGCTAAAAGGCAAAACATCCAACAAGTAACTAGAAAAAGAACATCTCGCAGCTTTATTTTATAATCGTTATTTTTCTTTATACTTTGATAACTTTAGACGATCGGAAATTTTCTATTAAGCTCAACAAGCACGAATAAAACATTAGCTGCATATATAATAAAAAAGCGTATCGCGATTTAATTTTATTCGCACACAAAGCAAAAATAAAATTATCGAACACGGAAATTTTCGAGTTCGTGTATAAAAATATATATATATATAAAAAACAAAAAAAAATCACCTGTAGCTGAAAATTGAATTACCACGAAAACGGGAATTTTATGTCCATCAAACACGGCACAAACCATTATTTTTTTGTGTCAATTAATATTTTATATCAAATTAGCAACACTTATCAAGATCCGCCATCCAAATAACCCTCTTCATAACCCTCCTACTTAATCCCTTAAATTTATGTCTAAAAACAAACATTTTTGATTCCTTGATATCCAGATGTCCCTCCTAAGTTCAGGTATCCCGCATTCCAATTTTTGACGTTCAAATTCATTTATTTCCTTTTTTTACAATTATATTTCTTATTTTCTTTATATTATTATACTGGCCAATAAATAATGATGATGTGGTAACAATATTGTTAGTAAAAAAATATTATATATTTTTTTTCTTGAAAAATATTTATATTTTTTTTTTTACTATAAATCCTTAATTATTATTATTATCAGTTTAATCAAAAAAATATATTAAAAGATAAATTTGACATTTAGATTACGTTATCAAAATAATTAGTTTATAAAAATATTTTTGATTCGTAAATAATTGTAATATTTTAATTTACATGTACACATATTTATTTTTATAATTTTTAATTAGCGGAAATTCCAATAAAATTGCTGTTTAAAAATTAATTAGTAGACTATTTTATTATTTAAAAAAAAATTGATATTGAAACTTTTATGACGTGGAACTAAATTTTGCGTTAATGACCAGTTAGAGTCCATTAGGTAAATTTGTGAGGCAACGATCAAACTTTCGCTTATGCAGAATCCGCTTGTCGCGGAAACTCGATTACAATTTTTAATGAACGATGAAAATTTTTGCATGCAGACGTTTTCCGGTTGGGATGTTGCCCCCTCAGGGTGCGCTTATTAATTCGTATTACGTAGAAATTTCGCACCGTCGCGTAACAAAAAGTCGCGCTAGCCCCAGGGGCGGCGCTGAAATTAATCTGCATTTTCACTTGCCCCCCAAAAGATTAAATTGGATTAAAAATTCGGTGCAAAGTTTCCGGAAGTTCGGCTACGCCATCTGTCGGCGGTCGCGCGAAACAACTTCTGACAGTTGTTTTAAATTTGCAAGTTTGTATATTAGAAGGAAGCCAATACAAGTTTGCTCCGAGAACAAAACATGAAATTGTTGCTGCTTCTGTTTAATATTCAATGATTTCCCTCGAAGCTCACAAAAAGGAACGGATCTCGCTTTTGCCGCTCGATTCTCCTTTTTATTATTTATATAGAAGTGAATGGTGCAATCAGTTAATGGACTCTCCAATAGACTCGATCAATCGAAGGTGGATTGTTATATAAGTTACACTAACTATGCCTCATACAATTAGCAACTTTGCTCGTGATCACTTAGCCCCGATTCCCAAATCTACTGCGTTTCAATAAATGCACAAACGTCAAGGGCAATAAAAGCGAAACTTAGGTGTACGATGATGCCACGAAACGAAATTTTGCTTTGTATGCGGAAAATTCCATTTCCAACAAGAATACATGAATCCGTACATCGAGATTGAGTGAAAACATCCGAAATAATACACACTGGATTATCAAATTTTAATATTTTACATATTTTCCATTTACTTTTATTTAATGCAATTTACTTTTTACTGTCCTGCCTCCTGGATCATCCTACTTTATTGTGTACTTTCTCCCCTCGACAAGGAAAACGAATCTTATTGGATTTCCCAACGAATATAGGTCGATAGCTAACTTCCCAGCACTCTCACAGAGCCAATAAAATCAGTTCACGTTATTTCCGGATTTTCCGGAAACTCAACTAAAAAAATCACATTTACAATTGGTCAAGTGTTTACACTTCTGAAATATTACTTTAATATACATTTTTTGGATAAATTTATGATGAAAATACATTTTAAGTTATTCATAAAATTAGGTTTATGCATGGAAGAAATAATATAATTTTATATAAATGCATTCGGTTTTCCTCTTACAGTAATCCAATTAGAGAATAATGCTCTTCGCCGTCACTTGAATCGTATTCGGCTGGAATTTGTTTCCAATTTAAATATTAGATGAGCCGTGATTGAATCGAATTGATCCGAAATGAAAAGAAGCGAACCACTTTATCCAGCATGTCCACAAAAGCTCGAAACGCCTAGGCTATCTCCATTCGAATCCCGATTTTTAGTATAAAAAAACGGACATACACGGCGCGCAAAATCATCCCGATAAGATTAGACTGATTTCCGATTTAGTTACATGCATTTTTCATATCTTTTTTTAATAAACCATAAGTTATTTGTTGTAATCTGGATTAACTACAATATTTTGCTGCCACTAGATTAGTCATGAAATTTATTGACCATAAAGAACCGGAGCTGAATTATTTTTCCATTACTCAAGAATGAAACCAAACAAACTGAAAAAAAAAAATGGTTTGAAATTTTATCGTCCAGAATAAATTACAGAAGGGAAATATTCACTCTCGCTTTTTTATTTATTTTTTGTTCCACTGTGCACACATATGCACATTACTGTACAAAGTTAATTAAGTTCGCAAATGTTTTATTATGTTTAAAAAATATATATAAAAAAAACCTAAATAAATCTTTGCTCGCAGAGGAGTCCACTCAATCCTCCATTAGAACTTGTAATAAATCAAGAGGTAGCGCTCATTCTTGTCGTATTCCTTTTAATCCTGTTAGGTTTTTATAACAAAGATTCCAAGTCTTTCAGTACCGTTAAACAATTTTGCAAAAGCGTAAATAAATGACTTGGCGGATATATCCGCCCTCTAACCGCAAAGGGTTAATATAATAAAACCTAATAGATAAAATGACATAACCTAGGATAATTTAATCTATCCAAACTGTGATAACCTAAAATTATCAAATTTACAAAAAAAAACTAAATAAACTACTGAAATGAAAACTTTAATCACAAAGAAAAGAGAATTAACACTAATATTAGCAAATGCTTTGAAGCGTTTTATTTGAAGTTGAAGTCGTGGGAATAAATCGTGATAAATAGAGGCATGTCCTTTTGAAAATTCGGAATCGACGATTTCGTGTCCACAGATGATTTAGTGCGAGAGTGCTGTTGCTATAAACAAAAAAAGTAATGCTAGGATTAAACCAAACACGAGCCGGATCTGCTTTGCGGCTTTGATATTTAGCATCGGACATGGGTATTCCCAAATTGAAACGCAGACGGATTTCGATGCGATTATGCTTTCGACAATACAATTTTTTTTGCGTTCACGTTTTCGTTATGCGATGCGACGATTAAGTCAAACATTTAATTAATTTTCATATTAATTATGTGTAATGTTTGTGACATTCGCAGAGGCGACGCGACCCTTTTCAACGCGTGTAACATGACGGAAATAGCTCGAGTATGAATTATGTACCATTTAATATAAGCATTGTGAAAACATTTTTTTGTTAGATAGAGAAAAACAATTCATTTAATGTATGAATTTTAGTGAGATATTTTATACTGTTACTTCCGGTTTTTCCGGAAGTTGTTTTAAATTTTAACAAATGGATAAAATACATTTATTTCTTTATAAATTATTTTAAAAATGTTTATTTATTTGTGAAAAATTAATTTCTTGCGAAAAATAAATAATTAAAGTTTTGGAAATTATCATATAGAGTTGGGAGTGTTTCAACTAAAATATGTTTACTGGGTACTTAAACTGCAAAGTAAAGTTGTTAAATAAACTAAAATTCCGGCGAATTACAGTTATACTTTTGGGAGATGGCTCAACTAGTAAAGAGGTAATAAAGGCATGTTTACTGGGATTCCTACAAATTACTTAGTAACTTCTCAACCTTGTTTCCACCGCGACAGACTGAAAATATGACGTTCGCAAAAGCGACACACTTTCCCAAGCATTCCTTAATTTAATAATGAAAAATACTATAGTTATTTCAGTTTTCTTAATGAAATTTTCAATATTATTAGAATTTAAGAATTTTATTAAATAACTGATAAATATTTTAATAGCCTTAATCAATAATTGTGATTACGAATTTCAATTATAAATCTGATTGTAATAAATTTTGAAATTATATAATAGATTATGAATAGACATATTTTTAATGGAAAGATTAATGCATTACGTAAAGTTATTAAACAAAAGTGTCTAATTGGTTGCCGAAAGTGGAATCCTTGGGTCATAAATCCGCCCGACAAGCTAATATAATTGACATATTATGGCGTTAAATTTGAGTTGGGGTTGCGGGCTTGGCTCGTGACCCTCGAGCAAATAATAAACTTATATAAGTGACTATTATAGTTGTGTTGGGCAAATGTT
Source organism: Nicrophorus investigator (assembly GCA_963457615.1). NCBI lineage: Eukaryota > Metazoa > Arthropoda > Insecta > Coleoptera > Silphidae > Nicrophorus > Nicrophorus investigator. The sequence continues at coordinate 8,169,731 of OY735146.1, forward strand.
TGAGTTGCTAAACATTTCGCCCCGAAACTTGGCTCGTTTAATGAAGTTAGGGCGGCGCGCTCGCCGCATCCGAAAAATTCGTTGCGGCAGACGCGGGAAATTCAAATGATCGCGCCTTTCAAGTAATTGGCCATCGTTACGACGGTCGCCTTCCTTCGTTTCCCATCTCCAACGGATGGAAATGATTGATGCGGAAACGGAGCCCCGGGCCACGTCTAATGTGTCAAAGATAATTGAATCTTTTGGTTAATCAATCAATAGTCTGCGCTTATTTATTTTGCTACCCTCATCAAAACATCTCCGAAAAGCAGAAGAATAAGGGAAAGGATACCGCGCACACACACCCATAAAAAAACGCACCCTTACGCATATAGACACATAAGAATAAGGGGATATTATTTGAAGTAAACTAAACTTCCGAGATTTATTGAAATAGAGATTTTGGGGGTCCAAAAAAATTTGAAACTATGACCCACGTAAATCCCGACCCTAATAACTTGTAACCGAAACAAAAGCGCTGTTCCACCCTTATAACGTAGAAGTAATAATAATAAAAAAAGGGTATAGATCATATATCAAAAAGCGACTCTGCTCATTTCGTGATTTCACAATTATCGACAGCACGTGAAAAGCTTCTACAAATATTTGAACGAATTATATTGAATTCGTAAATATATCGCAAGGCTTCAATATATACTTTAGTTTTTTTATTTTTGGGAACTTTCATTGAGCGCTGCTGCGAATTTCAGGGCTGCAAAGTGAAAAATAAAATCATCCCTCTAATACGAAAAATCAATTAGCCCCGATTCAATTTCGCGCTACGCTATATTTATTCTCAAAATCCTTGGACGGTGAATAAAAAATTAACCAATCGAGAAACTACTCCATCGAATGAAAAAAAAAATGCAAATATAACTGAAAATTACATATTTTATATGAAAAAAAAAAACTATAGTTGGAATAATATTGTTCATGAATGTGGTTTTTTAATTCGAGGGATGCGGAGCTTTGGAATTCAAGATAAAAGTCGCAAATTAAAGTCGTAAAATCCCTAAGATAAAAGCAAATAATTATGCAACGAAAGAACGAGAGAGAAGGAGAGAGAAAAAAAGAGTTGCAACGAAGTCCGCCAAATCCTGGGGCTAAATTTCGTCCGCGCAAAAAACCGACACGTAATAGTTTTAAATTTTCTGTTTCACTTCGCCCTACTTTAAACAAAGCGAAAAAGAAATAACTTGCGAAAATATACATAGTAAAACCATGAATTTATGTTTCCGTTTAAACATTTTTCGTTCCTATTTTTTTTCTATATGTTTATGTCCATTTATTTTCAGATTTTAATACTCATATTTTATTTTAAATTTAATATGCAATTTACTAAATTAATAACATTTTATATCATATTTATATGACCAGATACGCCAATTTTTAATATATAAATTTTTAGTGTTAAAATGCAATAAAAAGCTTTATTTGTTGTAAAAATTTGTATAATAATGTTGTAATAAAATCAATTTGAAAATTGATTGTGATAAAATTTGTGAATGGAAAAACCCACTTTGAGAAGGAAAACAATTTTATTCCTTGCAATAGTCATCAATACAGATGTTAACGTAGCGCATTCGGCTATTATTACCATACTATTCCAGTTGAGTTTCGATTCGACGTTTGCGCAAATTCAAAAGCTTCAAATCAAATTTGTTTGCTTGCGTATTTATGCATTCGCGTGAGAGCAATAACGCAAGAAAATATGTATTTAATGAATCCCGTTGAGCCGAAATTAATTAAGTTCATTTTATCGAATGAATGTGTTTCGCATTTACTCCGCATTGCACGACAGCCGCCCGCTAATTTGCATATTTATATTGCATAATAAGTTACACATTAACGTGCAGTTTGCGCCGTCGCCGCCGCCTCTCGGCGAAGCAAAATTGAAGGGAAAAAAAAACGTAACAAACAAAACAAAACAAAACAAAACAAAACAAAAGTGGAAACAGAAGCAGTGAAAACGGAAACCGATTGGCAATTTTACTGTCGATTGGTTTGCGAGAAGATTGCGCAAATGCTTAATCCCGCGGCCCACTTCACCGCTCGGGAACAAATGAAAACTGATATGTTTTCGCAAATTGCGCAAACGGTAGACTGCGTGTTTCCGAACCGATGGATCGCCGGCGATTACGCAACGGAGGTATTTCAATTTCGCCGCGAATTACGGTACAGATTGTTAATAACGTGCGAAATGCAATGCTGCTGTAACGAATTCGGGGAAAAGCATGTAATGAAACATCGCCAAAGGCGGAAAAATTAGTTTTCCCGCTCGCTATTTGTACCATGGAAAATCAATATCCTTTAGAATGCTCATATAAAACGTATTGTATTGATTAAAACAATATTCAAATGGAAATTAAACTGATTTAATATAATTTATTATATTTATCAAAAAATTTCAAGTGATTTTCAAAAAATTTTATTTGTTGGATTTAAAATTATAGCAATATTTGCTTTAAACGAATTATTAATGTATTTATTGATAAATATTATACATTATTTATAATATTATATAAAATTTATCTGCAATTGATTTTGTTTGAATTTGAGATTTAAATAATAAATCATCATTTTCATCTCCTATTTTAACTATTTATAGACAAAATTATTAACTGTCACAAAAAATTACTTTACAACAACTTAAAAATAAATAAATTTTATATAAAAATTAAATATTTTTTATTGAAATATATTTAATTTCCTTTTATTTTGACTTCAAAGATTACTAAAAATATAAATAAATAGAAAAACCTTTAATAATAAACAAAGTGCAAAAAGGACAATTCGACTTTTAAAGAAAAGTTTGTAAATAAAACAAGAAGACCAAAAAACAATAAATTGAAAAATTGAAAATTTTATAAATAAAACAGGATAACAAAAAAAATAATTCAAGGATCTAAGAAAATATAAATAAATTAAAAAATCCTTAATAATAATTAAAATGACAATTCAATTTTTTCTAAATAGAAAAGTTTATAAATAAAGTAGGATAAAAAAAAGTATAAATTAATTGAAAAATCCTTAATTATAATGAAGTTATCTTAATAGAAAAGTTTATAAATGAAACAAGATGTAACAAAAAAAAACTGTAGATTAATTTTAATTTTATAAATAAAGTAGGATAAAAAAAGTATAAAATGAATATAAAAGTATATAAATGAATATAAAAGTATATAAATGAAACAAAAGAAAAACTATAGATTAATAGAATTGTAATAGTTTTCCGGTAACATAAAAGAAACCGGAAACTGAGATGCTCCGATTAAATTAATTAACGCTCACCAATTTATCTCTTGTTTCGTTCATTATTGGATGTCTCTTTTATGGTGAAACTTAATTTGTGCGTTTCTTATTATCGCCTTAAAGGAGGTTCACTTTTTTTTCTTATCCTGATTTTCGCAGCTACAATATCCAATTAATTAAGAAGCTCCAGGTAAGAATATCTATATACGCTAGAACTGGATGAGCCTTTGCACACGTTTAATTAACGTCGACAGGGGGTGGAGAGCCTATGCCTCTGTCTTAGTATTCTTTGTTGGGCCCTCGCAACAAAAACCACCCTCAACGAAGAGCGTTTAATAATAATTAATAATTTAATAAGATGAGACAAAAAAAATAAAGAAACATAATTAAAAACTTTTTTGCTAGTTCTTATTTCACTGTTTCATTATATTTCTGTTGACTTCATTTCAATTAAAATTAATATTCTAAAGATTCAAAACATTTAAATTTCATAACATTGTATCAAAAAAATATATACTAGATATTTTTATTATTATTATTTTTTAATATTTCTATAGAAAATATGATTATAAAATATTTATTGATTCCGGTGATTTTTTTTTTTTGGGAATATGATAGTGTGCATACATATCAATATTTCCCCTCGTACATTGTTTCATGTGATTTGTTACATTGTTTTCACCGGTGCGTTTTTTTTTGTTATTGTTGTTTCTGGCTGTTGTTTTTGTTGGTGGCATTTGCAGCGCGCGAATTCCTTCTGCCATGTAATTTATGGTGCAGATGTTTGCAATATTGATACTGCAGTGGGCAATACATACGGTTTTATCCCCAATCGAGGCAAGTTTCCACCAGAATTGTTATGACCAGTAGTGCTTGAGGACAGCCCGATTTGCGCAAACCATCGATCCGCAGGGGGGTCGTCCTTTTTAATTGCATCTTGGTTGCTATATCGGGTCACGGACTGATGGAGCACGAAGATCTCCGGAATTAACATAACTTGCTGCCGTCGATTGTTGCTGTCCGCATCGATTCACAGATGGGCTTGAATAATTTTCGGGATAGTTTCAATGCTCGAAGTAACAGTAATTGATGCTTGGAAACCGTACAGCATATCCTTGCGGCCGTGAAAAGTTTTCGGGCTGAAAGCAACCCAGCCCCCAGATGATCACATCCGGAAAATTCTCCGGACGACAATTCTCCTATCGCACCAAATTACCTACAAAATAATATTACTTGTCTCTCCCATGGCGCGAAATGTGTCCTCATATACACATATCCAAAAACATGATTGGATCTCTGATCATAAAAGTTTCCTCCATACTTTTACAAACTGAACATTATTTAGCTAGCTCATCTCCACATAATCATACTTTACATAACATTCATTTTTCAACAATAAATTTTGTAACATTTATATTTTTATCACATAAACCAATAAATATTTCTGAAATTTCTTATAGTCTTTCAGTTTTTCTGCATATCTTTCATAAACTGAAAGATTTATGTCTATTACACCTTGATAAAATGTAAATATATACAACAACTTACGCAAACTAGTAGTTACGCGGTTCTTAACAATTTGTGCAAACTCTACGTGTACCCCGACATACGCAATTTTGAGACACGTGGTATTTTTAATAGTAAATAATATTTACACTTGCTGTAACAATCTACTAAAACTTTAAAAAAATCTAAAATTATTCTTGTTTAATCTCTGATTATAAAATTTTCCTCCATACATTTATATTTTTTGTATTTTTCAGTCAAAAATAGTTTCAGCTTTTCAGTATATTACTCCTGTATAAAGCGTAAATAAATACAACTTACGCAAACTTGTTCTTAATAATTTGCACAAACACTACTTGTATTTTAAATAATAAATAATATTTAGACTTGCTGTAACAATCTATTAAAACATAAAAAATTCTAAAATTATTCTTGTAAATATAAATAAACAATTAACTAAGTTTTATTTTTGTTGTTGTTCTAAGTGTACATTATCACAAAGTGTATTCAGCGGCAAATTCATTACGTAACACTGGATGATTTATTAGTATTTAATTAAAGTTTCATTAGGTCGAAAAACTTACGTAAGACAAGCGAAAACTTTAAGCGAGCAGTCAGTGAGCGGGAGACGCGCAAGTTATTAATTACACAAGTTATTTAATTGACACTGCGCCAAGTACAACACAAAATTTTTATTCAACTTAATGTATTAATTTCCGAATTAAAACATTTTTTTGTGTCGGAAAATTTTGCAACTAAATTTCATCAAATTTCCACTCAAGTTTTTCTTAGTATTACATTTATGTATATTATGATCATATCTCCTTCATTTTAGCTGAATTTTTTTCCTTGTTATATTTTTTTTTTGTGCCACTGCATCTCGTCTCCACTGAGATGTGGAAAGCGACGGCAATTCTCGCGTCGTTTTCCCTCCGTCGTGCCAACGCTTTAAACGTAAATTAGTTTCCAGAACGTGTTTGCAATATAACTTTTTTATATTCTTGAAATTTTCCCCAGGTATGTAAAGTATGCAAATTGTTCACGATAAGTATCGCACGCCCATACATACACACACACTTATTTTTATGAGCTTTTCCTGCAAGAAAAAAAAATAAAAATAAAAGTAGCACAAATTTCATTTTTCCCGCGCGACGATTCAATATTCTCGACGATTTCCGGTGACAACGTGAAACTCCATTAATTGCGAGTATCTGGGAAAAGTCAGGAAATAAAAGAAAATAATAATTTGGCACATTTAATTCACCCCTCGTTCCAGATTTTTTTTGCCTCTCGTTCACTTTCTCCGTTTTGCGGCCGAAGTTCTACGGCCCCGAATTTACTTTTAATATTAAAAGTTTTTCCAAAGTTTTCGAACGTGCAATAATAATATTAAAGAAGATGAAACGAACGGAAGACGCAGACACAAAAAAAAATCGTTGATGGCTTTAATTGGAATAGGAAATCAATGTCTTTTATGATGCAGGATTTTGTTTTCTTCCGTGATAAATAGTATACAATCTAAATCTCTTAATCAACATCAAGTTTAAGTTTAGTGCGAGAGGACGTGAATGGGTTCTATCTGGATGGAGACGCCAGTTCTTTTTTCCACCCCTAAAACCTTTTTAACACCTCTTGACAAAAAGCGTCGGTTTAATTCAACGACTATCGCGTAAACCGGATTCCGATCTTGATCATCCTTGAGAAATACAACTACTTACTTTAAGTGCTTCGTAATACCTGCACGTAAGCTGGAAGCCGAACCCGGAAGCAGAAGAGTAATCCTCGCTACGACTTTAATGATCGTTGAATATATGGATATTTCGATGTTCGAAAATGCATAGATTGTAAACAGATCCAACCCAGAATTTATGCACAAAGCGTTTACAGTTAATACAATAATTCGGTCAATGCGACTATTTCATGGTTCAACAATTTACACGATTGTTATTAGAACAATAGTTTGTTTATTGTTCTGCGTTGTAACATGAATACGTATTTTGCTTGCATTGTATAATCGTACAATAATAATAGTGTGAAATCAAACAATTTTTCGATTAAAAATCTATTGAAACCTGAAATGTCGGTGTTTGTCGGTATTAAAAATATTTTAATAAATTATACAATTTATTTTCATTAAAATTATTTTAATCGGTTTTTAATAATTTAATTATTATTCCCAGACAGAATAACTCAAAATTGACATAAATATTCATAATAAAATATAGGTTTTTGTTATATTGTAAAGTAGATTATTGACAAAATTTGTCGGTTTTTCTATAATATTTGTTCAAAATTGACTAAACAAAAATTATTATAATCGGTTTTTAATAAATTAATTATTTCTCCATACAAAATAACTCAAAATTGACACAAATATTGTGGTTTTTCTATAATATTTAGTCAAAATTAATTAAAATAAAATTGTAAATAAAATAAGTATTATTTTAAATTAAATTTATTTTTATTTAAAAAAAAATGTATTATTTTCTACAAATGTATTTCCTGTAAATATGTGAATCGTGAATCTCAATGAGAAAAATCGCAATTCGATTTATTCAAAGCATTTCCATACTTTTCTATATCGGAGCAAAGGGCAGGTAAAAACTATGAAAGGTTGATCGAAAAATAAAAGAAAATAGAAAAGAATGGAAAATGCAAAACAAAAAGGAAAACATGTCGAAGATGAAAGTTTCAAACGACGTAACCTATTTTAATGAAAATGCAGCAAATGTAAACATCGAATGGGTTTACATAATATCAATATGCTATTGTTGGCTTTTTTATTTTATTTTAAGCGTGTTTCTTCGTTCGCAGGATTTAATGAGAAAAAGGATAAAATAAATATGTATTCGAGATTGGAAGTCGGTTAATTTATGTATTTGCTTTATTGGGTCAAAGGGTGGGCAAACCGCCTCCGATAGGAAAGTAATATTTGCTTAAGGGCTCCAAGGTGCTTACGGTGAATTCAAGCAGGAAACATATACCAATTACTTTATAATAAAACTAATTAATACATGCAAACTTCAAAAATGTTTTCATTTACGTAAGTTTAACAATTTTTTTACGTAATTTATTATATTTGTTAAATAAAATTTGTTTTTCGAATACATTTTTAAATCAATTTCTTAACAAAAATTGTTCGTAAACCGAATTTATTTGAATATTATTATTATTATACCAAATCTAGTAATGAATTTCAGATTGTTTTTGAACAATTTAATATATATTCTATATTAAATTTTTCAAGGACATTTCAAAGTTAATTAAAATTACCATTCGATAAGTTAAATGAAAGGACGCAATTATTTTAAGGGTTGAAGGAATGGAAAATAAAACTGAAATAAATAAATAAATAATTGTAAGTCAGGGGCGTTCGTGCGAGTTCTCGATTAATTAAGGGATCGATACGGAATTTTGTTGCGGTACGTGTCGCAAACCAAAAACTTTCGTCGGTTCTGTACGAAAGTGTTACTCAACACAATTTTTTGTCGGCGTAAGCACATAAGTTGCATTTTCCGCTGATGCAAGAGCCATATGGAAAACACGTAGCGCTGTGGCCTAACAATAGTTATTTTGCTTCCTCCCCACTCTGTACGTTCGTACGGACGTGGACGTTACGTACATAGAATGCAGCCCTTTTCTTTTTCACAATTTATACTCGATTATATCTGGTGATAATGGGCTCGCCGCTACCGGTTACGTGCTTACACCCTTAGTTAAGGGCGCGTCGCGACGCGATAGGAATGCCTTCATTAAGCCACCGACGCTTCACATATACACATACGCGTATACATACACACATTCCTATCCAGCATGTACACAGTGCATACCGGAACATTTGGTCCGTGCCGTATCTCCAATGCAACCGGATTCAATTGGATGACAAAAACGGCCCACGCCATTATTCAATTACAATCACAACCCCCGACAATGCAGCCTCCACCCCTTCGAATTAATGCCCAAATCATAACCCCATAAATTTGTTTTGTATCAAAGCAAGAAGCTCCCTAGTTACGCATCTTCAATTTAATCTGAACGCGATTATAAACAACCCACCCTCATGATTCGTAACCCTTTGCGTTGCATAATCGAACACCACACTACATTGCCGGCTTACATAATATCATTAAATCACTGCCTTTATTTATATATCACATACCTCTAAATTGATATTTTGCTGATTAGAGATATCTAGGTGTCTGATAAACTTGTTCAACATTATCAAAAGCTGAAACTATACATTCAGTAAATCAATGTCACCAAAAGCGTAATTTTTTTCTTGAAATTTCATATTAATTTCAATCTTGAACATAAATTATTCCAACCTAATAAGGTGATGGAAATACTTGATCAACATTATCAAAAACTGTAATTATAGTTATTTCAAGAAATACAATTATTTTTCATAAATTAAAATTCTTAGAATGTAAGAGCGAAAAAGTAAACATTAACGTGAAGCTTTTGGTTATAACAAAAGTTGAAAAGAATTATTTTCAGTTTTCGCCTGTATTCATTTATATATCCCGCTCTTTTTTTATTCTATTAAGCACTAACCAGTATGTGTGAAACTTTCAGGAATAAGCGAACATGAAATGCGACATCAAATTAAAACGGATCGCGTAATGGAGAAAGTTGGAAAGTTCAAGGAAATTTAATATAATTGACACGTCAGTTTTAAACCGATGTTCATTAAAAATTGATTATTCCGATGATTGTTTTCCTTTGATTCTTTGTGTTTCATTTTTTCAGCCCTGAACAAAATTATTTCTGCCAAATTTAATTTTCTATTAAAAAGCCCTCGGACAGCGAACGCCAAAACGCGAATGCAATTGTGTCGCTCCCGGAAATTCACCACTCCAACCCCCTGGTGTTACATAATACTTGACGGTGATACTCCCAGAGCGCGAGTACTCGGAGGATATTAAAACGCTATATTTGCATTTTCGACGTCTGTCAGATACGCAGCTACGCCATCTATGAACAAATTTAAAAGTAAAATATATTTTTTAATTATTTTACTTTAAATTTAACAAAAAATTGTACTTATTTCATTATATATTTCAATATATTTGTTATATTACATGGATATATTCTGAAACAAAATAAAAACTTTATTTGAATGCGAGTTTGTTGATTCATTTAAAATTCCTATATAAAACAACAAAAGCATAAAAACTGTCGCTCCCGGAAATACACAACTCTCTCTACATGTTATATAATTCTGCAATGTGATGCAACCAATTTGAGTCCTGGAAGAGAATAAAGGATATAAAAATAGCGGCGTTGAATTTCGATTTAGATCGTTTGTCAACTAAGCCATCTATGAACAAATTTTGAAGTAAAATTTGTTACATTTATTATTTATAATGGACTTTTTACGCTGTTACAATATAATTACTTAATGTGAAAAAAATATTTTTTGTTGTCGCAAATCGAAAAAATACTGTATTCAAAATTGATACAGGCATAACTTTTATTGGTAGTTTTTCAACAAGTATGTGATATAATCGATGTGATAATTAATTCTTAAATAAACATGTCGGCTAACCAATGAATTGTGTGTTCAGAAAATAGCTGGAGCGTGTTTATTTATTTTAATTTAGTCTGATCGATCTTATTAGGGGTAATTGAAATTCTGAAACAAATGTATATACGGCAAATTCCCAATTATCCTTGGGCGAGGGTTTTTCCCCCATTCGCATCGTGTTTTCTCCTGTTTTATTGTCGTCAAATAAAAGAGGGGTCCCTCATTCGGTATTCGAACAACAGGCCGGAGGAGTAAGTCGGAGGCGGCAGCAGCGGCGTCTACGAAAAACCGACATGAAATATTTATAAAATTACAATCCGGTTTGGGACCGTGTCCCGTCTAATAACGGCCGGTAATTTAAAACCAACAGACCTGAGATGAGCACACGCGACTCCAGAAACGTTCCTTCCTATCCCAAACATTTTATCTTTATTGCAATCCGTGCATAATAAGTCTTGTTTAAAAAGATTCCCAAAGCATTTGCATAATGCATATTTTCCGCTGCAGTGGAAGGCCGGACGAAATGCCGGAAAAAAAAAGAAAAGAAAGAGAGTAGAGTACATGAAGAGGAACAGACGACAGCAAACAAAAGGAAAACAGGGGAAGGAAACCTAGCGGAAAATATAAAGTTAAACGTATTAAGTTGACGGAAGCCGGGAAGCGTTAATAAATTTATAACCTTCGACACCTAGGAATTTGTATACAAAACTTGTAGCTCAATTTAATATACCCCTGCCCTCAGGGGGTAAATTGCATTTGCTTCACATTTTCATTCCGTCGTTTTTTGTTCTTTTCATCCTCACGTCCGACGTTCCCTTCAGTGCGCAATGGAAACCCTTTAATTAACCATTAACGTTAAATTCGTTTACATATTAAGCTTATTGCTATTTTTAATTGGCCGGCAGTCGTTACTTTTCAAGGTTCTTAGTCTGCATTCTCTTCCTCGTATTGCGACTTAAACGGTTTCCATTCTTGATGTAAGCCTCGGTGCAGCGGCACTGAACAAGATCAAAGTATGTTTTACGACTTGAAAGCCAACTCTGCAGCGTCGGTTCATTCATTCAATTACATAACGTTTCTAAAGAAAATAGACGGAAATCTTGCTCGACTTCTATGGTTATTTATTGAATTGCAAACATACTCTTACTACAACTTTGCAGCCACTTTCAAATAATCATAAACTTTGAACACTATTATAGAAAATAAGCATATTTCATATCCAACCAGTTTAATATAATTTCTTTAATAAAAAGAAATATAATAAATTTTATAAACTTAATAATGTAATAATATTACTCAAACTGTATGTAAAAAAAATTAATATATTTCGATCTCGATATTTTAAAATCTTCAAAGCTATATTTTCTATTTTTAGCTACGCCATCTATGATATAATTTAGAACCAAATTATATATTTTTTCTTTATTTTGCAATTTTCCGTTTTATTGCAATTATGTAACTATTTTAAATATAAAATAAAATTACAGTAATCTAAACAAAGAAAATTCTAAATAATTTGATACTATTTATTTCATTAATTCAGTTGATAGAGTTTTTAGTTTTGACGTATCAATAACAAGGGTTGTTTGTAATAAATAAGTAATCGGTGGATGCGTGCATGAGCTACAGGTGATTTCATAGTATTGACATTTTCTCAAACTGCGATACAACTGGTCTCGAGCGATGTGCGAGATTCCATAAAAACACACACGTGGCATGTCAGATTCGTCAACAGCAGAAAACAAACAAACATTACAATCCAAACAGAAAAGCAATAGCGCATTCATAACATAAGACATTATATAATAAATCAAATGTGCATATGATATCATTTCATTTTAGCTCTAATTATTACCAATAAATTTATAATGACTAATTAACTAAATATAATGATTATGTTGAATTATAAACTATAAACCTAAATGTAGATTGTTGAATAATTGACAAAGCAATTAACTTTTCTCCCGAATGAATCGCAGTTAATATTACATAAATCACAATTCCTATTAAAATAATTGCACATAACATGTAGAGGTGAATTCGATAAAATGTTGGTTTTAGCTGTTTCACGGCTGTAAAGAATGTATTGTATATATACAGATTGTAATTTATAGTGTTTAGAAGAATATAACTGTAAATTTTACCATGTAACATGTTACATAAAACTTTTACGGCCGTAATAATTCTTATACTGGTGCGACCACACCACATCCGATAATAGAAATTGCGCATGCGTATGTTATAATATGGTTCTACTAGTAATTAGTTTGATGTGTAATGATTTCAATATTGAAAATGCTGTAATTTTAATTTTATCAAAACATTACTTAAAATGGTCGTGGGATAATAATATTGTATCAAAACTAGTAATATTAATATTTAATAAGATTTTGCAATTCAGGAAAGCTATAAGTAATAGTGTTAAGAACTTTTTTGAACGGATTGTTAAAGGGATTACATTGAACTTAAGTATGTATTGTAGTATGCTTGATACACGTTTTATTTGTGTAAAACATCTTCAGGTCATGATACAATCCAGAGTGCAATGGGATGTTTGACCTATGCACTTCCTTCCGGTCGAAATGAAGTCCGTAAACAATAGTTCGCAATAAACAAAAAGGGGTCAGAACGGCGGTCATTGTCGATGGCCATTTCGTAGGTCGTTCCGAGCGTCAGACCCTTGCCAGCGTTAATTGCCTCTCCAGCAACGAGAGACAACGTCTGCTCTCTCGGCTTCGAGCTTCTTCCTTTTCGTCCTTATTTTTTTCTTCTTCTTCTCTATATACGCCGTACCAAACTGCCACCCAACAAACCCCTTACACCGCGTTTGGAATTATAATCGCAGCTAGTTCTGTTGTTCGCGAAGCCCATCAGAGTTTATATAATTGAATTGACCCGAACACTTTCCGTAAATCTCGCATCGGCCGTTCCCAGAGGAACGGTTCCACTCGGCCAAGCCCAAACGAGACATCCCGGAAAAAAAGAAGTAGACGAAAAGGAGGGAAAAAGCACACACCAGGAATGGCGAACTAACGAGAAAAAAAGGAGCGCCGAAAAACACGAACGGGTTTGCTAAACGTGAAACCCTTCTAACTCTTCGGGGATTCCCCACTTTCATCTGTTCCACCCCCACGAGCAGCCTGATATTGGCCGAGGCGCGTAAACGTACCGACCTCAAACGATTAAGTTAATTTCCTTTAAGGCATGGTCCACACGCGCGAACCTTCGCCCATGCTTGAGCGAAATCTGCACGCAACTTGGAATACCTAATTGACCAACATCCGACCTTACACTGAATTCAACGAACATTTGTATTCTACGTCAACTCCTCTTCAAGAACACCACTTTCCAATAAACTCTACACCAAGGGATTCAACTCACTTTCACACAAGATCTACTTCAAAATACTTAACTAAGTATTCTTTAAAATAAACATATATAAAAAAACTATTGTTCAAGAAAATTCTACCTTCATAATATTTTTAACTGAAGCTCTATCATTCTTGGGTTCTCTACGAGTATATAAATTTCTTTTTATTTAAAATTTAAGAAGTGTTATTTTAAGAATGTGCATATCAAGATTTTCCGGTTTGCACTGGTTAGGGGATACGTGAAACGATTAAACGTGCTGACCTGAATATTCTCACCTTAAACGCAATTCAATATTAATTAAAGTAGCATGCATGGAATCGAAGTTTAAAATCTGAGTGAGACCCAGACATAATTGACCCACATCTGACTTCAAACGGGTCGGGGATTCGTAGCTGCCCGAGGCCAGTCAGCATTGGCCACCGTTGACACAATGTTAATTAAGACGGAACACACGGAATCAAAGTGTAATTAGTCTTCTTGTAGTTTGAAAAGTTTTCAGCGCGACGGGCAGAGCCCTTCGACATTTTCCAAGTTAAATGAGGCGGAAATTGATTTTCCAAGAAATCGACAGGTTCCGGTGCGTGTTTGTCAAATAGATTTACATCGAACACGGAACTAATTGAAAAGGGTTTTCCGGTGTTTGGGGGTGGAGAAGCCAAATTACATGGGCCAAAACTCCTATCATGTGGCTTTAATAATTGACTAATAGAGCAAATACTTTCATGCGACTATTTATTCGTGTACATCACACACAACTTTATCAAACTTAATCAAAGTTCGTGCATAATCCGACCTAATAAAACTTAATTTCCGTTAAGATATTGTCCACACGCATGAGCATAAGCTTTGTTTGCAGGAGTCGTATGGTAAGTGGTTGGCATCTCCGAGATTGGACCACCCCAAATGCGGGAGTGCTGAAATTAATCGGCCCATTGACGGGGGTGAGGATAGTTTTGGAAAGCCGATGGATTTCCCACCCTTCAAGAAGCAAAATGGAACAAGATGAAAAAAAAAAAACGAAGTCGTCAGCATCTGGATATCATTACGAAAAATGAGAACTTCCCTGCTTCATTTTTTTTCTCCTTGTTTCCTAGAGATATGCGAGAGGTTAATGGGGTGTGTGTTTTAAAATATACCCATTTGTTTTTTGGCTAGGGGGTAAAGTTTTAACGACGTTTTAGTGCCGGAAAAAGTTTTCCAAATTTTATTACGTCAACCCCTTTCTTTCTCGCCCGGATCTAATTCTTCTCGCGTTATTTTTGCCACCCTAACTCATCGTCTTATTTTTTTCGTCGGTCACTGGAAAGTAGTTGCAGGCTGGAAAATGGAATCGTTGATTAGTGGGTCGGTCACGGAAGTGGGAAATTTAAACTGCCGGGAAACCCGAGGCGAGTTGCACACGGAGTTGTAGAATCCGGACCGCAACCGCCCCCGGTGCAGGCTGCAGCTCAGGAGGTTATATAATTAATTCAATCAAACTTAAATGGACTGATGTGGTCATTTTCCGGCATCCGAAAGTAAACTAATTAACGGGAAACTGTATTCCCCTTTGCGAATCGAGCTGAAGCCATTGAAGATGAAATGGCTAGTCCGGATGGTGTAGGATGAATTTTAGGTGACACTACGCTCGGAACTAGGTAAACATCCTGACTTCGAAGGTCTGATTAGACGTCATATTAATCGAATAGATGATCTCAGGAGCTCTTGGCTGCAGCGGCTATCGATTGGAGGCGTCCCCCCTTGATCCTCATAATTCGGGGGTGGCTGGTCCTCCCCACCCCCCCGTTTTAAGGTTGACACCCGCCGGATCCGGTGCACTCGACCGCCAAAACCGAAACGCCGGCCTTATGTAACGCCGATCAATCGATACGCACACGACGGGGGGACGTGCAACCGCCCCCCGTCGTACCAAACAGTTAAAACGGAAATTGTTATGTGCCATTAAGAAAACCAGAAATTACTTTTGGATTAATGCTTCCGGCCCTAATAAACTTCACGAGTCTACCCGCACGCGTTTCGATTTATCATTCATCCCCTTACATTTCTTGCAACATTCTATCAAACATAATAGAATCCCTTCAGATTCAGCCTTCTATTCACAGCAAATTCAGTTGCTTCAGTTTCCGCTTTCCCAGGAAATGAACTCCACCTACATAAAATTTAATTCAATATTTTACTCTTAATCAAATCGAAAATAACTAATCCATAAATTGAAATTCTCAAAAAAAAAAATCATATAAAGATTCCAATTTTTTATGCAACTTATAAAATAATAAATTCACATCTGTTTCTGTCCCATTAACGTTGTAATCGCAACGCTGCGTAAGTCCTGAAAGATGTTGCGGCTTACAGACATGGGCTTTAATTGCAGCTGAAATGTTTAACAAAGTGTGAAATTTCATCGTAATGAAATTTCCGGATCGGCCCCTCCGGGAAGCGGCTGAAGCCATTTTAAAGATTCCACATACTTAAACTGAACATTAACTGCTAAGCAAACGAACCTAATTGATACTTAGCTAACTGCGAGAACGTCTCGATTCGGCACAGCTCGAGTTTATTTTCTTTGAAATTATAGATACTTAGATTGTTCACTTTACAATTAACACTTGATATTGCCTTCCAAGCACTAAATACAAATTACGTAATTTAAAAATAAATATTTTTTTTTTAATTACTTTTGAAAATACCCATTGTTGGATTACATTTTTAACTGTCATTTTAATGAAAATATTTTTTAAGTTAAAATATTAGTAGCGCCAATGTAGAAATTTTCAGTACTATTTTATTCGTGTTTTGTGTATGCACAAACATACATTTTTGCAACACGGAGAGATTAAGATGGATTATGTTGGGTAAGGTTAGGTCACGAGAACTCAGTCAAGGGTAGGTGAGAGCGTGTTCGACTTTTTTCCCTTTAGGAAATCAGTAGTAAGATCTGTGCGAAAAACTATCAATTTTTACCATGCAAAAAGGGTCTAACAATTAGTCGATATCTGCGGCAGAGGGTCCAAATAGAAAGAGAAAAAAGGTGGATCGGCGCCCCACGTCCCGGGGCTAAGTCTTCGAAAGTAGTTCGGGACTATAAAATTACACCCCCGATGCCGTCGGAAAGTTTGCCGATAAAAAAGTTTAGCCGTCAATGCGGTGGTGGAAAGAGGAAAGGGGGTGGTAGGAACGTACACGAAAAGAACGACGACGATCGGAAAAGACGAAGGACCAAACGCTAGACACGGAAAACAAACCAGTATCCTGGGTATATAAACAGATACAATCCCCGCGTCGACTAAATGGCGATTTCGCGAAGGAAATATCGGTTTTAACGAAAATTTATAGACTTCAGCCCCTGATTTTTTCCCTATCGCAAATCAATTATCACCCAAAAAACCTCTGACAGTCTTTCCTCCACCCCAACCCCCATTAATCTCCGGCAATTTCCAATCCAACTTTCTGTCGCACAGCATGCCTCTGACTTCCCTTCAATCTTCAATGCTAAACACCGACATATTAATTAACACATTTTACATGTTTTAATCAACTCATTAATTAAACCACTTCTTTTTAACACCCTGTAAAAACACCCTTAAATCACGATACTTTTTTGACAACTTTAAAAACAAGTCTTTAAAGGACAAACAAATTACTTCTACCCCATCAAGATTTTGAAATCAATTTTTCATTTAAATAATAACAATATTTTAAAGAATTATAACTAAATAATTTACAAACTAAATTAAACAGTTAAGATTTGATCTACATTAGGTTTATAAAGTAAAAAAAATCATATTTATAGCTGACAGTCTTTTAAATTGAATTTTTTCTCATTATTCATTAATAATATTATTTTTTTAGATTATAATAATCTTTTTATTTTATGAACTGAAATATTTCATTTTCTGGAATGAAAATAATATTTTATTTTCTGATAAGAAAAGAAATTGCAAAGTTGAAAATAAACGCTGTTAAAGAGGGAAATGAAAGAAAACAATAGGTTTTCTATTTGAAGGTTTTTTTTAATAATATATAACCGCATTTGCGGCCGGAAACTGTGTAATTTTTGCGCGAGGGCACTTTCATGGTTAAGATCAATTATTATGCAATTTGGCGGCAATTTCGGGGGATTAATGCGAATTAGGTTCGCGGGCATTTACATGCGCCATTTGCGCAAATAGAAACAGATTCGGATAAGATTTTAGATAAGGGTCATTAGGCTTAGAGTCCTTACTCCACATATTTTGCACCGTGCGAGTTCTTACCGCAATAATCGTTAGGGTCGGGATTAATACGATGCTAATAATCCACCGCGCGCCGCCGAGCGCACCGATTATGCAACATCAGCGGTGATGTCATGTAACAAATGGTCGGACCGCAGAGGTGGTGCTCTGACAAGACCACGTGCCGCCGCCGCAACATCGGGTATAATTATAAGTAAACAGGCATTGATTTTGATGGCAAAGCGATTCGGAAAAATCGTGTGGAAAATGAAAAGAAGGGAAATTAGTCGACTTAGCAATCTAATTAGCAGTTCATCATAGAAAAAGTAATAACCTTCACCTTTCACTTTTGATCACGAAATACGACAAAGGTCGTTTTAATTATTTCGCTAGAAATCTACAATAAACAAAATTTAAAAAAAAAACTCCCTTAAGTTTGTCTCATCTTATCCCAATATTTAAATTGTTGCGTTTATTGGATTCATTAAGCTAGTTGTAAAATGGATGAGCTCGTCATTGAGGAAGGAAAAAAACTAAAGTTTTACCCCATTTAAGATCTTTAATATTGAATAAAACCGTTCGCCTCCGTTATCTTTGGGGCGAAACTTCCATGCGACGTGGAGATTTAAATGAGAGAAAATTGAATGCGGAATATTACCAAAGTTTATTCGTCGAGGAGCAAACATTCTCGAAAGAAAACTTTTTGACAAACTTCGTCGACGTGGACTTGATAATCTGCGTGCCGTGCTTGAATTTTTTCTCTTTCTTCCCTTAAATTTCAGTTTCATTTTTGGTTCGATTTTACCGTAACAATATTCCAAATTTATTGCATTCAAAAATTTTCTTGACATTTTATAAACTATTATCCAAAAATTAAATCACGAATTTCCCTAAGTGTAAGTTATGAATAATTTTATTCAGCTTAAATTCTGTTTTTTTTTGTTTGTAAAACTTTCAATTTGTATTGGCTGTACGTGATTGAAAAAAAGGAAAGGGTAGTAGGAATTGATCCAGATAGCTGGTAATTGCATTAAAATGGTTGGATTCGAACGTCCGCGAGGGATGGAAGTCGCCGGAAAAGTGGATACAAATCGAATTAAAATGGAGGGTTTGGGGATGATGGATTAATATTAGCCAAAACTGCTTATGACGGGTGGACCCGTATCTACGATAATCCCACATGGAGCCACCAGTACAATAGTTTAGTTAATTAAACCATGAACCCCATAATATTCAGATTCAACAGAGAAAATGTTATTATTATTATTTACGGCGTTAGTGGCAATGTAATCTCCATTTAATTGAAGATTTACTAGTTGGCGGGGAGTCTGTTTTCCATCCACATTTTGACTTATGGGATTCCGTTTAATTAACGATTTAGCAGTTAGTGAGGAACACTTGTTTTCCCTACTAAGCATTGAAACATAACGGATTTTCCTTCTTGGTCTTAATTAGTTTTGTTTCTTTTTTAATTATTTTTTTTGTGTTGGTAAAAGGTTTGTTAATTTAATAGGAATATGTTAAAATTATTAAATAAATTTTGTGGAAGTATAAATAATAAATTTTAGAATTTTTAATTAGAATTAGTGCTTGGCTGAAGAGAAACGAAAACTACCGCGACGTTCGCTCCGTTACATTTCGCTGAGACGTCTGAAATGAGATCTGATAACAAGGAAATGGTATCACCTTCCCCGGAATGAGTTTATATATATTATCACCAGGACGTAATATCTTAAAGGCATAAAAGTGGAGCTATACACATTTTATAAAAATGAAGATATTTTTATGTCTAAGATAACATAGAAAACGTACGAAACTTATCAAATCTTTGACATCTACTCCTACGATGTATGCAACACCTACGACAGATGCGACACCTACAACAACTACGAAACCTATGATACCTTAAATATACATTTTTATGAATTTTACAAAAAGTACAACTACGATACCTGTGACAACTGCTACAATTACGGCACCTACGTCGTCTACAACATCTACAACAGCTTCGGAAACTACGACACCTTTGACAGCTACTACAACTATGGCAGATATGACAGCTACAACACCTACGACAACCACGTCACCTACGACAATTACGACAACTAAATATATTTTACAAATCCTACAAGAACTACGACACTTATGAAAACTACGAAATCTACAATAACATTTCTACTAAAAACATGTATTGCAAAAAGTGGACAATTTTAAATACTATTAATTATTATGTTATATAAATATTTATTGTAAAATAATATTTTTTAATAATTAAAATCAATATTTATTCGCTTGATCAAAATATCAATTTTCTACGACACTTAACCATATCAGTATTTGTGTAAATTGAGAATTTATATAATGAAACACAAATGTATTACCGTTACATCGAAAGGGATCTTCTTCCGCTTTTTCTTTGTTAATCTCTTGTCGGTTTCTGTAAATAAATACCCCCGATACGATATTAATCACCACCCCCGGCTTTGTACCCTCCTGCAACTGGCAGCTCTGCAGGTAAAACAACCCCCAACGTCACCCTTCCGTCCGAATAATTTATTCCGAATCACTTATTTAATAGACTAATTGTGGTAATGGGATTATACGGGATTTACGGCAAGTGACAAACCTATTCCTATGTAATCCGAATTTACCCTTTTAAACATAAAAATAAATTCTTTCACAAAACTTTTAATTAACAAAGCATTAAAACTCAATGTTATAAATTTATTTAAATAATACATTGTAATACAGATTTTTTAATTGAAATTACACTTAATAACTCGGAACATCAAAGTTTTGTTTCCAATCGATTCTGTAACAAATTTATCCTCGCATTTGATTACGTCGTTAAAGAGTTATTGATGGGCAAAATTATGCATCTTTTGAGGAAGTTCCAAACAAATTTCCGTTAAAAATATTAAATAACTAAATTTTGCACTAAATATACTTTAAGCAGCAATTTTCTAATATATTTATAATTACTGTATTGATATAATAATTAATATCGCTTATTGAGAGGAATAATAACAAAACGACATTAGTTGGATAAGTTATGTAATAGTGAGTCACGACAGGAATAATCCTCGCGTTCGTGCAAGCACCCAAAGAGCTGTAAGCATTAAAAAAGTTATGCAATAAATAACATCTGTCGTGGTGCGTTGTATTCAAAGGTTTAATTACTGCTTTTAGAGTAATGCTACGTCTTATAAACAGGTGCGTTCTGTATACCGAAATATTTCTAAAATATAGTTACGTTATTATGCCTGAAAATTATTATTTCATAAAGTAAATAACATAATTAATTGAGTTATTCGCTCGAAATCAAACGTCCCAATGTTGATTGTCGTTACCTGTATTAATTTGGTTCGCCCTAAAGCGCTTGATTAAAATTGCTTTCTTCATCAAAGCCGTTTCCGTGCGACGCAACATTCGGTGCCCCTAAATTGTAGACGATTCGAAGAAGCGAAAGGGATTTTCCTTGCCTGTGACAAGTCGACAATAACATTTTAATTATAATAATTTGCGACGATGTCGTTACGCAACGGCAACAAGGATTACGGGCGGGACTTGTGGCCAGGATGTTGCGGGGGTTGAGAAGGGGATAAAGAAATTGAATCCCGTCCGTTCATGCTCAAAAGTCTTAAAAGATTCGCCCCGTGCTTTCTTTATAAATACACTCCGTTCTCCCCTTTTTTCCTCCTTTCTCATTATTTATTTTTACAGCTTTCTTTGACTCCATCCTCGAGAAAAATTGTCATAGGTCGGTAACTCCACTCAACTTAACCTTCTCTAATTAAGTTTCGACCGCAAATAAAATCACCGCTTCTTTTTTTTTTCCTCCTTGTTGTTGCTTCAAATCCATTCAAACTTTGTAACTTCTATTATTCGAATACAACTTTTACATTATTTGAACAAATAAATATAATAATTATAAAATTTTCCAATAGTTACATAATACTGAAAGAAATTGAAAATTGTTACATAAATAAATAATTTATTTTACACGAATTCAACATTGTATGTATAAAAAAAATAGTATAAATTGCAAAACCGGAAAATATTTGTCATCTTGCTAAATAATAAACTAGCGCCGTGGTCAAAAGTAATTACGTAATTTGGTCCGGTCTGCAGTTTAATTTAATAAATTTCGTTTCGCATTTGCGGTCCATCTGAAACGGCGACAAAGTGAATTTTAAATTAATCCAAAAAAAAATCCACAAACAAAATTGCACCAATATTTATTGACATATGTGCATTAATTAAATACATTCCAGACGTATTTGCTGGACGTTTTTAATGAATTCCATAATTGATCAAAACAAATGTATATAAATAAATCGGATAGGAAATTTTAAAAAAATTCGTTAGGAAGTAAAATTTAATTTAATTCGGAAAGCCGCAACAACTTCAAATCATTGTTTCCATATTTGCTTTCAATTAAATATGTTCTGCGTAATTAGCAAATCGCAAATAAATACAGGGATGGTAAAATATTTGTTGTGCAATCCACACGGAATTCCCTTGATATATCTGAAGGGTGTAATTTAGTTTTTTTTATTCTTGATAATTTGTACAAATAAATTGATTTACTATTTATACTTATTTTAATTAAACATGCTTCTATTTTTTTATTTAAATTTTCTTTCAAATCAAATCAAAAAAAATATATTCTACCCAAAAGTTACTTTTGCTACACTAATGATGAACTGTAACTTTAATAACATTTATTTTCTAAAACCTTGTTATAAAATTTCCTCTTGGTCTTAATAAAGTGTCTGTATTTTTTGGGAATAGTTAAAGTTACTTTCAAAAACTTTGCTACAAAATTAACTTGTACCTTTGGGAACAGTTACAGTTACTTCCTGAACCTTTGTTATAAAATTAGTCATGACCCCAATGAAGAATCTGTACCTTTTGAAAAGTTACAGTTACTTCCTGAAACTTTGTTATAAAATCAGTCATGACCTCAATGAAAAATCTGTACCTTTGGGAATAGTTACAGTTACTTCCTGAAACTTTATTATAAAATCAATCATGACCTCAATGAAGAATATGCACCTTTGGGAATAGATACAGTTACTTTCTGAAACTTTGTTATAAAATTAACACATGACTTTATGAAGAACCTGTACCTTTGAGAACAGTTACAGTTGCTTTCAAAATATTTGTTACAAAATTATCTCTTACTTTTGAAAATGCTGTAAAATTGAATTTAGTTCCTGAAATTCTATAATTATAAAATTTACCATTGACCTTGAGCTTGTAGCATTGGGAAAAGTTGTTGAAATAAAAATGATTTAACTAAAATTTCATTAATTTCCTTCCAAAATATGATTTTGCATTTTGCACTTAGGTGTTGTTCAAAAAAGAAAATAATATCGGAAATGAATACATTAGAGTTGAATGAAGAAGAAAAAAATGTTGCCATCAGAGTAGCAATTGCCATTCGTTCTTATTTATGCGATTCAATAAAAGTCTGCCATTTGAACGGAAGTTTAATTTCGAGATTTCAGTCTTAATCGATTTTGTGTGCATGTAGAGATACATATAGATCATGCCATTTGCTTGCCGTACAGAGATGGAATGGATAAATGAACTGCACTCAGGCAGACCGCAACGTTTCCCGGTTTCCAAAAAACGAAGGAAACCAGATAAACGACATTGTAAAAAAAGTTTTCATCGATTGCGTCGAAACTTTTCAAAATAAAAAGCAGATATATTGTAATGAAATGAAATTTCTTCGTTTCGCCCGAATCGAAAATGGATTTGCCTCGGCTGCAATAAAAACCAAACGGCACACGCCGGGGCACACAGCATTAATGGAAGCCGAGTTAAGGAATAAATTAGTATCTGGATCGGATCGCATTTGAATTTCCCGCTCGTTTACTGGCGCATTCTTCAGCACGCGATTGAAATTAATCGCATCGCGGTACTCATTTCTTTTTCTTTCATTCATTTCTTTTTTGTGTTGACGCTCGCGAATTTCACGTTGTTTCGAAGCGATTGAAAGCATTTAACTTAATTGCATATCAATTGAAGCTTTGCACGAAACAGTTTATATTTCTTTAGCTGCAGTTTACTGTTGTTTCGATTTTGATTGTGATTTATTACCTTTAAGGTTCATTCACTTCATCCATTATACAATCTTACATAACTTACCCTAATTTAATATTAGCTGAAAATATTTAATTATTTCAGTTATTACCCGAATTGGCAATACAATTCTACGATTGATTAGACCTGAGCCTAACGTCACGTAGCTCATGAATCCGATGACATTAATGAAATTACATCACGTAGGCTAATAAACCTCAAATCCGTGAGGTAAAAGTGCGTCCGCACTGCGTGAATTTGCGTTAGGCGCTTATTCAGCCTGCATTTCGTTGCGGCCATCGAAATGATCCAGGCTTAAGGGATGAAAACTGGAAACTGGGCTGATATTATTTACGCAAATAATTCGAAGGACGACTGTGGGGATCGACGTAGGAGGTTCGGAAATTCCGGATCCGGATTAATTCTCGCTCATGTTTCACGAAATTTGCCCGTTTTGTTTCGCGTTATTCATTAAATAGAAACGCTTTCGGGACGAAACCTCCCCCATCCTCACCATCCAAAACCCCCTTTTGTACCGCATTGTTTCCATATCAGGCCCAGTTTTAGCAGATGTCTTTTGTAATTATTATTTCCTATTATTTCCACGTAGCCCCATTGTCTCCACCCTGAATATGCAAGGAAAAAAATTTAAGGATTAAGGAGCGTCTGTTTTGACCCTCCTGCAGTTGCGCAACTTACATGCAGTCCTGCTTTTCATTTAGTTTTATCCTGTATATTATTTTTCGGCGATATTAAAAGGAGAATCCGAAAACCGAAGCAATAAAAAAGTTTTTATATTAAAAAATATCGCGGATAAAATTAAAAAAGTCGGACTTTGTTCCCACATATATATATAGACACTTTTCGATTTGTTCAAGATGTTTCTAATTCCATTTCATAATCGTTTTGTTTTTTTTTCCGCTCCACGGAATTAAATTCAATTTCATTTCATTTAACAGGAAACTTTAATTCTGGTAGAAGCATTGGCGACGAACAAATGCGGTGATGCACGGAGTGGAACGAAATCCGGAATTAAACGAAATCCGGAATCAATTATGAAACGAGTTCGGTCGAGCGGATGCAGCCGAAGCGAGCCGAACAAATACGTTACGCGATTAGTCTTCCATTAGGTAACTCATGCTAATGCGATTGTTAATAATATAGGTCGGAATTTAACGTTAATTAACGAATCCATCCAATGCAATTTCAATTTATTCAATGAACATAATATTAATTTAATAAACAGATCCAATTATTTCTTATTTACGTATCGATGCTGCGTTTGACTTGCATCACTATTTGGCATTTCACAATGCATTGTTTTACATCAAATAATTATTTCTATGGATTCGGTACAGCCGTAATATTTACAATAATATTGTATAATTCATTGATTATTTATATTTGTAACAGAATACATATTATTTGCCTATCGTGTTTGCCACAACTCGGAATATTATTCGCAGATTTAATCTTGATTTGTTATTTCCTTTTATTTAATTAATTGAACTTTTCAAATTACAAAACATTTTACACAAGTCAACTATTTTTTTTACATTTACATCAAAAAATTTAATCTTTACTAAAGACAAATCAAAGCAAAATTCGGTTGTCAAACTTAATTAATTAAGCAAAAAACTATTAGTTAAAAATATTGTATTTTCAAATCATTTTTCAGGAAATTTGTGAACTTATTATTTTCCAAAAATTTACAACCAAAGAAAATACATAAAATATTAGTTTCGATTATATCGTATATTTTACAAATAATTTCTGGTTTTGACGTATTTCTTCTACAAATTTATTTTCTTTTCTTATGGTTCTCAAAGCAACTCCAAACCGGAAATTATTTTTTAATTTTTATAATTACAAAGTTTATAACTGTCTGGACTATAATTGAAAACCAACTAAACGAAGCTATCACGAGACGTTGTGAAATAAAGAAAACTTACTAAATTATTTCAAATATTTATGGTCAAATTTCATTTAACAAAAAGAAAATTTAATTTAAAATACAATGTATTATTAAGAGTAATTGCTTATTTAAGTTATATTATGTAATAACCTAAAACCACTAGCAAAACCTCTTAATAGGTTAATCTTCTGACCGTAGTTAGGATGTGTATTTTTTTGTTGAAAGGACAAGATCCAGTTGTGAAGGACGTTTAATTTGACAGTGGTAATCCTTGTAAAAAGAAGGATGATTATGTGGAGGTGAATAAATTAAATTTAGAGACGCAGAGGTTGTCCGAGAAGGATTAACTACTGGACAAGGTGTATACAGATAAGGGTTGATTTAATAGTGTGGAATCGTATGCGTCTCGGAAGGGGATGCCTGAATTGTTAGAGGCTTTTAATTATGGCAGATGGGTTTAAACGGAACGATTAGCTCGAGTAAAAGTTATTATGGAATTGGCCTCAGCCCCTTCTCGGAATGCGAGGGTTGATTTGATCGTTCACCAAACCACCCACTACTACCACATCCACCCCCAAACAGCAAATACCTACACAACTTCCGTGCAACGTGGAATTGATTTTAGGACAACCCCTTTACAATTCTTTATTCCAACCAGTAATGGTGTGACCTTAGTTATTGTCCAGGCGCCTTCAATTATCGAATTATCAATTCATTAAGAAATTCCGAATAACACGCAACACACTATTATTAAAACGGAATTACGTAACACGTTTGATAAATACATTTGACTCGCAATGGCACAGTCTCTCAACCCTCTTATTATATTGACGGAATTATCCTTTTGAGCGTAATTTAAAAAATGTCTCATACCTGTAGCTTCTGGGTAAATGGAGCTCAAAGTTCGGCGCATTTCAGCTCACAATACCAGTGCATAAAAGTAACTCGTGCAGAATTGGGCAAACTTTGCACACAATGCAATGCTACAAAACAAGACTTATTGCAATTACATAACTGAACTACTTCAGAACTATTACAGCATCTGCTATAGAGGGACGTTACTTCACCGAAGCCATTAAGATGACGCAACAAAAAATCATTTCTCTCATTATATATAAGTTACATATTTGAAACATTAGATGATACTTGATGAATAATATCTTAAGAAATTGATATTAATAAATCTAGATAGGATAAAATGACATAATTTTGACATCAACTGTCAAAAAGCATCACAAAAAAAAAATTCTTCTAGATTTGTGAATTATCAATATTAATTTAATATACAATTACATAATTAGTTTACAATGTATTGTTTTAAAGCAAAAAGCAATTATTGGAATAGAAATTATTTTGAATCAGTGATTTTATGTTACTAATTGAAATTCATGATTAAAAATAAAATTGAATAATAAAACAATTTTCTGTTATATAGAGTAGCAATGAAATAACACTCATAACAAAATATATATTCAATAATAAAAAAAATATGTTCGAAACAAAACAATTATTATACAATGTAATTTTGCAAAATCAATGAAAACAATGAAATAAATGTGCATATGAATAACTGAATGCGATAATCGGGTATGGGAAACGCCATTCGGGATAGAGAGAAAAAAATACTGGTATTAATTCTTAAACGAAGCGGAAATTTGATTACGCAAACAAACGGATTACGTGCTCGATTTTGGTGCAAAACGATTTCGATTATCCGGACACGAATCATTGAATTCACTTTCGACGTTCGTTCTTCCATTTGGTCGTTCCGAATGGGCATCAGCTATCACTTTGAATGTTATATAGAGTTGTCTCTTTTTTGTTTGCTTTCCGTGTGTTTTTGCATGAAATATTTATCCGGTATTGATAAAACAAATTTGAATTCCGTTTCAAGTCCAATATTTATGTGTTAATCTATAGTGAAATTAAAATTGCGTAATGTGCACGTATTTCATTTATGTGTGTACCTGCTACATTTAAGCAGATTAAATTCTGATGATTTGTTTTATTACGAGAATTTATGTAATTTTATATTGAAATATTTTTTTTATAAAGGTGCGACCGTATTCAATAAATATCGCTAGGATTTTTTTTTTTTATATAAGAAAGTGGTTGTGAAATGTATATTTTCGATTGAAATTTTGCAGGAATAAAAAAAACTGTTGTCCTTACAATGGTTTTATAAGTAGAGGATTTTGGTATTGTCACCGTAGCCACGAATGATCCGTGAGGGTACTCATTCGAAACGTGTACAGCCGTCCTTTACAATTGGATTGTACGTGAAAGGATATACCTATAGAAATCCCTCAGTCAAGTGTTATGTGACAAATCCGTACACTCCGAACAGGTGGAATCTACGAAACGCAGCATCTTGGCAAGAAAGAAAGTAATGAAATTTTGTAAGAAAAATGAAGCAGTCTCAAAAAAAAAAGAAGAAAACCAGTAAAATATCGCCTGAAATGGCTTCCATAAAATTGCGTCAAATACATTTAATGAGCCAATAAATCTGCGGCAGGAAGGAAAGGTTTTTCCAACACGACAGGCGCATTTTCTATCCCGGATGTTTTTGTTTTCCGTTTGCTTTTAAACCTTCCAAAACGAAATACAAATATGCAAGGACAAAGGACGAAAGCGACCAATTAAAATTCCGACGCGTTATGATGTTTTATTGATGCTGCAGGAGCAAAAATTCAAGAATATATAGGGAGAAAAAAAAACAACAAGAAGGATAACGAAACGGACGAACGTGACTTTAAATTCGGAATCACAATAGATGCGCCACAGACTTCTAGCAACTTATTTATTACAACACATCCATTATTCATCTGGGCGCGTTTTCAGGCAAGAAGTTTCTGACCAAGAGACGGGACACGTAGAATCCTCATCCTAATTTCACCGGCAATTAGTTACGCCTGTAAAATATAATGCGGTTTTATTTTTACGATACTCCCACTTCATTTCCATCTGCATCAAGTGCTTTTTTTTTTCGTAACCATCATTCGTTCAACTTTTCCGCGCATTTTTATTCGCCGATGGCCTTTTTTGGCGCCCTTTCAACTTTCTGCAGTCTGCAGCTGACAGAATTTGCTATTCATAAATGCAGCTATTGTTGCAGAATCCCTCACATTTTCACCCCGAGCACCGAAAAAAAAAGAAAGCATGAACAGAAAAAGAAAAAAATATATCCACCGTTTGGAAATTACGTCATTATTATCCTATGCTATCCACTCTCTATTAACATGTAAAATCTACTGCAACTCGCTTTCTGTTTATTTAATTCAATCACAAAAATTTCCACGTATTTTCTTTCTCCAAATTTGTTATTTGCATATGATTTACATGCAACTCCAATTCCAATTAATTTCTACATTACATTATTTCCCTACAGTTTTCTTTACAACATTATTAAATTTCATAATTTTTAACTTAAAAATAGAAGAATATAAAATAAAAAATTTTCATCACAGTTAAAAAAAAAATTAATTGATTTTCTATGTTGTAAAATAATTAATTATATTCAAAGGCATTATCTGTTTAATTATTAATTATTTGATATGTTGGTTTAATTATTAATAATTTAATTGTGGTTTGTTTCTATTTATTGAAATTATTTATTTACTGTAAATATAATTTTTAATTCCTGAAAATAACTGAAATTTCTATTTTTTTTTAAATAAATTTTATATAAAAAAAATGTATTTCTTTAGTTCTGTAAAGTCAATAGTAATTCAGATGTTTTTATAAGATTAGCGTGATAAATGAAATATTAAACAAATATGTAACAGTGAAATTAATGGATAAATGCACCCAATACAAACAGGCGTTAATACGTCGAAAGGACGAAATTAAAATGCCGGGGATATTTTAATAACGCCCTTGATTAATGTGCGGTCCATTACTGTAACAATTTACTCTTTTTTTTTTCATTTCTCATTCATCGTCCTTTTTGCCCATCTGCCGCTCAAAATATGTTTGTTCGTCCTGTTTTAATCCTTTCGCCGAAACGATAATCGGCACATTCATATTGCATAATTTCGGCTTAATTAGGAACGGGACGGTCCTGCATTGAATTACGTCGGGCATTTCGCAATTTCCGATTTATGCATTCATTAAATAATTACAAATGTTGAGGGTCAGCGTTTAATATATTCATTCAATTTCGTTTAATTAAGAATTCATTACCAACGGACGACATTAATTATATCGGCACATTTTCTGCCTCACTAATGTCCTATGCGCCCTACCGTATCCAATACCATTTCCATGCTCGTATTTACTGATTACTCCATTTCTGGATTGATTTCATTCAATAAACACATTTAATTAGTATAGTCTACAAATTAATTTATGTAGTCTACACATTCAACTTTATTAACTATCATATAACTATGAAAACAAATTTATTTAATTTTCACAACTCTATTTTATATATGTAAATAAAACACGCCTTTAAATTAATTTTTTTAAACATTAAAAATATCTATTCTACTGTTTGAAAATGTACGGCGGGCCAAATCTGTCCCGCGGGCCGCAGTTTATCCATTACTGCTTTAAGGCAACAATACAAAAATATATTATACTATAAAAAACAAATTTATGGAAATTATTTTAAAAAAATTTAACTTCATTCAAAATTTTATTTTTTATACACAACTAATTTAGATCTTTTAATGTCAACTTTTTTTTCACAACTATATTTGGTGTATTCAAATAGAATATGACTTAATGACTTTTTTAAAACATTGAAAATCTGTATTCTACTGTTTGAAAATCTGCGGCGGGCCAAATCTGTCCCGCGGGCCATCACTGTTTTAAGACATCATTATATAAATATATTTAATGATTTTGGTCTTTAATTAATTATATATTAAAGTTTGAAGTAATTTTATTTATAGTGAATAAGTGTTATTGGGTTGTAATATAAGAATCAATATAAAATTGAAATGGACAAGGGATGAAAAATTTATGGCGAAGTGTAATTGTGTGATTTATTGCTTTTTCCGAGTATTCGATGGGAGAATGGTGTAGTTACAGTAAGGAGTCCATAAATCTATCATTTTGGGAGTAAAGGGCGAAGGGAATTAAATAAATAATTCGCAGAAGGTTGTGCTCGGAACCGATGATTTCTAGAAGGGACCCATTCGAGGGTGGATAATGGTGTGGGTCGACCTATGATCCGCTCGGCCGATCGTGAAACTAGAAAAATAAACTCGGGTAAAACGGATACACTCATCCATCCATCCATCGGCCGCCCGTTTTGTCGGGATTAAAGCTCACGTAAAATCTAAAAAGTCGCCCTTTGAAATATTTATACCTCTCCACCCTCTTACACTCTTCATTTTTAATCAAACTATGGAACACAGCGAAGGATACAACTTTGCATTAATTGTGATTGGAAATCCTCTTTGCATTGGATTTTGAAAGAAAGAGTGGAAAATGTATACCTCAAAAGAAGCTTATTACAAGATTTCCCTTTTTCCCTACATACTTCAGCACCAAAGTGAATGGACTGCTTCTCGAATGCGCAATAAACAGCGTGTACTTTAATTACGACCTAATGGAGGGACTATTTATTTTCAACAAATCTCCATGCTGGCAAATTGCTTCAATCGGGATCTGCTCATAATCTCATTTTAATTGGTTACAAAATATACCTCACCAATATTCAATTAACGTACACAATAAGCGCGCAGCATGCTGAGCCTCCTAATCGTTACATGATGAAATCCTTAAGGATTCACCATCAAACTGAAGCCTACTCAACTTACATATCCTACTACATACTTCCTCCAATATCCAATATTCACTACAACGTACTAAAAAAAAATTACTTTACCTCGAAAAAAGCGCCAAATTTAAACTATTTTTCTGTTTTTTTTTTTTTAAATATTTATATTGTCACCATTATCCTGGTTGAATGTAATACGTTGTAAAAAGGATACACGCATCCTTTGGAACATCTGTAGCCACTTGATCCGCCTCGAGTGTAATTGAAAATTTTATTTTTCGACAGTAATAAAAATAAACTTCGCCATTGAAGATCTCTTCAACTCTTCCCATTATACGTTTCCCCTCATCCGTTATTTGTGGCAAATAAATAAATCAAGTACATTAAATTTATAATATTTGTGAACTTATCTTGTAAGAATTCCTTCTTTTGAATGGAGCTTCTTGGATTTTGTAACGGTGCAGCGGATCTCCTGGGTGCCGGAGTATTTAACAAGTCATTCGGAGCTCATAGGCCAATTACTGAGGCTCGAGAAGGCTAAGCTTTTAATCTGTTTTCGAAAGCACACACATGCACTGGTAATCGGGAGGAGTCGAGTAGCTCGAATGGGCTTCGCATGTTCCAAGATGATTCGAAGACATGTAAACCGTAAAGTTCGTGTTATCATTTCGGTATTAATTAACATCGACGCTCAACATGACCAACTCTTATAATGTCTTAAGGAATTATCACTTACAACAAATTCTACTTAGTTAAAATATTTAATTATTTCCTTAATTCCTCAAAAACAGTTGTAAATTTAACTATAATTATCGGAATAACTATGTTTCTTTATGCTTTAACATAATCAATAATTCTCTACATATTGTATATCTTCCTTTGGGGGTGATGTTGGTTATGTAACGCTCGAATAAATAAAAGCAGGGCATACGAAAACAAACATAGTTTTTTATGGGGCCACGAACACGTTGTTCGCATAAAACTTTCTCGCATCCCGGAATTCATAATGTATCAAATGCAGTGCAACTTTGCACTGTTTGCATAATAATCCGCGCTTATGGTCCTTCCGCAAATCGTCCCGTAGAGCAATCTTCGCCCCCGATATTATATTGTTATTATGCCATCGTCTGCAAAGGATCTGCCATTCCGCGGACGACGTCCATAAAACCCAAATGGCCGATCATTAGTTATATCATTGTATTATTCGTTTTGCTGAACCATTCCGAGACGCTTGTTCCTGCTGACACTTCAATCAGATTAAACAATCCTGAAAATCCGGCATCATTTGTCCAGCAAATTTTTACGTTTATCGTTCACATCCACTCAAATGGGAATCAATAATACGTGACTACAGATTTTGTATAACCATATCTAAACGTTATATCACAAATCGAAAAATTTTCAAATTTTATTTATTAGTTACAATTTTATAGATGATATTTTTGAAGCTTAATTTGAAATTTATTTACAATATTTCTACAAACAAAAAAATATTTTTAAATAAAACAAATAAATTCAAATCAAATATTTTGTATAACAAAATTTCAATAAAAAAATTGGTTTTCTATCATTATTTACATTTTGTAACAAAATTATATTGCATTTTTCTATACTCCGAGCAGCGAATATCACGAATCCAGTCATAAAGCCATGTTTGTTTCTGGTAGTACCTGGAAAAAAGGAGCATTTAACATGCAAAGCGACGCTGTACCTATACATAGTTTCGCCTGCATTGTTGCTTCTTCAAATAAAGATGACATAGGTTATTCATAGTTTCCTGAAAAGCTAATATCATGCACATACACATTTTTCAACAGTTTATGAAAAATAAATATATTTTTTGTTTTTCATTATTTACATTTATTTTAATAATAATATTTATTTCAACAATAAAATAAAATACCACTTATTTACACATTTTTATAAACTTAACAATTTATTTAATTTTGTTTTAATTTTTTTTATTATTTAATTTTGATTAAATTTAAAATAAATAAACTTAATTACATTCTTTTTATAACGTATATAAAACAAATACCTTATATGTAATTTTATAGCTATATAAAAACTAGTATATATAAAGCGGAGTTATAAAAAGAATAAATAAATGCACATACGTGTCCAACGACAGTGCACTATTTCAGTGTACATTTCATTCCTTAGATTTTTATAGTAAACATAAAATAACGCAACGTAATTTGAGATAAAAATAAGTAAAATTGGATTACGCGCACATTTAATTTACTAACTATTACGTAAAGTCTAAGTCTTTACTATTTTTCTTACCACAAACACATAAAATTTTTACATTCTTTACTTTATTTTTATTTTAATTAAACGTACATTAATTTCATAGTCATTTTACTAAATATTACGTAAATTAGTTCGTTTTGCTTTTTTAATACAAACATTTATATAATATATAAATATCTTTAATTTTATTAAAAATTTATTTCTAATAACTTCCAAATTTTTTTTTAATTAAGTTTTACATAATAAAACGATTTTTCTAAATTTATTTCATCAGTATTGAAAATATAACTCGATTAGTCCACTTTATTGAGTAATTTCTGATCTACTACATTTATTAAACCAAATATTGCTAATACTTAAGAATTACATAATTACATTACATAGACATTTTGATGTCTTTATTCTCTCAAATATACCAAATTATTCGTAATTTCAAAATTCTCAATTTTTGTTAAACAAAGATTTTTTTAATTTGTTTTATCGTTAATTTCTTAAAGAAAATTTTAAAAAATATGTCATAAAGAAACTTTAAAATTTTATTACATTATGGTAAATGTATAAAACATGCAATATAATGGGTAAAAGTATGCATGTTTAATGGTGTTGTTAAAGTGGTAAATATTGTATATATTACAACAACATTATAGGTAAATATTAAACTATCCGTTGTATATTGTCATTGGTAATTTAATTATGTGAACAACAGTCGATCAATCACTTCGGGCACCAAATCCATTTAAACTAACCCCTGTTCTTTTCCGTTAGCTAATGGCTAATGCCAATTAGGTAAGCCGCGTTTCAATTATGCAACGACCGACGTAATTAAAACTGCAACCGATCCGCCGGCTCGCCGACGTCACTACAAATACACAATAGGTCAAAATGACGGTGTTTGCTGAGCATCCGGTCGCACTTCCGTCGCCAAAGTCTGGAAAGTTTCGTGGTCATGATTATGACTTATGCAGGACCATAAAAAAGGTACTTCGGAGCGGTGACAAAAGAAGGCGACGAAACAAAAGTGCGGCCGCGAGAAAACACTGCCGCCTTCGCCGCCTCCATATATCAGATGGAAGAACGGTAGTGGCGGAGGAAAGGGGAGAAGACCCGGCGCATCCGCCTTCCCTTGCTCAAATATATTTAAACCATCTCCAGACTTTCCATTACCAGACCGAATTTATCTGCACGTGTGTAAATATGTCCTCCTGCTTTTCACGGCTCTCCAAGCTTCCCTAGACGACACTCTTAGCTGTTAATATTTGATTTCACATCATCAACAACATTTTTTTTTTATAACTTTACATTTTGTCAATCAATATTAAATTGTATCAATTCTAATTATTTCATAGTAAAAAATAATTACAAAGTAAAAATTTAAATAATTATTTTTATAGGTAATCAACTAATTTTAAAGTTTTATAATAATTAAATAAAATAAATTTTCAATAAGATTTTGAATTATCTGATAAATTTAGTTCAATTTAAAAATTTAGACAAAATAAAATAAAACTCAAAATTATTGTAAACGAATTATTGGTACACAGATTAATTAAGGAATTTATAAATTTCATGTCTGAATAAAATATTATTTAAAAAATAAAGAAATATGATGAATTGAAGAAAAACAAAGATTTTTTATATTAAGAAAATTGAAAAAATTACAGTTTTTGAATATTTTAATTTTCTTTTCTCAATGAAATTATTAATTTAAAAGTTTTATAATAATTAATAATTTTTTGAATAATCCGATTAATTTTAATAAAATAGTTTAATTTAAAACTTTTAAAATTATTTTAAACAAATTATTGTTGCAGAATTATATAGCAGACATTAATTCAATTGATGCGACGCATTTCGATTACTGGTATTCACAAACAACAATAAAAATGTTGTTTTGTTAAATAAATATTATTTTATTGTTGAATTTACACGTATTTTTCGCACACATCTCCATTGCAGCTGGCGCATGTTGTTTCGTTGATGGTTTAGTCCTACGTTAATATTTGATTTCAAAACAACAGCAGTAACAACATGATAAATAAAATCATAAAAAACTTTAAGTATTGACGGGTATACTATATAAACGCAAAAAAATATGCAGGACAAATAACATCATTTCAGCTGACGCAATTCGATTACACAACATAAAAATGTTGCTTTGATTTTATTCATGTTTTCAAGCGCATCTCCATTGCAGTAATACTCCTACATGTGTATATATTTTGATTTAACTGCTCTTCGTCACGTAACTCTATTATATAAATTTATTTGAAACTGAAATTTATGTAATTATTGCTAAGTATTGTTTCGCGTAAATCACAAGGCATTTTACGATTGATATCATAAATGTAATATCGCCGCAATACATAATGCCCATAGTTTCCCTATCACAACGATCTCCGTATTCCACTGTATTTATTTATTTTAGTTGCACTAATAAATGGCATTCTGCCAATGATTATTACCGAGTTCAAATGCAATTTTATCATAGAGCAAGATCAAAAATCCACCCTTTTTATTCAAATATCTAAATATATGGATTTAACACCTCATTCAATAAGTTCGTAGGATGACATATAGATGGCGCCTCTATTGACATATGCATATGATTTTTAGAAAGTACCAACCTTCATGCAATGTCTGTCAAAATTTCATGGCAATCTGACGTTTAGTTCACAAATCTGAATTTTACTGAATTTCACCCATAACACTTATAACTTATTAAGTTCGTTATTACGATTTTTTTCACGATTATATAATATTATTATGTTTCGATCAATTTATTTTTGTGTTAAATAAAGTTGTGATGTGCAACAGTTAAACGTAGCGACGTGATTTAAAATAATCCTTCAGGACAAAGGGGTTCGGATTATAGGAAATGAATAAAAAAATGCAACATTTCTCACCCCTTTTTATTTATTTATTGAAACCTTTTGCTCTCGAATTTCCATTGACTGGTGGATGGCTAATTGGGATCGGATGGACGATGAAATTCGTGCATAAAACGCTCACATATGTAAAATTTAATTATGCTAAAGTTCCACAATGAAGTTTCGTAATAATGGGAACAGAATATCAAAGCGAATGGTGTTTCCGTAATTAAAAATATTTTCAATGGATATCCAATGTAAAATTCAAATTGACAAAAGGGTCTAGTGTTGAATTTGAATTTAAAGCAGTGTTAATTACATGGACCCATGTCGATCGGCGGTTTTTATTGCATATTCTATTCATTAATTTATTTATTTATTTTATTTTCATCGTTTGTTTTCACTCTATGAACTTCATTAATTGCCCTTTGCCTCCCACAAAAAGGGCGCAGGAACGATGGATTTCAGGTTCGGAATCAAGGCATTAGGGTCGCAGACAGTTAATGCGATTTGCGGTTTGGCTCTCCGAAATTCGGTGAGCTTAATAATGTATGCGATTAAGGCCCACTTTAAGTTATCCACCTGAAATATTCCGGCGTTTGCGAAATTGTTTAACTTTCTAATGAAAACCGAAGATCCGCTCGATTTTGCTAATGGCCCCGACTAATTTAACTTAATTGGGTGCTTCAGTTCTTCTCTTTATTTTATTTTTCTTCTTCAATAACTTTCGAAACACTCACAAAACTGATGGAATCAATAATAAATGTCCGGTGGCTGTAGTTGCCTCAGATATTCTGCGGTTCTCCTATAAAATATTCAACGGCCGTGAGTTGCTCTAAGAAGAAGCCCAAAAACGAGCTTTACGATCAAAACCTCAGATCAATGGAATTAGTTTAAGATCCTTGGACATCAACCATTCGTAGTTTATGACTCATTTAATATTGTCTGTACACAATTTTCTTGAAAATACACAATTTACTTGCAAAATATGTTGTTTGTATCAATGAAACTCCTTCAAAATATCTCAATTTTATTTCATTATTTTTTTTGGATCCAACAATTGAAAATACTTTATAAAATTTGAAATTTTAAAACAAACAAATATAATAGGGTAGAGTTGCCAAATTTGGACCGGTATCTAGATTGGACCATATAATTCATATAGGGAACTAACATAGTTTATCAATACTTAAAGTTGACTAGTGCCATAACTTTTATAATAATCCTTTCATTATCTTTAAGTAACAAAATATATCAATTTCAATAATTTTAATAAAATAGTTCCAAATTTACTATATATAGTAATTACCTTAAAAAAACAAAAGTTGCTTGAATTGGACCGATTAACAAATATTTATTTTTAAGCATGACAAATAAATTTTATAATTTTGAAATTGAAAATATTAATATTTTCTTTAAATAATCCATATTTATTAGAAATATCAAAATATTTTTTCTTTATAGAAATATGATTTTTTTAATAATTGAAAATTGTTGCATTTGGATTAAAAAGCTATGAATAAATTTTGGATTGAGATTTTTTAAAAAAGCAACAAAAAAGACGCGTGTTACATAATGCCGGTTGATTGACACAGCAGCGATAAATTCCAATGAGAGCTGGAGGCGGCTGAAAAGGAAGGAAGACCGAAAAATAATGAATATTCCCATTCTATTTTAGTTGGGTAATCGTAAATTTTGATTAATTTTGACGTACGCGCAATTGAAATTATCTTATTTTGAATTTATCTTATTTTTATTTACATTTTTGTATCTCAGAATTTTTATTCTTTTCAGGATTTATATTTAAATTATTTTGTAATTTTTTTCAATTATTATTTAATTATTTGTTTATTTTTTCATGCGGTTTTACATAATTATATTTAATTTTAGTAAACAAAATGCATTTTTATTTTTGTATATATTACTTAATTGAATTTATCCTATTTTTATTTAAATTTTTGTATATTCATAATTGTTTTTTTTTCTTTTCAGGATTTATATGTAATTTAAATTATTTAGATAAAAAAATCGATTAATATATTAATTAATAAATATAACAAATTGAATATAAAATTTATGCGATAAAAATGTAATAAAAATGAGATTATTTATAAAAATTGAACACCTGCACTTGCAGCTGCGTTTAAACAATCCTTATTTGGGCACGAAAATAGTGCGTTTCGCAGAAAACAATAAAAATTAGGCGATTGTGCGGGTGAATCATCTGCACCTACAAATCACAGCGAGGTTTCGGCAATCCGCGGATTTGTTCGTTGTTAACAATTCTATTGGTTCTTTCGCTCGGGTCGTCAAGTAGACTATTGGCTGCGTATCTCTTATCTTTTAAAATAATAATACAACAATTTTGATACTTAAAAATGTTTTTCGATTTCGATTCGAATATTGATTTGACTTTAAATTCTTTTTTTATATACAATTTCTTAAATAATAAACCGATTTTTAAATATAAAAATTGAATCTATAACAATTATCTAATTTTTTAAGATTAATTGGATAAAGCGTGGAGATTGTAGCTTTAATTGTAAATTACTTTTTGAATGATATTTGCAAAATATTCTATAATGAGAGGGGAGGGGATTCTGTTATAATATGAATGTATTAATTTGAACAAATTTATTTTAATAAAAATTTTGTACTTTTTCGATATTTTTTAATTACAAATGAAAATATTAAAACGATAGAAAAGTAATAAAAATTGTGAGATTTACAAAAAATCGATTAATATATTAATTTAATTAATAAATATAACAAATTGAATATAAAATGTATGCGATAAAAAAGTAATAAAAATGAGATTATTTATAAAAATTGAACACCTGCACTTGCAGCTGCGTTTAAACAATCCTTATTTGGGCACGGAAATAGTGCGTTTCGCACATACGATAAGAATTGTAATAAATATTAAACAAATATTTGAAATGCATGAAAAGTGTATTTTACGCGTTTCGATTCGAATAAATTGAAATTACTAAATTATTTTAGATCAATTTTTTGAATTAGAAAACCTATTTGACAATAATATATTTTAGTCTTTAGTCAATAAAATCATTTATTTTGTTAAGATTTATTACATATAATAATTATAGCACTACAAATTGTTTAAATTTAAACTATTTCTTGAACGATATTTGAAATATATTCTCTGATTAGGAAGAAATAACACAATTATCTAACTAAAATTAATCATAAAATGGCTGTTTATAAAAACAAAAAATTTCTGCGCTAAACCAATTGAAAATGGATCATTTTCTTGACGATTTTCGATTGCGTTTAGTTTCTGCATTTATTAAGTGAAATCTATTCTATTTTAAATACAATCTTTATGAAAATAAATTATTATTCAATTTAAAATAATAATATAATAATTTTAATATATAAAAATGTATTTTATAATTTTTAAACAATAAACTAATTTCTATATATTAAAATTTAATTTGATAAGATTTAATGGATATATCATGATTATTATAGCATTAAATGTAAACTACTTTTTGAACGATATTTGCAAAATATTCTATGATGAGAAAGAAATAACATAAATAATAAATTAATAAATCTTATTAAAATTAATATAATATTACAGTTTGGCGGAAAGACTACGGTCGATAGCCCTTTGGTAATATACGGAACACGGATCCACCATAACTTAAATCATTATCCGTTTATCTACATAAGTTTCATGTTGGCAAGGTGAGATTTGACAGCGATATGAGCGGTACGGGCGCCCGCATATATCTGCTTCCTGCGAATTGCATAACTCCTAACCGAAAAAGGGGAAACAGTGAAACAACACATAAAAATAGAAAATAGAATCAAGGAGAGTTATATAAGTGAACGCACAAAGGGTGGAAGGGCGCATTAATGAATCGACAAATAATTACATTAATTGCATAACGGTCGTATCGATTTTGTAATCATTTAAAATATGGTGGTCGAAAGTTGGCCGCAGTTCATTTGCAAGGGGCGGCTGTAGGGTTTTCCCACCCGAAATCCGCATAACACGATGCACACGTTCGCGAACAGCATTCAACCTTAAAACGTATTTAACTTAATTAATTAATTACGTGCTCAGAAGCAAAATAAAATTTAAAAAATATAGAAAGTGGAAGGAAAAAAAAAGGCGCAGATCCACTCGAGGCGCATGTTTCCCTAATCATAAATTAATTAAAGCTAACGTGATTCGCCCCAGCCCTTTTAGAATGGTCGCTGTTACGTAATCAATGCATGTCGATTCTCAAATGAATAATTTTATTTGCATTTTTTAAACAACATTAAATTTTCATTATAAAATCCAAAATTGTATATTTTTAATGCTTTTAATACCTTAATTTAGTAATAAAAAATAATTAATTAAACATATTTTATAATGGATAATAAATTAGTCTTTTTTTTATATAAAAAAATATATTTTTTTAATTAATGCATTCATTTAAAATTGATCACAATTAATTAATCATATTTTGATAATGAATCATCAATTTTATTTGAAAAATCGTTCTAAAAAATATATAAAAACACAACAAAAACAGATTTAATCGAAACGGATGTTCCTGTAATCGTAAATTAATTAATTTACTTGAGATTTTTAAGAAATAATAATAATATTAAATATTTCGCATATATCAAATTTAGAAAACTTTTTATGAAATAATTTAATTTTGTCTGGTATATAAATTTAATTTAATTATAAAAATTATTACATTATAGACGTATGTGTATTTAATTGTGATGGGTGTGTATTATATAACACTTTTTATGTTATCTAATGTAGGTTTAATTGAAAGATGCGAACAAACTGTTAGCAAATTGTTGTGGCAAGAAAAGGAGGTTGCCATAAAACGTTGTAAAAGGACCTCGACGAAAAGTGTGAATTGTGTGGCCGTGCAAGATAAAGCTCTACGCTACTATAAATTCGCCAGCAATGGAATACACCCATCCCAACCAAAACCCGTCCACTCATCGCGAAGACGCCAAAAGGACCCGGCGCATCCGCAACTTAGCACCGCTGTGCCACTCCGTTTAATTACGTAACATTCGCGGCATTGTTTTGCTCGAGGAAACCTGCGATATATTCAAACCGGAGCGAAGCATTTCTGTATTCATGGCAAAAGCTCGCCACATCCTGTCGAAATCCCACCCCAACCTGAATGCGCGTTTCCTTTACGACTTTCCAGAGACATTCGTCAAAAATTGGCACCACCCGTTCGTCCTCCTTGAATAGTAATATCGAACTGCAAAAAATATATATTTATGGCCGACATGTGAAAAAAGCGAAGAACGTAATGAAAAAAAAGTGGGGACGGGGTGAACCGGCTACGAGCGATGATGAATAATCGGGTCGCACGCGACCCCCAGTCGTTTTTTTTTTATTTATGCGACAAACGCAAGCAATCAAATTTTAAACAGTGCATTTGTGTTTTCCAGATCGGGATCGAAATAATGAGAATGAAAAGCGTACGCATTGACAACAAAAAGTAAGAAGAGAAAAGGCAAATAGCATCAGGGATTAGTTTTACTTATGCAGGTAACGCGCGAAACTTTCGGAAGACAAATTGATCTTCCCGTTCGAGAAGCTAAGATTTATTTCTTCAATTCGCTCTCTTTCCTATATCTGTTTTTTATTATTATTATTACCCCAATTTACATAATCCAACCTCGCAAGGATCAATCGATAATATAATTAGCAATTTATTATTATCCAAATTTACATAATCCAAAACTAATCTAAGATCAATCACTGAAGTAAATTTAAATTTTCTTCAATTATTATTCCCCCAAATTTACAGGACTAATCATAGATTAATTGCTGTAATTAGCTAAATATGTTTTTTATTCACTCTAATTTACATAATTTAACCTAAGGATTTTCAGGTGATGATCAACCAAAGGTCAACTGATGATATAATTAGCAGATGTAAACTGCTCGGCTCGTTTGCTGATGATTCCGCCAATCAACATCTCGGCTTTGTTTACGAACTGTCTGTGATTTTGCGACCCCCCAAGGAATCTCCTCCCCCGACCCCACGTTTGATCCCCCTAGAATAAATACGGACTGCCTAAATTCCATCAACCATGCCTTCTAATTACACAACGACGTTCACGTATAGAGAATCGAATTACTCATGCCACGTCACATAATTAGACAATTATAGACACACTCGCTACGAACACAAACTCAACGTTTAGTGCAATTGATTTCATTACTGAAAATGCCTTTGCATAAATTAAACTACGTTTAAACAAAAACTTTTTTAAATTATACATTTAGACAATAAAAATATATAATCTGATATAATGATATTTTGTATGGCTTTTGTGGATAGGTGATACGAAATAGGTGGAGAAATGCAGTTGTTATGTGTGAATTGTATAGCCGAGACGCCGACCATATTTTACTTAAAGCGCTATTAAATGGTTACAGATGTTACAGATGTTTCGTTAAGTTCCAGTTAAATGTAAGTTCCACGCGGGTAATTTATAACCAGTCCGTCCGCCGTTGTTAGCAGTAACCCAAGAGAAATTCGTCGTCGACATTAAAGTGGCGTGAGTATTTCCAAAATGAAACTACCGTATTCCTCACTTTACTTACAAACTACAATAATTTATTAATTCTCTTAAACTAAACAAATATATTTTTTTAAATAAAAACCATAGCTAATAGTTAATTTAATAAATAAAACAACTATATTTGATTTAAGTATTTCCAAAATGAAACTCCCATAATACTTTCTTTATTTGTAAACTACAGTAATTTTTAATAGTTAATTTTAGTAAATACGTTTGAGTATTTCCAAAATGAAACTCCTGTAATTTTTACCTACAAACAAACTACAAAGTTCATTTGAAATGAAAACCATATTTACCTAGGGTTAATTTCGAAAATGTGTAACCGACGACAAATAAACCTCAGCAATATCGTTGAATTGTACAGGATGCAATCGCCTCGGGATGTACACTATTGACTGATCAACTAAATCTGACAGATAATATGTGTATATGTGCTGACGCTGTTACATAACATGCAAAACGAGCGTGAAACTCCGAACAAACAGTCTTATGTAATCAGCGTCGTCGTCATCGACATTTTGAATGCATAATGTCAATGCATTAATTATTAATGGACCGTTAATATTTATAAATTCTACCTGCCAAATCAACTATATGTGAAATTTATGGATTAATTTAACTTTTATTTCTACTTGTAATAAATTAAGAGTAATTTTCAAATCAGTATTAAATTAAATTGTAACTAATCAATTTTCCTGAAACTTGCTGAAAACTTGTTATTTAATAACAACTATAAATCAATAATGCAATACATATAACAATTGTATACAATATACCGTTTTGACGACTACTTCATGAATAATATGAAATTGCACTGATTTAATGAAAACTCATAATTTACTGCTCGGTATATGGGAAAGCTGTTATACGATTCCAATTTTCATGGAAAATCTTTCCCCGTTTTAGTACTTCGAATTGTCGCATTATTGCGTTATCGTATTGCAACATTAAATTTTCCCAATTTACTTAACGAAATTGCACATCAATATACACTCTGCAGATTGCGCAATTTATACATGTATATAAATATTACGTAATTAAATTGAGATTTACGATTCGCCCCAAAAACGCGAAGAATACGTGAAAAATTAGGTCGTGCAGGATGACAAAATAAATGAACATAGTAGAATATATTGCTCAATTTACTTGTACAGCAGTTTCATGTCTTTTTTTTTGTCATCTTCTCTTCTTCAAAAATATTAAATAAATTAATTTGTTAAACTTTCTTATATTTTTCAATTAAAATTAATTTAATTTTATAGATTTTGTACATAATTATAAATATCTCAAAAATGTAATGGAAAAATT
This sequence comes from Nicrophorus investigator, assembly GCA_963457615.1. Classification (NCBI taxonomy): domain Eukaryota; kingdom Metazoa; phylum Arthropoda; class Insecta; order Coleoptera; family Silphidae; genus Nicrophorus; species Nicrophorus investigator. The sequence continues at coordinate 8,214,390 of OY735146.1, forward strand.
AATTATAAAAAAATATTTTTGTATATTTTAAATAAAATTGTGAGTTCGATATTTTAATTTTCTACCTGTCTTATAGTTTTAATTAAAATTAATTTAATTTTAGAGATTTAATTATGATTTTTTTGTATAAACTTATTTAGATTATAAATCTCAAAAATTTAATTAATTATATTAAAAAAAAATTTAAATAAAATTTTGAACTACCTTTAAATTTTTCTTACCTATTTTTTATGTATATTTTATTGGTTTTATTAGTGTAGCTTCAACTTAGTGGTAATTTTTTGTAAGACGGAACGTTTTAAAATTATAAAAAGTTTTCAAAGATTTGATGAATACCCAGACGCTCAGCAATAAAATTACGCAATCATATTTCAAGTACTTTCTCTGTTTTTTTCTTTCATTTTGCTGTATTTAAATGTGCTCAGTATAATTTCAGAGGAGTCCCATGCCGCCCTTTTGCAATCGGGTTGGGAGGCCGAGCGGTAATTTATCTTTCGTCCCAGTCATATCAGAGACGGTGGCGGAGGCGGCGAAGAAGAGGAATTGCATATTGGGGCTCTGATGGATGTCGCCTTGCGTTTATCATTTCTTGATGAAACTCGCGGTTGATACCGCACCACTCGAAACATAATGAACCCATTAATTATCACAGCAGCCGCCCCCGCATCTGCCGCCTCCGTTGCCCTCCAGACGCGTCCGAGCGATGCAGCCCTAACACTCGTTTCTATTATTCGCGCTTTAATTGCATTAATAATTGTCCCAATCAAAATCTGATTTAACTTTAACACTTTGTCCAACACGTGTCCACCATTACATCCACCTCACAAAAAAAGAACTAGTTCTGCATAGACAAACAGTTAAAAGGATTTACGGTTAGCATTAATAATTAAGGTCCTTTTCCCAGGCAAAAGAAATAAAAAGAACACAAGGACTAAGGACTATTTAAGAGGATTAATTACACGCGTTAGAAAAACTGTGCAAAAGGAAAGGGCCATAGGGGTTCCGAAAAAAAAGGGAAGAAGAAGAAATGAATAGGAGCCAATCAGTGGGCGCTATTATATGAATTGCCCGGAGTGGAAATTCAAACAAAGAAGGAGAAAAGAGTGAAAAGGAAAAAGGGACAACAACGTGGATCCAATAATATATAAAAAAAAAAAGACAATCCTAGAATAAGAATGGTTCAACAATAAATGGAAGCAGTTATACCATAGGGAAGATCTGATTGTTCCATCAAAAAATATATATAAAATTCTATACTCCAATATCAATCATTCCCAATATTTGATGGATGAAACTCGATATATTGAAGCCCAGAAATATCTTAATATAAAATAAATACAACTTAATGGATTTTTTTACTCTTTATTTAATTTTCCAAATTGATTTATAAGATACTCAGGAATTGATACAAAACTTATGATTGATTATATAATCACATAATTAAAATACTTCTATGGTTAAACTAATCTAGTTTATAAACGCCTGAAAGCAATTATAAGACTTAGGTTATGTTATGTTAATTTATGTTTTTAGATCATTTAATATAAATTAGGTTAATGAAGTTTTTACAACAAAATTGAAATATTTAAGATTTATAATTTTTCAAGTTGTATTTAATGTAATAAGGACTAATAATTAAGTTAATTAATGTCCTTTTGGTAATAAATTATAAGGATATAATAAAATCGTAATTACTTTTGTTTCCTTTTTATTAGGGTTGTGCTTTAGGTATAAGTTATGATATAAAAGCAGCCGTTATTTCTTTGTGGATAAGTTTGAATGGTTTATTCCCTCAGTGACCGCTTATGAGTGGATAGTTACTGTGTAAAGTTCTTTAATTATATGAATGTTAAACACACGCCACTCTCAATTCCCTATTGGCTATTTAATATTCCCTTTGATGATCTCGAGCATCTGCACCATTTAATTTCTTCCTCTTCACCCTTCTTATACGTTTCCGGTCCTGCAGGGAAATCACAAAAGAAAGCCACGCCAATAGAAGCATTGTGTCGTTATTAATAAAAAATATATAAAGAAAGAAAATTGCGATTAGAGCAGAACCGGCTTTCATAATAATGATCGCAATTAGTAGGAACGCAACGCGCGTTGTTACTGCTGTTGTTGTTGTTGTTAAACGTAATCTGAAACATTGTGTTGCGAAGCACCAAGAAGTATTTGATCCTCCGCACAAAACCTCAGGGCTTTCAGGTAAATGCGTGCCAATGATAAGAAGATTATGTCGAATTAATAGGGGAAACCCCAATTACATATTCCTCGAACCAAGCTTAACCAACATCATCATCGTGCATTGATTAGAAACGTGTGTTTGTAATTTGTGCTTCCAATTTTTTTGTTGGCTGTTGTTTCCTTCCTTGTGTCTCGAAATTAATTTCGCATTTAAGCTGGGATTAAAACTGATCCTTCCCTGCATTATGTATGAACGATTTTTCCGCTAATTAGATATCGAACATCGGTTGGGGGAATCCCAGCTTTATGCGCTTTTGGATCCTTCTGCTCTGCGCACCTAATTTGCAAATGATAAGCAAAATTTTCAGCACCTTACGGGATTTGAATCCCAAAACCCATTAACCCATCCGGCGCAGCAACACCGCTTGTTTATTGGCTCGGAATCACCAATAAATTCAACTGAAAAAAATATCTAAAAATTTCGACCTTCAATAAAAATTTAATTTTATGAAATTTATTCCTTTAATCATAGATTCTCATTATATAATATTTTTTATAATTTTTACTTGAATTTTTCAGGTCAATATTAGGTCGAAAACAGCAATTACCTAAGAACAACACTAATAATTATACTAAATAAATGGACGCCTTCGATTTACGTAACCGTCGTGTAATAAACCGATGAGGTAATAAAAATGTTCGTGTGGAAAGTCTGCGCATTTGCATAACATCCGAAAAGGCGTCCTTATCTCGGAAGTACGCATTTTGCCGGAAATTTACCAGTTTTGTTTACGTATTACATGACTGTATCCAAGGAATATCTATCACGAACTTTTCCTGCAAACTTTACATTTTTGCGAAATAAAAGTTTGAAAATATCAAATCAATATTGCTTGACCACTACTTTTCCACCAAAGAATTATTACTCTTATATAACAAAATATATTCCTTATTTTTATTTTCATTATTTTAAAAATTAGGTTTTAATAATTTAAATACAAATAGTTTTTTAAAAAATTTCATAACAAATAATTTCTTTTAATGTAATTATTAGTAAAAATGTTATATAATATATAAATTAATGAATAAAATTAATAGTTTTCGATGCACGTATTTTGATAAATCAAAAGATTCTCTTCATTCTGTGAAGATAAAAATGATTGTAGTGTCGCAACTATAAATAAGTGGAATAAAGAAAAATAGCGCAGAAAGATAAGAACGAGATTGAAGAAGATGAAGAAAATCACTGAAAGGAAAATAAATGCGACCAAATACTTTTTCCCGTTTCAACAAGTCAGGCGGCCGCGATTTTTATAAACATTCCGGCGATTTTTCTTACTTAACCTTCCTCGCATTCTCACTTCAACTATTTCCCCTCACGATTCTCCCTTTTTGCCAACGTGCCACGAATTAAACCCGCTCGATCTGGACCAAATCCAAACGAAACACAACATCCCCCAAAGTATCGTATACTTTACAGATAAAATATTTATATAATAACCAACAAGTTTTTTTTCTTTAATATTTATTTCATCTATTATATAAAATATATATCGTTATATAAAAAATAATATTTTTCGAATTTATATTTCCTATTTCGTTTAATTAAATGTCAAACACAGATTTGATTCGTTATGTTGTTATGTAACGTGTTTCTTTATAAAATTTGCTTTGTTTTATGGAATTAATTGAAAATGTGTTTAAAGTGACGTATATAGCTGCATGTATATTCTATGTGTTTAGTAGTGAATGTAAGGATGTTGTTTAACCAAAATTATACCAATTATATGTACAATGGTGAAAGCTCAAGAAACGTAACATGTTTTAAATGAAAATGTTAATAGCAACGAAATCGTTATTACATTATAACTGGAAACTAACATGTTTCTCATTGAATAATAATTAGTGTGTTTACGATTTTGAGCACGAAAATGTTCAGGAATGATGTGTTTTGGCACGTAATTAATTCGGCAAATACACGTCTGTGTGGGGAATATGCGCAGCAGGAGAGGGGCGGCTGTCGAATTAAGAAAACCGTCGGCGGGGACACGTGATCACGTAATTTCCATGCCGTCGGGTTTATGGAAAGCAGAACGATGTTTTTATTTGACGAAGCTTCAGATGCATTTTGCAAGAATGAATGCGCTCATTTCAATGGAGTTAGGCATGCGAGAGAGTAGTATTTAATTGAAACATCCTTTGAGCGAGATTAAGGGATGCTTTTTGCCCTTCTCAGTTCTGAAATACCTCTGTCTGTATGAGTATATATAAATAGAACTATATATGGGTTGGAACAATGGATGTCGGTGCATTGGGATAATCTTTATGTCGGATGTGGGCTGCATCCACGAGATACGTTTTGATTTGTCGCATCTACTTATTTCCAGTATCCCGTGGATGGACTTAACACCAGTTTCACCTAATGCCCATTTTAAATTGCTTGTCAGCCACAATAGGGTAGCATCTGCTTCGGACATCCCAACACAATGCCTCCTATCTCAGGACCAACTCCTACACCAAATTATTACACCACCTGATGATTTATAGACATCCTTTTCACAGTAGATTATTAATACTTTAGTTTTTTTTGTTGTTAAATCCTCCAACGCAATTCAAATACATCCTTAATCATATATTTAGATACATCCTTATAACTAACATAACTAAATTAATTTTTTTGTCTGCTCGAAAGGAACCTATTGTATAAATCCTTTAACTTACATGTGTTATTGTCGACTCAAACAACACAGTTTGGATACGTCCATGTAACTATCATAACTAATGTTAGGATTAAATTTGTTGTCTGCTCAAAAGTGACCAATTTTTATACATCCTTTAACTAACGTCTGTTGTTGTCGACTCAAACAACACAGTTTGGATACGACCTTGTAACTAACATAACTAAGGTTAGGATTCAATTTATAGTCTGCTCAAAAAGCACTAATTTATATACATCCTTTAACTAGCCTCAGTTGTTGTCGACTCAAACAACATAGTTTTGATACATCCTTGTAACTAACATAACTGATGTTACGATTAAATTTGTTGTCTGCTCAAAAGTCACCAATTTATATACATCCTTTAACTAACGTCTGTTGTCGACTCAAATAACATAGTTTGGATACGTTCTTGTAACTATCATAACTAATATTACAATCAAATTTGTCGTTCGTTAAAAAGGCACCAATTTATAAACATCTTTTAACTAACGTCTCTTGTTGTTGACTCAAATAACACAGTTTGGATACGAGTTTGTAACTAACATAACTAATGTTACAATTAAATTTATCGTCTGCTTGCAAACGAACTTGTAACTAAAATAATTAATGTTAGAATTAAATTTGTTGTTAGCTAGATTATTACTACTTTTGTTATTATTGAATGACCGTTGATTCTATAACTAAAGTTACGATTAATTTAACTAAAACTTCCTTTTCACTTATTGTAACTACTTTATTATACTATACTATATTTCAATTACCATTAATTACATAACTAAAGTTACGATTACATTTGTTGTCCATCAAACAACACGAGTTTTGAAACGAAAAGATTAAAAATAAATTTAAAAAGAAATAACTTAAGTAGTTAGTATGTTGTTTATTCCAATTACATAACTGAAATACGACTACTGAAACAACTAGGGTTTATATACGTCTTTTTCTTGAAAATTATTACCAGTTAGTTAGTTACTATTAAATTAGTTGTCGGCTCGAACAATGATTACGATTATTGTTTATTTTTTGTTGGATTTACGGTTTGTGAATTGGATCATTTTTCGCAGTAGCACCATTGTTGGGTATCCGACGCAGCCAACTTTTATGTATATCCTTTCCCCGTTTCCATCTCCCGGACAAATGGAAAATCCGCACGGCCTCTCTATACATCAATGTCCGTGCGAAAGGAGCGGTTTCGTCCTTTTTTCCCCTCTCCTTTTTCTTCTTCTGTGCTTTCTTCTTTTTTTTGTGTTATATTACGAATTTTATTTCTATATTATGTATCTGTATACATCAACGATGCGGGCATCTTGAATCCTGGATCCACGGGAAACAAGGGCAATAAAAGTCACAGACGGTATTTCCACACGTTATCTGCTTTCCTCGTACTGTCGATCTCTTTCAAATAGATGAAGACATCTTTTATGTACCAGAAAATTGATTAAAATATATTTTTCTCTTTCCACTTTTCTTTTTCTCAACTCAAATATACACATACATATCACAACTTTTTTCGTTATATAAATATTTATTTTTCTTTTCATGTATACTCCATTTAATACGACTGACATAAACATCCTTTTAGCTAAAGATACGAATAAAAATAATTAACTTATATACATCTAAATATTTCTATAATTATTTTTTTAATTTTTTTTTTCTTTAAAAATTTACCACAATTTTGTTTCACATAATATTAAGTAAAACAAAATAAGAAATTAAAAAAGCATGAATTTCTATATAATAATATATTATAATCGATATTAGAACCAATCCAAGGATCCAAAACGGTATGACCTTGAAACGCGTTTTAACGCAAAACAAGATGTGAAAGGTCGAAAATATTTCTTTTAAGCTTTGTAACGCATCAATCAAAGTGACACGTAATAATATAAATAGAAAATATTGTGAAGACAAACATCTAAAGTCTAAGTTATGGGGAAACTTTGGACAAATATATGGGTTTTATTTATAAACTGTCTTGTCTGTAATAAACGACGTGTCTCTTTTAATGTTCTTTAGTGAAATCTATATATTATTTGAATTAAATCATTTTTTTCTTGATTGGTTTTTAAAATAATTAATTTATTTTATACCGAAAAAAAATTATAATAATGATAAAAAAATGCTAATTATTTTCTTTGTTTATGTAACATAGATTTGATATAAAATCAAAAGTTGTAATAAATAAAAAACATAGGGTTATGTAAAATATGTTTTGATAATAATAATAAAGCTTCTCGATGTATAAACGGTTGAACGAGAAGGAGAAATAAAAGAGTTCGGTAATAAAAACAAAAGAAGAAGGAAAAAAAAAAGAATAATAATAAAATAAAGGAAGAGTTGCAGAATAAGAAGAAGAAAGAAAATAAAATAAAGGAACTCGAGGAGAGGAAAATTTTTATCGTCCCTCTAGTTTTTCGCTGCGGACTAAAAGCATTGGATAGTTTGGAATCGCATTTTCCGCAGCCACAAGCGCGTGTGGACCAAGGGTGAAAAAAAAAGAAGATCCTTTTGAAAACGATCACTTGTAAAAATACTTCATCGACTTGCAGCCTCACGTCTCGTCCTTCCTTTCCATTTCGTCCTAGAGCTTTCTCTTTTCTTTCTCCTCCCGGAAGACCTAATTCTCTCGCTTTACGCAATCAAAATCCGCACGTACTTGTTGATTACGATGATGCAAATCCAATCATCATCGATGATTCGTAGATAATGGATTGATTTCGATCTGGATGAAACGGACTTGAGTGTCTTTTACGTTAATTAACCCAGTTAATTAACCCAATGCATTTCATTATATAAATAATCACTGCGGTCCTAAGGGCGCAAAACATGTTTACATTCAGCCCTATCAATTGCATCCCTCATCCGGTTGTCGGTACTCTCCCGCTATAAATTTACGTACGAAAATTTAATTAAATCTTGTATACACAAGTCTCAGGAAAACTTACTGTAGCATATTAGCAATTCTAATACTTTGCAAAAACAAAATTTAAAACTTGCAAGAAAACTACCCAACAGCAATAACATTGTTTAAGAAAACGCTGCTAATCATACACGTATCTAATGTAAGGTTATATAATAATGAAAACAGGTCGACTTGTTTTCCCGATAAACAGACGAGACTTGAAAACAACAACAGGATTAATCTGATCTGATTTGATGGAGTTTCATCAGCGTACAACGACTATATTCGTTTCAATTTTTAAAAAAAGCACGCTGCATGTTAAATCGACGACGAAAATAAAGCCCCGTACATAATCGGATTGGAAAATCGACAATAAACATGCAACGGCGAATGTTTCATCTATGAAATATACTTTATCCAACAATTAGGCCGCATCCCCCTAGGTCAGAGCGAACACACAAAAAAATATATTAGGAAAGAGAAAGGTTACAAAACCTCAGCATGTAAACGAAAGATTATTTTAAAATTATATAACCGCAAGCCGCAGTGTGCATTATGCAAGTCGCGTTTGTAAAATGAAACCCTTGTTATAAAACGTGCTTCGTTATTTATTTATTATTTTTTCCTACAGCCTTTTTATTACTTTCAACCTGATTATGATCTACATAGAACATAAACTTTGATTAATGCTCTTAAGTAGCTGATAATTAGTTACATTTTTTATTCAAATTTATAAGCATTTCCGTTATATAATTCAAAAATATGTATTTTATTTGTTTATGAAGATTATAAGTAGTTTGCAGTAATAATTTAAGGAATTGTAGGAAGAGCAAAACAATGTTGGAAATAAAATATATTTTCTGTTATGAATTGCTGTGTTCGGTGGAATGATTGGATTCCATAATATAAATCACAGCTATTGGAGGGAGCAAAGAGTGGGAAGCAATGGGAAAAGTTGGAAATGTAAGCATGAAAGAATAATGTGCGATCGGAATTGGTTATTAATTTTTTAAGACTGACCCCACACAAGCTAGGGGTGGAGAGTGTAGCGTGCAGTGTTTGTGCGGTCAGATGGGGTGCAATTAATTTCGGTGCCCCCCGAAAACAATTTCGTTCCGCACTATTTGGTCCCAGATATATTTATTACGTGGGGATTTGCCCAAGGTTCTCGAATAATTAATCGTGGACTACGTGAACGTTTAATTTAAAAATACGTGGCGCTCGCCTTAACTCAGCTTTATTAAGTTACTTAGTGATTTATTCGCCCTTATTTACAACGCAGAGCAACAGTGAGATAGGAAGGACGAAGGGATGAAGGAAGATACAACAACAAACCAAAAAAAAAACAGGGCAAGCACACATACAGGAAGTGGAAGAGGCTTTGGTACAAAAAGGGGTAGAGCTTAAGCCGGAGTCAGAATTAATTTGCAGCACGAATAGACAAACAAATTATTAAAGTGTAGCGACGAAACGAAACTGCGCCAAAAACGTTTAAATAACATCGCCAAGTGGGAGGAAGTAAAAATGAAGATAAATCGAGGGGAGTACACTTCAAGTCGGAGCCCCAATTCATTAGCATCATCGGAATCTCCTCCGGCAATTGAAGCAATTAAGCTAAGCTTAATGTTCATCTTGATTATTACCCAGTTAAGATTATCGAAAGTGGAGGAGGCCGCTCGATGCGGAGGCTATTGGCATTCAAAGTCGCTGGGATATTCAGAGCCGAAGCGAATATTCAACTGAGGATAAAGAGAGAGAGAGAGATATCTTCCAACAATGGCACCAAGTAAGGATGATGTAAAGCTCGGCGTACCGTAACGAATTTTGTTTCGCAAAGCGCATCCTTTTCCTCCGTTCTCAATGTATTTACTATACACACTCTTACGTCATAATTGTATCTTGATTCCTAACTTTAAACCTGTATCAAGTTTCTTAATATTACAAAAAAATCATTGATGATTAATTCAAGTATGAAAAACCTGAAAAATTACAAATATCAGAAAATGTAAAATGCCTTGAATTTATTGTCGTTAAAAAATGACAAGTTTCGTAAGAACATAAAATTAAATGATTTTACTTTGGGGACAGCACGTTCTTTGCGCGTAAAGTATACCAAGACCAGCAATTTCCATTAAAATTACCTAAGTTAATCGAGAATTTATTTACTCCTCGAGAATTACTCCTTGCGTAACGGTTATTGGGGCGGCACTTCTGCTAAAACGAATTGCGGGTTCGATTGGGGCGGTTGGACGGTGGTAGGAGGGCGCACCTCACGGGTCCATTGCAAAACCCACACAACGTGGGGACAAATTTAAACATATGCAAATTCGGATTTATACCACGACCAATTAATTAATCGCCGACCGGACGAATCCGTTCGAATCCCGGTACGATTACGCAAATGCATTTGCGGTTTCCACCGTAAAACGCAACCAATACAAATAGAAAAACAAATATACATACAATTTACATACCGTTTTTCAATTTTTTTTAAGCGTTATTTGCCAAGTAACTTCCCAAGTATAAAAACTGTTTGATTTATTTATTAATTTAATACGATAATGCGAAGTAAATTTTAGAGGCCCGCGGGCCACATTCAGCCCAAAATATAATATATTGTAACAAAAAATATTATTGTGATTCAATAAAAAAAATCCAATTAAATAACTGTAACATAATACGTATTTTCTTCATTTATAATCACGATCCAATTTTCCAGTAGATTCCAGCTCAAATCGAACGGATCGTAAATGTGTAATGGATAACATAAAAAAGGACGTCATATCTTTCATTATCCAATTACTTATAGTTTTGCCACATTCGCATCAAGTTTAACGAAGTAAATCAGAGCTGACGGGTGCATTATTATGTAAGATTATCAATTGTGGTTCTGAACGAGAATCTTAGCAGAAGCTTTAACACGTATGTAAGTGTATATAGAATTAATGTTGAAATTTGCCAGGATGTGCGGTTGGAAATGCGTTCGTGGGTGGATGGAGCGACAAAGACCGGAAATGCCAGAGACCTTAAGAAACTATTAAGGGCTGCGCTTGGGCCCTTGTAGTGTAATTTACGAGCGATAATGGTTATCCCTTTAAAACACGGCCATCAGAACAAATTATTAAGTGCTACGTAGAGAAAGGATTCAATGTAATAAAATAATATATACAAGGATACACAGGCTTACATAATTCCAAGGAAGAGACGAAGAATAATTGCAATTCATTTTCTCCTCTCGGATTTAATTATCCTCCCAGAATAATAAACAGATAATTATAAAAAAAAATACATTTCTATTTTTATTTATTTGCTCGCATTTTAACTCAAATAAATAGAAAATTTAATGAAAGGTTTAATTTACGTCTTTCGTACATCATTAAGTTTACTACAATTGCAACAAGTGTAGGAAAGTGAAGAGAAATTAAATTTAAAAAATATATTTCCAATTAAAATAATTCGAATTTATTTATTATATCCAATAATTAAATCAATCTATTATAAAATAGTATTACGTACAATCAATTAATTTTAATCCAATTAACTTTTTCCATCGAATCTAATAATTTGAGATAACAGATTTATTCCATTTATTTGAATTTAGTTTATTAAAAGCATTAAATTAATTTAATCTTTATTTTCCGTTTATTTAAATATTACACAAATTAATTAGTTAAAATTACTTAAAATATTATATAATTTAAAATAACCAATATTTTTTATTATTTTAAAATAATTAATAAAAATAATTACAATTATTATTTTTATATTATATATTTTATTAAAAATAATAAATTAATTTATTTCAACTTTAAATAATTTTATAGCTTCAATTAAAAGGTAGCTTTGTTGGAATGATGACAGACATCGTTTAATTTTTGATTTTTTTCTCTTAAATCGTTATTCATTTGCGAAAGTGCGATGGATCCATGAAGTATTTTACACGTTTAATTGGAAATTCTATAGGGGAATTACGGCATCAGAATTGGCTCCGGAATTATCCAATATGCTGGAAACTACAATTAATTGAATCACAGATCGCTCGAATTATTGTGGACGCACCGGGACTATGCATATTGAAATATTCGATAAAACGTGAACTTTGCAAAATATAATTCATCTCTGTAAGTAAAATAATATTTATTGTGTACATAAAAAAAATTAAAATATTAATAATTCGACAAATATATAGGCCTAATCAGTCTTCAGCGATTTCAGTATGATGCATAAATAGTAGTTCTTTTCTGTTGAAGCTTTTTTGCAAGTGGCGGATATATCCGCCCTAGCCGTTATTTCAACAGTATGATCTCTCATTTCAATGGTAGCTCTTACTGAGGTGGCGCTAGACTTTAGCAGGCGGAACTGTCAAATGTCATTGTCAGTTTTGTTTTTGACCGTAAAGGGTTAAAAACATAATTGAAACTCTATATTTTTCAATTTTTAGTAAAATCAGAGATGCATAAAACCAATTAACTGGTTGATTTTTCTATTAAATCGATGACATAATACTTTTCATGTTATGATAAAAAAGAACTTCACAAATATTGCCTTTATAAACTTTATTGTATGAATTAGAACTGTCTTTATGTTTCGCAAAACTGACATCAATTTTCAGCGATTTCACGATTTCAGTCCGTTCAGAGATGCGGAAAACCAATCATCGCATTTAACTCGATTCTGAACGCAGGTGATGATCCGGATCGGTGGTCCTGAAATGTTCCGCAACACTCGACCCACTCACTCACTTTTGGCTTCGCTAATTGCCTTCAATCGCTTTTTCGAGGCTCGGAAAATCGTCGCCATCGTTAATTAACGGACATGTTAATTATTTTCGGCCCGCTTGCGATGCATCATTTTAATGAGCTCTATGCAACTAATTATATTTATTGCAAACATTTGTAAATTAATGTGTGCATCCACGTAATGTTCATCCAGTTTCCATTACGCGCGAATGCCCGTTGCCTTTTCGCACTACCACGTTTTCCATTTTATTTCAGTTCTGTTTTTACTCCGGTTTTTCTCTATTCCTGCTGTAGGCCTGTTTTTTTTAAGGTTTTCCGGAATTTCATTCATTTGTCGAACCGGTTTAAAATGGAAAATTTTTAATGAAAATTACGAGAAATGTTTGTTTGATTCAAATTCCTACAAATTCCTAAACACAACTACAGCTCCAGAAAAATATTTTTTTAATAAAGAACTTAATAAATATATTTTAAATTTTTACATTAAAATATTTAACAAAACTTTTCTTTTAGATTTTTAGAAGTCTAAATCAGAATTTGCTTTGTTATTTTGTTAAATTTATATTATTTAATGGATCAGTTTCAGTACTTCTTAAAATTATACAGGTCCAATTTAGGCAACTTCGTGTGATTGACATAATTGACATAACTAAAAGTTTTTAAATAAAATTATTAATTAAATAACATTATTTTTTATAACAAAAAAATATATACATTTCCATTAAAAGTTGTAAAGAAACTTAATTAATTAGAAAACGTGATGTTGGAAAAAAACTAAAATAAATCCCATTACGGCATCAAAACAAACAACGGTAAAAAGTATACCAACTGTCCGAGACAGAGCTGACTCTTTTGACAAAGGGTAAAACAAGGAATTAGAATTGCGACTGTATTACAAAATTTAGTCTTTCGAGGTAAACGAGGTAATTCCCCGTCGAGAGAAGAACGGATGTTGGACTATGTGTGCCACCGTGTATAATTAATTAGTCGAAGAATGACTTACACGGATTGCACGTCTGGAAATAATTAACTTTAGCATTCATTAACAGCGCTGCACAACAAATTAAGTTAATCCAACCTGCGTCAAAATTCTTGAGCTCCATCTGACGCTGAATTCTCTCAACATCATAACAAAAATAACAATTGTATATTAAAATTTTATTCCAAATAACTCAACTTAACTTAAATATTCTAATAACTTTACTTATAAAAAAAAATAATGAAAAACCTAGTATCCACCCTAATATTAATGATTTACATAAAATATCAACAATTGTTTTTAAAATTAAAATAATTTATAGAATTTTTCCAATTCCAAAATTATATTTTTTATATATTTTAAAATGAGTATGTAAGATTAACTACGTTAAGATGAGTACGTAAGATTAACTACCTTTTTAATAACTATAATTATAATTTCAATTAAATATTTTCTATTGAAGTGAATTATTTTTTAAAAAAATTGAATATTTAAATTGGATAAATTTTAAATAAATATTATTATTATTTAAATAAGATGTTAATGATTTTATATTTAAGATAAATAACGTTTTGTAAATTTGTTCTGAAAATAAAATTAAACTCGATAATAAAGTTAATAAAGAATACGCCTTTGTTAATTAAATTTTAAAGAATCTCATTAATTAAAGAATTGATTGATTTAGGGGTTTTCCCAAACGGGTTTATTAAGTAATAGAAGATAAAAAAAGTACACAAGAGACATTCGCAGTATCAATTTAGTAGCGACCGAACGGCCATATTTATGGCCAATTAGCAGGTGGTCCGAACTTCTCAAGGAACTTTTCCAATTCGCCGCCACCAAAAACGAACGAAATGGACAACAGACTGACGCTGTTAATCTTTTGCTTTTATTTAACTTTTAACGGAAAACAACGTGCGATTCCCACTTGGAAACTCGCTCGACGCGTGTTTCATTTTTATCGTCCTCGTGATTATTTTTGATTTTCTTTCAAACTTTCTGAAGTCGCCTGAAGAAACAATTTTATGTACGCGATACATCAATTTTTATTAATAATCAAAAATACTTTCAAGAATCATTAGTACTTTTCTTTATATACTTAATAAATCTACCAATTATGTTACTGGAATTACTTTAATTTATGTAAATTAAGTTAATTAAGCTCAATTAATACAATTACTTAAAATAAAGATTTTGTACAATGTGCATTGATTACAGATTTAGTAAAAACAGTGTAGCTTTCTTATAGGTTCCTAAGCAATTTAGGTGGAGGCGCCGGGTATTACTAAAATTAGTAACAACATATTTTGATGTTCCAAACAGTCGAAAAGTTTATAAACATTTATTTATTATCCGCAAATCCACTTCAAAGTGAACTTTGTGACCAGTCCAAAACTTTTACGCTTGTTGGGTGCGGTTTTTACCCAAATTCTCATAGTTAAACAAAGAATGGTATATAAAAAAATACGTTTGGGAAACACCGATTTCCCGTAAATCCCCCGAGGGCAATTTCGAGCGTGTTTGTTTCTCGTGGACAAATCCACGTGCAAGTTAATTATCGGATTGCGGAAAATCAGCTTACGTAACTGAATATGCGGAAAATGTGAAAAAGGCATCGCATAAACAAATTAAATATACCAGACGTGCGGAATCTGATCCGAGCCGAGATTTCCCCTATATTTATTTTTTTTTGAGACGATCTCAAATTGCGTATCCATATGAATCTGCACCGAATTTTGTCTTAATCAAATTACGTATTAATAGACAAAATAATAACCGGAAGTCGGTTAAAAAAATATATTTCCGGCGATTATTTGAGGCTGTCATCGTTGTCGAAGCCAAAGGCTTTGTGTCAATCTTGGCGGCGCCACAATCCTGGATCTTTCTATCTATTCGCCGTGCGTCCGCAAATGCGTTATCTTTATCTACTTGCGGTTAAACTTTTCAAGTACAACAATCCGTCCTTATTATTTCATCTGTTTGCAGTTGAAATATTAACTGCTTTTCGTTAATAATCACTACCCAAATAATATTTACTTTAAAAAAATTATTTAATTAAAAGTTTTAATATTTTGCAGTAAACATTTGCTTTTTATGCAGTATATTTACTAAAGTAAATTAAAACAGAGCTTATTTATTTTAGTTCAAAGGTATTTTCTTATAGAAAGAAAAATATATTAATTGCACTTGGAACTAATTACTTATATACTAGTTTTTATTGACACAATTTTATTCATAAAAAATAAAATAAATTAAAAAACTTACTTAAAATTGTTCATTCATTTTTTAATTAATTAATTTGAAACTAAGAATGAATATCTTGATGGAATTCGTTTTATTATAAAAGAAACAAATATTAAACTGACAATATGTAGAATATTTGCCTATAGGATTTCATTGTGACATATTGAAAACAATATCGTGCTGTTTGTAGAATGCGCTGAGAGAAGAGAAAGATATGTTTTAAGAAGTGTATAGAAGCTATGTTGTCTTTCCATCAAGTAGTTTGTCTCTAATACTGTTTACTGATGTGAGGTCGTTTAATAAGAAGAAGCAAGCATTTTGTTCGGAGCTGAGACGCATCAAATCATTTCCTATTTGCGTGTCTGTTGCAAGAACACGTCGCAAACATATAAATCGGATACATGTATGCATGTAATAAAATTGCCAGCAAATATTGGTACAGAGAAAAGCAAATACAAGTTATAGGTTCTGCCCTTCGTCCCTGGTGGACCGTTTATCCCTGATAGTCGTTCCCGTTTGAAAATAAGCAATTTGCGTTAAAATGTATTATGCGCTTGATGTTGGTGGGGTCATCGCGAAATATTTCGATTATGAGATGTGGAATTTGCGCGGAATGCGACATCCAGCGCGCTCCGAATTACTGCGGTTTACCTCAGGTAAACTGTCTCACCTCTCGCCCGATCTATCAGAGGCAGTTATGTCCAGACTAAATGATGTTCCCTCTTTTCCAGAATAACTGTAAATAGTTTAGGATGGACTCACCTTTGCTGAATTGGTTGTAGTTCCTAATGACGTTCTCGGCGTTCTTCCGCGCGATGTAGAACCACTCGGAGGTGTTGCTCAGGTACTTGTACTCGACGGCCAGATCCTTGACGAGGATAGTCCCCTCGGATAAACGGTAAGCGTAAGGGCAGAAGAGCCAGTAGTCTTTGTACTGGTACTGGTCGTAGCAATTTCCGGCGGCGAAGATGTCGTTGTCGAACTCGACCATCGAGAAGACGGACGCGTGCAGAAGATATTCGGATAAGACGACGCTGTGATCTGCATACTTCCAAAGCCTCGTCAACATATTCGCCCTGTTTACGGCCACATCAGCCTCCACTCGAAATCGTTCTTGAGCGTAACGATCGACAACCCCTTCGCCCAGATTCAAATCAGTGCCGGCCGTGCAATTCTCTCCAAGCAAATGTTGCGATTCTACGATTCTCAAGAACCGCGTGACGATATCAACGTGGCCACGGACATTCTCGACTTTCTCGTCCTGATCATCCTGATCTTCGTCGTTGGTGTCGTTAGGCATTGCCTCAAACGCATCGTCGTCCTTGTGGTTGAGCGCTTTATCACCCATATACAAGACACCCCTATCTATATGCTGCCAGCTACTATTAGTGGTGCTACTAAAATTTGCGTCGACGGTAACCCGCCTGATGTGGCTGATCTTGGCCTTCCCATCGTCTTTAACCATTCGGGTATAATTTATCAAAGATGCCTCCAACTCCTCGTCGGCGAACCTATTAGCCCGCAGGAGTCGTGATCTTCCATGTCTTATGTTCTGCTGGTCCCAGCCGGGCTCGATGAAAGCACAGCAGATGGTAAAAAACAAAGCGACTACAATTGCAGCCTTCATCATTTATCTGTCGCAGAGAAGCATCGTAAGTTAACGGGGCAAAAATTAGTTTGGTAAAGTTTTGCGAAAGTTTACGTACGCGGCTTTTTGAGCGGCTACTAAACAACCGTCCGCACTCGGGATGTTGTTCAGGACTGAGCTGCGAGCTGCGAGGGTGGCTCCGGGATGCAGGATGCATGAGCGCGCGCCACCTGCCTTCAAGACGTCGCGACGGCCTCGTCGGGGGTTGCTGTTACATCGGCGCAAGCCGTCTTATACCTAACTTGACCAACACCACCTATTCTCCATTCCATCTGCTGATACCTTAAAGAAGATCTTACCTGTTGCTCCTACCTCAACCTTATCATTTTTTTAATGGATCACTTCAACAACTTCAAAACAAATTATTTCATTACCCTCTAACAACGTAGCTATAAGTACCACAAACTTAAGTCACATAATCAACACATATTATCTTTGAAAAAGTACAAGTTAATCAAAACTTAGAAACTACAATTAGCGTCTTGTTATTTCGATAACTTTCCTTTATCGATCAATCTGTCTAATATCTTTATGAATCTTACCTGTTGCTCCAACATCAAGTGAATAACTAAACAACTTCAACATACATTTTATTACCCATATAATAATACTTATTATATTTTACCATTCACCTATTAATATAAGATTAACTTATATTACATAATCAATACCAATAAAATAACATAACAAACTTTCAATCACTTACTTCATACTTAAAAAAAAAATCAGTTTTTTTTTCATTGATACAATAATAACTTACTATACCTATTAACAAGAATTTCTAAATATTTACCAAATTTTATTTCATAAACGAATCACGCAACAATTAAATATTTTCCTAAAGCAATAAATAGAAATTAATTAAATTAATATCATAATAAAAATACTGCATATCAGAATTGTATTTCAATATTTGTTTCTTAATATTTATATTTTTTAGCTGAAAATCTTTATTTCTGTACACCCGTGACATCTTCCTTCATAAAGCGGAAATTCTCTAAAAAATTTTATCAGAATTCGTAAAAACGTTTATGTATTTTTTTATTTATTTAACAACAAAAATATTAATTTTATTCGTTAATTGTCTTTTGCAATAAATATGAATATTTATTTAATTTTGATAATATTCCTACAAAAGTAGGAATATTATATTTAATATTCGTTAATAAAAATAATTTATAAATATAAATACTACAAGTAAAAAATAAATAAAATAATCGATTTACAACGTTTTGGAAGAAATTTTATTATACAGAAACATAAAAATATTAAATAGATACTATTTAAAATTAATAAAATTATATAAGTTATATTCTGGAAGAACTATTAATTGATAATTGTCAATTAATAAAAACACAGTGATTAAATAGATTCATTTCCAATCTTAATACAAGTAAAGGAAGATTCAGTGCGGAAGAAGTTGCGTCATAGCGTAATTCCAAGTCCAATCTCTAGCCATATCATCATATCTTGCACGGTTTGTAAGGTACAGATGACCTATCACAGGTTCCATACATATCTGAAATATAAAACATGTTATACAACTGATGTGACATCAATTATTTGGGTTGCCTAAGTTATGTACAACTATTGATTTTTCAGCCTTTCCATTAATTTAACAATGAATTAGGCTTTAAGTATTTTAAAGAATAGCTAATAATCCTAGTAACTAACTTTAAAATATCATTCACTTATCTAAATTTAAAAAACTTAGGTTTGATATTTTTCTTGACTATTTCTATGTAAATAATTGTATTTTTGTTTTATATTACCTCACACACTGGATCTGTCAAAAGCGATTGGATTGAAATGAGCACCTTGCAAATCGTTAATGCTAATGACCAATTATTCAAAATACTGTCGATGCCTATATCACCGTGCCTGGATATATTGGGATGAAATATTTTCGTTATGAAACGCACAATTGGTGGAGTCATAGGATAAGCATATGGTATAATAATGTAGAGAAAGAATATCCCTCCTTCATATGGACTCCCTTCTGGGCCCTTTATTGAAGCCATCCAATGGCAGTACATAGGATCCAATGGAATTGCTTTGATACCATCTGGAGGATCTATTTCCAAAGCCTTCAATTCTCTGCACAACCTATTATGTCTCCAGTAAGATTCCTCTTCTACTGGTAATACCCAAAATGCCAAGTGTCTGAGGCATTTCAGACAGCAACTACTCCTCACAAGCGAAGAGTATACCTTGAAATTAACACAATCATAAGATAACTTCATTTACATTTTCATTTTAAATTGTAACAAATTAAAATTACCTGAAACCAATCACAGTTATCACCACCCATTTGAAGCAAGGGCCATCTCTGTTCAACAATCTTTTCCCAATAATGCCCACAAGTCACTTTCCTCATAATGATTTCCCTCCATCTTCGATTAACCTTAGCAGCAGCCCACAAAGACAAATCATCGAGGAATGAAAAAGTCAGGATCATCACTAAAACATATTGATTAAAATGTATTCACAAAAAGAACAGTCTGTACCTTCTGGAGGAAATTGCTCAATATGAGTAACCCCACATAGATCATTGTCACTGGTTCTAGCACAATTCACAATTGGTTCATTACCAGCAGGCTCAAGTCCTGAGGACCTATCAATATCCTCATCAGGCTCATCATTGCCTGAATCTTCATCATCTTTATCATCTGATAGACAAGTTTGATAATGGTTATGTAAAGGGGGATTTCTTAATAAAAAGCTATGGCATACTGGGCAAATGGGATCCTCATAGCTGGGTCCATAAAAACCATTGCATGTAAAACAAGGTTTATACTACAAGAAATATGATAATTATTAATTAATCAAGTTTATAATTAAGTTGATAATACTCACTTCAATTTCATTTTCTGTAACATTTTGTTTTTCTACTGCGTCTTTGTTTTCTTTGGAAGGTTTGTTTAGTTCGTTTTCCATTCTAAAATTTCAGGTTATATTATGTTTATTAGCAGATAGAATACTGCAGCTTGAGATTAAAGTCGTTTGAAGTCGTTTATGGTCGTTATTGTTCGTCTGGTTTCTAGCTTGCTAAAGCTAGGTATGTTTATGCTACAAACAGCTGCAGCTGTTTGTACAATAAGGGCTAAATATAGCGACATCTGGAACCCTAAATAGGTACTTACAATTTTATATAATATAAACTTGAAATAAATAAGGTATTTGCATTAATTCTCTAAATATAAGTTATTGTTTAACTCGAAAATATTTTTTCTGTTATTAAAAGTTGGAGATCAACAATTTATGCCCTCTTTTAGTCTAAAACTGAACTGAAATAAGATGACAACGACCTCTAAATTAATGATTATGTTTTCCAAAAACCTTAATGTTCGATATGTTGCGTATGTTGTGATATGTTGTCAAATGATTGTACTGACAATGAGTATATCAGAGTAAATTCAGTGTTTACCTGATAGTTTTATTAATTATTGCAGTTGGTGTAGATCGCCTTGTGTAATCCAAGTGGAGTAAACTTTATGTAACATTTAATGGTCTGTATTATACCCCAATAGAAAGTAAGGAATGATTTTTATAAACACGTACGTACAAACTTAACATTTATATATTTATAGCTTTAAGATGTCCCACAAAAGGAACTCTCTACCTTTACCAGCGAACCACCATAGGGATTGCATGTCTGCAGCAACAAAATGTTACAAATACTTGAGACGGATGCTGAAATTCGATCAAATGGATTTTGAGTTCGCATTCTGGCAAATGCTGTACCTCTTCATCTCACCACAAAAAGTTTATAGGAATTGTCAATATAGAAAACGTAAATACAATTATAGTAATTGTCTACAAATTTTTTGTTAATTTGAGTTTATATTTTAGAAACAAAATCACAGTTTGCAAGGGATGATCCTGCTTTCTTAGTATTGTTTTCTGCCTGGCTATGTGGTTAGTAATAATATTTATAAAAAAATTAAATACCTATTTAACATTCAATAATTTGCAGTTACATCCATAGGCTTTGCTGTAGCATTGCACTTGGGATTTGTCCAGTTCCTAAACTTCTTGCTCTATGTTATTTTTGTAGATTGCATAGGTGCTGGTATAATAATAGCTACAATGTTTTGGTATAATCCGATAAATTTAACATTATTGAGTCTGTTAAATTGATTTGTTTCAGGTATATATTGAACAAGTATTTCAGGCTGAATGATCATGACAATGATGTGGAATGGGGTTATGCCTTTGATGTGCATCTCAACGCGTTTTTCCCACCTCTGATTATCTTACATTTTTGTCAACTGTTCTTTTACAATGGTAAATTATTGAAGTTTTAATTGGATCAATTACATTCAAATAATCTGATTTTTTAGGTTTGATCAGTCATGAATGGTTTGCGTCGAGGTTTTTGGGAAACACGTTCTGGTTAATAGCTATATGCTACTACATCTACATTACATTCCTTGGTTACAGCTCTTTGCACTTCCTACATAGGACACAGATCATACTAGTGCCTATACCTTTAGCTCTGATATTCTATGTTGTGAGCATTGGTGGCGGCTTCAACATTACCCATTATTTAATGACGTTCTATAGGGATAGAGTAGTATAAATTATTAATAACCTGTATTTTATTATGCCAAGAATGAATGTAACATTGTACAATTATCGATTTGATTTGTTCCTCTTCCTTATTGGATGGCCCTCTATGCAGATCATGTTGTTCTTGCCTTCAATGGATATTCTACACCTGTCGGCTATAAGTTCGGCGTCTATAGATCTATTATTGGGTTCAGAGGACACAGATCCTTGGCTTCCAGAGTAATTCAGAACAAATCCACGTCTATAATAACTTTTCTCCATCTTGGACAATCTGATTTTATTAACTTTTTTTATATATTTTTTTTGTTATTCCATACGAAATGTTTGTTGCATATATTTAGATCATTATTACTTTTGAGTAATTTATTTGATAACTATATTCGAGTCATTAATCATATAAGCATTAAACATTGATATACTAATTCTATTGATTTAAAAAATAATTTACTTTTTTCAAGCGTGACCATTAATTTTAATAATATTGTGTTTATATTAAACAAATAAAGATTTTTTATTAACACAATTACATTGAATTATATAAGTTTCTTCAGTAATCCTGTAAATAATGGTATCATATTTTTGTAGTGCGAAAATTTATAATTGATATGTGAGAGTCATGATTACTTCATTATATCAACATTATTTAAAAAAAATGATTGTAATTACAGTATATTAAGATATATGATTAGTATCATAATTAATATGTATATTTGGTTGTATATATTGTAACGCTGTATCATAATTTTTATGATGATATTTTAATATACCTGAATCAAAGATTAGAGTTGAAATAAGATCCTAATCATGATACAAAACTATTTAATTCTGAGCTAATTTTTTAATCTTAAAAGAATGAGTCACGATTCGAGGAAAGTTGTTGGAATGTAATATTTCAAATTTGGAAAATGTACAAAAAATTTAAATTTTAAAATTATGAATAAATTGAAGTACTTTTAGATTAATTTTTTGGTAGGATTTTGTTTGTTTAAATGTTTACTGTAATAAATGATTGAGTATTGTGTAAGGAAATTGGAATATTCGGATGGTGTATACAATAATGACCAAAAACGTTAGAAAAAAGGATTATATTTTATTTAAAGTTTAAAATAAGTCTTAAGCGTGTGGAATAATTATTGTTTGCATTCGTCCCTGTCGGCATTGGATGGCCAATCACATATGTGACTGTTGACTTGATAAACAGTTCCTGGCCGACATTCGAAGACCATTGGCTTGCCATGGACACAACGATAGTACTGTAACGTGATGGGCATGTTAAGATCAGATTTAACATATACTTCTCGGATCACTTACCTTCCCGCAGTCTAGATGAGGTATGAAGTCTTGGTCGGAGCAATCAATGTCGTTGCTATCGATTTCCTCTGGAATTTCAGCCAGTTCCTCGACTTCTGTCTCAGGGTACTCTACAACCAAGGTTGTTGACTTCATGGTTGTTGTTGTGTATTTCGTGGTCGTGGGGATCTGGGGAGCAGTCGTTGGCTTGCGGGTCGTCTGGACCAGCGATGGGCCGGTTCCTTGGGTCGTGGGTGGACGGGCCCATTCCGGCTAAACGCGGTATTTATATGAATTCGGACTAAATATGTTAATGAATCCACAACTCACCCGAGGCGTGGTTGAGACCGTGGGTTCAGGAACATCATAGGATTTCATGTTCGCATGTAGAATATTCATGAGGACGTTTTTCGGACCACAAAGCCCATGGAAGTCATCCATGTCTATCGCCCAAGTCATTGCACCTCCATAACCCATCTCCTTAATGTAATCCATTTTTATTTGTACACTTTCAGGATTCTCATACCCAACCCATTGAGTTCCTTTGTACGTATAAGGAACTTTTCCTTGAGAATCCCATTTTTTGGTCCAACCTTTACCATCATCTTGAACTTCTGTGCAAATCTTCAAAATAAATTCATAAAAATTAAATATATCCATTATTTCACTCAAAATCACTTACTTCGTAATAAGCCAAAAATCCAGTTGCGTTAGTGTAAGGTCCGGGCGCTCCTCCTCCAGCTTCCTTATTAATGTACGTGCCTAAATTATAATTGTTGTTTCCTTGACTCAAAGTAAATGTTCTTCCATAAAACGGAATACCAACAACCAGCTTCTTAGGAGAGCATCCATAGTTTACCCAAAGTTTCAAACCATCGTGCTGAAAATGTTTTTAATGATTTTTTAAAACTTTCAAATTTTCTTAAGGATACTTACAACATTTAATTTTTCGTAAGCCCATTGATCATGGTCTCTTTTGTATAATGCGCTATGTGAATCAGCAAATCCAGCCCAATTTCCCCTCAAATCGTAGCTCATCACGTGTATGGCGTCCAGTAATCTGCAATTAATAACTAGTAACTTTCCCCTTCGCTTTAAAAATTAATATTCAGTACTCGCAAAGCTCTGGTACGTGGTAGCCTTCGTCCAATCTGAATTTGGCTATGGGTACAGCCATGGTGATTTCCCATCCTTTGTTCTCCTTATCGAAGGCCCTGCGTAACTCCTCTACGAAGTAGAAGAACCTGTCCTTATCAGCGAAAGTGCCGCCACGGTCCGTAGCTCCAGGATACTCCCAATCCAGGTCGAAACCATCGAATTTGTAGGTGTTCATGAATTGTACAACGCTAGCTATAAAGGTGTCCCTACGCGATTTGTGCCCTACGAGGGCCGAGTATTTATCGCCGCCTTCTCCCCAGCCACCAACAGCCACCTGGAATTTAACATTGGGATGCTTCGACCTCAAGCCGACGAACTTCTCGAAACCACCGTTCTCTACGTCGACCTACGGATGGATGTTTGTTAATGATGAGAACGTCGTCCGCTAGATTGATGTGTTTACCTCCTCGTCCAGGACCAGCACCTCCCAAGTTGCATTATTCACGCCGATGAAGGAGTAGACGAGGTGCGTGCATAATTCCGTGGGAATGTCGTCGATTCCGTATTTGCCGACGCCAGGTCTGTAGATAGCCCAGTTGCTGAAGTAGCAAACGACTCTCGATGGAATACCTGATAATTGCAAGCATTAAAATAAATTAATTGAAACTTTTTAAACTATTTTGTTACCTTCCGCTTGGAGGCTCAGGAACAATACGGCCGCAGTGAGGAGTAGGAGCCGCATCGCAGTATTTTTTCCTTCGGCGTTGCTGGATTTAATGACACCTCTTCAGCGGTACGGGCATGCTTTATACCCAAGTCCAAGTCGATCGTTTGTTGTTCCTTTTTTTATCTCGCCCCATCCTCTGGCATTCAGCATAATTTAAAGAGACCTCTTTTTATGTTTTCTGCGTCCCTTCCTTATCCGTCCTTCATTGCTATTGCAGACAATTTCTATCGAGAATATTAAACAAGAAGCGAAACAAGAGAGATCCCTTTGGTGAATAATAATCAATCGCAATCATTGTCATGCATTATTTTATTTATCATCCATTGTTTCTAATACGCGGCTACCGCTGATCCCTTTCGATTTATCGCTTTTCATGTGTGAATTCAAATGTGCATCCTAACAGTATTTGCAATGCTTTTCCTTCTTCGTTCGTGTATTGTATTTTTTTAGCGGATCTTAAGATCAACGACCCGTGGAACAGGTTTCAAATGAGTAATTTTGTATTGCCGTACATATCGAAAATAACGGTACGACTAAGATCATAACATTTTTATTGACAAAAAAAATACTGGTTACTTCTCACTCGTCAAACAGGATCGACTCTGATATTATTTAGATTGATACATTATTAATTTAATTTTCCTTCAGATTCCAACAAAGAAAGAACTCATCCTTTCATCTAACTACTTGCTACTTTAGTATCATTCAATTAAACTATTAATAAATTCCATTTCTCTATTTAACTCTCACTAAATAATCAATCTACTTTCAAGCCTTAATATAATGAGCTGTAATTTTGTAAAAAGCTCGAGTTTCAAATTGAAAACAACAACAAAGTAAACAGGAAACACGCATTAAAAGCAAATAGAGTACTGGATTGCATATCAATTAGTTATCATACTTAATGGATTCACTTTTCTAGTAAACAATTTTGTAAATACTTGTGGTTTTAATCTTTAAAAAAATATCATTTTTTTAACCATCTATATCACTCATTTTCTGGTAAACAATTTTCTTAATTTCAAAACAATAATACTTATTTAAAAAAGTTGTTTTAACCTTTCAAAGAAGCTATTTACAAATTCATATTTTTGCATAAAAACAATTTGAGAATGTATTGTATTTAAATTAGTTGGATTTAAATTTGATTTTAAAATGTGTAAAGTGTTAAGTAGGGATTAATAAACGGATTAAAATATTTTTTTAAGCTCCTTCTACTTCCAAGCAGATGTCGCATGCTGCGCTAAAATAATATTTAATTTTAATATATAGTGGACTCCCTTATAACACGGTTATTATATCACGTGTTGTATGAAATCGTGTTATATGAAATATATGTATAAATAAAAGTGAATGTGAAAATATTTATTTTCAGATCATAATTTTCATTTCTATGGAAACATTATTTAAAGACAGAGCAGTTACTTTTAAGATATAACTATAGTTTGCTATAAATATGTGTATCAAATATTCCACACTCTTATGAATTCCGCGAAAGTCTCTATAAATCAACCATAAAACATGGAGTATTATGTATGTACATATATAATCAAGTAGGTAAAATTCAAGCCATCATTCGTAATTTGAATAAAGCAGAAAAAATGGGAATTCATTTCTGTTGAAAATCTCTGCTTGAATCAGTAAGAGATTAACTGGATTTTCTACCATGTAATGAAATTTACAATTACAACTATCCAACTATACATAAAAAAATCGAAATTATGGATTTTTATACGTAAAATCTTGCAAATATTAAAAATCGTGTTAATAAAGTACCGTGTAAATCGAGAGGTTGATAACAAAGTTTGTCACCTTCAATGATTTATTGCAAAGCACAAAAATAAAACCTTCAGTTTTTAGTTACAATTTTATTACGCTTAGGTTTTGTTTAGTATTTAAAAAATTGTATTTTTTCAACTGCAAATTAATATAAGATCACATTTACCAAAATTTCTTTTGTTAACATTGAATTTCAGGTATTGTGAAATAATTGAAATATTTTTTTTATAAATAAGATAACTTTTAGTGATGGTCTAAATAATTATATAGTAATTAGTAAAATATTTAAATATTGATTCTTAAAGTTAACTTTAATTATTAATGTTTACTTTAACGGTAACTATAAGATTAAAATAAATTAAACAATATAAAAGTCAATACTATTAGATAACAGATGGCGCAACAAACATTGAAATTTATTATTGATTTGTATCCTGCCTGGATAGGATGAAATCTTAGACTAGCTCATCTCTTTAAGGCTTTCTAGGATCAATAAGCTCCAAATGAAGCATATTACATTATGCAACAAAATCGCAGTAAAATCATAAAATATTTTCTGTTTATGTAATTTTTTTTTATTTATATTTGTTTGGTTCTTTATATCATTGATTGTGATGTTATAATGATAATCTATTAGTTCAAGGTAATGTACGCGTCGTAATTAAGAAGTGATTAATTGAAGGAAAGTTTAGTATTTATCACAAACGTTTATTTAATATAAACTATGAAAATATGAAGCAAACAGAAAAATATAGATAATCCTAATCTGCATATTAAACATCAATGTCCATGACCAAGATTCATAGAATTTTGTTTTTAATAAATATGAATGTGACAAATGTGAAGAAATCTAAGCTACTGACGCAACCGAACCAATATATAAATAAAATCTAGTTCAATATTTAAAGTACAATTTTTCTTAAAAAAATGATAATGCGATGTTACAAAGGTCTATTTCGTATTGAGTAATAGTGACAATAAAAACAAATTGGTTGTAACAAAAGGCGGAACAAATGATCTAAATTGTGAATTGTGTTCGTTTCATTCAAAACAAATTGCATCTACGTCGCAGCCCGAACCATTTGCACAAATAATAAATTATTTAAACAAACCGGTGAATGGATGCGCCGTTGTATTTCTATCACGTAACGCGAATACAAAACAAATAAGAAATAATCAACAGCCGACGAAAATAAACATAACTTCCTAATACAAATGCGGATGACTCGTATCGAAATCAACTACTTTCGATCTCTAAATAGATTAAAGCACAGTTAGTTCAATAAATATACACATTTAAATATAAAATGAAGAAGATGATAATTGGATGCAAGTATTTCAGACCGTTTCGACCACTTCGTTGAAATCTTCATTT
Source organism: Nicrophorus investigator (assembly GCA_963457615.1). Taxonomy (NCBI): domain Eukaryota; kingdom Metazoa; phylum Arthropoda; class Insecta; order Coleoptera; family Silphidae; genus Nicrophorus; species Nicrophorus investigator. The sequence continues at coordinate 8,242,653 of OY735146.1, forward strand.
GCATTTATCGATCGTCCGTTTTTATTGCGTCCAATTATAATATTAAATCATCAAATAACTCTTGCTGTTAATGGGAATACTCAAGAAATTTATATATAAAAAAAAGATGTGAATTTAATACCAGTTCTCAGCATTCATGATTGCGTATTTATTAGTGGACGATGCGACAACATCGACGGGTCAAACTTATGATATTCGTCGTTGCGAAGATCAAGGACGGATGAAATTCGATTGAATTATTTCATTTATTTAATCATCACCAATCTGCAGCTAAAGTAATGCAATGAAAAATCAATTATTTGATTCTTTAACATTTATTAGATTCAAGTACTCATTAAGTACTTGACCAATTGAAAAAGTACTTCAACGGTATTTATCACTATTATATTTTTGCATTATACATGCAGAATACTTGACATGTTTGTTGGCGCAGTTTTTATATGTACTTTGTAGTACACAAGTACTTTGCCTATTATTGCAATATTTGACAAGTTGGTTGGAATAGTTTATACAAGTACCTTATTCGAAACGCGATACTTGACAAGTATGTTGGCGTAGTGCCTCTAGTTTTAGTGTACTTTGTAATATATTGGATTGGCAACTAAGTGATTGCGGATTCAATTCAGTTTTTTGCTGGCAAAAATCAGAAGTTTTATGAACATGGAATTATGACACTGTCTGAAAGATAGCAAAAAGTCAACTGGAAAATACCTAATTGAATAAAGTTATATTTTTAAGCAAAAAAATTGAATTTTTCTTATTTAAATTACGCAATCACTTAGTTGCCAATCCATTCAAGTTCTTTGTACATTATACGTCTCTTAATAGTAAATACAAGTACATCGTTTCTTACGCGAAACAATACTTGACAAGTTTGTTGGTATAGTTATATTGTCATGTTTCATTTTATTTTATACAAGTACATCGGTAACTACGCCATACTTTACAAGTATGTTGACAAATGTTCCTTTTATATGACGTTACGTAGCGCGGAAGCATGAATTAATACCCATTACGCGACATAATTTGCATCAACTAACAACAAGGATAATTATTAAGGTCACTGATATTAATTGGAAATATAGTACTCTTACTTCTACCATTTTATTTATTTTTGTCACAATTCTCATGACTAATTATGATTATTCAAATATTAGTCTAATGATACAAAATGTAAAATATCGGACTGTACAGAATTAAACATAAAAAATATGTATTGGTCATTTAGGTCAAAGGTCTATCGACCAAAGTCTTTTTTTGTTTTTATTTTACAAAATTAAATTTAAAATATGTTGTGAGAATGCAACAATTTTATATCTGCTAAGATCTTCTATGGTCCACCAAAACTAGTTACAGTTACTTAAACTCAATTGCGCAATGATTTTTGTATGCATCTTCATAATATTTCTTTGCAAGTGTTCTTTTATATGAGGCTTTCTTACGTGTTTCAACAATGACCCTGCCGTTTGAAAATATCGTGCCTGGTATTTATTTACAAGTTGTGTAGTACGTTAATAGCAAATGTTGTTTAAATTGAATGAATAGTCAAAAGTAAAAAAAAGTAACAAGTAATTATATGGCTACAAATAAATACATGCATTTAAGTAATGCAGCGAGATTAGAAACCTGTTTTTTTCCAACTACTTCGACCGCATTGCTATCCTTCGAATTACGTGGTTCGGAATAGGGCGTCTCGGATTACAGAGTCGAAATCTCTGAAACGGGATTACAGGTGCGTCGTTACATCTTTCTTTTTCTTTCTGAGAGAGACTCCGTCTCTTTTTCCTCTGTATTTTATTTTGTTCTCTTCGTTTTATTTTTGTTGTCGACCCTTGCCTCTATGGCACCTTTCTTGGGCGCCTTTGAATCCGACACGTAAAGATTCACCTGCATTAAGAAAGGTTAGCTAGGGTCCATCTACCTGGCCTCGTCTCCGCCATCAACCGACGACAAATATCCAACATTTTCTATCGAAAATTGAAGAAAAATATGGAGCATGATGCGAAGCAATAGCATTCGCTTGACGTCCGTTTGCAATTCCGTTCCGCGAAACCTCGCAATTTTCCCCAGATCGAACCTTTGAACTCTTTTTCCAGGGGCTTCGTTTGCAAGCCTCCGCAACCACTGTAATTATCCGTTTATCCGCTTGGTTTCTTCCCGCAAACGCTTACAGACCGGAGCAGATTTCTTTTTAAATCATTAAACAATTAGTTTCGTTATTTATTAATGACTGTTAATTATCGCCGGAATAACAATCACGAACGTCTATATATCTCACTCATCCCTGCGACAGTTAATTAACTCGCATTTCCATGATCCGGAAGTACGGCAGCTTTCCTCTTACCGTTCATGATAATAATCAAACGCTATTACGGAATTTGTTACTTAAAAGTCCACAGTTCGAGGTCTTCCTTTGGCTGAAACAACAAAATTTACAGATTACAAAATACCCAAAAACGTATATCTACTCAATGTTTGCCGACTTATCATTGAAACCTTTCTTTAGAACTAAAATCTATTATCTGACCATTATCTATTTGATCTTCAATGTTTCGACGAAACGACGAGTTATTTCTATAACTCGTTTATTTTTAAATTAAAACTAACAACAAACTTTGTTGTTAATAAATTAATGAAGAGATGATGTGTACTTAGCAACTATATAAGAAATTTTATAGCCTAAGAAAAATATTTCATCTTTCATCGACCATGGAATACAATAAAACACTATTCTACTGAGACGCATATCTCATACTCATTTCATGCTTATTATATATTGCGTATTTGCTTGCAGCTATAAAGATAACAATTAATAAGTTATGTGATATCTGTTGCATTTGAATTACATAGTCAAGGCCTTTTAAAAATAATGGAATGAATTAATCTAAATAATTATATAACACATATTAGTTGAGATAACTAAAAAAAAGTAATAAATAAATTATAAAACATTTCAAGTTATGCAAAGGGCTATTGATCTTTCCACACGTGATAATAATAATATATATAATTATATAATCTTTAAATGTTTTAGTAAAAAAACAATGTTTTGAATGTAATGAAATATTTAGGTCTGAATGAAATCTCTAAATTAATGTATCAATTATTTTGTGTTGATGTTGATGGAAATTTTCCACCCTTTCATTATCTGTTGTTGCGTACGTAAATTTTTTGGAATTCGATTGTCGTCAGGGTTCATGATATAGCATTCGAAGAATATTCAATTAATGCCTATATCAGCTATTTCTTGGAAAATCGTTTTTCTGGAAAAACAAGATACAGAAAAACTCGTTTCAATAATATTTGGTTGTTTTTTAATCCTAGTTTTTGCAATTGATTTTCTAGTAATCTAGATGATTAGATAATCTGGGGTCATAGCTTAAGATCAAGTTACTTCCAAGAGGAGACGTAAATCTTCAAAAAAAAAAATGGGGGAATTTTGTTTTTTCTTGTTGCTAGTATAGTTTGGAGGTAATTTCGAGGAAAATGGTTGTTCTTTATCTGTTGGGTATGCAGATGTTAACTAGGGTTAGTTGTTGTTTAGTTCTTAGGTGGTGAAAGCTACTAGAGGGTTGCTACATACTTCAGAGCCATCTCTCGGGATTTGTGTTTAGCTGTATTAGGTAGTTGCGCAACGCTGCCTGCCTTGTTTTGATGGCCGAATAGTGCAGGCCAGCGTTCGGAACCTTCCATAGTGCGGACAACAAAAAACAAAGTCGAGGAGAAGAAATAAGTAGTGAAAAAGAGGGTCGTTTATCGTCAAAGAAGATGTCAGTGCACCGTCTGTGATTTGCGCAAATTATATTGGTGCAGTGAAGCAGGTGTTGCCTTCGAATAAAATACGTGAAATGGGACTATGTGATTTCAATGGAAGAACGTCTACGTATTAGTTCCTAGTATTGCTATTTTCAAGAATGGTGTATCATAATCTAAATGTGAGTGTTTTCGCTTTAAACGATTATTTCGAGGGCTCCGCCGAACTGGACCCTTCGAATCATCCCTCCAAGGGCATGCATTTCATCCCCCGTGCGTTAGCACACTTTTGTTTACTAATTTTCACCATTTTCACACAACATAAATATGGTACACACAAACACACACATAAGCATATACACGCATACACATGAACCTTTTCTCATCAGCCTTTAAAGCTTAAATTTCAACAGCTCTTTCAGATTACAAACAAATTTCAGAATTGCTTTTTTCTCTTTCTTTCTTTCTATTTTTATGTTGTTTCATTCGAAAGTGCACTCTCAATATCATAGATTAGAATTGCCCAACTCATAAACAAAATGATGCAGTTCTGGAAAATAGTAAATTGCAATGGATTCCAGAGAATTAATACTAGCACTTTATCTGCTGTGACCATTATATTAGACATCATCAGACAGCTCAATTGGCAAATTGACCATCAGGGCCGAGTAGTTTCAATGTTTGTTTTCCTCTCTGATAACTCGGCTACAACATTATCTTACCAACAGTCAGTTTCCACAAGCCTAAGCAGACACATGTACTCAGACTTTGCTGTAAACAAACAATTTTAAATTATTTTTGATCATGTTAATACAGTAGCTTAATTTAAAGTTTTTTTCGTCATTGAATCATCACCAATTTTCTTTCAGGTGAAGTAAGATGGCTTTTATTAATATTAATTATCTTCAAAAAGCAATCTACATACTATTGGTACTAGTTTCAAGTATCAATTTTGTGTTCATGAGATGCTCACCTGGGATATCAACAAATGGTTGTAAGTGCATCTTAGCTTTGTAGATCTGCAGATCTTTCAATTTTTCTTCAATTTCAGACACCTATCCCCATGGAGATATAATTTTACAATATGAAAAAGATCCCCTTGAGATAATATGCGTAATAGATGATATTAGCTTTTTAAAAAATGAATCTAATCCTAGTAGGTTAATGGCATTCCTTGATGGCCCTGTGGATTTATCAAATTATGTAAGTCAATTTTAAATTAGTTATTAGCAACATAAAAATTAGGAAATTATTTATTTGTTTCTAATGTTCCCTATTTTAGGTTGAAATATTGAATGAAACTAGTATACGGTTGTATAGAGAGAATTTAGATCTTACAGATTCCACAATTGTTTGTACTTATAATGGTACAGCAGTATGTCTAAATAAAGTTGTGGTTGGATGTAAGTATATAGTATACTTAAATCAATGATCAAAACTTTAATATAATTATGTTGTAGTGAAACCTCAAACTGTAACAGATTTTAGTTGTATTGGTTACAATTATGATAATTTGACATGTTCTTGGACTGCTCCAAGGAACTATGTAAAAACGAATTATGCTCTGACATACACCTTCAAGGGAAGAGCAGGAAGGTAATATTATTACAATAATAACTGTAAAAAATATTAATTTATGTAGTGATAAACATTTTAGGAATCCAAATACTTGTGAAATTCTTATAAATAATGACATTATGTATTGTTTTTGGAGCGTATCCACAAATCCGCATTATCGTCAAGTACAACCGACCTATAACTTTGAGTTAACTATGTCTAATAAATTTGGCAATAATAGTATAAACTATACTTTAGATCATTTCAAATACGGTAAGTTTAAAGCTTTAATTTTTTAACGATGTTACAAAGTATTAAATTTTCAGTCAAACCAAATCCTCCTGAAAACTTGAAAGTCATAAATTTGACCACAAATTCAATATTATTAAATTGGACAATACCGAGTTCGATATCCCATTTTGAACCCGGTCTTCAATATAGGATTCTCTACCAGTGCGAGCCTGGACCCAAGGAGTGGAAGGTAATGTATTTTTAACTCATTTATTTCAAGCAAACCTTAATATTGTTTTGCTCTTTCTTTAGTTGGCTTACTTAGGTTACATGAAAAACAAAAAGGAAGTGACCTATAATTTGAGCGGACTTCGACCCCACGAGTTGTGCGATATCAGAGTGTCTTTGAGATCAAACAAGTCCGATGATGAAAATATGTGGTCCGGCAACTCATCGTTGACAACAAGAACAATCAGTGACAGTAAGTCTTATTTTTTTATTTTTAACATGTAGTGTTTGGCGTAAACAAGTTACATTGAACGCAACTATTTCTACATATTTATTATCATATTTCAAAACTTATCGCGTATAAATGATGTGCGTACTATCAAGTTTATTGCATCTTTGATACCACGCGCTAACCATCTTAAAAATAATATGTTGTTATTTTTCTAATTATCATTCCATGAAACGATTTTATAGTCCAGATTATAGTTTTAATTAGTTAATTGATAAAAGTCGTGATGTAAAATATAACCCGGACCCGATTTCAATTTCTATGAATCAGCACAAATAAATCATTATAATCTTATCATGTTTATGCATACTGCAATTACATTAAGTTACATTTTTTTATAACAACTTTGATAATTTACATTACTTATCATCATTTAGTTTATATTAATGATTTAATGAATCAATCCTTTGAAACTATTTGGTTATAATGAAAGCTACATTATCAACTATTAATTTACACTTCAAATGTTTCTTCTACGAAATATTCTATTTTTATATAGTATTTTTGAGTTCGAAACTTGTTTGTTTCCATCAAATTTACGGGTAACGCTAATAACAATATAATTATGTACTAATTACACTTTCCCTGAATATTATATTTTTTGTGAAAGAAACTATTAAATTTCAATCAACTTAAAACTATTTCAGAAAGTTAAACATTGCAACGTATATATTTTATATTTCATTAAAATTTCAACCATTTTCCGTACACTTTGTAGTAACAAGATACTAAAGTATTTATAGTACAGAATGCTTGTTTTAAAACTATTTCAAGAAGTTAAGCAATGCAATTAAATATTATATGAAAGTGGTACTAGTAACATCCGTTTCACTTAAAACTATTTTAGGAAGTTCAACAATGCAATAAAATATATTTCGTACACATTGTAGTATTAATTAGTAACAAGATATTAAAGTACTTGTAGTACTGAATTCTTCTCTTAATTAATGAAATCAATGAAATTAAATATACTTTATGTACTAATAACATCCTAATACTAAAGGTTTGTCTTGAAACTAATTCAAGAAGTTAAACAACGCAATTAAATTTTATATAAAAGTGGTACTAATAACAAGATACTAAAGTACTTGTAGTACTATTTCATGAAGTTAAATAATTGAATTAAATATATTTTTTGAAAGTGGTACTAATAACATTTCTATAAAATCTTAAATATCTTCGATAAACTTTGTATTGTTAATAAGTAATAAGATACTAAAGTACTTGTAGTACTCTTTTTTAAAAAGTATTTCAGGAAATTAAACAATGCAATTAAATATATTATGTGAAACTGGTACTGATAACATGTTTCTAAATTTGTATCTATTTTTTTGTAGTACCGGCTGCTTCTCCGAAAACAAGTTTAGGAAGCTATGAATTGCTTCAATCGACAAACAACCTAACCACTAGAGAGGTGTACATTTATTGGCAACAAGTGCCTGAAGAGCTGAAGAATGATGACGCCTTCGAATATTATGTAACCGAATTGAACGGTAGCAATGAGCTAAACCTGACAGAGATTACGAAATCTTATGCTCATTATGCTGACCTATTGACGTACAAAGAGTATACATTTTTGATTTGGTCACGGAACTCCATTGGATCATCAGTGAATCATTCTATCGTCAGAGTACCGGCCGCCGAAAATCGTAAGTCCAAAATATATTAATTACGTGTATTTTTAATGAAATTGATTGATGTTTAGGTCCGTCAGCTCCGACTTCTTTAATAAAGATTGCTTACGACAGGAATATATATGAATTACATTGGGAAAAACCTGCCAGCAACAATTACATCACTAACTATACCATATTTTGGTGCAAGAACTCTAAAGATAGACCGTTCCAATGTAGCGTAAGTATTTTTATATTTTAATCGTTTTATTGTATTAATTATATAATTTTAATTAGGGTTATTTGAACTGGACAACTGTGCCAAGTTATTTAAATAAATATAATATTCAAATGCAAGATAACGACGTTGTGCAATTCGCTATTGCTGCAAACTCTTTCGAGTACAGTAGTGGCATGGTTTGGGCTGGATGTACAATTCTCCACAATAAAAATGTGGATAAAATAAAGGATGTGTACAGGATCACGCTGAAATCAACATCAATTGAGCTCAAATGGAAATTAGACTGCATCCATGGAATTGGCGGAATTACAGGCTATATTATTTTTTATTGCCGTATTGGATCGCCAAAATCGAAAGTATGCAAAGGTAAGTTTCTATCAATAATTAGAAGAATTACATAAGTTAATGCATTAATTTGTCTTAGGGGAACAATATAATGTTACAATCAAAGGAGATAAAACTACTACTACTGGTATTGTAGAAGGTTTAGAGCCTTACACCACTTATATGTTGTCTGTGTCTTTAAATACTACCAATGGTATTATAAGTGAACAAAGTGAATCTATTCATGAAACAACGTTAGAAGCCGGTAAATTGAAGCTTATTTTTTAATTTGTCTATTATTACTAATTTTTTTAAAATTTTATAGCTCCAAGTCAACCATTAAATTTGACCTTACTGGATGTGACAAATTCTTCCATTAAAATTTCTTGGATTCAGCCTAGAAATTTGAATGGTATCTTGAAATACTACGAGATTCATTATAATAATAAATCAATAAAAGTCGATAAGGATGTCCAAAACGTTAAGACATATAATTACACATTAGAGAACTTGACAAGTTACGAGAGTTACAATATATCTATAGCTGCGTGTACCACTGCTTGCTCAGAGCATTCGAAAAATCTTGATGTGAAAACTATCATTGGAAGTAAGTTAACATCACAAACCCCATTTCGATTTGCAATTTTTAATGCTTTTCTTTTACAGTTCCTGGAAAAATTAATCAGCCTAGAGTTACGTATCAGAACAATTCGTTCATTCTAATTAAATGGGATCGACCCTATGTACCTCGTGGAAAGAATGACTACTATCAGATCAGCATCCGTGGAAAATCAAACAGAATTGATAGTCCCGACTACCGTAACATTACCGGTAAGTTTATGATTTTTTTATATTGTTGCCGTTATTAGTTGTCTACGTGAAATTTTATATATAGAACCGTTTTTTGGAATGAAATTGATTAATGACTTAATGTATACTAATGCTGTCCATGATTTCTTTTTTCAAGTGAATCGACAAAATCATTACTTTGGAATGGAAATGGACACATTTTAAGTAGAGTTCAGTTTATCAATTTTAAAGGAATTTAAATATACACTTGCAAATAAGCTTTGGCTTATGTTAATATGGTAACTGACTAGGTAATACTAAAATAAGGTAACAAATGCATTATTGATATGTGCGCAGATTTATTATCTAACATATCCTATGCTATACAATTAATCATTATATAATTTCAACTATTAAATGTTACTAACAGTCCTATTCCTTTGCCTTATAGAATTATTAATGTTTAATTTTATCTAACAATTTCTTAGAAGATGGAATTAAACTGTCACTTATAAAACAATGGGTTATGAAACTTATGAATCAATAGTTTGCTAATGTTTGTATATATTTTATTTAGATACGCAATATCCGATTGTCGACTGTGGTGGAGCTGATGAAAAGGTGGACACCTACACTATTGCAGTTAGAGCCATCAACATTAAGGAGAGTGCACACTTGAAGGGACCCTGGAGTGATGAGTTGGATTTCTATTGCTCAAATCAAACCGACTTTGTGATTTGGATCATTGTAGTGTTTTCGGTTATATTAGTAGCTGTTTTAGTGTACACACTGAGAAAGTAAGTAAATCGGGAAAGTATTTAAGGAGTGTGTTTGACGATGGTTGTTTGTTCTCTAGGGTGTTCATTTACTGCAAGGATATGCGAAATGTTGAACTGAAACTGCCTCCAGGTTTAACACCGATTCCTCCCGAGTGGGTTCAAAAAGTCCAGGAGGAACCTGAGTATAGGCCACCTGCCGACGAAGAATTACTTCTTGAAAAGATTAGTGGAACTATTATGTCCAGCGGAGATTCTAGCGGTTGCAGTTCAGGTCATGGCAGCGTGGCTTCTGACTCAGGAACTACTTTTTCTACAAGCACATCGGATTCGGGCACCGAACAAAATGAACTCAGAAAACGCTCAAGAAATAATCCTGTTGCTCCAATCAGGGCCACAACAAACACGGGATATGTGACAATGCCCACTGATTTGATAAAACCGACCAGGGTTAAACCAACGACTGGTAACTATTGCGTATTAGGTGTTGATCCCACCGTGCAAGATACCACAGAAAGTGGTTACGTAACGCAGGCACCGATGGAACAGCCGAAGACCCTCCCGTATATTACTTGCGATGCCATCAACAATCCACACATCACTAGCGACGTGACAAAACCCACTAACTCTGGTTATATTCCGTTGAATTATCCGGAGCTCAGTGAGTCTAAGAATCCAGCTTACGTGATGGCAGGCAACAAGAACCTGCTGCTGCCTGATATAGTGAAAGCTCCAGAGGAGAAGATGTACGTGCAAGTGTCGGACGTTGCCACCAAGGGCCTGAGCACGGGACCCTGGAAGCCATCGGCGGACAGCACGATTAGCAAAGGGTACGTCTCGATAGGCGAAATGCCTCCACCCGCGAAGAGAATCGAGAACAAGGGTTACGTACCACATAGACATTTGATGAAAGAGGATTGAATAAGGAAATTTGCTCTCAAGTGACACTAAGGAACTTTTTTAAATCTATCGATAAACTAGTGCATGCTGTCAAGTTTCCCCCTTGCATCTATTTAATTAATTTTTAAATTTCGAACGTAACTAATGATAGTTGGGGTTGAGGTACCACCTATGTCCACGTCCATGCCACCTCCTTTTTTATATTACGTGACACTCCCGACTCCTATTGTATAAACAAATACAATAATTGCGGCCCTAGGTGGCGGCTCTGCCCTATTTTCATTTTTGTAAATATGAGATTTCGATTAATTATTTTTATTTTTAATTTCATTCAAGATTGATTTGTATATATAAATGTGTATTTTATTTTTGTAATTGTATTTTTACATGGAGTGTCGATGCGAAGTTTGTGCCTTATTCGGCGAAGAAAACAATCGAATCTTATCTTAATTTATGTTCTTCATCTTAGGTAAATTTTATATCATACACGCACTGTTATCAAATTTAATTGTTTACCATTTTGTTTGTCTTGTTCCATTTTCTTTTTATGTTTTCGTATATATTTTTTTTTGCGATTATAGCAGTGAACCTTATAATGTTCATGCCGATCATTCAACAGACATCGATATACCTTGCCAATGGATTATAGCTTTTATTTATCAGTCCCATCGCTTTAGATACCTTATTTGTTTTGTATGGAACTTGTGTTGAATCCGAAATATATGAATACCTAATGCGATGCCTCAACAACCCCTGACCCCGCAGAAACCAAACCTTGGATTAATTAATGTATTACAAAATTATCGAGTAACACGAAAAAAAATAATATTTGTATATATTCATTATGCAATAAATGTAGTTTTAATTTTGGCAATTTACTTATGTGTTAGGCGCCGGATATTAAATGGATTATATATTTTAAAAAATGCAGATTTGTTAACATTAATATTTTGATTATTATGTTATGTATATTTAATACTTAAGTTATTTAGTTTTATAGTATTATTGATTTTAATATTTTGTAAAGTCAAGCGAGAAGAACAAATGAAAACATTTGAAATAACTTTTTTATTTGAATATACTCAAAACAAGGAACAAAACAGTCATATATATATTTTTTAGAACAATTCTTGTACAAAATTTGTATTGTCTAAGGCACTTGAATGTATAAAATACTGAACAATAATTGAACATTTCTTATGGACGGATCCCGTAGGGGTTTGTCGGAGGTGGACAAACCGTTTTGGCACGTTCAAAAGCTTGCAAAATGGACCGTCTGAAAAATATAAATTCAATATTAATACTACATCCTTGAGGTCAGTGAATGAGTATATACCTGAACAATGTGAGGTATTTAATGTAAGCTCCTACATGGCCGCAGTCCAAATACTTAATAGTAGCACCAGGCCAAATATCCTCAAGTCTGGTACATCCGTCTCTAGGAACATAGGCGTCTGATTGAGCGCATAGGGCTATGATCAATGAAGTATCAACAGGTGTCGCGAAGTTCTTTAAATGAGTGCACTCGTCCATCAAGCCTCTCATGAACCAGATAGCATCCTTGTCTCTAATCTTTATGGAAGTAGTCTTATCTGTCGTCACTTGCATAAAAATAGACTTTATAAATGAGTAAAGGGGTTTTGAAGATTCGTCAGACACTAATAAATGACTAGGGGTGCCTGAGCTGGAATCTTTTATTAAAGCTAATAATTCGTGAGGCGTTAGGCTCTTAGTAGCCGACAATTTGCTTTTGTCGCTCACGATCAGTTCTGGTATTTTCGCCAATCCAAATTCAGTTGGATTATCCACGATTGTACACAATTTGGAGATAATCTCATGGTACTGTTTGTTTGAGAAATATTGGTGCTGCAGGAAGTCCCAATCAATAGCCTCACTCATCACACCCTAATTACACATGTACAATATTTAAGTGATTTATTTATAGATTTAATTTATACTACCTCTGTGAATACTGAAGATGCTGTCGACCATGACAAACATGGTACTAACACTAAAGGTTTGGGCCAACTTGTAGCTGCCAAAGATGCCATCTAAAATGTTTTTACCAATAAAAATACAATAATTATTTAATTGAATCTCTTACATGACCACCCATTGAAAGTCCTGTTACTCCCATTGGTCCAAACCCAAGTTTCTCACACCAATGCAAGAGTGCAATGCATTCCAAAATTAAACAACCCCCCATTACAAAGATATCAGATACATTAAGCAAACATGAGCGATTCTGATCCTTTGGTTTCCTCGTACCATAGAATGGGTTCTCTAAGATTATCGAAGCAATGCCTTGCTTTAGCAAAGGTTTAACCATCATCTGTCGGCGCTTCCAGAAGTACTAGAAATATTCAGGTAATAATTAATTAACGGTAAACATATATGAGGCTCCATACATGATCTCCGGTGCCAGCAAGGTGAATACATATTGGTCGGTATGGTCCACTTGGCCATTGCTTAGGTACTATCATTTGAAAGTAGGCATTCTGCACCTCTGGATGCACCACCTCGGGCAGATGAATGGCCAAGGGGCTCTTGAACCGGCAGTTTCTTACATAACAGTCTGACCATGTCTCTTCCTAGAAAAATAGATTAGATAGTGCCCAAGCTTCAATAGGCACGATCTCACCTTAAGTACTTCTATCGGGTGGTCTACGTCTACTAAGTTGTAGCAGGTTTCCCTTTTGGCGATGATCTTCCTGAACTTCAATAACCTATACCAATAACATAACCCTAAATTATCGATTGACTGCGGAATATTTGGAACTAACCTTAGCACATGCTCCGGGTCGCCCCATCCTTTTGTAAAAAACTTAGATAGAAGAATTTTTCTATAAAAAATGTCTAATCTACTGACTGGCATGCTTTTCATTCAAAAATACTACAACAGAATACCGGGGTTTACCGTCAACATAAATGACCTCTAATTGTGCGTGCCAAAAATCATCTGATCGTCGCTCTTTTTTTTCGCTCTAGCAGCGCACTCTTGATAACATTTGAACCAGATACCGTTTGGGATAACTCAAAGCGTGCCAAAGCCATATGCATTTGGGATAAGCTATTTTGCAATCTTATCTGCAGCTCAACTACAAATTGGCAGCATGTTATGTAATGGGGTTCAATTCAAACAGCAGGATTTACATCGAGAGTTATAATTCGTCTTTATTTAAGCATCACTTAAATTATGATATACGCCACAACGACTAGTAAAAAAATAGAATAGGGGAAAGTGTAAAGGCGGCCCACAGGACTTATATATATATGTATATATCATTATTATATAATAGGAAATAAAAGTTACAATAAATTTACACTTACAAAATATAATGGGAGATCCGGGGGCCGCGTATTGGTGAATTTACAAATAATGATTTTGTTAAAAACTATTTGGCCGAGTGGCATCAGAACTTAAAAACGAAAAATTAAATTACAATGATATATCAAAAGATATCTCTATTTATTTGTATTTACACATCAATTTGTAATATACAAATCAAGGTAGGCCTGATCATTCTAAAATCAAACACTTCCACAGCCACCTTTCACAATAAAAGTCTACAAAGAAAAGAAACAAGAAAAAAAAAATAATTATATAAAACAGCATCAATGGTAATCAAAAAATGCACAGTTCCAGATTCTGAAACAATATCATCCTAGTAATTATTTAGAGAAAAATAAAAATAAAACAATGGGATGTTAAAGGAATTAGAATAATAAAATAAATAACATTTTCTGGATAACATCTCAAATTGCAAACTGTACAGGTCACATCATTAGGTGTCTACGACACAAAAAGTTTATTGTGGTCTTCTATCATAATCCCGCCTTCTATCGTACTCCGGGCGCCACTCTCTGGTGAACGCTGCCTGATCGCCAGCAGGATATCCGGAGTTTGCATTGTACCCAATACCATAATGCGCTGTGGTATTATACATCCTAGAATTTAAAGGTACCACTTCCCTGCTCCTTTGGTATCTCCAATCCTCCTTGCTGGGTAGCCTGTAAAGACCCCTAATATTCAAATCTCTTCTGAACACTTGGTCATAGTTACCGTTTCTCTGCAGACCTAGGCTGATCCCGTTCCCTGGAGTAGGCGCTCGGTCTCTGGTAATCGAACCGATCCTTCCTGTGATCCGCTGAAGAGAATCTATCTCTAGGCGGTGGATGCTGACCCCATCTATCACCATCATGAGTTCTTTCATTATTAGGATAGCTGGACCTAGGTCCTTTGGAATTTGCGTCCCTCCATCTGGCCATACGCTCGTCCTCTTTATCTTCCTCCCTGGACTTCTTTCGCTCACCTTTATCCTTCCTCCTTAATAAATACATACAAATAAATTACCGCAGAAATAAACAATTTTCAATATCTTACTTTTTAGATTCTCTATCTGTTATACCATCACGATCGGAATCTTCATGCCTTCTTTTTGTACTATCTTTTTCACGATCTTTATCCTTGTCTTTGGAAGATCCAGGTTTGTCACTCTATAATCAAATCTATTAATACAAACGATCACACAGTAAATTAATTGATTCTTACGTCGTTTTTCTTATCTGAAGATTTTTTGCATGCTCTTTTATAAAGTTTATACAACTTTTTCGAATCATATTCGGTGAATTTGGAAACAAAATACCATAGATTGCTAAAAAAATAAAGTCATGAATAATTGCAAATATGGTAACATGTACAAACAATACCTTCTCCATTCCTTTATTTTATCTGCATCAGAATACTGGCTGAGACACGTGTTTATCTGTTCCCCTATTTGCAGTAAGCAAAGTCTTGTATGATTCACTTGTTCCGATTCAGTCAAAGATTCATCTGGATTATCCAGTGCTTTGAGAGCTTTTTTCACAGGTCTCATCTTTTCTTTGCACTAAATATTATAAATTAATAATTTGCACCATATTAAACACACAATTTAAACTTACTTCATTGAAAATTGAAGGATCCAGATCTCCTAAAACATCTAGAGCTCGTGGCTCGTTATTAGCAGTAAAATGCATAGGTCCAGCTGCTTTTTTCTCTTTTTCCTTCTTCGGTTTTTTCTTCTCCTTTTCTCCGTGCTTATCCTTGTCTTTATTCGTTTCTTTGGTTTTTGATTCATTCTTATTATCTTTTGTTTCTTCCCCATCTTCGTCCTTCTTCTTTATTTTCTTTGTAATTGTCACTGTCACGGTTGTAGTTTCTTCGTTGGAGCTTCCTTCTTCATCAACTATTTCCTTTGTTAACGCTTTCGGTTTACGTTGACGTTTCGGTTTGGCAACAGAACCCTTTTTAAGATCCTGCTGTTTTTTAAGTACTTTCAAAAGATATTCTGCGCGAGATTGCAAATGCTTAGCTTGTGGTTTTTTGTCTTCATTCGATAATATTTTGTCTCCGATTCCAATTGAGGGATCCATTTTGATTTGTTCCCACGAGCCCATACCGTACTGGTAAATACCTTGCAATATTTTAGAATCCTCGTATGCTCCCCATTCAACATCGAAATGAGCTGGTTTGGTACGCGCTTCCAACTTCCACTTCTTTCGTTCCTCCAAACTGGAAGGTAATATGTCATCCAAAGGTTGCAATTCCTCTTCGCATTGCATCATGGTTTTGGCGTTAACAGAAACGCCACCCAACTTGAATGAGGGTCCTCTGTTGCGTTTCTTACCATCTGTGGATTCATTATTTTCTTTGGTGTGTTCACCCATGTAAGATTTACATCTTTCTTTGAGGACCTCGCCTAGTTTACGCAACTCTGGCAGAGATTTTTCTTGGAGCTCAGCATCACACGCTACAGCTTCCAATCGCTTTAACGGAGTGCTAAACTTTTTAAAGCTTTTCACAAATCTTCTTATTTCTGCGTCAGTAAAATTCTTAATTCGTTCCCTGTTGGCAAGAGGTGGCCGACCACGCTTGCGGGGCCTCTCATCATCACTTTCTTCTCCTTCTGCGCTAGATCCTGTCTCATCGGCTTGTTTTCTCTTTTTGCCTCTGCCTTCTCCATCACTTTCTGACTGATTTATTTGCTGCAATGTTTTTCTGGACCTTGGAGGTAGATACAAGTCTTCCATTTCTTTACTGCGTTCATCATCCTCCACTTTCTTCCTTAGTCTTTCTGGTATAATATCATCCCAATCCTTGCTTTCGCCATCTTCCTCCTGAGATACTTCCTCAGAAATAGGAGATTGTTCGCTATCTTCTTCGAAAGCCTTAATTTTAGCTACTTTGAATGCTGACAGTAACTCATCACCAACCATTGTTGGCGCCTCGTCCCTGGTTTCTGCTCTCCTCAAAATTTCGTCAATATCACACTATAAAGAAAATGATTAATTTTTCGAATATTGCCAATCAAATAGATATATTTACCACTGGATCATCGTTTTCGTCCTCTTCATCTTTGAACAATTCCTCTGCTCCGAACTTAAGGATTGCAGTGAGATCTTCTTTATTAAATGGAGTATTATTAGAAGAACCTTTCTTATCCAATACGGTTCGGCCAGTAGTGTCCATTCTCTGTATAACTAAATGGTCTAACACCATTTTTTGCTTAGCTCTTTCTACAATTTCTTCTTCTACAGACCTCGCAGTCACTAACCTATATATATTTACTTGATTCTTCTGACCAATTCGATGAGCTCTTGCTTGTGCTTGAAGATCATTCTGAGGATTCCAGTCAGAATCAAATATGATGACTGTGTCAGCTGTAGCCAAATTTATACCCAACCCACCAGCTCGTGTTGATAATAGAAAACAGAAATCTTGAGATCCTTCAGCATTAAAATGGTCCAGGGCTTGACGCCTGAGTTCTCCCTTAATGCTGCCATCTAATCTTTGGAATGGAAAATGCCGATATTGCAAATATTCCCCGAGAATATCCAGCATTCGCACCATTTGAGAGAATATTAGCACCCTGTGACCAGTTTCTCTTAAACGTATAAGTAGTTTATCGAGTAGAACTAATTTTCCAGATCCTTTGAGCATCTGCTGAAGATAATCACTCTGTGTGATATGATGATCTTGCTCCATGGGTTTGGTTAGTAGTGCGTGATTACAACATTTCTTCAACTCTATAACTATATTCAAAAACGTATTTGTTGAGCCTTTGACCCCTTTTCTAAGAGCATTATAATTCTTAGTGAGAATCCATTTATAATATTGTTTTTGAATCGGTGTCATTTCAACTCGCAAGATTTGCTCCACCTTCGCTGGAAGCGACTTCTCTACATCTTTCTTAACTCTTCTTAATATAAACGGCTCTAACTGTTTATGTAGTTTGAAATAACCCTTTGTAGCTGCGTTATCGTGCTCCACATCAAAATTTTCCCAATTCTCAAACTTGTCTGGCATGATGAAGTGCAATAGAGCCCATAGCTCCTTCAAACTGTTCTGCAGAGGCGTGCCAGTTATTAGTAATCTATGATTAGTATCAAATTCCATTAGAGCTTTGTATAAAAGTGAATCATCATTCTTAAGCCTATGAGCTTCATCTACCAATAAGACAGCCCAGCTTAGACTTCCTAAAAATGCTTTATCTTTTAACACGATTTCGTATGTAGTAAGAATCGCGTTAAACTTCAGTCTTTTGGAACCTTCGTAACTCCATTCATACTGTCTAAGCTATATATAAGAAAGTGTATTTCGTCAGTATACTGAGTTTCATGTTCAATAATCGATGACTTACTATATTCCTGGAATTTACATCCCCTAAATATGTGACGAAGTTCATCTCCGGCGCCCACTGCGTGAACTCGCGTTGCCAGGAAGTCATCGTCGACAGCGGAACCACACACAAGAAAGGCCCATGTACTTGGTATGTGTTAAATAAATAATAAAGAAAACATATCGTCTAAATAAGAGAAGTCAATCTGTTAGAAGCATTTCCTTTCACGCGAGTATACTGAAAAAAAAAACGATGCTTACCTGAATGGTTTTACCCAAACCCATCTCGTCAGCTAGGATAACAGAGTTTTCCTTCGTCCAGGAATGAATGAGCCAATTCAAACCATCCATCTGATAATCTCTGAGTACCAAATTCTGCAAAGCATAAAATATTTACATTGTAGTTTGTTTGGTAACACCATATCATATGACATGGGCATTTGAACTATTGCAAAATGTCGGGAGTGACCAGTCGGCGAGTGAGCTCAGGATAGTGATGACCAGTTTTGTGATGTTTTTCATGTGGAATAAAGCCAATTGTATCAAAAAAAAAGATACATCAAGAATATCAAATGAATCGTAAGTACCAATTCTGTGTTAATCAAAGAAAAAGCTCTCTTATGAAAATATAACCTAAATGTGCATATTATTGTAGAAGCATATATACTTAAACATAAGATTAACTATGAAGATATAAATTAGTTCATGTCCGATGTGAATAATATAAGGTAAATAAAAAAAAAACAAATAATAAATTTATTTATTTCAAATCAATTATCCAAGACACACAATTTCATTTGGTATCGTTTCATATCAGTCTTCAATTTTCATAAATAACAATGAACCACTTCAGAAATATTTCAAATGTTATATCCACTATAGAAACATTTGAAAATGATTATTTTATACTTAATGTCCCTTATATCACGCCGTTGTTGCATTATATAAGCTGTAAGTTCATATAGCTATGACATTGGTATATTCTCCAAACATATCTACCGCATCTCGAGATCGTATGTTTTTGAAACATTTACTGGACGGATAACGTTAAATTCATAAATATTGCAGATTTTCAACTCAATTAGTATTATTTTCGTTAACTAACCAAAAGATTTATCGCAAAACATACATGAAAATGAACCAAAGTATCATAGATTTTGATCATTGCTATGAAATTAATCAGTTTATCGGTATAAACCAATTTAGTCAAATTTTAGTCAATGAATTCAATTTTAATACTAATATGATAACATTTGCTTTTATGTTATTGTAACAGTATCTCCATGTTAAATGTTTACAGTAAATTCGATAGTGTTAACTTTTATTCATAAATAGAATGCACACAGCATATAATACAAGTGAAGTAATTAAGTATTTAGTGATATCGACTTTCACATTGTATTGTTGAGTTATGACGTGCTTGTATTCGTAATACAATTTAATTGCGTATATAACGGAGATATTTTATGCTATAGCTAATGAATAATACTTTATGAAACTACGATTGAATAACATGCATGAATTAACATATTAGGGATGCCATTAAATTACAAAATTATCAATGAAGCTACAACACAAGTGCTTTGAGTAATATTATACTTGTGTATGTTAAAGAAATGATATAGGTATAGAAATATGTTTACCCCTTCGGTTCCTTTCATGTAATCGGGCTGATCCTTGATCTCATGGAATTTTGGGCGATGCCTAAGTGCTTTGCAATGCTTACTGGGTGTCCGTTTGGATTCCTCTCTGTCCATAAACTCTCTTATTTTCTTTGGCCACTTTTTTTGAATCAGTGCTGAATCCTCCCATGTCGCTTCGGAATAAGGTAAACACTCCCATTTCACGAAGTAATCTTTACCACTGTCAGGTCTGTTATATTTTGCGATTATTCTTTCTACATTGTTGTAACTGTTCAACAAACCCTGTCCCAACTCAAGTTGGCATTCATAATATTCGATATCCTCAGGGGTGGCGTATCTACGCCACTGTGAAAGTTCTGTTTCTTTTTTAATAAAGTTTTCTAACTTTTTAATGCCTTTGACTTTTTGTTCCTTTAGTGAACCTTCGGATTCCCAAGTGTTGTGTATGTGAGCCCAGTCTTTCCATTTAATCAGGTACTGATGTTCTAAATTTTCCTCATCAAGCCCATATATGTCGTTTGGATCACCGTTCTCCTCAACGGCGTATACTGTTGTGATGTTTCCAACAACTAAACAAAAATAAATGCGAAAAATCAGAATCCCGTCCACGCGACCGACCGTCGATGTTCAAATAAACAAACCTCCTTTCTTTCCAGATCTTTGCGCTAAAACTCGTTCAATAGTTTCAGATTTATCTTCAGGAATAGGCTCAGGGTTCTCAACGGCTTCGACTTCCAGTAAATCTTCGGAATCGGTCTTTTCCTCCTCGCTAGCTTCTTTGTAACTAACTGTTGCAGCCGTCCGTCTGGTAGCTGTTCTCCGTCTATCGTCATCATCTTCTTCCGATGATTCCTCGCTACTATATTGAGATCGTGTATTTTTTTTACCTGCCACGGCTCTAACATTTTTAGACTTTGTAGGTTGTTTGGAACCTACCCGTTTACTAGGCGGAGGCCTTTCTTGCGTATCTGACTCGCTATCTGAAGAACTCGCGTCATTGTATCGGAAGTCATCACTGAAAAATTAAAAATAAAAATAAAAGGAAGAAATAAAAATAAGCGCTTTTAATTTATTTCAAATTATAAACGTACAATACAAAAAATTACGTAAAACAAAATAAAAATAATTTAAATGACTTGATTAATAAGCACCTGTTTTTTTCGGCTGCTTTAGTTCTAGTGCTCCTTCTAGAGGCACTATCACTATCATCATCTTCATCCTCATCATCATTATTCCCTTGAGAGACTTCCTCTGGTTGCCACTGTAAATCAAATTTGTTTTTTTTTGTATAAATATTGTGAAAGCTTAACAAAAAAATAATATTACTTCTTCATTGGTTTTGTCTAAAGATGCTTCATTTTCTTCATTTGCATCATCATTTTTATTATTATCTGAAGAACTGCTTGAACTGGAACTTCCGGAGTCACTAATAAAGGAAACAAATAAAAGTTGAAAAAAAAACTTATGAAAATATGTTGTTGTCAATGTAGGTTTACCTGTCAGATCCAGAATTTGATGAAGAGCTATGACTCTCATTGTCAGAACCACCCACCTCTACTTCATTATCAGAGTTCTCTGAATCTGATCCACTCTATAAATATTTTAAAAAGAATGAGTGCAAAAGATTTTAAAAAAATGTATAAAATACTGAAGAAAAATCTGATATTGGTTAAAAAAAAATATATTGATAGTGGTTACTAATTATTTATTAATTGTTGAGGGTAAAATTATAATGGATAAGGTGGTTAGAGCAATTGCTAATGAATGTAATTGATTTTCAGGTTGGCTGAGATGGACTGAAGGATCCAGAGGTGAATCTGTGAGAAGATCTGTGGTCAGGGGTTGATTTCCAAGTAATTTTCTACTAATTCATGAATGGCAATGGGGCGATTTTTCATAGAAATATAAACGAATGTAAAATAGAGGCCTGGAAGGAAGCTATAATGTGGAAATCGGCGGAAAAAAAGCAGAAAGCAGCAAGGAAACCTGTAGGTTCTGTTGGGGAGCAAAGTAAAGCTTTAAAGACCAAACTTTGAGTTAAAATTGCGAAAATGGGTACATCATGAAAATCAAAATTTCCTGCCTTATGGTGTGCAGCAAAGTCTCTAGAATGCATAGGAATTGAGAAAAACGTGGAACACGGCTTTCTTGGGGTCGAAAGGGCCCCAGAACTGATTGTAAACAATAAAATTTCAACAGAAATTGCATGCTTTACCAGAGTATTCAGAGCCACGCCCTTGGTTCCACATTGAAATGGTGGCTAGGGGGATGAAAGGATAGGTGAAGAACGTGGGGTTGATGGATATTTAGCGAAGAAAACGACGAATTCTAAGAATTTACTTACCTCAGACATGGTGTGCGATCGTGTTTGGCCCTAACGCGTACAAAGTTTACATGCAACGGATTATATAACTAACTGGTATTGCAGAAGAATTGTCCCTTAAATTAAGCATTTCTTTAAAATTGCAATAATAATTGAAGAAGTATCGCGGGGGCGATTGTTTAGAAAGGGTCGCGTTCCGTGATCAGCAAGTGCGTTCACGCCATTTTGTAATGGGATGAAAACGTACAGAATCCCGACACAATATTGCCAGAACTATAAGGATGCCGTAAATTCACTAGATGAAAACCCGATAAATTACTTCTTCAGTTGCACTATCACAAGATTTTTCTCAGACGACCGTTAGGGGTTATATCACTCTAATATTGATACCATCGTAATCACAAAAAGTATGCCATCTTGACTTTCTTTTCTCAATCGACGGCATAGCCAAATGGTGGCGCACGAGGGGGACCGAGAGAAAGGGACCAGAGTGGTCGTTTGGCGGTGAAGTGGGGGCAGTTGTGACGTCACACAGGATAAATCCTATGTAAAGGACCCGTAAGATCCAGAATTGCTAAATGACGGTATGGAACGATTGGCGCCGTCGCACTCCACAGCATCATGTGTTCGACGGAGAACGATACCACCGCACCGCACTTTGGCCGCGATCGACGCAAACGTAGCCACCTCCGCCGCCACCGTTCGCTTCCGTTTCCGCCGTCTCCAGAAAATCCGGGAGTTTCAAATTACACAGTTCATAAATAATATACAAAAATAAAACAACATATTTCACTATAATGTATATGTATAATGTAATGATAATCATTATTATATAAAAAATAATAATATTAATACAATCGGCACAGAGTAATCACAAATATTCCACCAAGAAAAATAAAAATGTTTACCTTAGATAGAGTGAGCGAGAGACAGATAAAAATCGCGTAAATTTCATCAGGAAACAAAATATACAAACATGCATTACATAAATATTACAATAAATTCACATATCTTCTCTTTTATCACAATCATTATATAATCATTGAGAAAATTCTTTTAAGCTAACTTAAGAAGCAACATTGACTTCATATTTATATGTAACAAGATATCCTTATATAATAAACCACGAAACTGACCTGCATATCTGTATTTTATTATAATATTGTTAATAAATAATAAAAATACATAGAGTATTCAATTTTGAAGAGTTTTGAAATAAAACCAACAAAAATTGATTTAAAAAGCGACTTTTGACTCTTTGTCTTTATATTTATTTCCTTATTTAATCTGCGAAATTAACTTAAATATTTGTTATATAATGTTTTAAAATATTTTTTATACTATTAAAATATTTTTTATACTATTGTTAATAAATAATAAAAATACCTGGGTACTCAATTTTGAAGAGTTTTGAAAGAAAACCAACAAAAATTGATTTTAAAAACGACTTTTGACTCTTTGACATCACATTTATTTATTTATACTGATTTAAATATCTGTATAATTTTTATAACTCTTTGTCTTTATATTTTTTCCTTATTTAATGCACAATACTTACTTAAAATGTTTATAAATATTTTCTATAATATTGTTAATAAATAATAAAATTAATTTAGAAATGTTTATAAAGAAAACCAAAAAAAAAAAGATATTAGTGTTTTCTTTCAATAAATTAATATTTTAGGCGAAAAATAATTTTTAATCAGAAATTATTCATTGTAAAATATAAAAAAATATAATTATGGTCAAAAAACCAGAGGAATATTCTAATAATACATCTTCGTTCTTGCCGCATTTGGTCGTAGATGTATTTGTTTTTTTTAAAGCGCTTATATAATGATAATATTTGCGCAGCATTTAGTATTGTATAATTTATATTATTTATAAATTTTATTTGTGTTATATAATCCTTATATTACGTGTAAGTTATATTCGTTGATTCAACGCGCAATATTTAGCATTGTAAATTGAATTTGATCCGTGGCGTGTAACCGTTTTAGATTAAACAAAATGGGAATTTAATTAATTTTGAAAAGCGTTTGGCCTGGAAGAGTTCCATTCTTTGAAAATTATAACGCTCGTGCGACTGATCATGTCTAATAAAACGAAAATCAACTGCATCCGTTCTAAAGCATTGTATAGAGCAATCAAAACATAAAATAATAATAAAACTGACTTTAATTTATCCTCAGGACAGGACTCCTCAGCACCAGCGCACTTTCAGCGGAGATAATGGGCAACAAGTTTTCGCAATGGAAGTCGATTAGGTGGCTAATACTATGGAACATTCGATCCTTGGTGCGAACCTGAAAGCATAAGAGAAGACCGGTAATTCCAGAGGGGTGCGCTTCCAAGTGTGTTAGGTTTGACTTACCACTCCTTCAGGATCGATCAGTAACAAATGTTTCTTCATGTTATCCTGCATCCCCGACAACACATATTGCCCCTTCGTGTTTGGTGATTCGCGCACTAAAAAATCTCCATCTTTCAGAAGTCTTTTCTCCGCTTCGCCTCTGCTAATTTGTCCATGGTACCATATCTCATATAACAATTCGTTCCCTTGCATATTATGATGTTGCGTAAAGGGTTCTGTAATTAAATTTACAATATTTAAACAAAATACCCAATTAAAAAATAAACAATTTTGATTATGAAATAAGTAAATATTACATAAACATGTCTATCTTGTAATTGTATCTGTAATAGATTCATTTTTGTTCAGGCTTTATTTTTCAACAAAATAGTTGTAAATTATGACCTTTAAATATAAATCGTAAATAAATTTGATTTAAAATATCAATATGTAATATTTGTTTCGTAATTGGTTTATAATTATCCGTAAATAGTTTTAAAATATTCATAGATAACAAACATATTTCTATATGTAAAAAAAATAACAATTTACAAAATATAAGTATCAAATATTACAGTTATTGTTTTGATATTAAAAATGTTTACATTATTTGTATTACTAAACAGTAATAAACAAGTTTAATCAACTTTTGTAAATAGAAATAAAGTTAATGATGTTATTAATTATTTACTGTAAATATAGACATTTATAATTATTTATAAATTAATAAATCCATATAATTTAATTTATTTGTTGTTACAATTATTTAGATGTGCAAACTTGTTGATGTAAGATGAAGCGTAATAAAATCGATAATAATGTTGAGTTTGCCGCGTGTTATTGCCGAGAATCAAATTACATTTCCGGTATAAATAAAGAATATGATGTAATTTTCGGGATTAATTATAGAAATATTTACAGAAATGAGGAAAATCTATTAAAAAGTAGACATTTGCAAATGCTGATGAAAAATCAAAATGGCGGAGATTCTGGAAGCCATTTTACTTGTGATTAATAATATACTAGTATAAAAATAAGTGTTTTAAACTTAAATTATATGAAAAATACTTTATTCATATTTTCAAATATTTACATTGCTATGCAGTTTATTTTCTTATTTTTTTTTCTAATTTAAAGCACTTGATTTTACAAAGAGTATGTTTCTATTTACAATAGGGTTATATTGGTCTCGTTTATCTTCGTTAGCCCCGAAGGTCAACGTATAATATTACTTATTCTCCGTTTTGCAACAACAAGTTTTATTGTTATCGCAGACATTAAGATAATATGCACGCTTATACTTTGCGCCGGGAAAACAGATCGTAGATCGCATAAGCGAAATAAAGAAAATCAATAGAGATTAGTTGTTTGTTATGAATCAACGAATAACATACAAACACATCATTCCATTTGTTAATCGAAAATGTTTGCGTGAGTTAAAAAAGCATATTAAAGGTAGTGGTTAATTTAAATGAAATTATTATTGGCTTACGCATATCGAAAACGTCGCGTTCTCTGGACGATGTTATACAATCGTTGACATAATCGTGCCTAGTGTCTTGCAGTGGTTCTGAATTAAGATCGATAAGGTTTGGACTTTGTACTAGAGGCAAGGTGTTTAAAGGAGGAACAACAGTTGGGAGCGGCGGTACAGGTGGAGGTCCACAATCCGGCGGAACCTTGCCTGGAAGATCGTTGTAGTAATCTTTGTCGGCATCGCCGCCGCTGGAAGTGGCGGTATGACTAAGGGAGAGGGCAGGCTTCATGTACTGCTTATATCTCAACTCAAAGGCTTGACCTATAGTTGATATGACATCCTTGGCCAAACCTCCACCACACTCTAGCACATAACAAGCCCTCCAATCATTTGTATCTTTAGCTATATATGCCACAAAATCTAAGGTGTCCTGAAAATAATATATAAATCATACTGCTGATTTGTACACAGCATATCCAAAGGTTTACCAAGTCTCCTCCTGATGCAAAAGATATCCGAGGCATATCATGACAGGCTATCACTGAACCAGTTTCCAGGCTGGTTAATGTCAAGTTGGTGCTGGATATATTCAAATTAACATTTGTGCCAGCAGAAAGCATTTTAGGTTTCTCTGCAATGGCTGCTAACACCTTCTTGTCAATCCTCTGCTTTTTATCAGCTGTTTTCAAGCCAGCTGTCTCACAAACACGACTTATGCAAACCCTTTAAAGTCACAATTATTAAGGCAATTACATATTACAATTTATCTTACTTGGCCACATTCGATCTAGTCTGGAAATCCAGTACTCTCATTGACACAACCACCTCCAAACAACCGATGTACTAAAAAATAATAACATAATTAAAATGTTTCTTCGGGTGTTAACTATATGGCTTACCCTGACAGCATATGAAGCTCCTTGTCTGGAGATCACCTTATCTGAATGGATCCACCCGCTTAGAGGTTTGCTGATGAAGCCGGACATGTTTCCTTTTCCTTACTGACACAAGAATGATTCATAGAACCTTTGCTTTTTCCCCTTTCTAATGGAACATGTACGCCCATATATATTTTGGTATAGAGGATATAAAGATCATTAACAATATGTTTGTGATATAACACAGGAAATATGACTTCCTTCTACCATAATTCAGCAGACCCTCGTCAGGTTCGCACTAATTAAAACGTATGACGTCTACTATCGATCGTCCTGCTCTAGCATCGTATTAATCTAATATAAATATTATTAAAACATATAAATATCAAATTCCCACTGAACCCTGCATTATTAAAACCTCGTTGGACAACTGTCAGAATAGCGCTATCTTATTGAAAGTAGTTACATTATTTAGATTATGTAACTTCTCGCCATCTTACAGGTGGTAGTTACATTATTTCGTACATGTAGCTTCACCCTATCTTATTGGTAACATTTAAATGACTTAGTTTATATAACCTTATGTCATATTACTCGCTATACTTACATTATTTAAGTTAAATAACTTTGCGCCTTTTACAGCTGGTAATTACAATATTTAGCATATATATCTTCAACCCATCTAATTGATAATAGTTAAATTACTTAGTTTATATCGTCGTCATTAAGCTTATATAACTTCAGTTACAATACCAATGTTTAGCACCAGTTACGAAAATAGATTGGAATCACGTAAAACAGCAAATAGAGTTAAGCGTAAATTGTTAATATAATAATGGTAAACATTCATATTGTATAATTTGTAAATAACAAAAATATATTTTTTTGAAGTTGTTAAATCCAATAGGTTATCTAAGTAATCACATTATTATATAATATAGCTTCCACCATTAAGATGGCGTAATGCTATATATAGCTGTAGATAGTCTTTTTATCATCGGTTAACCTTCGAACCAGTACTGCTAGAGGCCAGCCAACTACACTTATTTTAAATTAATCATAAATTTAAACAAGCTTAGTAATTTGTAGTTTTAATTAATTCCAATATGTAAATAATAATAATAATTTAATTTTGAACATTTGTTGGGAGTCTTAACTTTTGTTTGTCTTATATAAAAATTAAGAAATTACTATTAGTATACATTATTGTTTGTAATAATCGTGAATCGTGAAGTTTATGTAAGAAATATAGTTTTATGTTCTATTATATTTAAATTAATGTTACTAAATATTGACAAAAATAATAATGAAAATTTCTAGTTTATATAGAGTTAGTTGGAAGAATTAATTGTTATTAATGAAATATAGGCTAAATATATAAATATGATATTTATTGTTGTATAAATATTTGGTACATGAAAGTAGTTCCATTTCTAATATTAGTCATAGTTTTTTTTTATATGTTTGAGAAAGTGCTGTCGCATCCAATTCCAAAACCTAAATTAAAATGTGAATAATAGATTGAAACGCATTTGGAAATAAATAACGCATGAATGAATAAATAAATAGGAGATTTGGATGATGATACCCTGTGGTTAAGTGGATGAGAATGGTGGTGCCGTTTCCGCGTCCTAACTAGTGTTCCGGATGAATTTTAAACTAAGCCGAAGTTTGATCGTCTTCCGCAGTTTGGGTAGCATTCGCTTCCTGCTTGCCGAAGGCCAGACCAAACAAGTTCCCGAAGAAGGCGAGCCCTTGCTGGGCGGACTGGTTCACAGCCTCGATGATCTCCTCCTCGCTTAAACCATTCCTGCGAACAAGGAAAAATACTATAGTATAGGTAGAGCAGCCTAGCCGAAGGCTAGATCGTTAATATTTACAGGGTCGTATTGGTTTTATCGTTATTGATGGGCTGGTCGGCCGCCTCGTCAAGCTTCATACCGGTCGGCCCCATAGTGAAGCAACCAATGTTAAATTGGGTCTGTATATCACCCAAAAGTTTCGGCTCTAATTGGAGGCAGCCCTTCAATCCATCATTGTGCGGTTCGAGGCTGGAAAATCGGGCGCACACTTCCGCCAAATTCGCAAGGAGCGACATGCACGTCGGCTCCGGCTTGGGCCCTTTCACTTGCTCGCTGTGCAACAAGCTTTTCCCGTAAGATACGTTAACCCTCAGACCCTCATCCTGCGATAGGTATTTCATGTGCACGCAACCTAATCAAAGACAACAACAAGAAATCATAAACAAATTAAAGTAAAGCCAAGATCATCTCATACCTGGACCTCCCAGATCCACGAAGGTAATATTGAAGTCCACACAGCACATGCATGCCGGACCCACGCAATGGCACGTCTTCTCCCCGCTGCTCTCGATGTTCTCATCCCGCTTCTCAACATTCCTGCCATCCGCCGAATCCCAATACAGCAAATCTGCAAACACCGAATACCTTACTATCCAATCCTCAATTTCAACTAAGTCGCAACTTGTATTGCCGCATTTGCATTCCGAACGATGCTGCAGCGTCCGGATTTCTATGTCTAATTGGGTCAGTCCATTGTTGTTTTCGTTAAATCGAGATCGCAGAATTTCCCGAAACGCCTCCGCACTCAAAAATTAAAAGAAATCGAGAGCTATTGACCTTCAATTAGAAAGTTGTCCGAATTCTGCCAACGATATCTACCGTGCATAAATTAATCTAATTACATAATTAACCTTATTAACATACATTCTTGTAATTAAGCTAAGTAACTTTAATATTAAATATTTGTTAAAAAATATATTTATGTAAATAATAAAATGTGAATAAATAATCGGTCTTTTGTTACCAAACTAAATTAATACAAAACGAACAGTTATTCAATATAAATAAAAAGGTCGAACTGTGCATTGTGCATATTATTAGCATTATTATTATAGTATTTTTTCCGTGTCGTTAATGACAGTTGAAATAATTATACGATCCAATGATTCAATTAATTTATAAATTCAGGTGAATAATTCACCCGGTTCCTGGAAATAAATTATAATTAAATGAAACGCTCAGAAGAAGAAAGAAAAAATAATAATAGAATAATATCCAGTTTGATAGACGCAATAATTATATAAGTGGAAAACGCATTTATTCAGTAATTAAAATGAAATAAATTATAACCTTGCAATTTTAAACGGCGTTCGCATTTTTATTAATCTGGATTGGGTTTCAGCACACTGTCCATCATTATTAGCCCCACGTTTCCATACAAAAAAAAAACGCTACTTGGAAAGCACTTTTGTAGTCTCATGTTTGGTATTATATGTACGTGTATATATAGTTAAGTGCTACGAAAATACCGTTGGCAAGTTGCGGAATTTCGCATTTCCAAAACGTTGTTTTTAGTTACATTTAGGATTAATTTCAATAATGTATAATTCACAAAGCGTATTTGAAATTCGATATTTTTGATATTATTGTTTCAGAAATATGATATTGTTTAACTTTATTATAATTTCGAGTTTCATTTACAAATAATTATAATCTCTGTTGTATTGTACCAAAAGATTATTAATAGCAAATATAAACATATTTCAATGTAATTTATGATTTGTGATATTTAAAAAATAAATTTGACGTTTGAAAATTTGACATTTGGAAATTTGACATTTAATTGACGTTTGAAAATTTGATGAATTAATTAGAAAAATTGAAAGTTTAAATTAAATTTCTATTCATGTGGTTGGGTAATTTATATGTACAAGGGTTTCCGCATGTAATTTTTTAGTAGAACAATCGAGTAACCAATAGAAAGTAATTAACTATTTCAGGCGAGCGTTAGGATAGAGAAATTTAGTTCGGTTTTTCACGTAAGCTGAATCTAAAATAGTCGAAGTTTGTTTCTCCAATTCGAGGACGGGATTATCATAAAAATGCAATCAACTGGCTGAGCACAAGAGGACGACGACGAGGAGGAAATAAAACCGAAAAACATAAAAAAACGTGTACAACAAGAAGAAGACTGCAAAGAAAAAGTCTATCTATCGGGTGTATATTAAGAATGCTAAGGTACTGCTTTGAGGTGTTTCCAGCTACAACTTTTTCCTCTCGTTATGTTCCGCCATGTGCGTTTTTCCTCTCTTATTTCCTTTTTTCTTCTTGTATTATTTTTTTTGCTTTCTTCTTCTTTATTTTCCTTTTCTTGCCGCCACAGTTTATGGACCCGCCTTTGGAAAAGTTTACATTCGTAAATGGAATTACCTTACGAATGTCTTTTTGTTCTTCGCAAATAAAATTACGCCTTAACTGCCGTTCATTTATTCTTATTTGCTTTTTCTTCTTGTCTTCTCATGTTTCGCCGACGCCAAACAAAATCATTCTAATAATAACACTCAAAATCGCGTACTTCCATTACCAACACGAAAATTGGAATTCTACATTACATAATATAAATCCACAGCGCTTATATTCCAACATTAATTAAAAAAGTCAATATTTTTCATAAAAAAAAACATTTAAATATAATAAAATAATAACTTTTCTGCGTTGCAGAATGATCACTGTGTATATATTTTTCATTTTATAAAATGTTTTACCCTTGCATAACCGTTTAGTTCCGTCTCACCGGAATGTAAGTTCGTATTTTTTTTACACTCAACGAAATATATAATATTTTGATGCATTCCCATAATTTTCTCTAATATTTACATAAGCACATCAAGCAAATCATCGAGCTTTTAATTTAATTTCTAGTAAAGCATTATATAATACATTATTATTATATATTTTTGAATAAAAACATTTATTTATTTTTAAATTAATTTCCAGCAAATTACAGATATGGAATGAATTGATTTTAGATATTAATTTGCCATCGGAAGTATTAAAATATTTTATATATCGAGGTTATAGTACTGTTGCTCGATTGCAATCTGTTTGCGTTTTGAAGATCGAGGCTGAACCAACGGTTTGTTGCTTTTAATGGACCATTTCTGAATACCACGCATTTCGTAAAATTTCACCAATCTACTCTTATATTTATTATCAAAACTTATACAATTCATTAAAAATCTAATTATAGTCATTAAAAATTAACAGTTTATTCTATAAATTCCAAATTAATTAAGAAAAAATAATACAATTAATTTTATTCAAGTATAAATGTCCATTTAGATTTTTTTATTAGTTTAGTATTTTTCAATTATTTCAATATTGTATATACATTTTTATAATAAAAAAAATATTTGATCAAAAATTTAAACAATAATTAATTATTAATAAAATGTAATGAAATATTTAGAAATTTTTTAAAGGAATTTTTACAGAGAATTCTTTGAATATTTTTTTTTTATATATTTTATTGATATTGATATTTATTATAGTAACTGGAAAATTTTATAATTAATTAGAAAAATTAAATATTTTTATAAATATAATATAAATATTATTATTTAATTAAATTTTTGTTTCTATTATTGCAACAAAATGAAATATGTTTAATTTTTATTATTTAAATGAAATATTTAGCAAAACTGTGGATATTTTTGTTATTTGTATTAGTATATTTGTTTAACAAAATGCGTAGTGTTTATTGTTTGAATTGTTATAACTGAGTAACAATTTGGATTTACGGTTATTGACACTTATAAAAAAGTGTTATTTTTATTGGTTATCAATATTTGATGTTTTTTGATAGAAAATTGATGGATGTTAGGGATTTAGTTGATTTGTTTGGTGGTTGATGATAAAAATACGTAAGCTGTATTTTTTTTTCTTGGTGGATGGAATAAGAAAGCGGTGTATGGGAATTAACATTTTTATGTAAATCAAGTGAAGATGATGAGGACTTACCAAGTATATTGGCCGCTGAGACCAGGCCGAGTCCAATCGCTAAGAGGAAGATGCACGCGTTCGGTTGCATGGCTTGGCTTCGTTTTGAGGTGGTCAGTATCAAATGATGAGGAGAGTACACAGTCTCGGAACCACAGAGCCTCTTCATCCCAGCACTCAGGTATTCTGGACACGGCCATCTCCGAGGCTCTTCGGTCCTTGGCCGCAATGGAGGTCACTGGGTCACCCACTTCTACCTCTACAGTTGTTGGACTCGTAACGCGCGTTACATTTCCCCCGTAACGTGTTCGTATGCCTCGTCTTAACCGGTACTTGTGAAAATGAAAACACAATTCCTGCACTCACTCAAACGCATGCATGCTCATACCTTCCTAAGGACACACATATACACATATGCAACACACGAAGAGTGGAACCACGTAGAAAAAGTTTCCAGCAATCATGGTTGAAGGAGGATGAATGGAAAACGCTGAAAAAGAAATGCATAAATAGATGGAGAAAGAAACTTTCAAACGTTTCCCTTTCTTACCCGGAAAATAAATGTGGACATATTTATCTTTACATATATTCACTCATTTTTTTTTACCCAACAAATATTTATTATACATGCAATAGTAAATATTACTTATTTTAATTTTATTACAATTTAATAAATTACAAAAAAATAACTTTAATTTTAGTCATTAATAAACATTATTATTATTATATCATTTAATAAAACACATAAATTATACTTATTTTTTAGTCCTTATTTAGTTATAAACTACATAAAAAGAAAAAATAATATTTTGTAGTTTACAAAAAATTTAGTCCCTTAGTAAAATTTTGTCATTAATGAACATTATTATAATTTTATTTAATAAAACACATCAATTATACTTATTTTGTAGTCCTTATGTATTTATTATCTACATTACAAAGAAAAAACAATATTTTACAAAAAAAATAATTTTAGTCCCTTAGTAACATTTTATCGATTATGAATATTATTATAATATTTTTAATAAAACAAATAAATTATACTTATTTTGCAGTCCTTATTTATCTATAATCTACATTACAAAAAAAAAACAATATTTTGCAAAAATTTTAGTCCCTTAGTAAAATTTTGTCGTTAATGAATATTATTATAATATTATTTAATAAAACAAATAAAATATACTTATTTTATACTCCTTATTTATTTATAATCTACATTACAAAGAAAAAACAATATTTTGCAAAAATTTTAGTCCTTTAGTAAAATTTTGCCGTTAATAAATATTATTATAATATTATTTAATTAAATAATTTACATAAACTAAATTTTTTGTATTTTTTTTTAAATAATATATTTTTAAAAATTACATGTATTTTGTTATATTTTAAATGCTTAAGTTTAAAAATACTCTTCGTTTTCTCGTCAATCCCAACAGAAAACGAGTATAATTTTATTGTTGCATCAAGAGAAAGTATAGATTTTTTTTTCTTAGAGAGAAACAAGTTCGAGGTTCTGGTAGGCCTTGATACACATGAATATTCGTTTTTTTTTGTAACCTTCACACAGAGAAAATTACAGCCGCGTAGAGAAATTGGTGTCTTATCTCAGAATCCTGTTTGTTCGAGAAAATTCCAAAAGTCTTATTATATTCAAGTTCAAGGTTCTATCAAACATAAAATAAATAAATATAACCACTTTCTAATTAAAAATTTCAATAATAATTCAATTATGAATCAATGAAATTTATTGTGTTTTTCGTAATTTCAATTAAAAAAAACGGAATTTTAGTAATTAAATTAATTAAAAAAATATGGTTTCACTTGATTAAATTTTTAAGTTGATTTTTTGTAATTATTAATTAATATGATTGATGAGAACATCTTATATTAAAGAATTTTTTTTTCAATGCTTGATTAAATATTAATTATGTGTGGAAGGAAGTATTGGAAAAGTCATTGGTGATTTATGAAAAAAAAACTTTCTAATGCTGATTTTGATAAAAGAATGGAAGATGAGAGGAGTGCAAAAAATCATATAATTATTTGCACGGTCTCGTGCTATTTCCTTTAGTTAATTGTCTTTACAGTTAATTAAATAATCGGTTTCGATGGGTTTTCTTTTTGAATATCAGAGTGGTGAAGTGAAGTGTGAAGATGGTTGAGCGAAGAGGTGGAGGAAGAAACGCTTTCCATGAGCCGGAAGGCCGCCGATGACCTAACTGGCTGTGACCGACATTCGGTTCGGAGACCCCCCTTTCCGCTCCGAAGAAGAGTGGGCACGAAGAGTTCTTCCACAGACAACCGGTCCGGTTAAGCAGTAATAGTTCTCGCAAGCGTGGATTACGAACGCATTGTTGTTTTTTTTATTCCTTACCATTCAATCAAACTGTTAGGTAAGTTCGATCGCATGGCAATTTCATTATCTTTTCCTTTATATAATAATGGACAATCAATAATTAGCCCATTACTTATATCCGAGCTCTGTGTTTAAACCTAAGTGCATCCAAGTGCATAACAACATCACCAATCCGCAAACTAAGTCGTAACATTTTAATCTTTACAAAGGATTAAAACTTATCGTGATTTACCATTTTCCTATTGATTAACGGTAATTTGTAATTAAATTTTAATTTAAAAAAAAATACAAGTTCATAAACGATTTACGCGTATTTCGTGCATTCGATCGCTGTACTTCCAATTAGTTATATTAATTAGTCACTTTGATTATGTGCGCATCGTATTGATTTCAATTAATAGTAATAATAATAATAACATTAGTGATTTAAATATATTTTTTTTTAATTTTATTTATTTTATTATTATTTCTGTTTAAAATATGAATTATTTCCTTATAAAACGTTAATTTTATCCGTTTAAAATATAAATTTTATGCAATTAAAATATTAATTCTAATAATTATTTCCGCTTGATGGTGTTTCTATGCATTGTTATTAAAGTGCATGTCCGCAAGTACCGTTGAAGACACCTTTCTTTCCATATTCGCTCCATTCCCCACCGGAAGCCAAAGAAATTTTATTTCACTCGCAACAGAAATTTGCACTGTTGAAAACTTTAGTTTAAACATTGTGTATCTAAATAGTAATAGAGTTAAAGGTATTTCATTCAATTAATAGTTGTAGTTAACATACTTTCTTGATTTTAACATTACGGTGTATTTAAATTATATTAATCTGAAAGGATTAATTTACAGTAATTTCTGTAAATGAAAAGAGTTTAGTGCAAATATTTAATAAGTAACAGTGTGAATGAATCAATAAATTTGTTTAAAATATTTCAGTACTCTAACGGAAATCAAGATGCGACTATCGCTCGTCTTTGAGTTTTTGCTCATCTTCGTGTTGGTTGCCTTTGCAGCATCGAGGGTTATAGGTATTATTAAAGATTTAATGTGTTTTTGTCCTTGTAAATAATCTTTGCGTTTTGTAGATCCTAAGGAGGAGTCCTATGGAAGAGCGTTGAGGAAACAACATCATCATCATCATGTGGCTCATAAGAATAGACAACAAGATTCGCCAAACAAGTATTGTAGCTGCTCTGCTAAACTATGCAACTGCTGTAGGGACTTCAATATTCCCGTGGTGGCTTTGCAAGGACCAGGATGCGCGTCCTTGCAATACCTCCGAGGCGACCGTCTGGCAATCTCCATGAGCTTTGGGGATCGCGTCCTTACTAACACCACGATCGATGGTAAGCCACGAAAGCCGTTCG
This sequence comes from Nicrophorus investigator, assembly GCA_963457615.1. Taxonomy (NCBI): domain Eukaryota; kingdom Metazoa; phylum Arthropoda; class Insecta; order Coleoptera; family Silphidae; genus Nicrophorus; species Nicrophorus investigator. The sequence goes on from OY735146.1 coordinate 8,279,218, forward strand.
CATAACGCATCTAATTTATACCGTAACTTGTAGGCAAAAAACCGAAGCCCGTTTGTATGCCTTTACCTGGAGGTGTATCGAAGTTCTGCGGACGCGTCTACAATATCGGCCGCCAGGGAGAGGACTTTAATGCCTGCCTTGGACTCGAGCTTAGGGCAGTCCAGGACGTAGAGGCCGCCCTTCGCGTGTCCTGCTTCCGTTTCGGACCTAAAGGACTTAAAGTTGAACCTCCACAGCCTTTGCCTGTTGTACAATCAGAGAATACTGAAGATGATGAGGAGGATGATGATGATGACGACGATGATGATGATGAGTTCGATTTCGATGATGTTGATGATATTGAAGACGACGATGATGATGAGGATGAAGAAGAAACTGAAGATGACGATGCTGATAACGATGTGGACTCAGTTGATTATGGCACTTTCAGCGTGTTTGATGATGATTTTATCGATAGCTTCTTCGTACCTTCCGAATCTGGAACCAAGAAGAAGAAGGCAACTACTACTACTACCGTGAAACCTCCAGTTAAAAAAATCACCAGGAAGCCATTGAGGACTGTTACTAAGAAAACTGTAGCATCTACTACACCTGTCCCGACTACTAAAAAAGCAGTAGTGATTACTTCCACCACCGTTAAGCCAATCAAGAAGCAGAAGTTGAAGAAGACTAAGAAGCCGCAGAAAACAACTACTCCAATTGCAACAAGTACAACTACTCAAGCGACAACATCCGCAGCGAACATGCAATTGATTACTTCCGCTACAATCGTTTCTTCGGAGAATGTATCTGATGTGAAACTCTCAGAAGGAGTAGTAGTGCCATCATCGCCGCACGAATCGATTGCCGCGGTGACAGCTATGTTACAGAATATCCCTGGAGAAGGTATGCCTCAAGCTGATTTGAAACCAACAGCTTCCGCTCCAGAGCCAACTGTCATGCCGGCCAGTGATCCGATGCCAACCGAAAAACAGAGCGAATACACAACTACGGAACAAGCTGTAACCCAAGAGACTATGAAGGAAGAAGTCACCGAGGCATCCGAGACAACAACCTCCATGGCAACTACCCAAATGGATGTCGAAGAAGACGAAGATGAGGATGAAGATGAGGAAGTTGCGGCTTCTCAAAACTATATTATTAAGAACGATGAGACTGCGGAGAGTGAGGAGGATTCTGATCCAATCACAGATGTCGTCGGTGATGTGATCAGCGATGAAATCGATGATGATGATGATGACGATGAAGAAGAGACTAAGAGCACTACTCCGGTAGCTAAAGTGGAGAAGGACGAAAAGAAGAAAACGGAGAAGAAGGACGTATTCACTGATATCATTGATGGAGTAGTTGATACTTTTACTGGAGCCGAGAGCGATGAAGGAACAAAGAATGAAAGCGCCGACGATGATGATGATGACGATGAGGAGGATGATGATGATGTTGATTTTGAAACCAGAAAGGCCAAACAGCATCAATCTAAGAAAAACGGCGGAAAATTTAGGCAAAGCAGAGACATGTGGCTCGGAAGATTGCACTGGTAATCACCGAGAAGAAGACTAAATTATTTATTTATTTATTCCGTATTTATTTATTTAATTATTTATTCCCAGGATAATTGTAATGTAACAAAAATATCAAAAGCTGTCTCTTCCTTTATTTTACGAATGTAAATAACATGGCTCAATAAAGTAGAAATACTCTTTTTCGTATTTTAATATTAATATACTAATTGTTTGATTTGCCTCGGAAACGAGGGGGCAGTCCTGAGCTACATTTTACCGTTAATCACTGGTACCGGAAAGTGGTACAACGTGGAGATCTCTTGACTGCTTGACTTATCATTTCGTACAGAAGGCTTGACAATGAATGGTCGTATTGTGTGTGTTTTGGTGTCGTGTTGCCTGGTGATACACGAAGGTAAGTTAGCAATAAAGATGTAAATGTAGTGCGTTGAGTTTTGATGAATACAACAACAACTAGGAACACATGGGGATAGCCTTTTGTAGTTTTGTAATTTGAAATGCGGAGCGAAAATGTGCTATTTAAATGTTAATATTCCGCCAGCCGCCGTCTCCGTCCATCCCCCGTCGTCCCCTCCAGCAGGAATCCATACGTGCACACTCCCTTATTTATTTTTTTAGTTCCTCCATCCTAACTTGTTGTCGAGTACTTTCTTCTTTTACATCCTTTTGTTGTTTCGTATTTCTAGGATATGCAAAGGATACAATCGCGACTCGGAATGGGAGTGAAATCGAAACTGGTAATGCAATCTCGGCGAATCAGATAGCTACTACAACGAGGAGGCCGTTGCTCCAAGGACTGCGACTCCCTTGTTCCTGTCAGGGAGGACAATGCAGCTGCTGCACGGGGATGATTTTGGAGAGATTTAAACAGAAGGCTTGCATGAACATAACGTACGATCCGGACGAGTTTGCCTTCACCGCTTCGATGTCGATGAACGAGCGGATCCTCTACAAGAACACGTTCACAGGTGAATTGCCCCGGCGGAGGTCTCAGGTGCATGCACCAAAGCACCAATTCCACTTTGTACAGTTATACTGCTAACAGAAATAAGCTAACTGCACTCACCTCCACGTGCAACTCAATCATTCCGCGCTTTGTTGTCGAAAAACGGACACTACGCTTTTATGGTCAATGCTATTTCACTTCTATAACTTCATTTCTTGTTATCGCTATGTCTCAGTTACCTCCGTTTAAACTTATTTCTTTCCTTTTCTCGCGCACACAATACCCCGACTTCTATTTATAAATCACGTAGCCTTTCCCATTTTTGCCGCCTCGGGCTTCCACTTCGAATTCTAATTTCATTCCAAAAAATATTAACCTACTTCAATATCAACAAAATTATAGCCAACTTCCAGTTTCAATATTTAAAAATAATAACAGTATTTGCAACACTTGCACATCCAAACATTAAACTATATTACTTTTACTAAACATTTCATAATATTTTTATAAACACTTATACTTATATAATAATTATACGCATATATAATTTTCTATAGAAAAAGATGGCTAATGCTATTTCTCTGTTCTTTGTTCATTTTTTGTGAACCGCCTCTGATGGAGGTCCAACAATGCATTCAAACGTGTTTATTTTTTTAGAAGCAATAAAAGTGGCCCCTTATAAAAAGTTTCATATATAAATAAATAAATCGAGTGTAATAGGAATTCCCTTCGACTCCCTCCAAAGGCTAACTTTTAAGTAGCATTTCGTACTGCTTTTGAAGTATTCCACCCTTTTATTTACACGTATATAAAAAATGATTTAATATTACACCTAAAAAGGTTTGGTTATTTGCTATCTCGTTTAAAACCTGTTGTTACTTAATGAGTCACGATTGCGCTATTACAGTCTGAGGTTAAAGTCGTAAAAGAAAGCACACATTTGGGTCGTTTGCTGTAGTTTCTTCAAGAAACAGAGATACTTATTAAGTGTAACAACATCAGGCAGCTATTGAGTATAATTGTCTTGTACATTACTTCTTAGGTGTGTAATGAGGCAATCTTAATGGTAAACATCTGTTTTGCCAATCTCTTAACGATCTATTCTTATTGTAAGCATTATGTTAGTGCAAACAAAAGTGCGGAGATGAAGGGTTCGAAAGCCATATGCTCGGGGAAAGTTTCCGATAAAAAAATACGCGAAGCGAGATAGAAGTTTTGCTGAAACTTATCAATTTCAGGGAAAAATCCGCCGCCGATGTGTGTTAGAGTGCCGAGGTTCCGTTTCATCCAGTTCTGCGTCGAGTTCTCTAACATCTACTTCGCAAAAAGAAACATTCACATGTGCATAGATGCGGAGGCGAATTGGGAGAACTTCACTGTAATGGAATGGTCTTTCGACTGCATCAGGTTAGGTGCCAGTGGGGTCGCAGTCATAGGGCCCGAAGAGGGTGGAGGTTTACCTCTGTCACCTTTAGACGAGGAGGACCAGATCGATGAGGATTACGACGACGATGCTAGAAATGTTCCATTACCCACTGGTAATCGACCCTTCAATGTCCAAGTCTTACCAAACAAAGACGTTCTCATCAAATTTAAAAAAGTCTGATCATAACACCTAATAATTTTAGGTTTTGTTATTAATTATTATATTTATCATTGATGCATTTACAATAAATTCTTTCAAAAATTTTTTATCCTAAAATGTAGTTTATGGATATTATACAGTAAATAATAAATGATGTTTTTGTTAAAAAAAAAAACAATAAATTTAGAAAAATATTTTAGAAAGTTGAAGTTCCATCGAATGCTATTAGTCTCGATGGGTCGCAATTATTTGAATTTGACACAGAAACCTATACATCTGAAAGCGCACATGTGTTGTGCTGTTCGGAATTGGCCTGAGGAGAAAGGCTCGGACCACGCCGAATTAAAAGCAAACAAATAAATGTTGATGCTGCGCGCAGGGCAAACATCATCATCATCATCATGGGATGGAGGCCACGCGTGTAACATGCAGAAGTACAAGAGGAGAGGATAAATAAAGAGAAGAGGAAGAAAGAGAAGAGAAAAAAACGGAAAAGGTTAATAGAAAGAAAGCAAAACACGGTGAATTTCGGAATCAGGTTTCGCTGGTATGGGAAAATGAGCAATGGGATATGTAAATAGTATTCCGTTTCTTGTTCTTGTTCCTCTTCAGCACCTGAGAATACGTCAGTCGCAGTCCGCGGTTATAATACGCGCCATTCGTTTTCCTCCCTCGAACACACCCTGAAAAAAAAAAAACACACACACAACACCCCTTTAGTAATTAATCAATTCCAAATCAAAACCATATTTCGATACGTCCCAGTTACCAGGAACAAATGTGGGCTTTACGCGTTTTATCAACCATTTATTTCCAGGCTTTGCTCCTGCCACAGCGGACGTCCGCCACCCCATTAACCGGCGGTAAGTAAATCTAGCACATTTTATGATTTATGCAAAGCAAACAAAACCGCAATACTTTATATTTACTTCAGTTTTATGGACATCTTTCAATTCTCTAAATTTACGTAATTAGAATTTCATTTCAATATTATTAAACTTTAGATTTGTATAGGCGCCAGTTACGCAATTCTCGGACATTTCAATTGGACATAAAAGCACCAACTATATACTTTTCACTAACATTTTATTTTCTTATTTTAAATATCAATAAAATAAGTGTTAAATGGAATGCAATATGTGGAGATTCCTCGGACACTTTATGCACCCGTTTTCATTAAATGTTTAATTTGAAAAAGTTTCATGTCTCGTAAATAACTGAGGTTTTATTTACTACCATTACATTACGTAATGAAATATCTCCATTTCCACAAAAAGGAATGTTTAGTTAAGACATATTAATACACAAAATTTTATTACACTTTTAAAGTACTTCATTCAAATTCACACATTTTTGTTAATTAAAATTCTATTAATTTATTAATTTACTTCTGTTATTATAATCTACACAATTAATTTATTTATAAAATTATAATAATGAAAATATTTTTTGGTTATTTCTATAATTATTAGAAGTTTATATAATTGAAACTAGTTCAATTTTGTTTGATTTTAGTACTAAATAAATATTCTTGGATTGATTTTATTATTATTTTTTTAAATATTGAACGTACGGAAGTACTTGATTTCATTTGCGATGGATTGAACGTGGCTCGGTTAAGTGGTCAAACAATTGCCGCTCGCACAGCGTGTGGTGTTTGCACAAATTCCTTCAGATTAAACAAATGGAATTGGTCGAAATTGATTGGATCGATTGAATGGGCTCGGCACGTCCGAGATTTGCATTCGAGTGACCCTCGACAAGGAAATAACTCGAAGCTCTTTCGCACTTTTTTTACTTCACCGAACGAATTCGCATCCCCGAAGCAAACAAAAGATTAACGATTTTTATTGTCCAAAAATTTCTCAACCTTTATTTCAGCAATCTGTTTTTATGAAAGAAAATATATAGTAAAACCTTATTTAGCGCTTCTTTATTTCATGTTATTGAAGTACCTATAAACTATTTGAGTTCGTTAAAAACTGTTTCTGTTTCGCTACTGTATTTGAGTCTTATTTTTTTTTAAACTTTATTTCAGTAATCTGTTTTTATGAAAGGAATATATAGTAAAACCTTATATAGCGCTTCTTTATTTCATGTAATTGAAGTACCTACGTACTATTTGAGTTCGTTAAAAACTGTTTCTTTTTCGTTATTGTATTTGTGTATTATTTTTTTTTAAACCTTTACTTCAGGAATCTGTTTTTATGAAAGGAAATATACAGTAAAACCTTATTTAGCGCTTCTTTATTTCATATAATTGAAGTACTTATGAACTATTTGAGTTCGTTAAAAACTGTTTCTTTTTCGTTACTGTATTTGTGTCTTATTTTTTTTTAAACCTTTACTTCAGGAATCTGCTTTTATTAAAGGATTATACAGTAAAACTTTATTTAGCGCTTTTTTATTTAATGTAATTGAAGTACCTATGAACTATTTGAGTTCGTTAAAAACTGTTTCTTTTTCGTTACTGTATTTGTGTCTTATTTTTTTTAAACCTTTACTTCAGGAATCTGCTTTTATTAAAGGATTATACAGTAAAACTTTAATTAGCGCATCTTTATTTCATGTAATTGAAGTACCTATGAACTATTTGAATTCGTTAAAAACTCGTTAAAAAAAATCGTTATATTGAAATTACATCATCAAACTAATAATTAGGGTTTGTGTTTAGTAGATGATTTAATTAAAAAGATGGAAATGGGTTAAGGTCACTTAACCTTTTGTATTTTGGGAATTGATTAAATTAATAATGGGGTGGAGTACGTGAGATGTGAAAAAGGAGGGTATTTGTAAAGCTACTTTCCTTTAACAAATATTGACTTGTTTTAAGGAGGCAAATAATAAATAAAAGGGGACACAACACGGTGGCTGGTTGTGTTTGCTGCTGGAGTGACCATGTTCAACGAAACATCCTTGACCTCAACTTTGGTTATTGTAACTGTACACGACGTACATTATTGACCAATTTATTTAGCGATGAGCGTGTTTGTCATCCGAGAGGAAGCAACAACCATCCACGATCGATAACGTTCATTTATCATCCGGGTCCTTCTCATTTATTTAATATTTCCTTCGTCCATTTGGTGGGAGTAGGTGGAATAAAGTGAACAATCTGGAAGCATTCATCGTAAGCACCTTCGACGAAGATCGCCTGATTTATAGCAAACTGTTCGGATGGTCCCGTGATGAGATACCTCTAGTTATCATTTGGATATTATTCCGGTGATTTATTGCGAAAGTTTTAGGCTCCGGAGTACACTTGGAGAGAAGTTCTTACCTCATCCCTTCTCTCTCTCTCTATATATATTTTTCTCCTTCTTGTTTTCACTTCATATCGAGGAAAAGTCCCCTTTGCTGTCTACTCGTGTCTCACGCTTTAAGAAGCTCTCCTCGCATGTTCTCTAATCTCGCATGTCAAGAGTCCTGCTTTAAACCATTATAAACTACTCAATTTTAACGTGTGGAAATTGTACTATTTCATGAAATGCAAAGAGTTTAATCAGGTTTATTTTGATTTCTGTTCAACTTCTTCAGCAAGGTCTTTTGGACGTGCCGCGATAGAGCCACGCGTTCGCCGAATTAAACAGATAAAAATAACGGCGTGTAATATAAGGGTGGCTCCGGGTGCGACATGAATTCGCAATTTGATTCTTGGATGCGTGAGCTCAGAGATGTCGGCGTATGGAAAAATCCGCTTCCATCCCTCTGGCTAATCGATAAATTTGATTTTGCCGGAATGGCATTTCGAGATTGGATGAACTCAGTCGTATGTTTACACGAGCCGACAATCGCATCAAGTGCCTAATTAGAAAACCAAACTCTTCTCATTCCTCATCTCTATATATTCACATATCATTTCTTCACTACAAAAATGTTACATTATTAGTATTTTACCTTTGAAAATATTATTAAAATTTATTTATCTTTAAAATTTGTCTCTAGAAAAATTATCAGATTTAAATTGATTTTGATTTAAAAAAAAAATCTGCTTCATTTTAATAGTAAAATGATATTTAACCCAATAATTAAACAAATCTAATATCTATTGAAATAATTATAATCTCTAAATATAAATAATTAAAAATACTCAACACCTGCCTTTTAAAATTTTAAAATTAAAATATTAATACATATGGATTATTATATAATATACTAACATAACTGTGACATCTTATATCTTTTGAAGACTATTCATCACATGTGATAATTAAGGTGATTTTACCTAACACCTCCCTTTTCAAATAAAAATATTAATACATATGGATTTTTATTATAACAAAAATATAACATATTATAACTATTAAAAAAAATATATAATATTTTATATTTTGAAGTTGTTTTATAATATTTAAATGATAATAATAAATTTTACACAACACCTCCCTTTTAAAATATTAATATAAAAATATTACGACCAACAATTTTGTAGTACGTAATGTTGTAAGTATATGGATTATGGTATAAAATATATGACATAACTGTGACATATTTTATACATTAGAGACTATTCATCCTATCTAGTAGTTAAAGTGAGGGTAGTTCAAATAATTAAAATAAATATAATATCTTACGAAACAATGTACTATTTTGTATTTGTTTGCTGTGCAATTTCTAAATATATATAATTATTATTTTTTACGCAACACCTCCCTTTAAAATAAAAATATTCAGACTATTCATTCTATGCGGTAGTTAAGGTGAGGGTAGTTTCAACGATCTAATAGTTAAAAAAATATTTAGCGAAAAAATGTTATATTTTGATCTTGTTTTGTAATATTTAAAGTATTTAAATATTACGATCGACAATTTTGTAGTACGTAATGTTGTAAATGGATATAAAATATATTACATAACTGTTAAATCTTTTATACTTTAGAGACTACACATCTTATGTGTTAGTTAAAGTGAGGGTAGTTCAAATAGTTAAAAAATAATAATATCTGGCGAAATAATGTAATATTTTGAAGTTGTTTGCTTTGCAATGTTTAAATATAAATAATTAATAGATTTTACCTAATAAAATTTTGATATTAAAATGTTGAATTTTGTATTATGTAATGTTGTAATATTGATTTTACGTGAAAAATTAGTTAAAAATGTAATATCCTGTGAAACAATGTAAAATAATAACTAGCGTTTGGTTCTACTACTATTTAAAATGGAAAATGTATATGGTTTGTAGAAGGAGTGCAGGTATACATTATTATTTATAATATTCTATTTGGGGATTTGTTCAGTTCCGACTTTTATGCCATGTAAATGAGACTGCGGCTTGCATGGTAAATTCATAAGGCAAATAGTGTTGCATAGAGCAACATTATAAGCTCATGTTCAATGCATGGCTGGAAAAGTTCGCACGTTTCCCGAGATTACTATTAATAATTTTCCATCGTGAGGCGAGAGAAAACGCAACTCCGAGGAAATAAAACCAATTCCGCAGCATCAGTCAATCCATTACCGAACTAAAGCAACAAGAATAAGAAAAAAAAGTAGACAACCATGTTTAAGACTATCTTCGCCTTTTAAAATGTATAAGGATGAAATGTTACTGCGGATACATCTATTTTTTATCCTCATCTCCCGTCGAAACTTTTATTCCCCCTGTGCTGTTGGTCGACGCTCTCGTCCTTTATTTTTATTTGGAATGCTAAAACGTCAAGCAACAGGCTATCGAACGATTATCTCAAACTCGGTGACAGGACTAACACATTTCAGTCGACAAGTAAAATCGAAGCATCGTGTATCTTTTTTAATTCTTTCTTCTTCTTCTTCTTTGTAACTCATTTAACACTGCAACTCGAGACTCGACGGCAATTAAAAAAATCCGATTAGCTCAGACACGGTGTGTCCGGCATTTACATTGCAAATTTCATTACTTACTAACTTGTTGATCCAACGGATTACACCAGATCAATAGCTCCGCCCCGCGGATTTCAGATGAATACAATACCCACTCGATTAAGGCTTATTACGTAATTAATGATAAGGCGCAGCGGTGAAAAGAAAAATATATAATGGACAGCAATTTCCTTTTGTCTCCATCAATTTTCAGCTATTTAATCAATCTTTCAGATATTACTTATAATTTACAAGTTTCATGAAGACACGCTATTAGACATTTCAGTTTAAATTCTTAGAAAATCGATAAAATTTTCTCATATGACTCAAATATGAATATTTAAATATAATGACTTTAGTGTAGTTAGAATTCTTTTGATCTAATTTCTATCAAAAACAAGTTATATCACTTATTATATGAATAATCTGATAACATTTAATATGAATTTAGTGCAAGGATTGTAGGTTTACGGGTATTTAAAGTGATATCAAAAGTAATAAAATGGAAGATATTTGATGGATGGTAAGGAATATTAAATAAATACTGAAAGCGTTTAAATCAAATCCATTGCACGAAGGTTTTTAATTCAATCGTAACTTTTGAGTATAACAGCGATAAATTGTCTTTGAGGATTTTTTAGTTCTTTTTTTTGCAAGTGGGTAGAATTTTTTTTATTGATATCGGGGAAAATTTATAAATGCGGGATTTGAATGAAAGAATTTGTGGTTCTGGCAAATAATTAAGGGCGCCCAATAAAAATGTGTTTGTGCGTGGAAAAAGGGAGGCGGCAATGGTCCTGAGCTATATTTAATGGATTTCTCAGTCCGTTTTTATCGTTTCTTTTTCTGTGGGCATTAGATCGTTAAGGGAGTGAATGAAACTAGGATTTGAGCAGCGCGAGATAAGGTAACGCAAGTTATCTGCGGACAGATATATTTAACGATTAATAAAAGAAACGCAGGGGTTGGGTTGGGTTGGGTTGGGTTGGTAGTCGCGTTCCTCTTCCGTCGGCTCTCGCTATAAAGATCTAAGCTTCTGTTACGAGATTAGGATAATGTATATTGAACGCGCAGCAATGCCGGATTTCTGAGGGGGTTGGAGGGTGGAAGACAAATAGGCGCTGCGCCTTCCAGCCTGAAAATCACTCGATCTTATGCAAGGTTCGATACATCCATTATATTGTCACATTGAGTTTCAGATTCTGACATGCCCACTATGTCTATATACTACGATCCAAGTTCCCGGCTACCGCTGCGGATAGATTCCATTCAAAACTGGACAACTTCAACAGAGGATCGCTTTGGTGACCAATCTGGAATCGCAACGAAAACTCGGCTGCAAACACGGAGAGTCGCCTACAGAAGCAACGGCTGCTCATGCCAGGACTTAACGTGCGGATGCTGCACTGGAATCAACATTCAACAGTTCAATTTCAATAGAGAAGGTAAACATACATACACACACACTATCCAATACTTGTTCGATCTTCAAAACCAACATTTCTAAAGAAATTCAATCTCCAACCAACATTTTATCTTAATAAAAATATTTTTAAACCTAACAAACAATTCAATAAAGGTATGTACACACTATTAACATAATTTATTACAATTATAAAAATACAAATTGTATTGAAATATATTATTTAAGTTCATAAATTGTAAAAACTGTAGGAGATTCATTGACATTGCTTGAGTAAAGTATATAAAAAGAATAGAAAATGTCAGAAGTGCATTAAAACAATGAGCATCCGTGGGCCAGTCACGGCATCCCTCGGGGCAGAGCTCTGGGTCTTCCGAGCGCTGTTATTTACGGCATCCATGCTGCACCCATTAATACCAAATGGTACAAATGGAAGGCAGAGTATGATTTCGCGGTCTTAGACCTGGCAATATCATAATGGAAATTTGTCCGGAACACTCTCAATCAATCAACCTAGCCTCTATTCCTCTCCCCACAACGCACCAATTTAAATGAATTAAAAAAGATGTGGTTTATTCTGTTTTTTTTTTATTTGATTCCTTCTTTATGCCTCGAATACTAATATATATGTTCGTGATTCGAATGTTTTATTGATATAAATTAAAATTATCCTGATTCCTTTATCCTATCCTGTTATACTGTATTTTTTTTCTCAAACCTAATCAATATCTCAATTTTTGTATCATATAGGTTTGATTATTGCCTAGGTTGTACGTAGAACTTGGGTATAGGTTGAGTATTAGATCAATGAGCAAAATATATAGATCTCGGATATACCTAAAATGTAGATACATGCAGAGCTTTAAATTATAAAGAATATATGTAGATCTGGAATATACATAATGCGTAGAGCTTGGATATACTTATAACTTCATTATACATAGTATTTCTGTATTCGTAGAGCGTAGAGTTTTGATAAAATCTTGGATATACCTAAAGTGTAGATACATGCAGAGCTTCAATTTATATAGAATATATGTAGATAACTTCATTATACATAATATTTCTGTATTTGTAGAGTGTAGAGTTTAGATATACGTAGAGCTTTGATATAGTTAGAGCGTAGATATAAAATATACTTGATTATTCGTAGAGCTTGAATACATGTAGAACTTTGTAATATAAATATACTTGTATATAGTTGATAGATAGTCTTGGATGGTGAAAACGTGACCTTCAACCGTATTTCCATCGCGTCTTCCATCCTAGATTAATGATCAGCATTGCCCGAGCTCACAAATTACATAATGCACGTTCAATTTTCGGTCGGTGTAGGGTCGGATGGAAGTTGTACGGCAGGAATGCGGGTGGTGATTAATACTGTGTAAATAATTGAAATGTTTTCAGAACTTTCGATAAGTTCCAGTTATTATCCGCTCCGTCGGAGTTTTTAATTCGCCATAAGACAAATTGCAATCGCTCGGCGTGGCTCAAGTTAAGCAAATACACTTTTCCCCTTTGCCAAAGGTTATTAATTATTTCAACGAATCGATGGAATGCCGAAAACCTTCGAAATATTGCTACACGTGGAAACCTACAGAAAGAGCGGGAAATTCAAACTTAAATCCAACAGTGTGATTAATTTCAAGCGTAGCAATAATAATATTGAATAGTAGAGCTATGTTTAAGTTAGTCAACGTTTGATGCCGCTACGCTTTATCATAAATAAAATGCCGGGCGACGATAATTAGAGCTGGAAATGAATTTTAGCGCTGATGAAATTTTAATGCAATTTTTGCCCTTTGTGTACGAGTTTCCTTTTTTATTTCTCTCTCCTTTTTTTACATTCATTTGTTTCTACTCCTTTTTGTTTTCATTTACAGGCTGCATGAATTTCACATACGACCCTTACGACTTTTCGATTTCTATGGATATGTTCATGAATTCCAACAAGGTTTTCAGCAATAGTGTATCAGGTACGTCTGTCTACTTACTTATTTTTTTTACACTTCAACTAAAATCTACGAGACAACTTCAGGTTATAGCTACTTTCCAATCTCTATATTTTTAACACATTTATTTTTTATGTAATTATAAATTAAAAAATTCCAATAATACAATTTTGTATATTGAAGAAAATAATAATTAGAAAAATTCAGAAATGTGGAATTAGTATTAAGTCAACATATTATTTCTGTTTGGGTTTACGTAAATGCTTGGACGAGGTGAAGGAATCCCTATTTTGCATGTGAGTACACGTATGCTGGACACAAACACGGGTCGGTTTTATATTTCGTATTTTTTGTTTCTCGTATATTTTTTTGTTTGTTGTTGTTGCCGCTACTGTGGCTAAATTAGTTTCGAAACTACGTCCATTTTAAAATTTACCATTTTTAATTTGGAAACCGACCGCCACCCCCGCACACCCCTCCGGGCAAAAGCTTTATGAATATGAAATAACTTGATGGAATCGTATCATTTGGACAGGAGGAAAACATACCAATTATTCCGTGCAAACAATATTAATTCAATTTATCCACTGTGCCTACAGAGAGATACATTTGCGATTATTATTGTTTAGTCTGTCCAGTTTTCTATTACATTCTGTTATGTATATATTTATACATACATATTTTGCAGTTATTTTTTTTTGTTGTCGTTTGTTTTGCTATTGTTTGTCAGCGTTGTTGTGTGTTTTTGTTTCAGCGAAAAATCCTCCCCCATTGTGCATTCCGGTGCCGATCCCTTATCTTCCCAGCGTGGATTTTTGCGCGAAATTGTTCGACATCCATACTCCTGGACAGAATTTGCATATGTGCTTGGATTTTGAGACTCGTATACAAAGGGCTCCGGTTCTTGTGTTACATTTCGACTGCATGCGGATGGGTAATGATGGTTTCGCTTTAGTCAAGCCTGGACAGCAAACCTCTACGACGACCACTACCGAGATCCCGGTTACGGACAATGGATACGACGAAGTCACTGAGATCAAGTACAAAAGTGCCCTTCTTCCACCCCAGTAAAACACCACAGATTAACGCATCGTCGAATCTTTTCTTTGCTTCTCGATGAACAGGATATATGAGGACTTGAGGTACAAAAGGTCTGAACTTTCTATAATAAAGCTGAGATTTTCACGTGCTTTCAAAACTTCATTTGTGATACGTAAATTGTTAGTTTTTATTTAACTAATTTATATTCTATTATTCAACTCTTAATTTTACAAATCATTCAAAAATCAATAAACAATTTTATATCTCATCCCACTTATAAATGCAATAATCTTGTTCCATTATTTATAATAACAAGGGTCAAACATTAATCCGATAATCTAGTTCCATTATTTATAGCAATTTTCATCCTATTTTTATAAAGTTTTAAAATATTATTCATTTCATCATTTTTCAATTATTATTTAAAAATAAACATTAGATAATCTTAATCTTACTTATAAATAGTATAATCTACTTTTATATCCACTTATCTTATAAAATACTTTGGTAAATTGTTAAACTTGTAATTATTCTTTACAAAATTATAAAATTATTTTTAATTGTAATTCCGATATTTGGAAGCCAAATTTTTATGTTTCTTTAAAAATGTATTTATTTCTAATATTTTTGAATAAATAAAGTAATTTTGATCTTTTCAAGACAAAATATTAAGTTTCTTGAAAAAAAAAAGTAAAGCAATTCTTATATTTTCAAGGAAAAAAATTAGATAAGTAATTTTGATCCTTTAAAGACAAAATTGTATGTTTCTTGAAAAATATATTTATTTCTAATATTTTGAATAAATAAAATAATTTTGATCCTATGAAAACAAAATTTTATGTTTCTTGAAAAAAAATCTGATTTTTTAAAGAATTTTTTTTATAATTTTTAAGAAAATATGATATTTTCCATGAATTTAATATAAGCTAAAATTGTATTGAATACATTAAGAATAAATCAAAATTTGATGGGTAATAGTCCTTTTATTGATGCACTTCCAGTTTGTGAGCAAATAACAAACAAGTATTTAGTTTAATGATCTTGCCTCGAAATTACAACTAATTGGTTTTGCTGTGTTAGTGTAATTTTGAAAGGGAGTAATTGAGAAATTGGGCAATCAAGGAAGTTACATCAAATAGTGAATAAATGATATGGACAAGTACCTGCCCTTGTTACCGTTAACTAGTTAGTTTCCTCTGTTCCTTTTTGGAAGTCCGATCGGTCAATTAAAGTCGAGTCCAGCCGATCAATACCAAGCACACACATTTCTTTTCTTTTATATTCAGCCGCCTGTGACAGCAGAACAATGGATACAATGACTAACTTATCACTTATTTGTCAAGGGTTTGACACGGGCTTGTCTGAATAATTCAAAATATCAAAAAAAAATAAGGTATTGGGAAGAAGCGAAGCCCTTCACATGGATTACCAATGCAACCAAAGGCCTATTATATATTAACGCCAATAGAACTACATTCGGAATTGCTCTGGCGCGAAGAACGCCCCAGGAATATTATATAAATTACATGGGAAGTAGTTGTAGCGGAAAAGCTATTTTGTAAATAGATTTTCAGCGTAATAGTGCATTTTGTTTCCTAGCCCTGGTGTATGTTGCTATTTTTTTTTGTTCAGCGTTTACTTCGCTATTAACGGAGGTTGTAATTATGTTCCTATTTCGCTTTATGGCCCTTCTGTTGGCGATCGATTCGCTATAAAATCCTCAAACCAACCCTTTCCGAGGCACAATTTATTTCCTTTTTAATCATTATTCACTAACAAAAAAAAAACAATATTATTCCCCGACAATAACCGAATCACCAGGGAACGTCCGTAATTCAGCATTCCCTTCATTAATTTCCAAATGAACTCGAAGGAAATAATATGGTTGTTTTGACAATATGTATTGTTTTATTAATTAGGTATTTTCCCTAAATTAATTAGCGTTACGTGGAAAAATAAAGTAGGTGTCCTCTTGAAAGGATCAATCAAGCTGGACTCACCTGAAAGGATCATAGCTCAAATATGTGACCGGAATGCTGGAATGCAATTTAACCTGTTTCTGTAGTCCTTGTTTTATCCTTGAAGTTTCTTTTTACATTTTTCTTTTTCCTATCCATCCTTGCAACGAAGAGGAATTAACGGAGGGCAGATTCCTTTTTGTCTGTACGCTAATACCCATTTGCAGCCATGATAATGTTGAAGCTGTGTTCGAACATAGGATTATTTTCACTAAACAGCAGCGTTATTCGGATTAATTTATGTTGGATTTTGCTGTTAACTGCTTACTTATAGACTAATCAATAACCACTCGAAACGTATAATTTTCGCTGCAATGGTTAGGATTTTTGAAAAAAAAAAATCTATACGCAATAATAATAATCCAAATTAATCTGTACTTGGAAATTTCGAAAATGCGGCAATTTAATCACATGAATTGGTTTCAGGACAATTAAAATGGAAGCTGCTTTGTTATATATAATCCTTCTTCAATTCAAAATTTAATAAAATATAGTTTTATATTACATAATAAATTTGTTATATTTTGATAGCTAAGTATCATTTATGGGTTATGGTAACTTCGTTACTTTTCAGACTTGGTTATGTATAAGTAAAACGTGAGAAACCTAAAGAACGAAATGTTACTTGGTAACCTAGGTATAACTAGATAACATAACTTAACTATAATTTTCAAGTAATTAGATTAGTTTACATTATTAAATAAAATTAGATTGGTTAGTTAGGTAGTACCATTTAACTTATTTAATGTTAGGTTAATTTAGGTTTGGGTTAAATTAAGTAAGGTTAGAGTTGATTAAGGTAGGTTAGAACAGAATTGGTTAGGTTATGTTTGATTGGGGTAGTTAAGGATAGTTGTGTTGCATGTTGCAAATGCAGGAAGCCGTTGTAATTCCTTGCGGAACGAACGCATATTAAATAGAATTGAATTAGTTGTTGATTGAATTGCAGCGACCATAGTTAATGCTTAGTTCAGTTGATTACATTTAATTATGTGGAATGAAATTTGGATCGATCACATCGAGTTTCATATGTTTGCTAGTTAACCACTCTAGTAACTTGGCTTGAACTGATTCGTTTCCCAGCTGATTTGAGGAAGTGGTCTGTGCATTAGTTCAGTGTAAATTTAAATGGGAATAAGTTGCCGCAGATGTTATTGAATCGGTCGTAGGACCGGTAGGGCCTTATCAAATATTCACAGCTGAGCTGTGCCGTATCGAAGTTCATATGGAGTTATATTTCTTCTATTACCGTTTCAATTATTCAGCGCAGCGCGGAATTAGGTTTTTACCCCGTTCGACGACGAAATTGATTCCGGTTCCCATTGGTATATGGAATGGCTGCAGAATTTGTTCTCGCTTTAGGGGATTCCCCATGCCTAATTGCTCTGGCTGATTCGCGAATAAAAAAAATACTGCGAGAAAAGAGAATAGAGAAGACGAGAAGAGGAAGGAAATTCGCGAGTAATTCCGGTTACTTTATTCCTCGTAAACGCTCTGGTAATTGCATTTTAATTGCTCGACGGTGCGTCACATGGATCATGGTAAATAATTCAGAAGACTCAATAATTTCGTTCAGTTTCATAAAGTCTTGACCTAAAGCGTAATTACTCATACATTATTTAAGCCAAACTCTTTTTATTTATTGGGGTCGTCTTTGATATTTTGTTACCAAACAGATAAAAACAATTATATAACATCTTAGTTATTAATAGAAATAATGTTTTAATGAACTATTTCATAACATTATTTCATAAACGTCATTAAAAATATTATTGAATCTCGTTTTAAAATTAATTTTGACAAGCTGTCAAACTTGTAGTAATGAAAAATGAATAGTGTCTTTATGTTTTCTGTACTTAAGGCTATATTAGATAATGGTTATGTAATTTAAAGATATAGAGGGAATAGAAAAAGTTTCTAATACTGGTTTTCATGTGAATTTTGGAGTAATAAAATAAAATTGGTTTGGTGATAAAAGGTAAGTTTGCTTGTGTCTTTTTTATGTGTAAAAGCGTTGTTAATGTCTAGCCACTAATAAATGTGTCGGTTTGAGGATGAAACGAAATTACCTGGAATAAGGTAAGCTACGTGTAGGACTAGTACACACGGTAGTTTATGTATAGGATCTGCGGTGGTATCGGATCGCGGCTTCAATAAAAAAGCCCGAAGAGCGGAATGTGCCTTGCATTAAGGTTTACACCTTGTAAAATTCCAAATGAGTCTTCACGAAATGTGTTGTTGTTGTCGCAGCCGTTGTTTGCTTTCCTCAATCCACTTTTTCTTCATCTTCCACGCGGTGTTTCTGACGCAACATAATTAAATTAGAAAAAAAGTAGAGTATTCCGATGTGGTCGTAAACAGAATGCGATGTAGGAGGCAAGATAAATGGTGCCGGTGAATGCATTAATAAAATATTATCAATATCCGAGACATAATTCTAATTTAATACGAAATCGATGCGGCATTTCGCACCATTATGCATGATTGCCGTTAATGTGAGAATAATTGCATAGTGGAAATAAAAGGAGGAAGGTTGACCTGATCCGTAGAACTATTTCAGTGTGAGAGAGAGAATTTATGGACTTCTGCCGGATCCGTGAATCATAATAAGATTACTGAAATTTCGGATCGGCGAAAGGAAATAAGTAGAGGAAGACATCGCAGGATGACGGGCGTAAAGAAAGGAGGAGAAGAAAAAAAATATATATAAAGGAACGGTGCCACTGATTCGCAGTAACTTTCCGTAACATACTCGTGTTTTTATGGGTCCCGCGAGTGCAGTTGGGACTTCGGGAAAGCCATCAAAAGAAAAATCCTGGCCCGAAACTTATGCACGCATGCATAACGTACAGGATACATCTTGCCATCGATTGCCACCACGCTCATTGTTCCTAGTAATTAATTTCTAATATAATGTGCATTCCCTGCGCCGGAATGCTCTTCGAGGTAATTACAGCTAAATTCCTACTAGACAATTGCTGCAAGTTCTTGTTACAGTCACCTTAGACCTCTATGAAACACTATATAACTTTACTATAACAAAAAGTTTTGGTAAAAAATTATACTATTAGCAGAAACAGATTCGCTCCTACATCGTTAATTGATGTTTAAAGTTATTAATTTATGTCTAGGTTTTATTAAAGACGTCCACATTACTACAGACTGCTTTTTTATTATTAATAATTAAAACTATAGAAGTTGAAAATTTTCACCAACAGATGGCGTATTGACAACGTCATTGATTCATCAATTATTTTAGTTTTGTACCAGTTTATATCATTTATTATACTAATCTGATCATCACTAAATTTTGATTTTTAAGATAAGTAAATAATTTTGCTGAAATAAATAAGTTTAATAGATGAAATATTAATTTCATTCTTATTAATCTGAAGTGCGAAATTGCAATTACTTCTTTTCGTTCCATCCTGTCTCTTCAACTTCTTCATCTTTATTTTCGACCGCTAATGGAGGCCAATTTGTGTTGATCGCGAAGCTCCATTTGCGCTTATCCGCTGCGGCGTCGTCATTACAGTGAAAAATGCTCGGAAAGTAATCTCCGCATTTTCTCCGCCATTTGCACTGCACACAGGTACAAACCGTTGTATCCACAGTTCTTTTCTTTCCTCTACAACCGTTCAATTTCCATCGCCACTCTTTCAGTTAGACTTGGACGACTAGCCTTTTCCACTCGCATGCTTTTCAGAGCTGACGATCATTTATTAAGTAAGCAACACGGTTACGACGAGGCGACTGAAAGACAAAGTTGCATAACTCATGAGTGCCGGATAGTGCAGGCAATTGCTTACGGCATAAGCGAATCACTTTTGCACTGATTTGTCGACAGACACGCAGGCTTTTCTTTACAGACTCGTTGAAAAATTGAAAGAGTCGCACTGTTTATTCATACGACGTTCCAAGTGGCCACTTGTCACAGGAAACGTTTATAGCTGCTCACTTTATGGTCATTATTATTCAAGAACATTTACATTATATGTTCTGTTTCTACAAAATAATTCAAAACACGCTTCTACAATTTATTTAAAAAAAATCACAATAGTTATTATATTTTACCAAAAGATGGCGTGTTATTAAATTACACCATTCATACTTTATTATTATCTTAAAATAATTTTATAGATTTTTTTTAATCAAAAGATGGCGTGTTATAAATTAATTTTTGATGTTGAATTGTAGGAAATTTGTGGATGCGCTTGGGATTAGAATTAATGTACAGGCTTCAAAATTAGAGACCGCATTTGGATAATCAATCTTGCATTTGCAAATTGCGTTTGAGTCGCGTGTAGTTGACAGTCCTGATTACGGTGCGTCGCGATTGACTAACGCAACGGCCGTTTGCGTAACGTGCGCGTTCCTTTTAGGAAGGGAAAATCGGGTTGGGGTAGGTACTGGGATCAATCGGGGGAACGACCGTAGTGAAATTAGGGCGGTCATGAAGGTGGCACAAAGGTCCCCCTTGAAAGTGGTCTGCGTCCTGGGACGTGTGCATTTCCAATCCATGTGCGAGCATGTAAATTTATAAATTAGTAGGTCATGATGGGAACGAACGTTCGAATTTAACTTTGAAGATTGATTCTTCTCTTTTTTTTCTCTACTTCCGGGTGTATGGTCCCAGTTAATTGAATTTTCTTATTAGGAACGTACTAATCGAATTACTTACGAACTAGTTTTTAAATAATTTTAAAATTAAAATCACTATTTTTTTTTTATCATTATTACAATATTTAAATTAAGTTATCTTTATCAAATATTTAATTAAACAAATTTTTTAAAATTAAAATATGACAAGATAATTTTATATTTTACTTGAAAGCCATTGAAGATTCCTAAAAGACGTAAAATTCTAAAAGTTTTCTAAACTATTTCTAAATTACTTATAATAAATCAAGAATTTATACAGATTAAGAAATAAGTATAAATTTAAAAACTTTTCTTCATTTAAAAGTAATTAAGTTAACATAATTTAATAATTAATTGTTAACTTTTCGTAAATTGATATTTGCAGGGTCTTTCGTTCAAGAAGGAAGGGAGCTTTAGTTAAAGTTGCGCAGTTTCGAGGAAATTGGACTCGCCTCTGTGCATATTCAGAGATTATTGACTATTGAGCAACTTTCAGCAAGTTAACTTGCGACAAGTTCTACGTACCACGTCGAATTCATAGGTGTAATTGCGGCGCGCATTCAACCACAGAATTCACACAATTATAACAATTATTTCATACACACCTAACTCGAGTGAAACCACACAAAAAATGAAAACAAAAGAACTTAATCAAATGTATTTTTTATATTTTTTTTTTGGGAGGGATGAAAAAAAAAATTAAAGAAGTTAGGGTGAGCGTGTGCGGGTCTAAACGTGTAGAAAAAACAAAATAAAAACATAATTAAAATTTCATATTAAATCCCGTGTGTTAGTAAAGTATGAATGTTTTTTTTTGTAATTTCAGGGAAGTTGCAAAAGGTAATATTCACATAATAAAATATCCTGTTTCTGAATCAAAAATAAATTTAAAAAAACGTATAAAATTATAATTGTTACATTTTTTATTAATAGATGGCGTAGTTTAAATTACTTTATTTATTGAGAAAAAAAGGAATTATATAATTCTACAATAAAATATTTATTTTACAATTTGTAAAACATTTTTAAAATCGTAAAAAAAATTGTTCTGATGAGTTTATTTAAAAAAAAAAAATTTGTTTGTGAAATTTGGAGTAGCACCGTTTGTTCGACCATTAAAATCGTACGCAATAAACAGTTTATTGGAGGGATCTAAATTAATTAACTCCTTTTAATTATCGACGGGCCAACCTGTTTTCCTGTCCTTTTCTCTCTCTCTGTTAGCTTCGCTCTGAAGATTTTTATTCTGGGAACTATTAATGCGTTAATTAGTTGGGAATACTTTCGTCGATTACTCGGTTTAATTATCGAATTAATTGAGGGCGCGCAACCCTTTCTACCCCAACCAAATTGTCGGTAAAAATTCCGTACGAATTAGTTTAAATAAATTTGCGGGATTTCCTAATACCGGACGGTTGCGGCATGTGTTTTGTGTGATATGTTTTATTGGGTCATTCGAGTCGGTAATCAATCATTCCATGCGGGGGTTCCCCCAATGCTTTCGGAAAAGCACCTCTCATCCTCTGATCGACGTCCAAACTTTGCCCCACTGTTTTAATCCATATTCAATTCCCATCAAAAGCGATCTTCTTTCATTCCCTCTCGAACAGAAAAATATCCAACAACACACAAACACAAAGCGTATAATCCTTTCACCATTTCCTTATCCACGCCAATTCCTGCTACTCCTGGATCATCGAAAACAAACCTATTCATATTTATATCAACACTTTTATATTAGTATTGAACAACTTTTAAACAAACAAACTAATACTTTCTTCATAAACTTTTAAACTAAATTTCAAAATAGTTAATTTTTAATATTTTGTGTATTTTATTGAAATAAATTGATTTAAATTGAATTATTCAAACAGGATAAAAACAGCAGATATTTTCAGTTTGTAAACTGTAAAAAAGTGCGGGTCCGATTTAAAGGATGGATTAAATAATTGAAATATGTTCTTATACCGCTAAGTCGAGCATACAGCTTAGCCGGGACCCAGAATGTAGACAATAAGTCTTAGTTACTTAGAGCGAATTGCAAAGCGGAAATCCATTCGTAAGTTCGAGAAGTCGCTTCTTGTGTATGCACTTGTACGCATACAATCCGAATATCAAAGCTGTAATTTAAATTAATGTGAACTTTGGATGTAGTAGCTGGAACTGCTTTTTTTGGACACAAAAAGCGTAGCAGATTTAAGGAGTTTCCTGTTTCCAACATAATTTTGCTTCAGAAGAAAGCGATTATTATTTACTTCTGCTTGATGAAAATCTTAATATTTATAAAACTTTTTAAATAATGAAAAATTACATATTATTTTTAGTTTTTAGTATAATTAAATTTTAATAATTTAAAAACTACTAACAATATTTAGTATATTAGATTTTGTGTATAAAATTGTGTTTTTGTAAAATAAAATCGGTGTTCGTTTTTTTTTTTAATACTGAGTGATGTTAAAGGCTTGACGTGGCCCTTCGTTTGTGTTTGTTCTTTTTTTGTTGGCTAAATGATTTATGCGGCCATTTCGGTTTAAGTTGGAAGGAAACCGCGATGAAAAAGGGGGATAATAAAAAAAGGGAGGTTGTGTTTGTTTGTCTTCGGTAATAATTATTTCCGTTTTAGAGTTGGATTCTCTGCATATCATTTTTATGATTTTTTTTGGCGGGAAAACGTGCATGTCGGATCCGGAGTTGAGGGTTCGTAGGTCAGGAGGTTGCAGCAAAACGTAATTGGTGCTTTTAATAAACATGTAGAGATAATCTGGGGGGGCGGTTTGAGAGGGCGAGCGGAGGCGGATGAAAAAGCTGTAAGTCATCTGAAATGCAAATATTTGCCCTTTTGGGCGGGCGCTTTATAGCCGGTTAAATATTTGTCTGCGAGAAGGGAAAATAAATAACGAAGGAGACGCGCGCGAAACTGGCCACGCGGACTTACTGCATCCAAGTAAACCCCCTAACCACCTAGGTGGTCGTCACCTGGGGTGGAAGGAAGTCAGGAAAACAAAGGAAGAAGTGGCGCTAATTGTAAGTGTGTGTGTGTGAGGGGGGTTGGTCGCGAAAGGGGGACCGGCTCCGGAGGGTTCGAGGGGGGTAGTTTGTGCTTCCTGGAGTGCGTTTTAGGGGTAGGTCGCGCAAGCGCCATTTTGGTCCATCCTCCCTTTGAAAAGCGACTGCGATGCGAGATGCCAGTCACTGTTGCGCTGCTTAGGACGACGTCGACGGTCGTAGACCTGAAGAGCGCCAACGCGTGTATCGCCAGGATCCAGTGTTATCCGAGTGACCCAAACCTCTGTTCTTTGTGCATTCCAACCAACAGCGATAACACCTCTCCCCCTTTGACTCACCAAAACTTTCGGTGAGTTTCAAGAAGTTTTATTATTTTTCAAAAATTCCCAAAAACTTTTTTCAACTTTTCAAAACTTTCAAAACTACCCCACGTGCCTCCAACGTTAATCAACATTTACCAAAAACGACAATAAAAATGTAAATAAAATTTTCCAAGCGTAAAATATTACATAACGTAAATAGATTACCAGAGGCTATTATAGACATATACATTTTTTTTTTCATCCCTTTCTCTTTGCGACGGCCGACGACAAAGTAAATTAAGTTAGGGAGAAAAAACGCACCTAATTGGTGGAAGCGCCGGGTTAGAAGCAACATTTTTATTTAACAAAAACACTTCGTCAAAATACTTCAAATATTTAAATTTACACGACAGAAATAAACGAAGTATTAAATTTACAAACAAAATATTGCATGTAAATTAATTCAATTTTAAAAGTATCATCTTTATTTAATAACAAAAACTAATTTATATAATATGTTTAAAAATTACATAATAATAAATTGAAATTATGCAATCAATTTTATATTTTGTAACGAAACGAAAAATTAAGTTTTAATAATTACCGTAAATTAATCACTATTTATTTTGTAAAGCAAGTAGATATTTTATAAAGTTGTAATTATATAATTTATATGTATTGAAATATATATTTTTTTAAATTAATTACACATATTTTATAAACTTGAATAATTTAATAATGTTTGTATTTAAAATTATTAATAAATAATTATAAAAATTTCAATAAATAATTAAGTAATATTTACTTAAGTTCATTTAAAAATGAAAGGAATTTAATTAATTAATAAATCAATAAAGACATTGAATATATAATGCTTTTAATTATAAAATTTTAAAAAGTAATTAAAATAAATATGTGGTTAAATATTATATAAGTTAATATTATTTTTTTTATAAGTAAATGGATTAAAATAAATTAGAAAAGCTGGTATGAAATTTTATAATAAAAACTGTATAAAAATTGGTATTGTGTTTCTTAATAATAAGATATTTAATATTCGTATTAAAATGATATTTTATATAAAGCATTTTCATTTTAAGAAAATATGTAATGAGGCTCTGAAGTAGGATACAAATGCAGAATTTGTAAGATTTCCGTTTGAAAATGAAAAAGTTTTATATTTGAATGAAAAATGGAATGCTTTGAAAGTTAATTGAATTTAAAATTCTTTTACAAGATAATAATATTATACATTTTCAATTAATATAAAAAATATTACGTAAACAATTTTTTGTTATTAAAGAGTTTAAATAATTGAAACGAAATTTAAACGAAAAAAAAAATTGAAAATATTAAACTAATCGGTATTGGTTTTCGGTATTATATAAAAATAAAAAATAAACAAACTTTATGTTTGCTATGAAAGCAAAATATTTTGTGATTTTGATGTAATCGAAACACGGATAAATACCAGAATCGCACGTAATAAAAAAAGGACAACAATAAATCCAAATTGGACAGCAGGAGTGTATAAAATTGCATTCATTTGCTCGCAGGAATTGGGATCGACGGAAAAATAGTAATACATCATTTATTTGTAGAAACACAGTTTTTACTCTAAAATCATATATTTTTTATATACAATTTCTTAAATAATAAACCTATTTTCAAATATGAAAATTGAATCTATAACAATTATCTAATTTTTTAAGATTAATTGGATAAAGCGTGGAGATTGTAGCTTTCATTGTAAATTACTTTTTTAATGACATTTGCAAAATATTCTATAATCAGAGGGGAAATAATACAATTATCTTATTTAAATGAAGATTATGTTATAATATGAATTGAATTAAACAAATTTATTTTAATAAAAATTTTGTAGTTTTTCGATATTTTTTAATTAAAAATGAAAATATTAAAACGATAGAAAAGTAATAAAAATTGTGAGATTTACAAAAAATCGATTGATATATTAATTAATAAATATAACAAATTGAATATAAAATTTATGCGATAAAAATGTAATAAAAATGAGATTATTTATAAAAATTGAACACCTGCACTTGCAGCTGCGTTTAAACAATCCTTATTTGGGCACGAAAATAGTGCGTTTCGCAGAAAACAATAAAAATTAGGCGATTGTGCGGGTGAATCATCTGCAGTTGCGAATGAAAAATATTTTATTAAACTTATTATTTTTCAATTTCTCAAAAATAATAATTTGTATTTCTTTTTATATAAATATTATTACATTTTTTTAAAATAAATTATTAACTTTTCATTATGGTTACTTGCATTGATTAATGTAATTGTGTATTTTTAAAAACTTAATGTAATTCAATATTTCTTTAAATAACAAATCGCATTTTATATATTAAAATTATTTAACTTGGTAGAATTACAAAATTGAGTAGTTTCGAAAAGCATTATTTGCCAAGTGACTTACAGATGTACTCGTTCGTTGAAATAAAAATAAGCTATTTAAACGCTTATCGAAACTTAGCAAGTAATTAAATTAAATAAAATAGTAAATATTGTAATTAATAATTCATTAATAAAAATTATAAATGATTTCGTATATTTACGGATTATTTAATTTATATTGTACTGTTTCGCTGAATTTTAATTACAAATGAAAATAATTAAACTATAGAAAATTAATAAAAATTGAGAGATTACCGAAAAATCAATTTATATATTAATTTAGTTAATTTTTATTTAAAGCAATTCTAACATAAAATTTATGCGATAAAAATGTAATAAAAATGAGATTATTTATAAAAATTGAACACCTGCACTTGCAGCTGCGTTTAAACAATCCTTATTTGGGCACGAAAATAGTGCGTTTCGCAGAAAACAATAAAAATTAGGCGATTTTGCGGGTGAATCATCTGCAGCTGCAGCGATTGCCGAACGCTAATCACCAAAATTATTTTATTAAAACTTATTATTTTTCAATTTCTCTATTTAAACGCATATCGAGACTTGCCAAGTAATAAACAATCAATTAAAAAAAATAGTAAATATTGTAATTAATAATTACTTAATAGAAATTATAAATCATTTCGTGTATTTACGGATTATTTAATTTATAATGTACTGTTTCGCTGAATTTTAATTGCAAATGAAAATAATTAAACTATAAAAAAATAATAAAAATTGAGAGATTACCGAAAAATCAATTAATATATTAATTTAGTTAATTTTTATTTGAAGCAATTCCAACATAAAATGTATGCGATAAAAAAGTAATAAAAATGAGATTATTTATAAAAATTGAAAACCTGCACTTGCAGCTGAGTTTAAACAATCCTTATTTGGGCACGAAAATAGTGCGTTTCGCACATACGATAAGAATTGTAATAAATATTAAACAAATATTTGAAATGCATGAAAAGTGTATTTTACGCGTTTCGATTCGAATAAATTGAAATTACTAAATTATTTTAGATCAATTTTTTGAATTAGAAAACCTATTTGACAATAATATATTTTAGTCTTTAGTCAATAAAATCATTTATTTTGTTAAGATTTATTACATATAATAATTATAGCACTACAAATTGCTTAAATTTAAACTATTTCTTGAACGATATTTGAAATATATTCTCTGATTAGGAAGAAATAACACAACAACAGAATCCACAGGCCAATAACAATTCACGACAACATAATTAACAAGTATATAAATAAATTAAGCTCGTCAACCACATCTACATACTGATGTTCGACCTGGATGACCCATAGCTGGAGTCACCTATGGGGCTGGTTCAGGGGACGGCCGGGTCTTTCGTCATGAAAGGAGGGTAGCCTTCTGTCCAGTTTGGGACTCTTAGTCTTCGCTATAATTCAAGGAAACGTTTAAATATATATATATATATATTTTTTTTTTTCATTCCATCATGTTATTATTATATAATTTCTCATGAAATTACAGTTACGTAATGATATGGTACGTTTTAGGTGGAATTCATAAAATATTGAAGGTTTAAAACGATCCATTTCTTTAACATTTATTACATTATTACAAAATTTTCATGATTGATTTGATCATAAATACAAATACGCTTTTTACTTAAGTAACAATTTTGTGAAACGTATTTGTAAATTAAAAAAATGGTTTGTCCGGTGATTGATTTTTTGTTATATGCAAATGCGGTTTTATAATCGAATCAATTCATTGTTAACTTTTTATAAAAACGGAAAGGTAAATGTTTTCAATTAATTTTATGAAATAAATAGTGGTGATCCGGCAACGCGGAAATATTTAATTTTCTTGTTTGTTCCATGTATAAATTAGGCATTAAACGGGAAATTCGCAGTTTAATTTTTGTTTGTTTGTTTATTTTTCAATAATTGCATTCGAAATTATGTATGCTTTATAGTTGCATAATTTATTTCATTATATTCTATCTGACTTTAGTTTTATGTGACCAAAATTCATAATTTTGTTTCATATGCAAAAATTTCCAAATATTTTAAGTTAATTAATTAAAAAAATTTCTTGAAAATCTAAGAAATTATTTTTTTTTTGTTATTTTGATGATTTGAAATGGAAGAATTAGTCGTGTTGTTGGAACGTGTTAAAACAAAATTCATTAGAATTATATATTGTAAAGGTACAGATCAGATATTTTAGCACGTAATAAACGTGCTTTGTAAGGTAATGTTTTACTTGTATTTGCAAAGCATTTCCTTTATAAACTACGAGAGCTTGGTATTATTTTTTATTTAGTGGTCACCCGTTGCTTAACTATTGCAGCTGTCAAATATCAAGGACGCTTTGGTACTTTCGTTTTATTCTGTTATAATATTATTATCAAAATACAAAATATGATTTTACAATATTGAAAAAAAATTGAAGTTAAAAACGAATTTTAAAGAAAAATTTAAAAAAATGTTTGGTTTAGTGAAGAATAATGATCATCTATATACCTCACATTGCTTAACTATTATTATAAGTTGTCAAATGTCAAAGACGCGTTGACACTTCTGTTTTATAACAAAAAATCTTTTTGTCAAAAATGAAATTGTTTCTGTCAAAAATATGAAATTTTCGTTTAATTTTTTATCTATTTTTTGTTGTTATGAAACAAATTTTCATGAAACACAAATTAGATTACAGCGTGGATGATATTATATGAACAATATTAACATATTTATTGCGTTCCTCTTTTGGGCTATGAATTTCTGGTTAAATATTTTTTTAATAAACGTTGCATCCTAAATGGGGCGGCCGCAGCCGCCGCCGCCCAATTATTGCCGCATCAAGATACGGCATATTTATGGGGCGGCACTTTTAAAATCCCATTACGCCTTGTAAAAATGCAGGCCGGTCGCCGTCCCATCCCACGCAAAAAAAAATTATATAACAAACAACAAAAAGTAAGGAGCGAAAACAGAACATATAAATATGATTAAGAGCACCCAGGAAAGTATTACATATTCCTGGTAATGTCCTTTAATCTAATCCTGTCCAGCTTTATTTCGCACTTCTGTTTAATAATGTCCTCTCTTTATATTTTTTGTAAGAACATATTTCATGGTTCGTTATTTTGTTCAGAAATTCTGTTTTTAAAATCGCAGTTAATGCTGTTTAATATTCCCCTTACCGGATGAAAATGCGTCGTCCCTCCGACTGAGGGGATACAGACGCGTCCCACAGTAATTTTAAACGTAATTATGTGTAAATTGTATAAATATTTTATGCCTCATTATTTTGTTTAGAAATTCTCGTTTAAAATCTCTACTCACGTTGTTGAATATTATTCCGGTATACAATGCAAATTCTTAAGTACTTCACGATGGACAGAAATGTCCAATATTAAAAATTTAAAAAAAATGCCTTTTTTTTTAAATTAACGATAAAATACTTTATGTTTTGATGTAAATACTCTTACATCGTTACTTAACTTTATCTTAACCTAATACATCGTTACATAAGCATACCTAATATTATTATTATTATTAATTTAATGCTAATTGAGTGTTGTTGGGTGGTTAAATTTGGAGGTGAATGAATTAGCGTGAAAGATTTGCGAGGTACGAATATGAATATGTTTTAGTAAATTTAATTACACAATAATGTACTTAAACGTTGAACTTGCAAAGAGATACAAAACAACGGAACAACAACAAGAAAATTACAGGAAAACAAAAAGAAGCAGTGGTAAAGGATTCTGCTGGAATGTTAACAGAATTAGCAGAAAGTAATTAAACAGACATTAGACATGCACGTTGGTAATTGCGACGAGCTTATATTCAGCGGTGAGCTGATGCATAAACGGTGTTACTGGAGGCGACAGATGGTGCCACCGCAGCTCCGTGATTGGCGGAAAAAGTCACGTGATTGATTTAACCTTGATTTAGAGGTCACCGCGCTTGGAATAAGGACAATTTGATACAATGTACTTGCTTTTATTTTTGTTTCATCCGGACGCGTCCTGAAATCCCCACGTGTATCGATATTCCATTATTCAAATTTTACATTTATAACCCGCAAAAACCGAACCGGCATTGATTTTGATTATAACTGTCATACAATCGCGCCTACGCGTATCGAATGCACCAAATAATAATATCACATAGACAATTACTCCTAAAACACAATTACATCGTTTAAAAAAATATATTGCATAATGTTTTAACATAAATTAAATTTCAAGTTTTCATGTGTTATAATTATTTCCGTTACATGGAATTTTTTTTTGTTCGCTGTTAAATAATATTGTTCATTTGAATATAAATGAAGTTAATGAAAGCCTTTCAGGATTATCAATTAAATTTTTAATAATAAATAATATTTTCCATTTGTTTTCAGTTTTTCAGAAACGCAAGGTAAGGTAAAATTACCATTTTTATTTCTCGGTGGAGCGTGGATGTAACGAGTTTTAATAATTCAATATTTTGATTAACTTTGCATCAAATAATTTGCACAAAAATACTTGATTTAAAAAATATTTCAGAGGAATAATAAGTAAAATCTCTATTTTTTGTAATTCTGTGGAGCTTTTATTTTCAGTTTTATAATTTTTCATTAAAATTTCAGTATATTTTTTTTTCTATTTAGTTTTTAAACAATTTCAAAATGTCAACTTATTTATTCTTAATATTTTGTTATGTAAGAAATGTAGGAAGAGTAACAAGTTCAGATTATTTGGTTTCGGATTGTAGTGTGAGTAGAGGAAGCGACAGGTTTATTGCAACATTGTATTAATGGGGCATAATTGGCGGATCATGCTGGTAATTGATGACGTATGCATCTGAATTGTTTAATTATTTTGATTACCGCGTTCCACAGCGGCATATTGTTTTCCCTACGAATTGTTCAATAAACGTTCGATTTGGCCGCCACAAAGTTGGAATTTCCAGCCGCCGCCTCCACTGCCGCCGCCGTGACCAAGGACCAAAACAACAAATCCATACTGGGAATTGCTCCATTACCGAAACACGCGACCCTGACTTAAGGATAATTCAAAGTTCCACTTAGCATTATTGAAATACATTCCATTTAATTAACAACCCATCTTTTTATTTTGCCACGTATACATTATTGTTATATTTACGCTTCATTCATTTTCCTGTCAACACACAAATAATTCAACCAAATCAATTGGAACAATTACATAATAAAAATCATTTAAAAGAAACGTCATATAAAAAAAATATTTTTACTATTATTTTATTTGTATACAAATTTAAAGAATTTTTCGTATTCTCATAAAATTTGTAACTAACTAAATTAGGTTTAGATTAACATTTTTAGAATTTGAAAAAAAAAGTTGTATGAAAATATTAGTATAATTTTGGTTTACTTTTTATATGACTTGCAAGAAATATTATTATTGGTAATTTTTTTTCTGAAAAATTTACATCTGTTTGAAATCAGATTGAAATCGATTAGAGCTGATGTGGCAATCGTAGCAAGGAAATTGCAAATCCTTATGCAGATGCATGTTTTTACATTTTTTCGCTTAAAATATATATTTGAAATAGGAATGCGTGCGAGTGAGTAATATAGTCATCACTATATGATTTAGCACGTGGATGTATTTTTGGAGTTACAAGACTGCACCGTTCCTCATCCATCACCGTCGCAGCCACTCGGCTCCGGATTTCCAAGGAAGGTTAGTGTTTTTGAGGGTCCGGGACAATTTAATCCCGGCATGATAAAGCAAATATCTCAAAATATACTCAGTTATATAAGCTTCGGAAAAACAAAAAAAAAAGAGAAGTATGAGCTGATTCCATGAATATTATATTATATCTGTAATCTGTGCGTGATGAAAAATGCAAAATTTGAAAACAATTTCAGGAGGGACAAAAGAAAATATGAATATATCTGGAAGTAAGCATTCCATTACGCGGTTTAAAGGTAGAGGCATTTTATTTCAAGACCATTTGATAAATTGTCAAAGGATAAAAGGGACTCCTTTCGGAGGGTCAAATGCGTTATGCGCTGCCTTTTTGATTCTTAAACACAATTTGCGTGTGGAAAAAAGGATTTTTCACAGTTAAATCCTTTGTGTCTCCAATAATTATTTAAATCTCGCGGGTGATTTAATAATATTTTGTGATAGTCCATCATAAATTCTCGTTCGGGGATTTCCTGTTTTGGCGAAAATGCGGATGTTTATGGGTTCTTCCGGTCGCGATAAATACAAGCCCTGTTGTCTGCTTTCGTGTTCGACAAGGCCGAATAACGTGCGATTCCAACGCGCGAAATTGCATTGACAAATCATCGACTTTTTAATAGTCCTTCCATTTCATAATTCTAAAAGCAATTAACCTGTAAAGCGAATTATGTAACTAAAACTGAAAACTAAAATAATAACGACAAACTATTTCGAAATTTTGAAACGGAAATATATTTTCCAGTTCGAATTAAATTTTATTCGTACATGCATACATTGTTGAAAATGCAAAACAAACAACAAGAAAATAATACAAAAAAAATAAAATTTGTATGTATATGCACACACAATAATATAGGGTTTAAATAAACATCTGGATGTTTGTACGTGTTACATTCGATAACAAAATAAACAGTTTCGTTCGTTAACACGGAACGTGAATTATCGCTTGATGTAATTCTAATAGCGTGGCATGCGATCGGATCGTGTTAGATTTTCATCGCGTATTTAATAAATTTATGTTCGCTAAATGCTTCTGATGACCATTTTCCACTCCGCTTTCATCACATAAGTTGTTTCTCCTTAGTTATTTTTATTTTTATACCTATTATTCTAATCTACATAAAGTATACATAATTTGATGGACCTAGGCGCGTTACTCGCGGAACTCCGGATACGTTCCTCCATATTACTTCAATTTACTTAATACCTAAACTACTATACTAGATTATTCATAAAATTTTAATTTGCAAATTTTTCTATAAAAATAATATTTTCAATCGTACAGAAATATATTTATTTTAAAAGTATTTTATAAATTTATTGGTGCGTCCACTATACGCCTGAAAATATACGTTATGACTTAACATTTCTTAAGTATGGTTAAGAAAAAAGTTTTAGGAATTATTAGTTTGATAAAAAAAGTACTGAAATATTTAAATTATTTCAGCGAAATGAGATTTAGATAATTAGTTATCATGTGGGGTTTGTGGAATTCGCATTTGACTAATGATTTAGAATTTCCAGTTGCAACCGTAAGTGGTTGCAGGTTCATTATTGGAATTGTCCTTTTTCTGAAAGAAAGCGGATAAAAAAAGGAAGATGTAGACTAAAAAATAAAGATAGATCCAAGAATTATGGTATGGCCTTTTCTTCAAAATGTATTCGTGCTCTTAATGCGATTACCGAGTGGAGTTCCATGTTTTCCGGATTGAGAGGAATTAATATTACCATTCGGTAGGTAAGCACGGAAAAATCGGAACGATTTTGCCAGTGTCCTTACGCCCCATGTTAAATAACACACAGGCTTTTGCGTAGTAAAAAGTTGGATCAAAAAAGGAAAGAAAATAAAAGAGCATATGCATATACACAAATACACACATACAGAGTGCTTCGAGGAGTTTTCAGCCATGCTAACAAAAGATCATATTCATATAATGCAGTTCGAAATATAATGGATGGAAAAGTTCGTCGATATTTGTTGAAAGCGCTCTCTGCGAAATATTTCAGAGCAAATACTTCTGGAGCGTTGCATTGTGTACAGTTTAAAAATATTGTCAACACGATCGCAGATTGTGGAAGCCGCTTTTTTGCAACAAAAAAAAGTTTGATATATCAGTTGATTGTTGATCATCCTGCAGCCTTTTGCCGAAGGATCCTTTCCTGCTGCGATCAGTTCAAGTGCGCTCAGCGCGATGGCGCCAGCATTTGCATACTGCCCAAACATTTAATTTGTTATGCAACTCGCTGCTCTCTCCCTGCCGCGCTTTTAATGGAAGAACCTTATCCCAGGAGGATCGCAATGTAAACACATAAATATGTAACGTGTGAATCGTGCACGGGTCGAAATCGTGTTGGATTTGATTGTAATGTTTTATATATATATACACACACACACACAGTAGACAGACATAACCTTGGGGGTTGAAACGGAACATTTTTCTTATCATGATTTGTCCGTATCTCGGCTCGGACTTTTTGACCACAGCGCAATAAATCGTCGTCCTGTTAATATTTAATGGAAGTGCGGGTGGAAAAAGGGAAAAAGGCTTCCGAATAAAACGGAAAAGGTATAGAGAAAAAAAAAATACTGAGCAGAACGTTAAAGTTAATTGTATTCTTTTTTTTTGTTACTAATTAAATTTTCGCTGCTGTCCGATTGTATTGTTGCTGGTTGAATAACATGCGTCTGGAGAATGTAGCTTCTTCTTGCTTCGCATTTGAATGAAAAGAAGCTTACATTATTCATACATTTCTTAGGGGAATTCCCTAAATATTTATAAAATCAATGCGGCTCGTCTCTGTTGCTCGCACCAATCCCATTTAGCCCAATGTAAACGCCGATGCATTTTTAATGCACACAACAGCGGCCAACAACAACAACAACATTTCATCTAATTTACTCCACATTTATCACTTGCACGTTGTTATATATTTTTTTCAATGTTACGACGATCAATCACGTTCTAAAAAAAATTATTCACTTGAATAAAGTATTTACTGCATTATATATACATTTTTTTACTCGTAATCAAACAAATGTATATAATGTTGCTAGTTTTTATTTCAATTGGAGCCCCACGTTAGTCACCAAAAAAAATAAAATTACTTATAATCATAATATGTTTAACTCAAAACAATCAGATTGATTACATAATCTAACTTTAATCTATTGATCATATGAAATTACTACAGTAATTAATAAATTTAATTGATTCTAATTTGATCTTAAATATTTTATTTTGGATCAAAATCCAATTGAAAACAATGTTTCATAACAGTACATTCGTCGTCGTTGTCCATAAAATTCTATATAGAGTATTTAATTGAAAGTTGGCAAAGTGGAGTTGTCGGAACCGAACAGTAAATAAAGTTGTAAAATCCAGCATTGCGCTGTCCCAATTAACATATTCCATTATCTCAAAATTCACTATGCGCAGCTATTAAAGAGAAACAGCGAATAGTTTTCCTATGCGGATTTCCCCGAAAGATTTGTGGACCAGTTTCGGATCCAATACGGAAATCGTATAGAAATGAGTTATGTCTCCTCCCGACGATCGAGCAACGCTACATTAATTCCAAAGCGGACATATTTCTACCCAAAAAATTCTACATACTTCCATGTATTTATTTTATATGCATTTCATCCTCCACGAACGCAAATGAATTACGATTCAAACTTTCACAAATAATTACGCAGTAAATTTATTTATATTTTGCTTTGATTTACAATCTGGGATTCACAATTGTGTATTTTTTTTAATTGTGTAATATGTTTTTTGAACAACGTAATATTATCTAACCTTAAATTAATATTTGCTTGTGTCATTATTGTCGTAATAATGTTATGTTTTGTACTATACTTAAGTTAATGAAAAAGATGTAGGTACTAATTATATAAAGGAATAGCTTTATATTTGATCCTGTCTTTACTGTCATAATCCTTAATTTAATCATTATCCTTAAAATAATTGTAAGTTAAAATACCTTTACTCATTTAATTACTGTGACTATAAAGTTTACGATCATTAATTTAGCAAAATATTTAATTCATCTAATTAGGAATATTGTGTGATGATCCTTAAAAAAATTAAATTGATTTTGTGTAAAATTATAATACGATTCATTACTTATTTTATTACTGTCACTAAAATTTAACAAAATCTATGATGAAAATCTATGATATAAAGTGATAGTATGTAGGATTCGTAAAACATGTGGAACAATGATAGAACTTCTACCTAAAGTTGAGGATGTTGCGATGTCGACAGGAAACAATCGCGTGTTTCTTTGGCGTGCCAATTTATCACTGCACTCATCCTCATCCTCCAGAACGAACCCCACGTTTCGGTTCCTATCGAGCGATGAATATATATGTTAGGCATACCTAATTACGCGCTAAATTGCCACCTCCCTGAAAGGTATCTATTAATAGAAGAATAGATTATGCACTTACATAATTTCCGACAGATTCCATAAGTGCCGTTAGAGTATTCAGTAAAGTGACATTGAAAATATTGTATTATAAATTACTTCATATCATTATTAATGATACTATTATATAACAATCATTACGAAAAATTGATTTATTCAGAGTAATCGACGAATACATCATCATATAACATTTATATACAAATAAAAAAGAAATATATGAATATTTCAATATTCATTTTTTCAGAATTGTAAAGAATTTTTATAACATTATACTACATTTATATAATTTTTCAGTTTTAGATAGATTCTGTTTGTGAGTTACGTAATCTTTATTTATTTTATATATACTAAATTATAATGAGATCATTAAATCTGTGATAGTATTACATAAATTCATGAATTAATATTAGGGGAAAAGTTTGTATAGTTCCAAATTAGTTATAAAGTAACATTTTAATGGTTGTTAGTATTTTATAAAGTAGTTAGCAAGACATCACTTGCAGCATAATGTGGCTTATTATACTTGAATGGTGCATATCGATGTATTCCTTTGAGTGGCTTCAATTTGTAGAGTAGTAATTACATCCGTTAATCAAGTTTTTAACCTGATGGATCGTCAGGATGTGTGCAGAGTAGATCCTTGAAAAATCAACAAAAATTTTCGTAATATTCTGTTGCTCCACATTGGAGCCTACGTTTTTATGCCTCCAGTTTCTGTCCTCTCCTTCAGCTTTCTTGTTACCAAGTCGGATTTAATCATTCAAACAGGAGTCTCAGTCCCCCGTGACTTACCGTCAAAGGGAGCCTCCGTCGAAAGAAAGTTTCCTAATAAACGAACGCACACACATCCCGCGCCTGGCTGCGAGTCGGGGATTCCCCGAAAAAATCTCGGCGCACGCTTTCATAATTTCATTACCAAAAAAAAGATGTTGAAAAAAAAAACAGAGGCCTGAAAATAATCCGTTGATGTAATAAACGGCGAAGGGACACAAAAGGCGGCTTACCGGACCGCCTCTCGATAAAGTGCGCATCCGAGAGCGAACGAAAAGGGAAAAACATTACGTAACGCGCGGGGCGAGAGGAGCCGAAAGAAGGGCGGGCCGCGACAACCTGGCCCTGCTTCTTTCATCTAGCGCAAAGCGACGGATCCGTTTTAATACCGCGCCGGAATTGCGGCATAAGCAAACTTGTGATTTGTGGGATTAAGTTTAAATTAGTTTGGTCGCTATTAAGTTTATTGTTTCGCGCGTGCTGTTAATTTATTCATGCGACCGGAGGGATGAGTGCCTACTTAACGTCTTACCTACTAGCCTTTTGTTTAAGCGAAACGCAAAAGGATAACAAAAATTTGATGCACTAACGTCTCATAGATGTAATCCTTGCTACAGTTTATGTTACTTCGTCCATAACAGGCATTACCAGATGAATAAATGTAGTAGCTCTAAAACCAAAATGCCCCACGTTGGTCGCCATAAATGACTTATATTTTAAATAATTAAATTGAAGTACAAAAAAATATAGTCATAAAAAATCTGTTTCATGAAGACTTTAAAAAATAATCCTTGTAGAGAATATATCAGTAAAACCTTATATTTTTATAAGTAAAGCACAGCTAGGGTATTAACATATTAATGAACAAAGCTTTCAAAATATTATATACGAAATAGATTACGTTTAAAGATTAATTTAAGCCCCACGTTGGTCGCCAATTATTTTATTTAGTTTGAATAATATTTTTTTGATAAAAAATATGGATATTTTTTCAATTTATTCTCATGAAAAATTAAGTTCATGTAAACTTTGTGATGTAATCCTCGAAGTGAATATTTCAGTAAAAACGTTGTTCGCAAGTAAACCACGGCTAGGGTTTTAACAGATTAATGAAGATAGCTTTTAAAATATGTGCTTATACGTAATCGGCACATTACGTTTAATGGAGCTGAAGGCAACTTTACGCCCACGTTGGGCACCAAATATTACTTACGATTTTAATAAAATTATATAAGAAATTTTACTTTTCAATTTGTATCAATTAAGTAATTGAAGCACTTAAGGATTTTGGTTGTGAAATAAAAAATACTTATAACATTTTCTTAAGTGATATAATATGTAATGTTGGTATGATGGATTATTGTTTTGACTATTAAGGTATAAAAATAAGATTGAGATAGACTGTTTTTGTAATAAATAAAATGTAAAATGGGATGGATGTGGTTTTCAGTTGTTGGTGCAACCACTCAGGAAATGGTCGTAAATAAAATCGCATTAAATAATACATATTTAATGTTTAGCAGGGAAGAATATGCGAGAGGGCGTTTAGTGGTGTGCTTTGTTTTTCTGCGCTCGAGTTCGTTTCTGTATAAGCCATTGATTTATGGACGTGGGGCTCTTCTCCGTGGAAAGTTACCGTTATGCGAATAATGAGGTTTTTACGATGCGCGCCGCCGTCTTACTAAATAAATTCGCTGATAATGATGCATGGGGCTGCGATGTTTTGGAGGAATCTTCGGCGCTCCGCCCCAGTTACAACTGGGATATGAAAGATGGCCGGGTGAAAATGAATAAAACAATGAATCAGTGCTCACCCTCATCGTATTTCATACCGAACTCGGCGCAATTCCGTAACCATAAATCGTCTTCCTTTTAAACAAACGCCAAAAACGCGTACAGAGAATGAGAGGAGTGTGGACGGAGCAAGAAGGAAAAAGAAAGGATGAAAGGAAAGGACGAGCAAAAGATTGAAGGCACGCCGCGAACGATGCCCGGGCCTAATCAAGAGGATAAACTTCGAAATTGATACACGGCCCTTTCCGGAAAACCGAGCTCGCTTGTTTCTCCCTTGATAAGATATGTTAGTTTATCCCCTGGGCATAGACCCTTCGATTTCTGAAAATGGCATATCAATTCGCCATGTCCAGCCGCTGACGAAGATCTAAAGCGACCAAATTGTTTCTCCTTCCTCTTCCTCAACCTTCGATCAGGATGGAAGAAAAACTAGGGACGAAGGCGACGGCATCGCTCTGTTCCAATTTGCACGATAAATTCGATACCGACTCGAACAAGAATTATGCAATAAATAAATTATCATAAATTTGAATAAGATATGTACGATTCACTTTTGATGCGCTATTTACTATGCAAATCTAAGCATGCCGCTCGCTTTCGAAATCATTCGCTTTTCCGGTTAAACCGGAAAACAGAGAAAAAAAATCGCACGATCTCTAAGAAATTCAGTATTCAAGCAGCATCGGATGAGCAGAATGGAAATCTCTAATAACATTTTCCCGTCAACCGCTTAGTTTCGAAGATATTAATTTAATAATGTATTTTCAATTTGAAAAATGAATTATTCCCCCGCGAACAATGCCTTCATTAAAAGAACATGGCGCCATGGATTATGAAACAGATTGTATTGTTTGGCCTACAGGTTATTATATAAAAATTAATTAGAACGAAAAGCGGTGCGTCCTTTGTATTTTCGACGGAGTGTAAAGTGACGTTTCCATTCGCGCATTTCTTTGTTGTTACTCTCTCCCTTTTTCTCCTTTTTTTTTTGTATCGTTGAAAGCAGTTGTAACTTTATAAAAAGGACGGGAATTTAAAGTTTAATTTAATTTAAGCGTCCCAAGGATCTTTAATAATAGAATTACTGTTGGCCAAACGTGAAGTGTAAGGATCAGTCAACGTAGGGGGTAGCGTTTCCATTATTAATCCTGATCCTTTCTGGGGTGCCTTCATCCCAAAGCGGCCATTCCACCAATATTTGCACTTTCCTTTGTGAAGCGTTATTAAAGTGAAAGCATTGAATGAGTTTAAAAAAATTATGCCGATTATCCTGTGGAAAGTTATTATAAGATTCCTGCTGTTTTGTTCTCAGTTATTATTTTATTTGCTGAGGGTTATGATTAATTTCTCACCCCTTAATTGTAACGTCTCGGATGTAGTTTTTTTTAATATCAAACTTGAGACAAAGTATGGTGATGAGAGATTCGCGACTGAGAGAGGAGCAAAAAAAAGGATCGTTGAAAATCGCGGTGGGGAGCTGTATAAATGTTGGCTGGAATTAAGGAGGACCGGGCGTTCTAAGCTTTAAAAATTGCGGATCACGTTCGGTAATGTCCTAGCCCATTTATCCGACCCATGTTCTTCCGGGCCTCCTTAAGCTCCAAACATGTTATATTTAATAATAAACATTTCTGTTTCGGCTGGACAATAAAAGCCTCCAGGAAAAAAGACCACGACAATGCCTTGGAGGTACACACGATATTCCGTTACGCAACGACCCTTTTCTATTTATATTTATTGTGGTCTGGTTTAATCCTTTGATGCCCATCAATTATTCATCCCAATTTACCCTTGTTATTTGTGTGTACCCCATTTCCATACTGCATACTCACCACCTAAAAAGGTGTTTGCTGAACTTTAGATGTACATACAAGATATTACTAAGTTCAAAGATTTATTAAACACATCTAACATAATTTTATTTACATTCAGAAATATTTTTTTAGTTTATTTAATTTTCAGGAAAATCTATTAATTCATTTTAACGATGTAGGAAAATAATTCATGATTAGTTATACTTTTGTTTTGTGGGCTGCAAATAAACCAGTCCCAGACTTATGACCCAACCGGGAGGATACTTCCGTATTGCGTCAGTCCATTGAATTATCTCGCTCGAGGATGTGTATACCATCCGGCCTAATCAGTTCATTTCAGCATCGGATGTCCAGAAATATGTGTCTGATAAAATACAAACGCTCACAAACCCAAAGTTTCATCAATATTTTTGTTCATCAACTTCAGCTTTCAGCCAAAAAAAAAAACATAGATGTAATTTAATAAAAAAATAATTGTAAATTTGAAGAATTTTGAAAAAGTTTAAAAAAAATTAGTATTGAAAAAACAAAATTTGATTGAAGTTCCCCAAGGAGTTTATATTAATTTCTTGAAGTAATTTTTGTAATAAATAGTAACAATATTTGAGATGATCTTTTTTCAGTATAAATTCAGTATAAATTCAGTATAAAGTTGCCTAACGATTACTGGAGCCAAGTATTATTTCAATTAAATTTCTTTAACGAAGAATTTCAGGTGTATATATATTGTAATAGTTTTATGTTGGAAGGACTTTACAAAAGAAAACTTTATTAATTTAATATCCGCGCGCTTATCCCGCGAACTGTGGAGCATCTCCGGAGACGAATACGTCTTCTAGAAATGCCGCCCCCTTCTGTTCATCTTCATACCTCCACCCCCGTCCTTGTACTTGCAGCTCGATGAATTATTTACCCACCCCCATATCGAGTGGCTCTTTTGGGATAACCGGTATTACTGTTTCCATTAATTCGTTCGGAATTAATTCCGTCCGGCAGATGTATAACTTCCCTTAGTCATTAAGCGCGGCGCGAAAAGGCGAGCAAATAAAGCAAACTTTTATTTTGTGAACTGTGAAATTAGTTTGCAAACGTTTATAAAAAACAAGAAAGAAATCATTTATTAACGGTTGAAAAAGTTGATTTAAAAAAATGAATGGATACAGCGTGGATATATGAATATGCTAAGTGCATATTCCAAAGCTCTGCATAGAAACACGCAGACGGTAATACTAATTAAATGTGTTTTACTACTAATTAAAACTAATTACGACGACTCTATCAAAGATCAAAAGCGCATAAAATTAGGGGACAATTAAACTGGCGAACTGCAACGTGAAAACAGAATGGCTGCAAAACCGAATTCATAACGTTTGATAAGTCGGTTTTATTAATATTATGACTATTATTATTATTATTAAGCCGAAGTTAATGAGGCATATACATTTTGGACGGGGTTTGGTAAAATTGAAAAGTTCCCTTCGTCCTGATATTAGTGCGGATCTTGATAGCAGGAAACCGCCATGCAGAGCCACGTAACCATCCCACCGCCACCCCCGTCGATCTCTCCTGCTCCAGTTTTCTCTCTATCCAACCATGTCTGTGCCTTTCTCTCTCTCCCTCTCTCTACCCACAACCATCGCGCTTATCTCAATCGGTTTTATCTGGCCAGTTACAAATGTTTACACGATCTGCACACATTCCAATGCCGAACACGCTCATATCTGCCCAAACGGCCGTTATTTACTGAATTATCAGAACGTTACCCTGAACCTACTAATTTCCCGAAATATACCAAAAAGCCCATGTTCGATCATTGCAATTGCATCACTTATCTGCAATTTAGTATTCATGGTAAACGATTTCCTTTGCACTACCTACTCACCGTGTTTAAATTTCCAAGACTTCAATAACTCCTTGAATAGCCAAACCGAAC
Source organism: Nicrophorus investigator (assembly GCA_963457615.1). Lineage (NCBI taxonomy): Eukaryota > Metazoa > Arthropoda > Insecta > Coleoptera > Silphidae > Nicrophorus > Nicrophorus investigator. The sequence goes on from OY735146.1 coordinate 8,322,377, forward strand.
TAAACAATTTGAAATTCATACAAAAAATCAATGGTCCAATTTCGGCAACTAAAATGTATTTCACGCAAAAAAATAATATTTTTGTGAAAATATATTTTATTATATAAATGTGAGATGTGTATCCAAAGAATGATGTCGTCAGATATTTTCTCTTGTGGAAAAGCACGGTTTTTGTCGTGAAAAAAGTATGAGAATTGAATTAAAAAGCGATTGGGGTTGCTCGCATACACATCGGACCTCTCTTTCGGTCGCATACAATGGTAACTTAAAACGTTGTGGCGGCGGGAGGTTAAAATTTTCTATAAATCTCCCGGAAGTGAATGGCTTAGTGCCAGGAGAGCAAACCCCACCCGGAAAAGTATTGGGGAAAAGAAAAGAAGAAAGAGAAAATATATATATAGGGAGCAGAATGAAAACACGAAAAGGAAACTTGCAACCGATGGAAAAGGACTACTAAATACTGGTAGATGAAGGAGCTGAATGTATTTTGTAGCTGAATTTGGGTCAATTCATTAACGATCCGTTTAACTGACACTTCCAATTTTGCGTTAACTGTAATTTTTGTACTTTTTTTTTATACAGTGCAGGTGCAAGTTAAAAATTGATACTTTCATTATTAAATCGAGGTTCGTGGGTTTTGTTTCATTAAGCTCTTGAATTATTCAAATTGCAAATCTTCTGGAAATTGCATCGTGTTTTCCCACACGTAAAACACCCGTTCATATTTGAATACGCTCTGCTCATATTTTTTATTGCAGTATTTTGTTCAGCTAATTCTCAAATAATAGCACGAGATTAATACAGAAACCAATTACAATATAACCGCATTCAGTGATTTTGTTGATCTCCTCCGGATTATGGATTTTCTAGTTGAAAAATTACCCGGCGCATCCACCGGAATGCATTATTTTTTTTAACACGCGAATTACAGCCATGACCCAGTAGTATTGGCACATAATGGGGACGTCATTAAGCATAATATGGGATAACGCAGGATGTCATAAAGCAACGGATTTATGGTGAAAAATAGGCCGCATTTATATGGCTTAGTATGTTGCGCAATTAGTTCCAGCGATTGCAATGACATTTAATGAATCCTGCTTGCACTATAACAAAATTAAACCTAATTCGGTCCAAGATGACCGAATTGTCGAGCCAAAGAGTTTTTCGGGGAGGAATGCAATAACTGAGAAATTAGTTTAGCAATCGGATCCAGAGACATTATTTGGGGTGGCCTTCGCCGGGGAGGCCAAAAGCCGAGGAATCTCGCAAATTCGGTCCAAGGATTACGATATAACTAAAAATCCCATTCTGATCTCATCTCATCATGGACAAAATCTGATAAAATTAAATAGAAAAACGCCACTGCAGCAATCCAATAAAAACAACAACTTTTATGAATAGCAATAACAAAATCTGTACAAAAATTATATCATAAAATTTTATCAAAATAATAATTAAAGAATTGTACAAATGCAGGTATTTTTTTCTTTAGGTTTATTTTATGCATGTAATTTGATTCTCAGTAGGGATTATTTTGATTTTGAGCTGTTGGAATTCCCGGCAGCTCTGAAGCAGTTAACCCGGTAAGCTATACCATTTAGGACTTTCTTTGATACAGAATGCGAAATGAGTTTAGAGTTTAATATTTAAATGGCTCGTAAAGGATTTCGTGCTTATTAGAAACGGAAGAGGTCTAAAGACGCCGAAATTAAAGAATAGATGATGAAAGAAGAGTGACACAAAACATTTGAAGTTCTGAAATTATTTTCAGCTCTTACAATTATTTAATGGTTCGTACACACTATATACGTTGAGTGTACTCTAAAAAAGTGCGCATGCGTTAGGTATATAATAATGCGTATTTAGTGGGCGTGTAAAGTAAAGTAGTGTTTACAAATGTTGATATATTTCAATCAACAATTGTTTTAAATTATATAAGACTTTAATTTCGCTTCTCTTTAATAGTGTGTACGTACTATATAAATAATAAATTTAAAAAAAAAACTACTGTATGCAAATGATACTAATAACAACGCGGATGAATTAAGTCTAATGGTAATTCGTGTTTTGATTATGTAAATTGTCACCGCTACAATTACGTAAGATCAACATTGGTAGTGTGCAGCGAGCGGTATGGCAGCCGCCCCCTCGAAAATGGGTCAATTAGATGTTATAGACTGAAGTAATTAATAGATGTCGCGAGGAATATGAAAGCATGCATCGTAAGGGTTGTCCAGCCACTAATAGAGTTTCTCGACGCGTCAACACAGCTCAATCAACCTTGCTTTCTTTTATTTTTTCAAGAACATTTATGTTGTAATTCGCAATTAATTAAGGGTTTTTGGGGTGGACGAAAACTGTTTTTCCGGATACTCCAAGTGGCAATTACATATTTAAGCGTAAACTATTCTCGCGGAACGGGAACTTTGGGTCGAGTTTGCCTTGACTCAAAGCTAATCTTGTTTCCCTAGATGTCGCCACTAACTTCCGGCTAATCAAGCTCTCGGAATCGGGAACTGCCTTCAATTTTCAAGGCTCGTCCCCAGCGCCGTTTTTGCATTAACATTTTTTTTTGCCCTGTTTATTTTGCGTTGGTTACTAAAATATTCTCAAAAAAAAATCTCATTAAAACTTTCGGCTAATGCCATATTCCACTGAATTACCAAGTAATACTACTTTTTTTGTATCAATATGTTTCAACATAAAACTTTTCGAATCTTTTTTTTTATTTCCGCTGAAAGTTTCATTAAATTAGTTCGAGTTTAGCAATTAACAAAAAATTGTCATTTATATTTACAAGCAGAAATATGCTAATTATTACAATATCAGATGTATATTTTATGACCCTACTACACACAATATGGATAAAGTTTAATTTATTAATTTTATTTTCAGTTTAAAATTTTATAGAAAATATGCAAATCAAAACTGGATCATGTATTATGTAATTTATAAATTATTGGAGTAACAGAATTCCCGCAATTATATTAATTCGATTTAATACGTGTCAAACTGAAACAATCGCATGAATGTATTTATAATAATCATAAACATATTTTAATCGTAATCAATTATGCAATAATTGAAAACCGCTGTAAAGCCATTAGTTTATTAAATAAATCTACAGGTTTAATAAGCATGTGAAAAAAATGAAGTGAATTGAAGTTTTATAGTTTACAAAAGTTAAGTAAGGTGTGACAAGGACATTTTTTGATTAATTGAATTAATTTGTGCGATTACTATTTTTTTTAATAAATCGTCAGCAAAACATGTAGGAAATAAATTGAAAAATACTCTGTTTTAGCAGCAACATTTTCAATTACTGGATAAATTGAATTAACCACATTTTATTTACATTGTAGACTGGATTTAAATTGCAAAAAGCTTTAAATTGAAAAGAAAATGTATTTTTTTTTGTATGAGTTTTATTTAAAATTCATTACATCCTCATTTGAAATGTACACTCGCGTAGGAAAATGTACAAAATAAATAAAATCAAATCTATTGATATTACAAAAATTTACGCGCAACGGGATTTTATTAAATAACAGCATTAAAAAATGTGTATGTTTTCCAATAAATGTTGATATTTTTGTTTGTAAATCGAATTGAATTCTTTGAATAGGAATTATTTGATATGATTTTTATTGCGCTTTTTGATATTTCGATTCTGTTTTATATATGAACTTATTGTTTTATAATTTTCAAATATTTATTATATGAAGAAAAATTTATTTGATAGAAATAATTTGTAATATGAAAAATGTAGAATAATGAATTGTTCCCCGAGGATCAGTTCTGGGTCCTGCAGTAATTGAATGATATTTTAAAATTGTGGTTGGAATGTTAGAGAAGGGTAGAGATAGATTTTTCTCACGTCTCGTAGGAAATCGAGTTGAGTTTAGTTTAACATCGGAGATGCCGGCAGGAAAATTGGAAAGCGATTAGGAAAAATCTGGCCTGGCATTAAACAGAGATTGTAATGCGGAATTGAAAAGTTTCGGACGGGGAGTTCCAAGTTGGCAACCGGATCGGTTTTTAATTCGTTTCGGCAGATTCGATTGCAAAACCGGAAACAAATAAACAGAGAGTAAATATTTTTTGGGGCGGTGGAGGTTTCAACCCCCATTAAAATTCGGGTCACTTTGATTGAGATGTACTGTCCTCACTAAGATCGGTCCCACCCCTTGGGGTCCTTCGTAATTATTCTATTACCAGAGAGGATTCCAAAAGGACAGTCGAATGGATCGATCCACCCTTTGCTGAGGACCCAGCGATTTCAAACGTATCATTCACTCCTTCAACCGACCTCAACCAATTCCGGTTTCCTCTTGATACTCCTCTCTCTCTATTTCCCTCACATACATTCTTTCTAGTTAGTTTTTTTTTGTTTCAACCACCTTTTCCTTCGCCCTTCGGGCGCTCCTTTCGTGTCGCCGTGCTTTTTCTTTTTTCATCCCCTTTCGATCCCACCCTCCTCCTTTTCATCCAGGAGCTCGGTTCCGGTCTGTTCTTCTTTTCGGATTTAAAATGTTTAATTTTGGATCGCCTTCGCATGGGAAAGGTTGCACGTGTGCAATTATTTCTCCGGGACGTCAAAAGAAAATTGCACCCTCGTCCTTTGCTTTCTTTCAACCCGTTAGTTGGATAACGGGTGCGTTTGATGCACGTACATATTTCCCATTTTCGGCGGGACTTTTAAATTCGCAATCTTTTAATCTACTTACAAAATGGTCCTAAAACCTGCAATTATTAATGCGCTTTTACAAGATTTAGCGAAATGCAACGACAATTTTTCTCATCTAAAAAATATTTCTTAGAGATTTCGCTGACTAATTACCAAATTGCATTCATTAACAAGATTTTTTTTAAAACAGCTGTAGAATCATCAATTTCTTTTTTTAACTTCCGTTTTTCTTCATCCGGATTTCTTTGCAGCGCACAATTTTTTTCTCTCTGTCCACGACGCTCTCAGTTTCGTTAATCCAGGAGCGGCGTGACATTACGTTTCCTTTGACTAATTCTGCGCTTTGTGAAAACTACTCGAAGGCGACGATTTTTTCCGGCAAATTTCAATTAGTTCTAATTACTCCGGCTTCCACTTCCCTCCGGATTTTCCGAGCAAACTCCGCCGGGAAATGAGCTTCGAATTTGAGTTTCGCATTATGACATCCACCGTTGACGAAGAAGAAGTTGATTAATGCGTGGCCAGTCTTCAGGAGAGGAGGAAAGATAGAAGAAGTAGTAGAAAAAAAAATAAGAAAGGAAACAAAACAAAAACAGCGAAGGCCATTTTCACGGAAAACTTCTGGGTGTGTATACTTTTATCTGGTCTACAAACTTCATCCCCCCGCATTACGATCAACCCCTTTTTTCCGCACTTCCGGCACTTTTTCGGCGCTAATTATCGCTCCTAATCGCATGCAATTAATTATTAATTACGTATAAATGCGTCCGCAAATAACACACGCGTACCCCGTTATTCCGCATTCATATATACGGAAAATAATGAAATGTAGATTGCACTAATGCCAATTACGATTTATTAATTTTATTCATTAGCGGTCGCAATTATCCGCCGCGCCCCAAACGCAAATGCAAGGAACAAATAAAAACAGGGACGAAAACAACAATAGCGACAACGGGGAAAATTATATGCGTGTACGTGGGAAACACGTTTCTGCAATTTCCATCGTATTTGCAATGTAAATAATTCAGAACTTTAATGAAACACCGGAACGACAATAGAAAAATCAGTTTCAAATTTTAGTTGATTCAATTTTACTTGTTTTCCCATTATTTATACTTTCAAATTTATTTTTACATTTTTACACATAAATGTTAAATACGGTTGCCAAATTTGGACCAGTTATTATTTTAGATTATTTTAATTACTTGTTAATAGAAATTACAATTTGATTGGTCCAATTTAGACAACTTTTGATATAAAATAATATTTATTATATAGTGGTCCAATCTAGGATACGGTTAAACTTTTTCTAAATAAAGTCGATTTAATTTAAAAAAAATAGTTAAAATAATTTTATTCAATGACGTTCTGTTAAAATTATATTAAGCGTAAATAACGTGCAAAATTCGACGCGCGTGGACGTTTGAAATGAAATTAATATTCCGCAGCTGATTAATTAAAATGAAATGTGTTTTAATTGAAAACGCAATTGTCGCTCGCGTTTGCTTTATTAAAATAAAGCATTATTTTTCGCGGCTAGAAATAAACAGGAGTAAAATGAATAAATATTTTATTTTGCCCCTTTTCTGTTTCCACTATTCGCCGCCCTTTAAACCTCGCGATGAATTTAAAATGCACTCGCTGAAAGTATAATTTATATAGATAAATAAGGTTGGACCTGGCACCCCCGTGTCTTCTCTTCTTTTATACGTGCGAATTCCCGAGCCATACATTTTTTAACTTCGCAATACATCCACGCGATAAACATACTCGCAGAAGACACCTGAGTAATAGATCTGTCAGTTTTAATCAAATAACCCTTGCCCAAACGAAAATTGTATGTCTCCACTTTCAGCAATCATTTCGTTTATCTTCAATAAAAAAAACTTACATTTTAGATAATACTTCAACATAAATTTATTGTGTTTTTTACACTACATGTATTAAAAAAATAAATTGTAACTATATCAATATGACTACTGTTTTAATAAGAATTAAATCATTTTTTCTGATACGCCATCTCGTGAGCAATTTTGGAATTAAATTTTTAATTTTCTAGCAATTTTATTTTTGTGGTTATAATATGATAGGAGTATGTGTTTATGAAGAGATTAAAGTACATGAGCATCGAATGGGTTGTGTAAATGCTATGGTGATCCGGTAATGAGGCTGCATTGATTCCCTTTTTGTCGCCTGGTTTATTGGTTATAAAATTGGCGAAACGGGGGGATCCCCGTGGTGCAGCTCGTAAAAACGGGGCGGTCGCCCCCTGAATAAAATCTATTTACCGAATGTAATTATCATTTGCGGCGCGTTACACAATATCCATCCAATAAACATACTGCCAGAGCAGATCCCAGTTGCAGCATAACTCAATTGGGTCCGAATCTCCATCATAATAGAATTTCTATTAATTGAAATTTACAATAATACTAAAGTTAAATTATTCAGCACATTAATATAATGTACGCTGTGCGCCATTTGGATGGAAGGACATCCTCGCAAACTGTGTTTTTGTCCATCCTTGTATACACAATTGACTATAATCGCCGTTTATGCGATATGGCCTTTAAATTTCCATTCCTGTCTAAAAATAATGATTATCAGTTTATTTGCCATGAATTCTATTGTTTGCGGATGAAAGCTTTGTTCTGTAAATTTTGAAAACATGCAAATTCAAATTATTAATTTCCTTCTCTATTCGAAGCATGCTTCACCACTATAACATTTTGGTGTACCTGACATTTGATGTTGCTAATAACGGTAATATGGAAATACAGAAAGACGTGTTTGCGGAATGAGCAAATGCTTCCTGTAACTTGGAAGATCAATGCATCACAATTTTCACCTAACGAAGTTACCCACAACGACCCTTTCAGAATCAGACCGAGGAGCGAAATCAGGAGCCTTTAGTGTAGGAGACTGCGCTTTCATCAAACACTCTCGCTGTAAACCTCTCACAAGACAATGGCACAACTCGAAAGGTCTCCTCCTGGACGTAGCACTTGGATATTTATACTAATTAATAAGTAACTAAGGGGTCCTTAACAATAAGAAGTGTATGTATATAAACCTCATTGAAAACCCTCACTTACGATAGAGTAGGGTCAAAGTTCACAATGAAACCTAAAGGCAAATAGATGTAAATGGAAACATCAAGTTTTCAGAATCACTGAATATATTTTAAATATTATTTCATTAAAATCTTTAATATTTAGTTATTCTTGCAAAAAAATTTTAAATTTTGCTTGTTGATCTAAACTTCACATGTTTGCATACACTCTGTAGAGAAGAAGTGTTTTGGGGACAGTACGAAGGTGGTCGATAATACAGCATAAGCTGATTATCTTATTAAGCCAAGGATAACTTGGTTAGACCCAGCGAGATGGCCGCCTCCACTCGGGTTTACGTAATCCAGAAGACCAAGATCGTGGGTGCGGTGTGGGAATGTAACACTGGCGAGGGCGTCAAAAAAAAAATACGCTGAAAGAAGGAAGCGCGGTGTATAATGATAATAATAATGAGTGGAGTGGAAAAACTTGGAGCGTAAAATAATCTTGTTGTGTGCGGAAGATTAAACCACGTAATGAAAAAGGCCCGACGTTGGTACCCTTTTCACAGTTCCTCGGAAATTGCTGGTTTCAGTCGTGTGCAGCTCTTCCCTTTCATCGCTTTTTATTTTACATATTTATTTTTTCCTTGTTCCCCCATCCCTACATTCGCTTTATACTAGAGGTCACGAATGCAAACGGGAAATCGAAGGGCGCGATGGAAATTAAAATTAATTAAGGGCCATTTTCGGTTCGCTGCTAGTTTCAGCGTTTTCGCGTACAGCAAAATGGGATAATGGCGTAACCCATTCCTTGGCTTGAGTCCTTTATACAGGAAGTAGTGGGATCGACTAGGAATAGGACAGAAGGGTTAGGGCGCGTACGCGGCTATGCTTTATTACTATGCGATATTGGAAAACGTATCGCTGAAACCTCATTTCAGCACTTGCTATTACTTTATTCTTCCACTCTCATCGTTCCCCACTTCTACTTTTTTTTTGCAACTTGTGTCTCTCATCCTTTATACAATATCATCCGTTTCAGTCTTAGTTTGTACTTTTCTCTCTCAACTTACTCTCCTGTTATGTCCTAGTTGTTGTCGTTATTTTCTTTTTTCTTCTCTCTCAATCTCACTCGCCCTTCTTGGACCTTTCTCTTTGCTGCAGGGAGTTTTATGCAGTCCAAAGCGCACTCACCGTCCCTTGTAATATTCACCCTTTAGCGGACAGAAAACTTACACTAATTAAAAACTTCCGACGAAGAACCACGGTCTTTGGGGATCAAAGTAACAAATGTAAATACACATATATTACTTTTCCACGCAAATTCATAAATAAAATAAATTCCTGTTTTAAATATGCAAAGTACATATTATAAAATCACAGCGATTATGAACACAAATTGGGTATAGAATTCCAAATCAATCGAAATCCATCGGTTTATTAATGGGAAATAACACAAACACTCCCATATTGTATTACATTTTAATAATAAATAATCTGTTGCATATTGTATAAGGTTTCGCGTTTGATTGAAAAATAAAGTTTTTTTTGTAATAACATCCGAGTAATTTTAATTAAAAAGAATGTTTCTTTATTTTCAGACAGTTTTGCAGAGATTCTTTCTGCTTTCGAGTCGTAGATTGAGGTAAGAGATTTCACATAGAGGTTTACGTAACTGTATATACTTAGTTATTGATTTAGACCAAACAAACATAACCAGTGGTTGTGTATATCTAAGAGTTTAAGTGGTCCCTAAGCCAACTTCATAACTCAGTTTTCATTAGTTCTAGGATTGAATTTGGACAGGAGCTCTTTATGTTAAAGGTTCACAGAGCCTAGCAAAATAAGATCATTAATGGGAATATGTCACAAAATATTCATTCATTACAAAGAAAATCATTATTATATAATGAAAAAAAATCTAATTTTATTTGATTTATTTTATATTATTATTTCTAACTTTAAAAAATTGATTTTTATTTATGAAATAACAATTTGTTGTTAGATAAAATTGGTATTAATATAATGGCTTATAATAAACGCATTTGCACAACTTCCGGTTTAAGCGGAAAAAAATGTAAATTATTGAATATTTAGATGAAAATGAAATTGTGTATAAAGGATGATGAAATAAATAAAATATCTTAATAAGTTTTTGGGAAAAAATCAATGAAACGTATAAAAAGTACACATTTTTTTTTTAGGTTTCTATAGAATCAATTTATTTTGCGTTTTTATTTCAAGTGGATTATATTTTTTCATTATCTTGATGCTTATTTGGGTTTCATTTGAGCTTGGTGGAATGAAGGATGGTGATGGGCAAGCGTTTTAGGTTTTTCTTGGGTAGTCTCATTTCGCTTGTTAATTCTGGGCGCGCCGCAGTGTTGTAGACAATATATTCATAGATTGTTCTTGCGTGATTTACGAGAGCGCAGCCCCCCGTTCAAAAACCGGCTACACATCAACCAGCAGTCCCCGCCTAACTTCAGCCCACTTTCAGCTAAAATCCGACTGTTATATTGCTGGCTTGACCTAATATATCTGCTCCAATAAAATAGTCCGATATCGCATCACCGAATTTATGTACGCGTATCTAAAGGCTCACGTGCTATATTCCTTGTATCATCTAATTGTTGACCAGAGTTTAGACCGGAGATTAAGTCCGTAAGTAGGTTCGGTTTTGTGGCCACCGCAACGGACTAAGATGCTTGTAGCAACAAGCTTTCGGAGTTTCCTGGGAATCAATATCATCCGAGAAGATAATATAAGCAATTAGACAAAGGGTTAAATTTACCGGAACAAAAAAAATGATAGGAAAGTTTCCGGTATTACACCTTGTGAACTAGCGGCAGGTTTTGTTTTAATTACAAGCGTTTCATTTTTACTCAATCCCTCGGATAGAGATGATGGTTTTCTCTAGGTGTGTATATCTATGTGTCATTATGCATGCAAACATAGAGCATAGTTTCAAACTCATCTGCATGCACAAGACTAATACGAACTTTCCCGCTGGAACCGTCTTCTTTCGTGGAAAAACCGTGAGCGGAGGTGTTGCGGTCCCGCGTAAAACATCCCATCTCCAAGTAAATTAAACAAATATGTATACTGCATCTTCCGCAATATCAGAATTTTCCCCAACCGAATTTTCCCAATTTTCCTCCGGAACTACTGCCGCGCGTTTGTTTTTACTCGCGCCATCAGCAAGCACAACTTCATCGGTTCAACAAGTTCCAGGACTAATCTTCTCCTGCTCTAAAACAAGTAGTAAACTTTACTTTCGTGATAAGGAACCCCACCAGAGACACGTTTTAATCTACTCACCCGACTATTACACTATCCATACTCAAATGCAAACTCCAGCTACAAGTTCAAACTTTTTTTTTATCTAGCTACACACCTCAACAACAAATTAACCTCTCAAATACTAATTTATAATTGAATTACACATCTCATTTCACAAGTAATGACTATACAAATAAATTGTACAAAAAAAATACGACTTTTACAAATTATTCAAAAATAACTTAAATTTGACCTTGACTTTAAAAATAATACATTTTTATACTTCCAAAGACGTTTTAATTTAAAAATAGTATGTCATAATCTTCAAGTTTATAAACATCAGCTAAGAATTGATTGACCATTTCCGAGTTAGCTTCGACCATATTACTTGATTTATTTTTTAATTTTTTTTTGCGTCAGTTATTTATTTCCTGGTTCGCGAAACCCTATCCCTCCAATAAACACTTATTGCAAAAGAGATTGCGTTCTGCACGGTAAAGAAGAGCGGCGGATAGTGTTTTTAATGTTTTAATCATAAAATGTAAACGCCGCATAGCAGCGTCGCCATAATACAGCATGCTTTTGGTATTTATGGCGTCGTGACAGCCGCCTCCGGGTGGAAAAAAAACGACCGTATATATTGCATTCACAAAAATAATAATGGGGTGTGCGTGTGCTACCGAGTTATGCATTGCCATGCATTATTTAGGATGGATGATTGATGATGAATAAATGCTCTTTAGCTCCATCTCTTCCCCAAAAGTAAATCTCTGCCCTTCCTCTCAAGGCAATTATCAATTTTAAATTATAATATTTTATATTTGTTTAAAATAAAATTGATTACCAGTTAAATAATTTTGTAACTCAACATCATTTTTTTTTGTAATTTTTTAAATACATTAAATTTATATTAGCTACAGAGCCATCTACTAACAAATTTTGAACTATATATTAAAAATGATAGTGTGGACTTTACAAAAATTAATTAGGTAAACGTTGTAAGTTTTGTATGAAAATGGGAATGGCTGTAATGTAAATAAAACCTGAAATATTTTTTGTTGATTATAGGTTCGCCGATGTATTTTTTTATTTATGCTAAATAATAGGTGTGCGAAGCAGGTCTAGGATTGAATGAAATTGATTTGATTAAATATTCAGATGGGAGGAGGATTAGTGAAAAGTGAATTATAGTATGCGACCACGATTTTATTTTCGTGTTTTGCGGAAGGGGTTGAAGGGAGGAAAAGGTGGTAGCATCCATCGGAATGAATAAATCAGGAGGAATCCGTTGGACGTTGCATGCAACTGTATGGGATGGAAGCAATTACACATGAAAGGGTTGCCACCTGGCCCGGCGCATCCGCCATCTATAATGCAGGCGAATTTCTAAAGGGCCACCCGCGATATTTACAGCAGTTTTTCAGGAGGCGGTTCTCCAAATGAAATGAAATTGCCGGAAGTCCGCCTTCCACCTTCCTGCCATACCCAACCATCCCTTAACCACTCACCCCCACGGCATCTGAACGCGGCGCCGTTGCGTAACGAATTCCATCGGCGTAATTCGCTTCAAAAATAATAGGCGGTTTGCGAATTAAGGGATGGAGAAAATGCATTTCGAACACGGTTATGCAAGTGCGGGCGCAATTTTATTTAATTGCACGCCAATTAAGATCCTCAACCCCTTTACCACCCCACGCTAATTGCGGCCAATTGGCTTTCCGCGTTCCCATTCCCACCGAAACAATACAAATCAATTTTCTAACCTCATCACATATTAAAAGCCAATTTTGATACCATTAACTATGCATCCGTCATTTCCAACCTTCATACATATATCCATCCATCCTTTAACATTTTTAGTCATTGATTTCTCACATAAAATTAACAAAAAATGTTGCATTTTACTTATTATTTTTTGCAATCAATTCTTTATTTACAAATCTTGGATTATTGTCCAATCTTGTTGTTAATGCAAAATGCAAAAAATCTTACATAAGTATTAATTATTTAATAAATAAATGGAATGAAATTGACTGGATTTGGCGGTGCTGTTAATTTATTTGATTCTGGGATGTTTTTTGGATGATCAATCATAATATATTAATCCGGTAATTTTCAATTACCGGAAATGATTGGCCATTAACGTTGGATTATATAATATTACGATAAAATTTTTGCTCGAATTAATTATGAGATCCGCTAATAACCGTTTCGACATCGACGTTTGTACATGGAAAATTGGCAATCGTAAATCAATCGGCCCGGTATAGTATAGTGGATGTTTATAACCGGCATTCGATGATTGTGTTCCTCATCAATGGTAAACCGAAATTACCGAGCTAAACAACAATCCGACCGCTCGTAACCAAAAAAAATAGAGAGAGATAGAATACCAAATAAATGCAACATCAATCAACCAATTTACTATTTATTGAACTTTGGCCCTTCGTTTACATTAATCGAACATGTCTCAATTTCTACTGATTGAAAATTTTATTGAATTTTTAAATCAATTTCAGAAAAAAATATTATATAAATATTGAATGTAAATTTCATTAAAATATCAAGTTTGTAATTTTATCCCTTATTCTTAAAAATCTTGTCATGAAATACAATTTCAGCCCAGAAAAGATGAATTTTAATATTAGGTGTACAACAAATTTACTGAAATTTGAAACGTGTCTACTAAAAAAAAACGATCTGAAAATTGTTCGATACTGTTTGTAGCACTATATTTTTTCTATATGATCGCAATAATCGCAAATCGTTTCGTTATTAGGGTCAGTTTAATATCGTTGAAAAAAAAAAGGAGAGTAACAAAAAAGTAAATAAATAATCGGTTATTTCATTTGGCGCAACAACGCATGATATTACAATGCAGGAAATATGTGCAGTGATTTTTAATTAACGGACATCGGTATTTACTTTTGCCATCGGATATTGCCAATTTTGTGTCGTGCGCATAATTTTTTTTTCTTGCTGCGTTACATAATTAGTTTTTTTTTATTGTGAACCTTTATTTGTTGCGTAATTTTTATTGCATTATCCTCAGGGGGTTGGAATCAATTTGGTGAAGCCGCGAGAGGAGAGGGTGGCGGCAATTTGCTAAAGATGGAATAATCCGAAACACCAAAAGCCCAATTACCGAGCAATCTGTGTACATTAGCATCGTAATCCCGCGCGCGCTGCATGTAATCAATCTTTCTTGCATAATAACCCAACAGGCTGCTGTACACTATTGCATGTTGCTCCGTACTTGCCGATTTTGGATATCTGGACTGGTCGTTTTCAGGATGCCTGAAAAAGGACGAGCATTAATATAAATCTATATCTATATAGAATGAACACAGCAGGAAGAGTTTACATGCACTGCTCCGAGGCGTGTGTATTATGTAAACCTCTCTTGCTGCCGCCCCCTCCGGCAGATTAAAAACCCCGAACCTCGTATATCTTAAGCGGGGGCCACAAAGAAGAAAAATTTTCTTTGCACATAATAAAAGTATTGTGCGTGGGCACATAATCAATCTATGGCATTATGTAATCTGACGTAAATGGCGGCCTGTCAATTCTGTATACACTCCCGTGTCGGTGAAATATCGCATTACCGGTTTGGCTGGGACATTATAAAAATGAAATCGTAATCGATATCTCTAGGAATTAGCAATGGATTTTTACTGCTGTCACGACGAGTTCCCAAATCCTTATAAGTTTCTGTCCAATTCCTTAAACCATTTTTTTTAAGCTTGAAATACATAATACAGTTGAAGTTTTCAATTTTCTGATTTCCATAAGTTTTCCCTAAAACATTTCGTAAAAACATTTTATACTCATGTATTTTAGTTAAACTATTTTAACATAAATCATACATATTTTGATATAATAAAATTCAGATTTTTAAATATTACTTGTTATGTAATTTTTTTTTTAAATATTTTTTAGAAATAAAGGTTTTAAGGGAAGTTTTAAAAAAGTAAATGTTTAATATTGCTTTGTTAATATAATGTTGGATAGTTTAGCAGGATTAAAGTACTTTTATGATACCATTAAATATTATACTCGAAGATTAGAATCTTATGAAGCTTAAAGTTATGACTATATCCATAAAGCTATAAATTACACAATGATTTACTCATATTGCTAACATGTTCGTAAAATACATTTGAAATAAGAAACTTTAATTATTTGTTTTCTTAAAGGTGTATTAAGTAATTATCCTTGAAAGGATTAGCACCTAGCCGGCGCCCCTGTTGAATATAATTCAAGGCAAACTTCTGAAAGCCTTTTCCAGAATATATATATCCTTTTGAAATTCAAATCTATCGCTAAGAATTTCGCGGTGGCTCAAGACATCATATGGTAATGACTTAACGATCCTGCCAGAACCACCAGCGTCTCAGCTCACGCACACATTACGAAACTGTAATTATCCAAAGCGCAAATTAGATTTGCACATGAACAGCGACGATGTGAGAGAGAAAAAAAAATCCTACGTTAATTTACATTTTGCGTTCGCACAGGTGTAGCCATTCCCATGACCCTAACCCGGCGCATCCACCATTTAGTTATACAATAAGATATACGTGTGTCTATAGTTATAGAGATATGGATATACATTTCCTCGGTTCTGCATTTATAATTTCTGTATTATTCAGGCCCGATCACCGTTGCATAATGATTATCCATTATATTACACTAATGGCGGTTCAATTAACCAAACCATTACTATTTCCGCATCAAGCACACCCAACTAAACACTGTTGTAACAATATTTTCAATTACATAATATATACAAATTAAAACATATATAAAATATACAAAAATAATTTATCAACCATTTTTTTTAATTAACAATAATTTCCTTTTACATTTTTTTGTTTTTCTCTTTAATTAACTAAAATTTAACATGTTTCTATTTTTATTATTAAACGGATTTATAACAATGATTATTGTATGGTAATAACTGTTAATAATCGCAATTTACTAATTACAAATTTCAATAATTATATTCAATTATCTAATTATGCGCTACGATGAGTTAAACAATATTTCTCTGCAGTGAATCGCATCGATTTTGGTAATTATATAAAATAATGTTGCTAGTTTCTAACACACCCATTAGATTTTATTTAAATAATTCACTAAAATGTTCTATCATTTATTTCTAATAATCAACAATATAGATTTAATTTATTTTATAAATATTTTATAAAATGACAGAAACGAAATCGAAAAAATATGGACCTATAACATATTTTTTGAAACGCCATCTATTGGTTTATTTAAGAAGCTTTTTTTAAAATTATTTTTATGTTGAGAATATAGATTTTTAGTGAATATTTATATAATAAATAAGTGGAAATCTATTATTGAATTATGATTGAATAGTTATTTGTTGGAATTTGTTTATGATTTAATGAGCTGATGGTGTGGGATTCTTATGCAACATGCTTGGGTCATTGATCGAGCGCAATTCTGGCACGAAAAGTATTGCATTCGTAGTAAATCTTCGCAAATGCTATAGCGTGCGAGGGTGTACTTGGAATTGTGCTTTAATTGTTCCGATTCAATTACCCGCAAATGCAATGGTAGGGATGATTTGAATATTTATGAGAGAACGGTCAAAGAGTCCGTGCACCATTACAGCTATTGCCGAATAAAAATGATATTATTTAGTAAGAATTAACGCCGCTTCGGATTCCCAGTGCATGTCGGTATAAATCATCCGGATGGGAGTGGCATCGACTTGACCCAAAAACTGAGACACCGTCCAGAATTCAAATAACGCGGTCTGAAGGCGGCTCGGGTCGAGTGGACTTCTATTATTTTAATATTCCTTCTGTGTATGAAGTTTTCGGTGCGCCCCCGGCGTCGCCGCGGTATAATTTAAATACTTAAAGAGATCCGGGGTGATTTTTCTTTTTTTCATATAGAGTGCGCTTTTTTTACTATATATATATATTATACAGTAACGACAGCGAGGAACCCTTGGATCGATGGCATTTCATGGCTTGAGAGGGCGGCGCAAAGAAAAAAAATGTGTGTATGTGTACGAAACAAATACATAGATGAGAGTGGTGAATGTATGGCACGGCCGTCTCTCATACATATTAAAGTGTCATGAAGCAATTGTTATTGTACGTATGGCGAGATTTAATTAGAGTTGCTCGGGCTCGGGGGCGGCCGGAAAGTGGGGGCGGCAGGGTCGGGGCCGCTAGACAAGAGACAGCTTTACGAGTGCGGCGGCCCCTCTAGAGCACCACCGCCGCCCCCGGTTTCAGCCCCCGCTAAAACCAGAACTGCACCAAGACATCCGCTCTGATTAACTCTATTGCCAATTAACACACATTAACCCACGCGAATCTTCAATCTCGACCTCCGCCCCAAATTTCCGCTATATATGCAAGCAAAAATCCGCCCAAAATCCAATTAACATTTAGATTAACCGCCGTGCAGAACTCAAAACTACTAGTGACGGTATTTTGTACACAAGGCAGGTGCGATAATAATGAGTTCGATACATTTCCACCGGATGGCGCCACATCTCCTATGGTATTTTCAATGTGAAATACACAATTTTCCGTTCATTTTCTTATTCCAAGTATAATAAACTTTTAAAAAAATCTCATTTAAAATTTACGTGAAGTTTTGTATAGAAAAAACATCCCTTAATATATTTATTGGATGTTGACGACAAGCGCAGTTGATTGGACATAAAAACTGCTTACACCTATCGATGAGTATATATATGTATATTATTTTTTTTTATATAAGGCAGATTGTTTCTGCTCTACAGACGCGTACGGTGTGGAAACTTTTAGTCTCCAATGAGATTTTTTTGGTATAGGAGCTTTGAGCTATAATCGATAAACAAATATTAAACACACGCACATCAGAAAAACGTGTCCTCCAGGTTTCATTTTCCTTCCCTTTTTTTCATCCCCTTTCCTTAAGCCTTAATTGCTTTCCCACCCCACTTTCAAGGAACCGCGCAAAAAAATATATATACTTAAAATAATTCGCTTTGTCTTGTAGATCGGCATCCTTCAGAAATTCGTCCTTTTCAAATCCTTATTGAATTTTGATATTCCTTCCTAAAAATCTGTACGAGCACAGTTATTTCTTCTTCTGCTTCGTTATTTTTTTTTATTCTCTTCCTTCGCCTGGAAATAAATTCTTAATTAAAATATCAAAGAAGTGGAAGGAACAAAGAGGAAATAATAATCACAATTTGTTACAATCAAACGATGTATAAAAGAAGCAAACTGACAGGAAAATACTGTTTAAATCTCATTAATTTGTCAAATTATCAAATTGGACAGAATAATACAAAAATATTCTATAAATATTACACATTATTATTTTCTTCAATTAATTATATTAATTATTTACCTTGATATGATTTTTTTCAATTTTTTGCTGCATTCATTCTTAATTGCTGATTGATGCAAGGAAGGAAACCAGAGATGATTAGAGTAATTTGTCCGCAAGATTAAAGCGTATTTACATGTTTCACTTTGATGAGGAGCATTAATATTGGGCACAAGTTTGCAGCGTGGAAGCGTGAAATGTCCCAAATGCATCTAGATTTGTTGCCAGCATTGTCTTCCGCAGAAGCCGCCCAAAGTAACGCTACAAATATAAATGCGAATTCCCCAAAATTACTCAAAACAAGCTCATAACTATGTACAAACTTTAATCAACTCATCTCATATTTATTTATAAAAAAATATATATTTTTATATATAGTTCAGTAAATTTCCGTCGGATGGCACCACGTCTTTTATGGCGTTTCCAATGCTTTCACTTTCAGAAATATGACTGCCACAAATTTAAATAAAACATAATTTGTTTTAATTACAATTAGTTTGCAGTTTAAAAATATAAATAAATAGTTTTTTTTAATAAGTTTGAGTTAAAGTCTTACGCCTGAAAACATTGAAGAACACATTGTATTTAAAAAGCGAACAGTAAGCTTTGAGCTTGATGTAATTAACTCATCTCGCGCCCGTAATCCAATTAGTTTTATTTTGCTCGTCTGTTTTTGGGTTCCGTTTATATATTTTTTTCCTGTATTTCATGTATGTTTTTTTTTGCAACAAATAAAACGCAAATCCCAAAGTTGCCTTGTCCAGTGTGAATTCAATTAACAATAATTGAAACGTGAGCAACAACAATAAAAACGCAATACACTGCACGTATTTTAAATTATGTGCACTTAAGCGCGTGCGACAAAAAGGGATTCCCCGTGTAACTGATGTAAATATCTACCCTGCAAACATGCGGATGCAAATGCATCGTTCCTGTTCAAAATCAATTTCGAACTACTCGATTTGTTTTAATTCCATTTGCAATTTTTTTATCATATCAACATTTTTTTCTGACTTAGTTTTAATTAAATTCCCAAATTATTGTTCGTTTATTTAATTTTGTTATAATTATTTGCTGCGATTGACCCAAAACGATTATGTCAGTTTTCATTATGTCCTCGTTCCACAGGGCCGGACATTATTAAATTGATTGACACTAAAGGGAATTAGCGACGATTAAAGAATATTTAACTAAGTTAAGCTTAACCCGTAAATTTCATTCGCATCGTTAAATTAACATTGCATTTTGCATGCAAGATATTAACCGACGCTGCAAACTTGAAGGTCGATACAGCTCTTAAAATTTTACGAGAACTTATATTTTTCACGTGCAGTTTTACTACATTTTATAATAGTTTTACGAGTTTAACCAACTGACATCTTTTAATACTTATTAATATTCTATTTTAAAAAAGCAGATTTAATTCTTTTTATAAAAATATAAAATTATTTAAATAATGAAATAATTTTCTAATAATATTCCATTAAAAAATATGTCAAATTTAGTTACGCCATCTATTGTCAATTTTTATAAACTTTTTTTATCTCTTCAATTAAATAATAATTTAGATTAAATTAGGTGAATTTAATTTTTACGCAACAGTAAATAATTATAAATTCTATTTATGCATGAAAGGAAACGTGACTGTGTGTAAAAAAAATGTAGTAAAAGGGTTTTGTCGTAGCAAACAAAGCGTGGATGAAATTAATTAAACATTATTATTTATACTTAAACGAATACCACTCCGGCTCGGAATAATGCGGACGAAAGTACAAAAATAATCATAACAATAATGAAACTCTCCAATTTTTTTTTCGGTTCTTTTTCTCGTTATTTTTTTAGAGTAAAAGTACCTATAGCTCGTTTTTAATTAGTGCCTTTACCGAACACGTTTTCCAAATTAAAAAGCGAAATCTTATATAATAATTTATTATTAAAGCTTTTAGTGAATAAATTATTGTGAATGGTTTTACAAATGAATTTTTATAAAAGAACAAAAGTTTAATAAATATAAATTAATTTCAGGATTTTTCACTGGAAAAATTTTCTCGTTTCTATATTAATAATTAATTTAATAAATATAATTAACTGCATGCTAAATAATCGCATGAAAAATTCACGTTTGATAAATAATTAATAGAAATTAAAACAATTCGGTAGTGCGGAAAATTCGCATTCAGAAACTGAGGAACTCTAATTAATAATTGCAGTTAGTTCGTTACGTGCGTTCAGAGTATAGAGAGATAGAACTAGGCCGATCGCGTATGCATATATGTTCTTCAGATCATTAGGCCTAGTGAGTTTTGTGTATTCAGTGGATAGTATCATGGGAAATGCCAGATTTTCAGGATGTTATTTATTTCATCCGAGAATTGATATAGCAATCATTTCAATTGATAATAATTGATGAGATTTAATGTAATATTACAGGAAAACTAATAAAGGTACATGAAATATTCAATACTTAAATGAAAGAAAAATTTATACTGAATCAAGAGTTTTTTTGTTTGTTTTTTCATCATAAGCTGTAAAAGTTGATGAAATCTTAGTAAATTTCTCAAATACTACAAAAGATGGAATTATTTGATTATAATTTGTTATCAAAAATTAATGAAAGTTGATTATATCAGGAATTAATTTTTTAATATAATATTTGAAGATTTAGCTGTGAAAAATAAAGCTTTAAGAAAAATGTGTCTTTATTTTTTATTTATTTCCTCGATAACTAATCATGGTTGATAGGACAATTTATACTCGTTTTAAAGATAAATCTTTAAAGAATTAATTGAGCTTATACTCATTATTATGACATTTGATGATTTTACGTAACAAGACAAATTATTGAAAAATTATTAATGTAAAGATTTTAGAAAAATGTAGTATTTAAAAAGTTGTTTTATGTACAGGATATATGATATAGGATATATGAAAAGATGATCGATCAAAGTTCAGACAGTCTTTATAATTTGTAACATTTAGTATATTAAAAAATAGAATTTTAAATATCGTTTTCCATCGTTGGGGGATGGGGGTGGCGTCTAATTACATTCCGCATGCTGTGTAGGGCGCATTCCCATAAATCATTCGCACTGACAAGCCTTCAAAACGTTTCGACATCGATTTGTTACAAGTAAAAGTAAAATATATTACGTAGGGAAAAGGACTAAGCTAAAAAGGGCTTCGTGCAATGTACGACCTAGACCGTATGCAATCTGTTCGAAGGACTGTTTCGCCGATTTCTTTGCCGGTGGTTCTACGAAGGGCCGCCAACTAGTTACCAACAATTAAACTTATACCATTAATGTCAAAGTTGCATTCCGTGGGATGGAGCATTGCTTGATCCAATTCGCAAAGTCTCCAGGCGGCCCCAAACGCAATGCAGCCAACTAATTATTCCGTAACACCAAGTCCGTGGGGGGTGGGCGAGGGTGGCTCTGTTAAGGGAGCAAACACTCGTTCGACTGTGACCGTCTATATCGGTAATATTAATTTGCATGCACGTAAATCAAAGGGTTCGTCCGAAGCTTTGACGAACCGGCTCCGCAGATGAATATAAAAGGTCTGGTCTTCTGAACGAGTTTAAGGGCCCCGCGCGACCCCTAGGTCTCCGACCCTTGTTCCCTCTAGGGGGATGCGGGGGTCCACGCGCTTCGAGACACTACATAAGTTCAAGGGGACCGGCAATGTTTTATCGGCCTTTTCAATCTGCGAGAGCTCCCGCCCAGCGCACCAAAGGGATTCTGTTTAACGGAATTAAATAAGGCCCGAACGAACAACATCTTATTTACACCACCAAATTAGTTATCGCCGCCTACGCCGCAATTGTCGTGCACATATTGAATCATCCCTCGGCCCTTCGCTAATATTTAGGGATGCCACCCTTCATGATATGTCTAGACTTCCAACACCAACACCGTCTTTGTTTATTTTCTATGAAATTCTCAGAGCTTTCAATTAAAAGTAACTATTGTTCTTAATCAAACATAAATTTACAATATAGTATAACAATGTAATTATGGTTGCTATTAAAAAAAAAACTCATTAGTTCTGAAAATGTCAAATGAAATTCTCAGAGCTTTCAATTAAAACTAACTATTGTTCTTAATCAAAAATAATTTTACAATATAGTATAACAATGTAATTATGGTTGCTATTTAAAAAAAAACTCATTAGTTCTGAAAATGTCAAAGAGTTTATTAAAAGGTTAATTACATTTTTCAAGTATATTTCCTCTATATTTTATACTTAGTAATAAAAATTAAATACAAACAATTTTAATTACTTAATAACAAACAAGTTTTTTTCTTAATAGTAAAAATGTAATTTCTAAATGTCAATTTATTCCTGTAATAACGAGCATTAATTCGAAGCACGCGTTACAAAATTAAACGACACACTAATTAGTGTTATTATTAATGAAAATAGTTAAATAATCATAGTGATATTAAAATACTGTTATAAAAACTACAACCAATTGTTGTTTTTGTTTTATATTTATCTGAAGTGATATGCTTTAGATTTGTTCCGACATTTTTCACGATTACAGTTATTTCCGAGCTGCTGAAAAGTAATCCATTCGATTCACAATAGCGACAACTGGGAAAATACACTGCACTATTCGAATATTAGCTACTCTTGCCTCGACACAACGCTATTACTTATTTCCCCAATTCCACCTTTACAGCATTTTTTTTCTGAATTATTGAGTGAAATCGAAATTCCAGGTATTCTTACAGTCTTTCTATTCTTTGAAAGCAAACATTTATTTTCATGAAAATCAATTTTAAATTTTTTAATCCCAACAGAATATAACCAATAATCCATACTACTAGTAAGATTTAATAAAATTTTATTTTTTGCAATAATTTTAATTTTGTTCAAATTATGTTTTGTAATTTGTTCATATTTAATTTAATGAATTCTAAGAAGAATGTTAGCATTATGTAAGTAATTGAGGGATATAAGACATAATTGAGCAATAAAATATTTAGTGGAATTTACTGGAATTATGTTTGTCGTTGGAGGAATATTGTGTGAAAGGCATTTATTATGGAAGACGCCTCGAAGCGCGCGTGTTATGTCATCCGCGTAGACGCCGATAACTGTACATCTGAGAGCCACAAGGAATTAATGGTATCGGAATATGTGCTGAATTGCTAGAAACTTCGATTAATTGGCATTCGCCTCCAGCATTTCAAGACGGATCGACAATCATAAGACATAACTATTGATTCGTTATTACGTAAACTATAATTTATTATAGTGGACTTGACAATTTTATAGAGCTTTATTCAAGTGGGTTTAAGATATTTCAATGAAAAACTAGCACTTAAATTGAAGTACTAGTTTAGGGGGGATCTAATCATAATACTAATCGTTACATAAATTATGTTGCACAAATCCTGTTTACGCGAAACACTAGTCCTTACAGAATGTCTAATCCGAAGCCACTTTCGCGGGACTTAATTATACCGATCTAATTTAACTGTACGTCTCATGTAAATCAGAGCTTATCTCAATTTTCGAGTACATCTGCAATAATTCGAATCAGAGTCTTAACTGTTGCCAAAAGTAATTCACGTCGAAACTCATAACTTGACTTAATTGCATTACGGATCGATCCTGAATTTATGTAACTGTATCTGCACACATCTCAATGTTATTTTTTAGTTCAACAAATTAAGTTTCATAATTTGTTAAAAAAAAATATACATTAAAATTTTAGGAAATTTTATATTTGTCAAAATTTTGGTAATTTTTAATTTATGAAAATAAATTTAGTATTGTATAACTAAGATTAAATGTATGCAATTGGATGATCTTGAAAATAGAAATAATTAAGTGCAGAGATTATGATGAATAGTTGGTACAGATGTTGCAGCATCCCTGTCGTCCATCATTAGTCACCGCTGGGGGTGGTAGCAAAAAGACCGGATGGCAAAGAGAAACACATTTATTAACATCCGGGAAACGGCGTTTCCGGTGCAATAAAGTTATTAGCCGAACGTTTGCTTCAAGTTTTATTTTTCCACCCCCGTCTTCGCACAATTCAATTACCTCCACCCCCTGCCGACCCACATATCACTTTCCTTCGAATGCAAATCGATCCAAAGACCTCTCACCATTAATGGCCTCCCATCTGCATCAAAGAATTCCCAAACTCATTCATTCCGCGTATAATGCCACCCCCGATATATCTCCATTGCACATATCTCCAGGAACCCATGCTTACAAGAAATTGTTATTGATGATTCCTGCTGACCGAAAACGAAGATCTAGAAGAAAACGAATAGAGGAATGGGAATACAGACCATTTTGATACCCAAATATTTATATTGATGATCTCACTAACAAAAGGATAGGAAACGAAGATGAAAGAGTACATAAATATGACAGGTTCCGATGTTTAACCATTTTGAATGGGTTTGTAAATAAACGAAATAAGGGGTTTTCAAGTAAATCTGCACATTTACCTGGATGACTTGCTGCGGTTTTTACATGTGATTAATCTGGAACGGGCTAAGTGTACCGTGTGCGAAAACAGCCATAACTCCAGAATACTAATGTCCAGAATTTATTATACAGTGCGGTCAGGAAGTCAAAGCCTTTACTCCATAACGCCAGGACAGGCAGCTCTTAAAGACTATCGGTCCTAAACTTTACAGCTCGCACGACATGATGATTCAATTTAATTTAATACGTAAAGCACTGACATCAAACAAATTTACCCTTACATAATAGATTTTCTCAATTATCAAAAAAATCTGAATCTAATATCTAAAATTAATAAAATCAGCTTGAATAATTGGTTCTTTTTTTACAAGAACACTGATCTACTTTATCGTGGGTTTTCATCCATAAATCCAGGGATCATTCGGGATTAGGGAAATCGAATATTCCGATAATAAATCAAGCTAAAATTCAATAGCCCGTAAATTCCAGTAACTTTCAAATTATCAAAAATTACAGTAAATTTCAAATATTCAAAAATTTCAGTAAATTTCTTTAAATTTCAAACATTCAAAAGTTTCAGTAAATTTCAAATATTCAAAAAAATTATGTAAATACAATAAATTTCAAATATTCAAAAAATACAGTAAATTTCATATATGACCCAGATATCATTCTTTATCTAATATTCTGAAAATAAATCAAAGCTAAAATTCCAGCCTGGCTTATAAACTTATACATAATACGAAAAATATATCTCTATATGCCTATAATAAAATCAGGAAAGATGTCCTTGCTTTTTTTACAGATCAATAATCCATTACCATTCTCCTCGGATTTAGCGAAATGTTTCTAAGCGAAACTTTACATGACCTAGAATTTCATAATTGGCTTATTAAATAACACAGGAATTGCTACAACCGTTTTATCATTACTATTCTTTTTACGAGACGAAGGAGACCTACATTTTTAATTAAAGCTCGTTAAAAGATGACAAATAATACTACCTTTTATTCTTCAATATACCTTCTCATTATTTTTAATAATCAAATAGTATAATAAATTATATACAGTGCTATTTCATAACATTTTCAATTTATATTTGACTGATATTAGTAAGTATCGTCTGGTGTTCCACAGGGTAGTGTCCTAGGTCCTTTTATAAATAAATAATTGTTATGTATTTATATTTTTATGTGTAAATAATTTGCTTAAAATATAGATAAATTGTTTGTCAACATGTCGCAATCAATAATATGGAAGCAGACTTTGACGGTTTAGCATAATGCTTGAATTAAAATAAATTTAAATAATAAATATTCGGAGTGAAAGCAAAGCATGGAAGGAGTGTTGGCTACGTGTAGTTTATTTGTGCATAATTTAATGTCCACGGGGGGTGACAAAGAGAAAACTAACGTAAATAATAAAACAGAACAGAGAAAAGAGAAGAAAAAAAGTGAGGGAGGAACAGCAAACAAGCAAAACAAAAATAAGGGAATATACGAGCCTAATTTTTATGCATCCGGGAAACGCGCCGCCCGGAAATACAGAAGGCCGCTAATGAACGTGCCGGAAAACAGAAATAATGGTCACAGACCGCCCCCCTCGCGCGATTTAATTAAACCGGGGTTGTCCCGATCAAAAATGCCGAAATATGTTTAGCATAAATAATTAGCAAGGCTCATTATATCGAATGTGCATTTCCACGCACGCTAAAGGGTACATAAACAAGTCCGTGAGGGGGTGGAGATCATTAATTATGTTTTTGCAATTGGATGCGAATATATCATAACATTGCATGATTGCAATTGGCCGCCCTCAAAGAGCCGCCTCCGCTAATATTAATCCGGATAGATACAAATCATGATTTTCAATGGAAAATTATTAATTAATTAATTGAAATCTTTTGACCCTACAGCAACTGTGTACAAAAATATTTTTAATTCCTCTTGTATTTTCTACTATATGGGATTTTAATTTTTAAGTTAGGTTTGTGATTTTTAACAATTATTTTATAGAAAGCATATGTTGGGAAAATTCTGGGATTTAAGGAAATCCCTTCCGTTTATTGGTATAATTTATACGAAGAACATTGGTAAATAGGTAGTTCAGTGTATGATGGCGTCCATTGTAAAGAAGGGGATTAGGAAAATCCGGACCGACAAACGTCTCGTGATGTATTCCCGGGCTTAAGGACACTCCATCCGCGGGATGGAAGCGAAATAAATTTTGTTTTGCAAATTACGCAAATTTAGTTGGAGACGTTGCGAGGCGCGTGACACGAAAATCCTAATAGGCATCGTGTATACGAGATGGCGTAGCTCGGTTTGGGCCTGTGCCTAAGGCAGTACGTGATCTGCAAGACACCGGGAGGAGGAGGTCTGCCTGAAGAAGGAACGTTGTAGAAGAGAAAGAAATGAATACAAAAGGACGTCCGAGATTTTTATCTCGAGCAAATTATGGAAGCATCCCTTATATACACTCGCTTTATGAAAGTTTACTGGAAGTAAGAAGAGCACTTTGTATTTGTCGTTCCAATTCCATGTAAAATACTAGCGAACTTTAAGGCCAAATAAATATCCTCAGTTCATCGTCCGATTTTTTCACGGATTACGGGCCACAACAAGAATTTGTGCAAAATGATCTCTTTAATAAAATAATATAAATTCAAGGGCTTTTGTGTTGCGTAATTATAGAGAGATGCTGTATATATATAGTATATGGCTAGGAGTGAAGCAGTAAAAGAAGTGAACACTAATTTGTCCGTCGTCCTAATTGCACTGAACTGATGGACGTCTAGTCCCTTCGTAAATAGGGCCCGGCGTGAACAAGAAAACCTTTTGCGGCGCAGCAGCAACAACAACAATAATAATAATAACAGCATTCCTTACACCCAAAGGGCGTTGTATGAAACTCATCACAGAACTATGCATAGCCATTCTGCTAATAACTAATTACACACAGCCCGAGAAAACCTTGGCGGCATTCCGCAACGTATCCTCTTGGTCCACACAATCCTTCCTACGTATACGAGCTTGGATCGATTAAAATTTCACTCATCAATTATCCAGTCCGGTCGCTCGCATTTACATTCATACTACCTATCCCTATACTTCCCAACCTATCATTAGCGAACTTTCCATAACCCGTCGGCAACTGTTTAAAATTTGATTCGACTAAAAACGTATAGCATATAATTATTATAAAGACATTTCATGTTATTATTTATAATTCAATTTAACTTTAATAAACGGTTTTGAAATTGATGGGAACTAGGACATTCTACACTTCACATTTTAATTAATAACTGTAGCACTGAAAGCTTTTGAGAATAAAGTTATTAAGATTTTTTATTCGTATCATCAATCCACACACGCCAAATTTTTTATTTTCAAATTTGACAATATTCTACCAATTTCCGTTTAAACCGGAAATATAATTAAAACTATCTAATTACTTCATATTTATCTTTAATTAAATTATTTTAGACGATAAGCTAACAATAAAATATTATTTCCATACCATATTCAATAAAACATAACATTTAATACAAAATCAATGTTTTTTGTATTGGAAATATATTTAAAAAGTGGTAAACAGTATGTTTCCGAAATATAAAACGGAGGCATCTTCAAAATATTAAGCATGTGTAAAATTCAGAACGCGTAGCTTGGAATGCTACGGGGAATTCTAGTAGGACCAATAATCCTAAACTGTGTATAGAAAATAGTTGGGCGCAAAAAAACGTTAACTCCGCACAAGCTAGGCCCTTGTTATGCAACGCGCAAACCGCGGGGGATGAGAGAAGAGCACGGAATGAAAAAAAAAGGAAGCAGAAAAACACATACACAGAGGGGCTGCAGCACAGCATCGTTTGTGTTCGTATGTGTCGGGGGGTTGTTTGTTGCTAGCGGCGGAATTGCGAATTTAAAATTCGCGAAGCGTTGTCCGTGTAGAAGGTTAAAAAGCTGATTAAAAAATCATCTATCAAAAGGGCGTGCACATATTTTTATCGGCCCTTAAAGCACACAAAGGCAGAGTGGCAGCAAATTAAAAAAAAAAAGAAGATAATAATAGCAGAGGGAGCGTGTTATATAAATTAATTTATTTTTAATTATGTACTTTGTTTTGGGGTGCGATTTTAAATCGATTTACTTGTTTTTATTTAGTGTACATATAGTTTTGTTCGACAGACAAGATTCCTGGCAATGTTTGTTGCCGGCTTGCATAGTTTCGTCTGCTGAATAGTTTCGCACTCTAGTTTTTGCCCATCGAACCCTAATCTTAATTATCATTCTCGACTCCACAATATTGATGGTTATGGATATAGTTTCTTTTTTGGAGTAATTCCTGCTTCACTTCAGGAAGTAATTGCTGAAATTCCATCGATTCCCATCCATTAGCGTCAAATGAAGTCTGCAAAGTAATTATACATAAATTGGCTGTAGTTCGCTTACATTTCCGAAATAAAGCCGATTTGCGTTCGCCCGAAACAAAAAAGATACACCCCGTCGCTTTTCGCTTCTTACCTCATCCACTTTCATCA
Source organism: Nicrophorus investigator (assembly GCA_963457615.1). Taxonomy (NCBI): domain Eukaryota; kingdom Metazoa; phylum Arthropoda; class Insecta; order Coleoptera; family Silphidae; genus Nicrophorus; species Nicrophorus investigator. The sequence goes on from OY735146.1 coordinate 8,351,768, forward strand.
AACTCAACTTCCGGGACAAGTTAAGATCTGTTTTAATTAGCTTAAGGGCCGATCCTTGTATCGTTAATTAATAATGGAAGATAAAGAGAAAAATAATAAGAAAACAAGTTGATTGATTTATTGAAAGGAAAAATTGACTTTTTAAATAGCTATCATATTTCACCTAATCATCTTCTTGGTAAGACAAACGCGACGCTTGATGCGATGATAAATCGTAGTTCTGCCGTTGTAGAGCTTTTCCATTCACGAGGCTCAAAGCTCATCCTCGAGCTCGTTTCCTTATCTGCGAAGATACACCACTATTCGGATACTTTCTATAGGGATACAGAACTAAATGGATTAAGTTCCCATTAATATTTGCTGCTCGGGTTTCGTTTTATGTGCGTAGCTCCTTCAGTATTGTTCCGTTTTATAACAGTCCTTCTGTGTTAAGAGTTTCTCCGATGCTCTACAAACCGAAAACTACTAATTAATATGTTTTTGATTTTACGTCGCCGAACTCATTGTTATTGCGTAAGCTTGTTTCCCCAAGTTCCTCGGATTGCCTTAGATTTACTGCTCCCGACCGGAAGTTTCCTGTGTTAGTGTATACATACACATACATAAAGGGAATATTTCATTGCTGGCAACGTTCCATTTTCTGCATCAACCCGATTTTATAACTTTGTATTTCATTTTCTTCTGAGTTTCTTATTAATCGCTTTATTAGTTTCACTCAGTCGCAGCAAAGGAATTGTTTCTCAAACACTTGTTCCGATTACATTCATAAATCAAACATCCACCAATACGAAATCTTCCAGTAATTTTTTTTTTCTAACGACTAAATTATTAGATTATGATTATTGATTACTGATTCTCTATGAAATGTGGAAATAAATCTGAAAATGTATTTATTTTGTTTTGTGGATTTGGAAGTGGTGAACTTTTGCCGTGATTCTGATAATTTGCAGTGAATTTCAGGAAGGGAAATCTGGTTGGTAAATAAAAGTCGGAGAGGTTTCGGTAGGTCGTAGGCACCGTGTATTGTTAAAGTTAGGGTTTTATGAGCAATGATAGGACGTTAAGTAGGGTTAGTTCGGGCGGAATGAAGTTAGTTTGCGTGAGGGTTCGCAGTTTGATGTGGTGGCAAACGGCAGGTAATGTTGATAAATATTGCAAGTGTTTAGAATTGTGGTTGAATAATTCAGTATATTAAAGAGAGAGGGAGGTGGCAGTTCCCAAGGCCCGCCAGTCTTAAGTGCGGCCGTCCCCGAATTTTAAGCTCGCAGACCCGACTAAAGTGAGCTTAATTAACACGAGACAACACCCCCGTAACATCCGAAAGGGGTGGCGGCCTTAGGAACAGTTACATATCTGGCAGCGGAGCCAAGTGGGACGTAGCAGAGGCGGCGGCGAAGCGGGTCCGGAGAGTAGTGCTGAGTACGGAATTAGATGGTGCGGACAGAAAGCTCCAGCCATAACTTGCGGCCACCCTGTTTGTCGATACCGGGGATTCCCGGGAATCGTGGAATAGCTTAATGCCGCCACCCTCCTAAAACGGGTTACGTTCACGCGGAATTCAAATCCCCCACGAATTAATCCTTTCTACTTCTTTTCTCATCATCCTTAATTTCATTGCGATAGCGAATAAGCGCAATTTATTGCGTTTCAGGTTATAAATCTCATCATGTATACGACATTAATTGCTCCAGTTAAGTTTAATGGCCTCTTTACTTTCTACACTTTAAGACGCGTTAATAAGAATACATTAATATTTATTAAGAAATTGCTACATTGCTTCTGTGTATTTTACATCCTCTTTATATATTGAACCCTAATATCCAGAAGATCAAATACGAGATACAAACACGTTTTCTCTGAGTCCATTTTCTTTACGGTCTATTTTCTAGCGAGAAGTCAAAGAAAACATTTCCATAAAATAATATCATTATTTTTCCAAGCTTTTCGCAGTGCGTCTATCTACAAATAACAAAGTTCGTTATTTTCATCGAAATCCTCAGACCGGAGAAAAAATTATATTTCACAACATTCCATATCAAACGATAATTCAAACTCCAACGCAAATTCTAAAAACTACAAAAAATTTATTACATTACCATTTCGATCTAAAAATAAAAATACTTTCACTTCAAACCAGATTTTAAAATAATACTGTTACATAAATCTTTACAATTTTGACAGCTTATATAATCACATAGTATATCAATATAAATCAACGAAAATTGCATAATTCTTAAATAATTTAATTTCTTATAATTTTGCACACCTTTTTACTACCAATATTTTGTATTTACTCATGTTTTATTTTATTGTAAAAAAAAAATTGTATTGCAATAAATTTTTAAAAGGTATTTTCTAATATAAATAAGAATATTCGAATTTTATTGCAAAGAAAAATGTATATTTCAAATATATTTGTTTGTAATAATTCAGGATTCAAATGATGCGTGTAATTTCAATCATCTTTAAAAGTATTTTCGAACATATTCGATATTATAAATTGTTGCTTAAATTCCTGCGTCGCAGGATGCTGCATCTATTGAAAGCAAAAATATTTCTCGATGTAAATATATTCCAATAAAGTTCTGGAATATGCAATAAACTCTTCATTCTATTTATCTGACATATTTACACTTGAATATCTTGCAAAGAGGATGAATAGTAGACAAAGGTGTATCATGTATGGAACATCCATAGAATTGGAAACGAGCCGTCCTAGAATTTTTTCCCGATGTACGTATGCAGTTATGAAGTTCGAACGCCCTTTTCTCCTCACCCTTTTTCAAGCTACTCACAAAATCCCAGCAACTCCCATCCCCCTTTATATTTTATTCATTTGTTTTAGCAGATTAGATCTAAGGTTTTGCCGAGCAAACTAAGTTTCATTATGAAAACCATTACTTCCGGTCGGATTCCGCTTAGGTCTTATTCGTGCATGCATTCCTCTTAATTACGTCCTCGTTTCGTAATTTGTTTCCCAGACAGTATTTCTGACACCGCTCTATCCTTATATATATTTTTTTACTTTATACATTGGTAAATGTACACATTTACTAAACTGAAAAAAACTGAAAACACTACATAAAATCCAGTCAATATGCAATTTATCTATGATAAACATGGATAAATAAATAAATGGTAATAAAAAATTAACTAGTTAATGTACACATTTACTAAACACTAAATAAAATGAAAAAATATTGATATATTTTTCATCTGAAGTATATACTTAAATCGTAACTTATTTCTTTTTTTATTGAAGTTATGTAACTGGATGTAACAGCAAACCGATCAATTATGCACCATTTGTGTGTATATTTGCCCTTTTTCATTGCATAGAGTTGTTTTGGAATGGCACCCCCATTGTGATGCAAAATAACGTTGAATTGTGTATGAAAATGCGACCGCGGGTAAAACAATTACAATTATCTGCGGGGAGTGAGACAACAGGGCGAGAGGGCGCTAGTTCAAAGGATGTAATGCCAGTCTGTAATTAAAATAATTATGTAGATTCGAAGCTAAACTACACATGCAGACACATACGTCTATATATATATATACAAGTACAAATAATCAACCTAGGCAGTTAATAAATCATACTTTAGTTGATAACAACTTGAGGATTTCGCGCACCCCGTGCGTTTGTGGATATTCGGAAATGCAACATACTAGGCGATGATTAATAAATTTGCGCCCCTTAATCGAAGACGGGCGGCCCCCAGTAACGCCGCGTCGTGCACATAATCATTTTAGGGAAGGCTTGACGCAAACCTCGTTACGTAACGCCGCGTCGTACGTGCAAAGATACGCAAAGACCGCCTTTAATTAATATGATTCGTTGAAATTAATTAAGGTTTGCGCTGCGGATAAGTTAATTAGCGGGCGTACCAGCACATAAAATATATATATATGCACATGGTTCTTAATCTACAAATCATTAAATTTTGTGCCCTCAATCATCAAAACTAAATAATAACTTTTCCATTATTTTTTTTTCTGTTGATGCTTAACTTTTGATTACGTCATTTTATAATAAATCTACAAATTATTAAATTTTCTACTCCCAATCATCGAAACTTAATAACTTTTCTATTATGTTTTTTTTGTTCATGCTTAACTTTTGATTACGTGATTTTATAATATGAATTTTCTACAAAATATTAAAATGTAGATTAAAATCCTTAATAAAATAAAATGTTTTGCTAATTTTTGGATCTTAAATTGAATCAATTTTATAAATTTAATTTTGATTAGGTAATATAATTTTATTTTATGTCAGTAAAACTCTTGCTTAATATAATAAAAATGAATCGTGAGTAAAGTCCTTAATAAATATATTCTACACAATGAATCCTTAAAATCCTTTATGAAATTCTGCACAATCGATCCTTAATAAAATAAAAATAAATGAAGTAGATGGAAATAATGTGGTCGTCGAGAAGAGCAGTTTATGTCGAGGAACGGAAGTGTGTGTGTATTTACGTGCATGCGAGGAAAATACGTATCGTTCAGATAATTGACGTTACGTTGGACCGCATATGCAACATTGGTGTGGGACTCCCCCGCGGGGTGCGCTTACATAACATAAAGTAGTTGGCCTAGATTTAAAATGGATTAGATGGTGCCGCCTGGGGATGAGGAGGAGGAGGCCGCTGATAAAGTTGTAATATTTCTTATGTAAAAAGAGTTGCAGCGACCTTGGGTCGTGTATTTTATCAAGCCGAGAGCTTTACGAGCCCTTGCAATGTGCAATGTTTACTACCCATGACCACATGTAAATATCCATACCATAAAACGCTATCGCATAGGGACCAACCTTTAAAACCTTTTCGGTGAAGGGTCAAATTTAATAATTTTTTCAGAAGAATTTTTCCAGGGGTTGATTTTTTTAGATTAATCAGAAGATTAATCGGAAGCGGCACAAGGATTGGAACGTGTAAACACAATTATAGGAATCTTAAAAAAGAGCTGAAAATGATCTTACACAATAAGAAAACAAAGGGTGGGTCATAAGAAAGCAATAAATCTTCAGTTTAATGAGAGATCTTCAAATACAAGCAGCAGAGATTTATTCACATCTGAATGCTTTATATCAACGTTGTTATCATCTCTAACTGCTTGAGACAAAGTAAGGTGAATTTTGTTTCAATTAAACAAACAACCATATTTGTTTTTTTATTGCCTACGTTTTTAATTAAGCAATTTGCATAAAAATTAGCGTAAATCGTGGGAGGGTTGGAAAAAGTTCTTAGAAAGCGCTTTAAATGTTTGCCCTTTTCCTCGGCTTAACTTGGAACATAATTTATATCAATTTTGTGAAGTTTGTTTGGTCGCAGCTAACAAAACTTTTCCGTATACGAGAACCGAATCCAATGAATAAACTAAAAAATATATAAAGAATGATAAAGCAGAAATAAATGTAAACGATACGTGGCATTAAAACGGTCCACTCGAGTTCTACCAACAAATTAATTTCACTAAATTTTCCAAATGGATGTAAAATTTTCACATCCGAAAGCATAATATTTTCAATTCGATTAACATACAGTATGTTGCGCACAGCTTTTTTTTTGCAAACTTTTTAAAAATTTATTTAAAATGAAATTAAAAACTGAAACTAAAATGTTTATACTCTCTGAAAAATATTCCCATTAAATTCATATTTTTTTTAAATATTGCATTTATAGAAAATTTTCACAATAGAATTGATATTCTTTTATACATTTTATATAAATTCACAATTAATTTTACAGAAATAAATTCTCAATTTTTTCACAGAAATTACTGGAATAATGATAGAAATGAAAATATCTAATTGTTTCCCACTTAGAGAATGGAATTGTTTGTTTTCTAAAAAAAATATAATAAATAAAAATCACATAGTTCTTTCAAAAAGTTCCTGAAAAAAAACTGAAATCAAAATCAAAATCAATTAGCAAATTGAGTTTTTTTTTTAATATTGTAAACATATTTAGAGAATAGAATTGATTTTCTGTTCTTTCAAAAAGTTCATGAAAAAACTGAAATTACTTGAAAACAATTAGGTAATGGAGTAGTAGGAACCATTACCAAATTCAGTTTGTTTTTTTTAATATTGAATACATATTTAGACAATAGTAATGATTTTCTATTCTTTCCGCTTATTTTTGTAATATACTAATGTTCTTTCTAATAATTATATATTACTTGATTTTTGTATAAAAAATTTCGTAATTTGATGATAAAATGTTGATTTAAGGAAAAATATATGGAGAGGACTATATTGAAGTACTGTTTTTTTTTGTAAGCTTCTAAAAGCTTTAGGCGTTGTTTTTGGAGATGATGAATTAATTAGGAAGTGGGGAAAAAGCTTCGTCTGAGTATAACTTTCCATTATGCAATGGAGCTTCGAGTGGGAAGGAGATAAGCTGTTCTCCTTTATTTTAGTTAAATAAGAAAAATATTGGAATTCATCGCAGCGAACGCTTCAGATCCGAAGTGTTTGCAGTCGAATCATATTTCAAGTGTGCATCCGACCTGCAATTGAAACATCATACATTATTCGATACGTGCCTTACGGAAAACGAGGGATGATGCCTTTCGCTCGGATTAAACCAAATTATGAATGACATTCAAGCAATGCACAAAATACACAAACGGAATGCAGAGTATTTGTTTTAATGCGGACATTCGCTTTGTTGCAGGAGCTTTGCACCTCTCACACCCCAACGAGCTACAGTTTCGTACTTTGTGCGGCAGATAGTTTACACCGAGCAGGACAAGTTTCCACGAGGTGAGTTTTCTTATTTATTCGCTCCTCTACGTCTTGAGAGAAAGCCATAAAAGTAACACATGTACGGATAAGAATACCGGCAGCCTTCTAAATAGACATTCTATTACAACACACCTTATTTTGCAGATTTTCACACTTTTTTTTCCCCTTCTTGTTTTATTCTCTCCCTTCGTTTTTTATTCACCCGGATTCTAATTTATATTTAGATACGCGTGGGGTTAGGATAGGATCCAGGACCTTTCACACATCGCAGCCGCGTGATGTAAAAACTTCAAATCAAGTTGACATTTTGTTTTTTTTTGCGACCCGTTGTGATTTAATTAATTAACGGCGCATCGATGGGGCGGCTGGATAAAATATTTTTGTTTGCTCTGTGGATTTCGATGATGATGTTTTTTTTGTTCCTTGTCTGTTTATTTTTTTTTTCAATTTCCACCAACATATTCATACCGCCCTCCATCTCGTTGGCTCTTTCATCATCGCGTTGACAAAATAACAGGCAATCTGCTTATGACAGATCCTAAATATCACACGTTCCCCATATCACCAAACGTGCTTATTATCAACTAGTCATATTCATCCAATACACTTATCTTCTGTACAATCAAATCACATTTCACAATAGTAGTTGACATTTGTTATCTTAAACTTTCACGAACTTGTTTTCATAACATTAAATTAAATTAAAAATGTTGATTATTGTATTTTAATCTATTGTCAAAACACAAATTCATAATGAAAATATTGAATTTGACAAGTGGTTTTAACACGCCATCTTTTGGTTGATTTTAGAATTTTATTAAGTTAATTTATTTAATTCTAGCATATTTGAAATAAGCGGTAGTTTTGATGTAATCCTTCAAAGGACTTTTTACACAACCGTCATAGCACATCGATCGTCTATAAATTTATTTCTTGCGAATGCCCCAATAAACACAAAAACTATAACGAAAAGAGAAACAAACAAAAATAGGTAAAACTAGAATGAAAAATGAAATCTCAGATTGTACATTGTGCGATTCATTTTCGGGCTGAAACAAATAAATAAAGTTACACAGAGGGAATGGAGGAAAGCAAGAAAAGAAGAAAAAAAAAACGTAGAGAAAACGAACTATAAATAAAACGAAATGTTCAGTGGCAATATTGCGTTTCTGTTTTGGAGAGTTCTTAATTTATAAAGGGTTTCTTGTGTTGTCCGCTTCGCATCAAGAGCACAACTTCCGAATCAATAATGGTTAATTCCGAACAATTCGAATTCATAAAAGGCTTTTCTTCATTTGCAAAACAATACATTTCAGTCTATTCTAATGAGTTTTACAACCTTTAAATATATAGCGTAAATAGTCCTTGAGATTATTTTCCTTTTGACTTTTACTCTACAAAAAAAAGGAAGCAGGAACTGTGCAAGACTATAAAGTTCGATTATCCGTAATACAGGTGGTTGCAAGGCGCACACACGTTATGGTCTTTGCACAGTGGATTTTAGTATCTCCTCTAATCGTCTAATATCCTGTTCGCAGATTCGTCCTCTTGCAGGACGAGTAAACGTCCCATGATGAGCTTAACTATGATGGCGATTCTAGGACAGATCTTCTTTGCTGTTGGAGTCCTGTCTACACTCGTCGTATCAGGTAAATATAAGCGTAAAAAAATAATAATAATCATAAGGTAAATATAGACTGTGAAGAAAACAAGCATAAGGCCTTTACAGAAGTTTGGAGAAAGGCTGCTTGAATTTTATATTAATATACATTAAAAATACATAATTTTCCATTAAATTTTACATAAAAAACAAAATTTACATAAACCTAAGATTTAGCTCTCATTTAAATATTGATGATTTGAGATAATTATAGTTACTCTATTCTTTCTAATTAATAGCTTGTTAGTACAGTTTTAACTTGAAATAATTGTTGGTGTTTGTATAGGTTTTGCAGTTAATTTTAATTATAAAATACCGGTATTTTTTTATACCGGTAAATAATGAGAAAAATTAGGCAATTAAGTTGTTTATAGTCATATGGCGCGGGGCTTGTTCAGTTTTCAGACGCCGTATTTTTTACTCTCCCTTCGTTTTTTCTCATCGTAGGGCTTGAATTCAATTAGCGCCAGGTTTTTGCCCGCTAAGTGCTCCGTTATGACTCGGTAAAATGGATGTCTTTCAGTGGTCGAAACAAAAAGGGGGGACCGTCGAGTCGCGGACTATAAATCAGGGCGAACCGAAACTGAAGGATCCTCCGTGACACGCGCATCCATCAAAGCCATCCCCCCACAAATTGGGGTACATAGGGGGTTCGAAAAACCACCCCATCTCGTACATATATTTTTTTTTCGATTATTTACGCGATTCTTTGAAGTGGAAATCCACGCCAGTTCCACATATTTTATGTACATATTAATTACCCGGCCCTCCGACAAACGTGCAATTAAAACGAACGCTGAAATATTTATGGATGCTCGCCGCGGTGGATCCTTCTGCGGAGGAATCAATCCGCCCCCCGAAGAATACCGCAGTGAAGCCGCCACCAACCGGGACAAATTTTAATTACCTCCAAAAGGCGCCGCCAATAATGGAATAGTTAACTTAAATTGCACTTCCGGCTTGTTTAATTAAAGCGGCGCGTCCGTAAAATGTCGCCGCCTCACGTCTCCCATCGAAATTCAATCAGCCGAAACGAACATAATTAATTTTCATAAATTCTTTATACCTGAACCATATAGGGATTTTTTTTTGTTGAATTCCCTTAATAATCCGCGGTTTATCAGAAAATTCCCTAACCATTATTCTCCATGAGAGAAGTCCATATTAACCCATTTTTTTTATTTAAAAAAAAAAATCAAATATTTTATATATACAAAATATTTGCCACGTTTGCAATATTGCTTAAAAGTCAACAATTTTCGTTTTTTTTTTTAAATTTTTTATAATACAATTTTAATTAGAAAATATTAAAAATATTGATTTTGAAATTACTATTAATTTTTTAATAACGTTCATGATTGAGTAAGCGATTTTACAAAAAGTATATGGAGGAAAATAGGAGAAGAGTTTTCAGCGCGATTTCATCAAGTTTGAGGTATTCATCTTTCACTTTGATCCAAAGGAAGCACATGATGTTGCAGTTTCTAAACTTATCTTCAATAAATCATACAATGCATGATTAAAAAATCATGCATTTTAAGTAAAATAATTTCAGTTTTTCATTTCGTTGTATTAATTTTTTATATTATTATTTTAATTAACAAATCGTAGAAGTTTGTTTGGGAATGCGACGATTTTTAATTAGACACGAACCCTTGTGAAGGGGTAGAAACAAACCGAATATTTAATTGCAGCCGACCGTTCGAATCTTTACGATTATGAACATATATAAATATATGTTTTTTTGTCCGCCGTATCCGGTTGAGATACGATTTCATTTCCGGAAGTTATTGGGAATGCGGTAACGCTGTGGGCGGTGGAGTTGAAGGGGGATGAAAAAGAGCGAGGGCGAAACGTATGGGACGGGTGAGTAGAAAACCTGGTTGGTTGTCACGGGTATAAAGCATAAAGATTTAGGTGCTGTTTTCTGGCCTGAAAGAGAATATATAAATTTCCACGTACTGTGGGGATTCCCCGCTGCGTGAGCCGCACGGAATGCGTATGCAGATAGTGTGCTGCGACCCGGATTTCCGGCCAGGGCCGTCGCTAAACGTCTTCGACATATCGGAAACATTTTTCCGATTGAAATATTAAACGTATCGACGTGAGTAATCGAATCGTATTAGGCATTGGAATCTTCCACGTTTACAGCATATTTCTATATGTATATCTGCGCATTTCGATTCTTTGGTTCGGAAACGCGACTTTCCATATAACCTATTGCTTCCATGCTTTTTCTTCCCCTCGAGACGCTTCTGAAAATCGGACTTTGTCAGTTATCTTGGGCAAAGGGATTTTTTACTTCTTTCTTATTCGTTTTATCACTATCTGCAAGATTCAATGCGGCGCATGAATATTGCTGAAGCAGACTCTCCTTAATTTAATTTTCATGCCCTAAGATGACCGTAGGGCAAACCGTTGAATATTTATGGACTCCAATTATGTTGCGCAAATTATTCAACACATTTTTTTTACCCCCGCTCGAAGTGATCGCGTTTCATGCTTCACTCAACACGACTCTTTGTTTACGTTCATTTACCCCTTCAAATCATTCCAGAACAATTAGTTATCTGCTCACTTTTTTTTATTATTACACAACAATTAATACATAATTGAGTATTGATTAATAATATTTCTGAAAAAAAATTAAGAGCTTTATTTTTCATTCTCATCAACATTTTTAAATTTATATAATAGGACAAAAAAATCTACTTTTAAGCAATACTTATCAATATTTATTAATCATCATTAAGAAATGCTTAAAATTACTTCTTTTTTTTTAATTAAAATGGAAAATATTTAACATTTGAATTATTGCTAATATTGATGTAAATTTTGTTAATTTATTGAAACGCATGTATAAATTTAATGCAAATAACCGACCAATAATTTCCGCACGTGAATATATTAATAAAACTAATTTATCAACAAGCAATTAATTAAACATTATATAATTAATAGTAAATATTTATATGATAAACAAACTAATTATCAATACATGTATTTTATATAGACTCATAGTTTTTACTAATTAAAATAAATATAATAACATATATTTTAAAAATATTAAATATAAAAAAAAATATTCTTTTATATCAATGTATTTTTTAGATAATTATTATAAATAATTTTTATTGCATAATTTTCTTATGTAGTTAAAATAATATGATGAAGAAAATGTAATTATGGATGAGAGTTAATGAAAAGTAATAACATAAAAAATTGTAATAAATGTACTGCATGAAAATTGCAGCTGGAAATGAAATTCCAGTTAGTAGTTAATGAATGTAATACCGTTCGCCTCGAGCAGCAGCAGCAGCAGCGACTCGAAATTAATATATGATTTTTAACATGTAATAGGATAAATACGTAATGCATTCAAAGGGTAAAGGAACTTTGTAGGGTGAAACAGCAGGTATTATTATGTTTGTGAATGCAATTGCGGCGAAAAGCTGAATAATGCAGTGAACCTAGGTCAGTGTAAAATTTTTATGGCGCCCATTCTATGGGCATGGTTAGTCTAGGCCGCAGAGGATGGAAACCATTTACATCCTGAGATGGCATGAATAAAAAATGCGCATTTGCAATTTGATTTAATTAGCGGGAGCGCTGATCCATCTCGACTAGTGGTTTCGCACCCTCGTCCTAGTTTTAACCCCTATTCGTGCAGTTTTCTATATGTGCTTTTCGGTTAGTGGGATTTTTCGGCCTGGATAAATCTCGTCTATTTTTTACCAGGCGCTTCACGTCTAGACGCAAAGCAATATACTAATTGTGGCGATATATTTCTCACCTCTCCAAGCGCCCACCCCGCATACTCACATCCCTTGTCTTCTTCTTTTTTCGTTCCTCTCGCCACCCTCGTCTTCTATTTTTTTTTTGGGTGATAATGATGAGGTTGGAATCCGGAGGTTATTAATTAATACCACCCCCATTGGAATGCCTGGTAGGATTAAGGTTTTTGGGAGCTTCGCAGTGGCAGCATATAAAAATCACTTAATTTGATTTGTCGGGGGCTGCGATGGGCCGAATGTACTTTGGTAATGAGGGATCCGTATTTCCGCCGCCCCCCACGTAATGCCATTAGAGTATTGCACCTGCAGCTTTAGGGGCTTACTAAAGCGGCTTCGCACCTGAGACGGACTTTATTACTTCCTCCCCGGCGCTTACGGAATTATCATCACATTATATCCGTTTTAAACGCGTGCGTTATTGCCGCCATTCTTCTTGTTTCGATTAAACAAATTGCCCGCCCCCCTTTCTCTAAGTACGTTTTACGCCGGATTACTCTTTATAAATTCGACGTTGCGCGAGACCCGCGGCATTATAGCCCCTAATTCGACTATTTCAACGTAAATCATGTTTTATGGCTTTGATGTGCTTGGAACTTCGGTCTCGGAATAGTGGTGCGACTGTAACCTTTTGAATTTTCAATTTACGTCACTTGGATTTCGCGCTATTTACATACACTCTTTGTCGGATCGTTTTATTTTCAAACATCCAATATCGCGGATGCTAAAAGCTCTGTTGCAAATAGAAAATTGAAATTCATTCTGTGTCAATCCTATTTTCTTCTCACGCTACGTGTTTTCCAATTTAGAACCTATTTACTCAATATTATTCTCAATAGAAATACAACAATTTTCATTAAAATTAACTAAAAAAAAAACAAACTTATAGCATTTTCTCATATCGATTTATGAAAAGAGTTTCAGTTTATTTTCCAACTTCATTTTATTTTCCATCATCTCTAGTTTAAAAAAGCAAAACATATGTTTCTATCGTATTATTTTATACAACCTCATCTCTTTGTCGGTTTGTCAAAATGAGTTTTAAAACTTTTTATTTTCTTTCTTTCAACAACTTTGTTTGAACTACTTTTCATTCCTAATTAATGAACTATTTATTAGATATGAAATAAAATTGATTAGTTCTATTATGTAAAGTTATAATGTAACTAATTTTGTTAAAAGTTTGTAGTGTAAAGCAATGAAAAATAAGTTTGGGATTTAAATACGGCAATCACTCAATTATAATTTATTCGCATGAAGCAATAACAATAAAAGCTGGAGGTCGGAACCGAGAGGTGAATACTAAACTGAATTTATGGCTATAAGAAGTTGGCCTGTTAGTTAGATCGTCTGATGTGTAGCAGCAGTAGTATAATGCAACATCACGTAATCCATCATATGCAGATGCGGATTGAGAGAAATGTTTGCTAACAACACGTTAATGCATTCCGGGACGTGTTATTTAGTTTGTAAGTGATCATTACATCATTATAGAGAGATACAGGCGTCGTAAATCATGACGGGTAACTGCCTCCTCGAAACTCCACAGCCGCTCCCGCAAACTCGCGCAACATCCGAAAGTGAATCGGCATAGAATATTCCTGCGAGAAACTTTTTCTCCCTTTCACCGAAGTTCGCGGCCAGTTGTTTATACGAAATTTCGATTTATATTGCTTCCAGCAGCTTCAGGAAAAAAAAAACGAAGAGAAGTGGGAATATTACGAAAGAAGAAAAATCTTTGCCAATTTATGGAGCTTCCCTTACTCTTTTTTTTTATTTTTCATCCGTTCTCTCCAACTTTCTGCAATTGAAATATACACGGTTTCAAGGTCACAGCTTTTAAATCATTTAAACGCTGCGTCGAAATTTCCACAGCTTTTCTTTTATTTTCTGACATCGTAAACTGGTGAAAGCCAGGACGAAGCTTTTAGTTGCAAGAAAATCGCCGGCTAACTTTTATTGATGACATTAAATTTGACGGATTAAAGTTTCAAGTAAAATCTACAGTGAGCAGGTTCCAAGCAAAAATTACATTTGCTGCAGTAACACGATTGTCTCCTTTTTTATATACTACCCAATTTACTTAGAGTTTCTTTATTCGTTTAGGCCTAGAACACATCCAATTTAGTCAAGACACGTACTATGTCCTAAAATTTCCTTCTATCAATTTTACATTATAAGTACATTTAAATACAAAAATCAACTCTCCAGATTTTCCATAAAATCTTAATCTTAAATTTCTTAAAATAATTCAATTCTTAAGTTTATAATAAAATAAAATTATATAACATATAAATTCTTAAGTTATAATAATATTTCTGTTAGATACACGTTGCGCAACGTTAAGTATTGAACGTGATTATTTTCAGAAGAGGGTGGAAATGGGCGTTAAATAAATTCAATATTTGCAGGACGATGGAGGAGGAGGCGGAGGAGTTAAACAAATATCGTTAACTAGTTGGATCTTTGATTAAATTCCACGAGGAAACTTTTCCCATTGTTCTCCCCTCACACTTATTGTTTGTTTCTGCTACTGTAAACTACCTAATTCTATTTAATGGAGAATGAAATCGGGTCGTGTATAATTCGGTCCAAAACACAGCCGCACGCAAATGGAACGGAGGAAGATAAAAATCGTTGTATTTACCCTTTGGATTTACACAAAAATTGATTACATAAAAATTTCATTATTTTTTTAAATCGAAAATTTCGTGTAATCAAATTAGTGATCATATTAATTATTAGGTTTATTTGTCCAACAGATACAAATAATGGGACAAAGCAAATTTACAAATTAATTAATATAAAACACGGTATACATTTCGTGATAATTGACAATGTAACAAACGATGCACTTATAATTAATAAATACTGTTAACGAAATTAAATGAAATATATGCAAAATGGACAAAATTTAAATAATACATATATTTTGTTATGGAATTTTCAGGAAAATATTTTTAAGTAGAAATTAATATTTTAGTATTTACATCTTTGAAAGGACCTTGGGGTATTCCAAAATTATCTAAATCTGTGTTAATTCTCTCAAAAAATATTCAGAAATCAAATATTTCAGAGAAAGTAAAATTGAAAAAAGGTATAGGCTGAAAACGGTGGTCAAAGAAGTCGAATTATAATGGACAAGCCACGTTTGAATGGCCGTTGATTTTTTCGCTTATATAAAGTTTTGGTACACTTCTTTTACATCGCGTTTTTTTTTCTTCCTTTATCCTTTCTTAAGCAATCCCATTCTCCGGTTTTTGTGTGTATGTGTTTTGGGGTGGGCGGAGGCGCGGCGCCTCGGACCAAGTTTTGTAACTTAGCACAAAAGGGTTTCGTATAAATAACGGAAAACACAATTGGAACTATTCTTGGCAGTTGAGAGGGTGGTAGTGAACAGGGGAGCCTAGAAATCTAGGCGACGTGGCAGAAAAACAGGTCCAAAATGAAACAGAGATTAGCAACAAGGGTTGGAGATCGGTTATTGTTTGTTGGTCGTAATAATTCCTATAGAACGTGGCAGATGCAGGGAAAATATCAATTCTGCCAACGAAAATATTAGCGTGAGCTTGTTTGGTTAGGAATCGGGAATAATAATAAAGGCGGATTATCTAATGGACGGAACGTGAGAAAATGGCTTCAATTAAATATAATTGCAGCCCTAGTTAAAAATTAAGCCGATCCTCGCAATAATTCCACCTCGTCTCGCTGTTCCCTTCTACCTCCTTCCTCATACACGCCTTTACGGGGTTGAAGAAAAATCCTGGCAGATTTAGCCGACGCAGGGGACCGGCCCCGGTGCAAGGTGTCCCAGAAGAGGAATCGCATAGAAACTACCCCCTGAATTATTAACGCGGTACACTCCCCCGTTTTACACGATCGTAGCACCTATATATATATACTTATATCTATATATTACTTAGTTTTTTTTCCTCATCACGGACCCCAGTTTCTTCCTGGCTTTAATTAAAAGGGGCTTAATGAAATTAAAGCCTTTAATTTCTTGATAACATGCCGGGATCCATCGAATCCCCGAGATACAGTTAAAAAAGTAATTAAGAACGAAACTTTATTGTTTCTTAATTAATGTGGACGATTCCGACTGTTCGAGGGTTTAATTCAAGTCCTACTGTTTCCTCTCCTTTTGTATTCTCTTTTACTTCCTATTTTGCAGGGATTACCAGCACAGTAAGTTATTATATAATGGTACTAATGAATCAATTATAAATACTTCTAAAATGACAACAATTGATATTACAAAAAAACTTAATTAGTCTTTTAATTTTATCCATTCGTTTTACACGTCATATTATTTTTTAAAATTTTAATACACAAAAAAATATTTATTTCCGGATAAACCGGAAGTATTATTAAAATACCATATATTAGGTTATAAATGTCTACAATTTCAGAAAATAAACTTTAATTGAAATATCCGATAATGCTATAGCTAATTATAATATAAAAATTACACTTTGTAGTTTATCATTAATATTCGGAAAAGCTTTGAAGATTCCTTGCGAATTTTATTTTCAACCCCTTTTTTCAACGTCGTTCAAAAATTTTGTTGCTGATTAGGAAAACATTAAATTCACTTTAATTTATTTAGCGCTCACTAAGTGTAGATAATGGAAGCTCTACCTGTCAAAGCGACGGCATATTAATTAACTGGATCATTTGAATCAGGGGAGGCTTTGTCATCCCTTGATTAAAAGCGTATCCTCCCCCACCTACCAATTCCTAAAAATAATCCCAGCAACGTCGAAGCCCTCCCACGGCGGACAGAAACAATTAAGCGAAAAAAGATCCCTTTTTCTTTTTATGGAAATACTTCGCAATATTCTATTTTTATACAAGCCCTCTCTTCTATAAATTTACTGCACTACAAACAAATAACGAACATATATATATATGATGTACATCATATTCTGCTTTTTGCAGAAGTCCGTTAATCTGTGGACAGGCAGAAATGCATTTGATATTAGCTTTTTTGACATGCACAAAGTCTCTTTGAGGAATCGAAAATTGGATACTGCTGTTATTAATATCCTGCCTAAAAAGATACACGTTTTACGGGACAAATAAAAAAAAATATAGAAGGGCGCGTAACAGGCGGATATAACGGATCGGTTCGCATAGATGGGTAAATAAAATAACTTTTATTTGAAACTATTAAATTGATACTGAAAGTTTCCGGGTCATAAAAATTTAACGAAGTCAATATAGTAGTATATTAAAATTGATGTATTACGAAAGTCCACTAAACGTTATAAAACTTTTTTTTAAATCTAATTTTATATAATACTAACTTTGTCCTTATTTGGTTCAAAATAAGTTTCATATATATTAAATTAATTAAATCACAACAATTTTATTTTATGAAATTAAATAAATCAAAACAATAAGTATTTCTACACAAATTTATTGTATTTTCTTTGTGCAATGTTATTTACAGCTTATAACATTTCAGAAATCTTCGACAATAAAAATGGTAAAAGGATTCAATATCGATGAAAGAAGAAACGCCTGCTTTTAGTTAGTTTACTTGTTTTTTTTTTGTTGTTATTAAGTCATGCATCCAAAAGTCAATATTTAGTTAGCGCAGCAGGTGATTCCACAGTTACGAGAGGATACCCAACTCCAGGACTTCTACAACTTGACGCTCTCATCTCAAGAATGAAGATAGAAGAATCAACAAATCTTCCAGAAAAACTTAGAACATTGAAGAATCGTAATCCATGATTCTTCCCAAGAGACTTAGATAAATGATCATCAATGATGCCTAACAAACCCTTAGAAGATGGAAGAATGAATTTGGAAAATTCACATCTTCAAAGAAGATTATATTGATAATGAAGAAAGAAGATTTTATATAATTTCTTGAGTAAATATTACCATTTTTATTGTCGAAAAGAAGAAAGAAGAACACCAAAGAAGAATGAAGAACTTACAAGAAGATTTAGAAATAATTATTTTACTTTGTGTTTAAGTCAAATCATTAGGTTGAATCCAGGACTACAATTACCTGTAAAAAATGAAATAAGAAGATAATCCACCAGCAGCAAATACTTTTATATTTTAGGATATTCGACAATAAAAATGGTAAATTATTTTAATTTTCAAGTAAATTTAATAAATTATTTCATAAAATTATTTTCAATAAGACTGATTTTTTTTCCTGCCTTTTCCAAGGTTCGCTGTTTATTCCAGTTTATTGAGTCGCAGGGGATGCTGCTGGAAGGAAAATTGGATTTCGCATTTAATAATGTCAACAAGCATAGGCTCAACGGCATCAGCAACAACAACAACAAGAATAAAATTCTTGCTTTTCACTGAATAGGCAATAACTTCATAAGTCATTTTCGCACGTGCTGAAAAATGTATTATTGCCTGAAAATAATTAGAAAAGCATTACCGTTTTCAGAATTATTAACTTATATTTTTAGAAGTGAACTTCAAGTGAATTACAGTTGTTGCTGTAAACATCATGTTTTATATCATATACTAGCATGTTTCCCGCTTTTTTTATGAAAAAAAAATGAAGATGTAAACCGTTCTTCGTGGATGTCAGTATAAAAATTATGACGTAACTCAGTTTTTTATTACTGCCGTACGGACCAAACGCCACTCGCTCACATTTTTTTTATTGCAGTTTTGAATGTAAAACACCCTTCTTTAGTGGTAGACCCTAAAAGTAAACTCTTAAAACGAAACACCCGTAGTATTCTTTTACATGCAATAAAACTGATTTCGTACATTGTTTTCAATATTTATTTCAAATTATTTTTATTAAATTTATTTAAATAAAATAGTTATATAATTTAATTTCGGAATATATTTTGAAAATTATGTATGAAACAATCAATTAGCTACGTTACGTAATCGAATGCGATGCGAGTGGCGTTGATGCCGGACAAAGAGGTTTTCTTCGCCGACCTTATTTATGGGTCAGACGGGGTGTGCCGGCTGCAAGGAAATTTCGCCATGCACAAGGATTACACAATCCAAACGTCAAACTTGCAAATTTATGTCCCCTTTGTTTCCTTTTCGAATTACTTTACCATTCGCACATCGCTCAAACTTTAGCCGCATCGGACCATTCCAGAAAACCGCTTCAATCTTTCTTTCTCTACTCTATTTTAATTTTATTATTTTTGTTTTCATCTCTCATTCTTCTGCTGGCTTTGCGTAATCTCTAATCTAGTGTTTTTAATCGCAGCGCTTTCTTCCACTTCCCTCAAACTTAATCGCAGTTTCGTGCTAAGAAAAACAATGCGTTTTTCATAATTTCAGTTTGAAAAATTGATTCGCGAATCGTATTCCGCTCACATCCGGAACCAGGAAATAGAGAAGGCAAGAAAAAAAATGGAGGCAACGTGCGTGTGGTGAAAATACCTCAGGAAGGGAAGAGCATTTCAATGTTAGGTTATTCTGAAGCGAATAAATTGTTTATGCAAGAGGCGGAGATCGATTGCGAAAGGCGCCCTCTGTCTTTTTCAATTCTAATTATCTCTAGCAAAAGGGGATTCCCCTTCCTCACTATCGCGTATATCTGTCGCGAATCTGTAGTGTGGCTTTTCAATGGGCGCTTCAGATTACAATTCCTGATACGGGAATGGGATTGAATTGTTTCGAGCTTTCTCCCTTCCTCTAACTCATCCCCAAGCCCTCACTATCTCAATTTAGTTGTCCTTAAAAGGGGGGACATCGTCTAAGGGGTTTTTGGAAGGGAATCATATTGTGAGGATTTTCTTGCTCTCGTCTCTCACTTTCTCCCTTCCTTCCCTTTTCTTGCAATGGACAATGCGAAACCCTTCGTCGGATAATTATAATTCGAATAATACTCTTCCTCCCTCTTGAATCGCTTTTTTAAACAATAACGACAAAGGCTTGGATGATTCCACGATAAGGCGATTTTTATCATAATGAAATTTTCATTCCTCCCCATTGTCATTTTCTTCCCACGAAGCCTCAGTTTCATTCAATGCCTTCTTATATATAGATGTTCTTAATCATTTTTCTACATTACATCATCATTCTATACGTTTAACATTTCCCTCGCACATTCATAATTTAATGAAATATTAATTAATTATCACATTTCAATTATAGTTTCATCATCAATGTTGATATTTTCAGTTATTTTCAATTTATTGATTTTTCTTAATTGTATTGAATCTGTATATTTTAGTAGTAAAACTGTTTGATTAAATTTCTTTATAAAGAGACGGATTTTCATTGGTAGTTTAGTGTGAATAGGTGAAGTTTAATGATGTAAATATCAGAATGAATTTATGACGTTTAATGTGCATAAAGTGAATGAAGATGCCGTAGTAAATATTCTGTTTTGAAGTTTTGTCAGGCGAATATTATAAAAATCTCGTTAAAAGATGGTGGCGCTTTTGTTAGTAAACTGTGTATGAAATATTGAAGTAGTACTTTGTAGAATTTTATGCTCCGGCCTCGGTCGTGTGGGATGCTTCTCGCCCGTCAACGTAAACCGTGAGTGCAATAAACGTCGATCCGATCCTAACCCTGTATTATTGTCATAACTTAATCATGAACCTTCAGGGATAGAGATTACGGTCTATGCAAAAATAAGGGAGTTTGAATTAATGAAATTCCGTATGAAGGACGGAACGTACGAAAAGAATTCGCGACATTCTCGTTTCACCGCGCGTATAACTCTTTTAACTGTAAGTGAATTGGTCTGAAGGGAGCCCTTCTATTGCAGATAACGAGACGACCTATCCGACCGAGGACGTTCCCCTCGAAGGAAGTGTTGATGGTCCCGCCACTATGATCCCGATGAGCTCGTTTGAGGTCACGGCCGGACCGGTCCCCAGCCCTTTCGCCCAGGCCCAGGTGGCTGAAAGGGCTCCAGTCCGTCACCGGCCCTTGGCTAAGGCAATTACCCAACCCCCGGCCCAGACCGAATCTGTAAGACATCACGGCAACAACAAGAAACTCAACGAATTCGCCATTATTCTACCAGTCAACTCCTCCACCGAGAAGCCCAAATTCCACCTGCCGGATTTACGTTGGGGTCCCTTCTTCGAAGGTGGTGACGCACCGCATAACATCACCGCAAGGGTTGGATCCGCTCTCGTTCTCGACTGCCGCATCGGACTTTTGCAAGATAAAACAGTGAGTTTATTTTTATTTACAAATCCAAAAATTGACACGTGGCAATTCTATTAAGATCAAAAACTAATAAGTTATAAGATTAATTTCACATTTTATTTAAAATTAATTTCGATCAAAGTCTTAATTATAATTTTCATAAATTTGTTTAACCTAAATAATTGATATTTAAATATTTTATTATACCCTAAGGTCTATACGTAAGACCTAAATAAACAGACGGACAAAATTGCATTGCGCAGAATAATTTTAATAAAACAGGGTTCGTAACTTTCACAATATTGGCGAAAATAAATCCAGCGAAAACTAGTTTAATAAAGCTGTAAACTAGTGCACGGACTCAATTAGTAATAAAAAAAATCGTGGAATATTGCGCTGAACATAAGGGAATAAATAACAATAAAAACCGCAGTGATGAACGAGAGGCGAGCCCGTGACATTCTGAAAAGTTGGAGTTGATTTGATTACAGTTCTTTCTCATATTCCACGCTTTTGCTCTCCACCCATTTTTCCCTCCTCTCTCCATCATCCAGTAAATACATATACGTGCATTTACATTTCGTATCCTTTTCCCTCAGGACTAAATACGCAATAGAGAGGTCTCTCGTTTAACACGCCCAGAACCCTCACTTTATATTCACCGTAAAACTCCACGAACGTTTTAATTAAGATCATCAACAATTACGATTCATTCAGACACGTTCCAGCGCCATTACAAAACTAATATTACAACGTGGCTACAAAAAAAATAAAAATAAAACAGGATGAAGAAGAAGGAAACGCAACAAAATAGCTCAGCAGAAATAATTGCGTAATTAGTTAACTTTCTTTTGCTAAATTACTCGGATCCCATCGATCCCTCCGCGAAGCATTTAAAGCCCGACGAAGTAATTACTTTACAAATTTTCCAGTCCGCTTTCATCGTGACGCATGCATAATTGAATAACTTGCACACACGCATAACGAGGTACAAAAGAAAGAAGAAAAAAATGAGAGAAATCTGAAAGAAAAGAAATGAAAATGGAGCAACCTGTTTGCCTTTTCTCTTATTCGTCAAAGGGAATGCTTCTTTTCTGTATTAAATTTACAAACACCCTTAGAATTAATGAAATCTCTTCAAATTATACTATTTTTAAAAATAATTATTTTTTCTTAAAATTTATGAAGAAAATTTACAGAATTATACAGTAATAACCTGAAGTTACACGTTAGTCAAGTTCGTAAGAAAAACTTGAGTTACTTTCAATGTTAGGTTATATAAATATAATTTTAAAAATTATTAAATTATATAATGTTGTGATAATATAAATGAAGTAGTTATAAAGGAGAAGATGAGTTACTGTAAGATTATAAGGATAACCTTAATTCAGAAATCCGTGACACTTAAGGCTATAAAACATACACAGTTGTAGAGAAAAAAGTAGTATACAGCAGTAAATAATGGGAGGTAGACAGGAAAATAATTGTATTTTCCCTCCATAAATGATGTGTAGGAATAGTGTGCAACGGATGATTTATATTAAAAGCTAGTTTACCAGTGAACCTGTTAAACTGTTATTATTTATCGAGATGAAATTAATCAACATTCCGGCGCAAATTTACACAGTTGTAAAATTCCTTGCTACATTTCATGAAATATTTCTCTTTGCAATATATATCGCCTTCACCCGTGTCCACTGTGTATCCCCCAACATACACACTTTTTTTGCTGTTCTTTTATTCCTTTTTCAGGAAACTTTTTACTTTAATTTCGAAGCCTCTCCTCTGCATGCGTTCTTTACCAACATTTCCGATACACATAGATTATTTCGCTTCGGTCCTCGTATTTATTTTAATTTCGCCCGTCGATACTTCCGGTGAGTTATTGCCCCACGAATTCACTTGGCTGTAGTTCTTGTTGTTGTTTTCATCTACACTCGAAATGAACATTCGTTTTCATTTGCGGCGAAATCGCGAATACAAAATGATATTCCTTTCAGCTGTGCTTGCTTACGTTTTGCTTCTTGTTTTGTCCAATCTTTGCACGTCTAGGCTGCTTTAAAGAGGCATCATAAATTTTACACCGCCGACAGACGAAGAAACACATGTTATATCTGGGGTGTGTTTGAATAATAGAACAGTTATCGCTATCCTCCGCTTGGTATTATTCCCCGCATTGAATATCTCCGCTGAGCAAATAGGGCAAGCTGCAACCTAAACCTAATTTCGTATTCCTGGATTTCCATCTTCTCTTTTAACTAAAACACATGTGCAAGTGCAATCTATCTGCATTTCACTGTTTTCATATTAAATTTGGTTATTGTATAAAACTTTTTCTTAACCAAAATAATTTTATTTCAAATTTCAGTTTTCTTTTCTAGACTATATTTTTTTTGTAATATTGGACTTTTCAGTTCATTTACCAAAGTATGTAGATTTTTTAATGATATAAATCAAAGGTCTATTGTTGTATCAATGGATAGTAGTAATGTCTTAGTTATGGAAACCTTGATGCATACCCTAAACATAGAGGATATAGTTGTACATAGTAATAACGGAAATAATGTACTTAGTTGTGAATGGAGGATAGCACAAAGGGCCTAATAATGGGACTGCCTGACTACCACTGTGATCCATCATGGCGACTCCGACAAACATCCTGAACCCTTTTAAGCCATATGTTCGGTACACGCCTTCGGGAGGTGCGGGGAATTAAGAAGAAGAGTCAGGGAAGCGAATCAATGATGCAGCAAGGATGAGGATGCTTTCAGGTGAAGGAGCATCTTCTGATGAATATAGCCCGGGACACTCGGAAGATACGTTTGATTAAGTCTCGCGAGTGCATCTTCTTTGTCGCCGCGCCGCTCATCAATCAATTAAGAATTCCCTTTGATTTATTTGTTTGTCCGACCCAGCTTTGTCTCGGAGAAAAGGAGAAAGACACAAGCTTCCCCCCAGGACTCCATTGTGCATTAATATTATTTTAATTAAGCCGTTTTGCGAGTCTATTACATTTTGCTGTGTTTACTTATTCATACAGTTCTTGTTGTTTCTTTCCCTTCGTTCATCCGTTACTTCCCTTTAGAAGTCTTTCCCCGTTCCTGTTGTTGCCGTTAAACTGGTTTATTAAATGCGCTGCTTCTGCCGTTTGTAATTGGAATTTTCCTGAGGATGAAGGAACGAGAGGGGCGCAGTTTTTCCAATTCCGAATAAATTATATTTCAGGAGGAAATAATATAAGCCAAAGAAGAAAAAAAAACTAGGGAGAAGAGAAAAATATATAGACGAGAAGTGTTGCGAGAAGGAAGAAGATTTGTTATACATTTGGCCGCGGGATTTTCCTTTATTGCTCTAAGCTCCCCAGAAAAGAACTTTATAACACATTTGCGTGCCGTAAAAGAATGTGTGTATGTGCTATTTTATATATGCTTTTTTTTCTTGTTTTACCTGCGAGAACCTCTGTCAGTTCTTATTTCACCATGCAGGGGTTTTAGATGGTGCGGTGAATCTCATATTCCAAACGGATCACGTCCTGCATCCATAATTCCATATCTACGCCATGTCCTAGTCAGCACGACTCACGCCGATTGTCTGATTAAAACTCAGCGAATCGTCCCAGAGGTGAGGACCACCCATCCATATTTTTTTTACACCCCATCCCTTATTTTTACCTTTAGAATAATTTCAACTTTATAGCATGTTCCCTATTAGGATTCTAATTGCATTATACATTCTGTAGAGGACAGCTGTGCCAAAATTACAATTCCACTTCTTCGTCGACATCTACTACTCCCTTCCTTCTACATCCTTCTCTTTTTGTCGTCGCTATTTTATTTTTTGTGTGTTCTTTTATTATTCCGCTTTTGGACACAGTGTCACGACTGAGTCGTCTTCTTCTCATTTTCATGGGAAGCATTCCATCCGGACTTAATTGATTCCCCGCCGCCGTCTGGTTCCCCCCACGTGAACACGCTCAAAAGAGAAATTAACTAATCAGCCATGAATGCTCCCCTAAATACCCCCCAAGATTGTACTCATCCATTATTTCCCGTACAATGTCACATTCCACGAAATCCGCGCAAATTATTCCATTCCCTTCCAACCCCAACCCCTTGGAATGGAGATAAAGTGTGTGTACACAAAAACATACAACATCACATCACATCTATTCAATATTCCACCAATAATCCATTAGAATTAATGATACAAAAACTCTTAACTCCTCAAAAAATCTGAAATAAATTAATCAAAAAAAAACTAATTGCATAATTATAAACTATACTTTAAAAACTAGATAATACAGACTTAAATGAATATACAATCAACAAGTTAACAATTATCGATTAGTTTAACCATAAGTTAATGTTAATTATATTTTATTTACTTATACAGCTTCAACTTAGATCACCAAACATGTTATAGAGTTACATAATAGTTGATATATATTTATCACCAATCTAAATAATATTCACTAATGGCATTGCTTAACTATTTTTACCTGGTATTAAACTTTACCAGTTTCATCATAAACATGTTGACAACAATATGAATATTACAAAACTATTGATCAAAATCCATTTCAGCTTAGTATAATTATGTAACGATTTAGTTTGGAGTCAGTAATTTCTAGTTGATATAGGGAAAGAACAAAACTTTGGCGACGGAATTTAAATAGTTTATTAGGCTGCGTATTTCCGGGCCTTCCGGACGGAAATTATAGATGCCTATCGTAACGGCAAGAAGCCCATCATTTATCCGAAAAGCCCGAGCCACGAAACACAGCGGGAGATAACGCGAAACAATTAGTTCGTCCAAGTTTAAACCACCCCATCATACATCCACAACCACCACCCAACCCACCAATTTTTTTTATCATCCCCCAACCGCTGCTCTGCATCTCAGATTTTAACCTTGCAGATAAATATCTTTTTTGCTTCCGCTTTCTGATTCGAATTAAAATGCTCTTCGCGTTTTCCGGTTCATTTTCTGGTAAATTGAGAAATGCCTACAGCAGATTCTTATATTTTATATCAAATATAATATAGATTTTTTTTTTTAAATAATTAATTCACAACAATTGTATATTAATAAATGGAAAAAGCAGAAACCGTTTTAAACCTCTAGAATGAGTCACGCTTTAAAGAAACTTTCAGACTTTCCTCTCTTTTCTTCTTTTAATATCATTATTTTTTCGTCGGTTTACGACATTTTAATCTAAGAAATTTTCACGGAAAATGGAAAACTATAAAAGCGCTGGCGTTCTCCTCTTTCGAGTTTTTTTCCTTCTCCATTTTCTTCCCTTCGTTGAGAAAAAAATCAAGTTCGTGGTAGGGTGGAACCTCTTTTATTGGAGCAAAGTCTACTTAATTATAACTTCCGGGAAGCCGCAACAGTGACCGTAAAAAAGTTCCGCCGATATGCATAAATCAATAGCACTTCCGGGTGCGCGGAAAACCGTGTCCGGCTCCGAGGAGTTTCGTAATTTACGGCCGGACGAAAAGATAATTTTCCGAAAGAATGCAAAAAAAACACGCTGTTATTAATATGCATAATTTACGAAGAGAATGAAAATGGAGGGAGAGAAAAAAAATTGGAACGAACATACTTAGATTAATTCTGCAACTTCACTAGTTTCATAACGTGACGCGTATTATAAACATCCAGGGGGTAATTAATTTGTGAGTGCGGGAAACAAAGCATAAGATCGTTTGTTTTATGGACGTACAATTAATTATATTAATACAGAACCAAAGAACGGCTTTTGTATTCGTCTTTTATTATATTTTTATGTTTCACCCATGCATTTGTGAATGTCAGAAATAGAATAATATTTTTTTTTATTGCCCATAATAATATTTATTCTTGCTCAACATCATCATATTTATCTGAACACGAAATAAAAATATAATACGTTTGTTTTTGTGAAAGTTTCCTTAATTGGACCACATTTATTTTATAAAAAAATCCCCAAAAATGTATCAGTATTTTAAAATTATTTTATGTTGGGAAAATTTATTTTTATTTTATTTTCTAAACGCATTTAAAACGGATTCTTATATAATTATATTTATTTCAGCAATTTTCATTTTTTTTTTCATTCATTATTTTAAAGTACGACATTTTCTTAATACCTTTGTTTTACGCAATCTAAATTACGTTCTACATCACTTTTCGCATGACGATTACGTGCGGCGGCGAGCAAAAAAAAAACAAATGTTTATTAATGATCATCGAAATTAATGATATGTAATTATGCAATATGCAAAGCACCTGGAAGGAAGCGAAACGCCGTTTAACTGATTATGTAACTCATTATTCGCGCGGCTTGATGGATGCTCCAGGAACGAAACGAAAAATATATATAAAAAAAAAGGAGAACGAAATTTCGTTTTATGAATTATTTGCAAATATACCGAGGAGGAAAAAATAAAAGATAAGTAAATAAAATAAATGTATGCACGTTATAAATAGGTCAGAACGGAAGCGGAAGCAAAAGATAAAGACGTTCCATTTTAATGTCGCCCAATTAATTACGCAACTTTAGGACGAACCCGGCAAAAACGACCTGATTTTCTGTAAGCCAATTAAACATATTTTTAATTACTTTGAACGCTGAAATTAAGGATGCCGCTGACGGTATTGCGTAATTCTGTGTCCGTTTTATTTACGCTTCTTTTTTTTCAGCCTGAAATTAAGCAGGTATTTTGATTTTTTTAATAGTTCCGTTATGCAACATTTTAGTTTTAACATGTACTTTTACGGGAAAACTGTGTAGGCAATTTTTGTTGATTTATTAAATTCTACTTGACTGAAAGTTTTTATCCCGTAATTCAAGTCCGTAATGGCTCGAAATTAATTTTAAATTGCGTAACTATTTTTGTCCGCCTCAGAAAATTTTCATAAATAAGAAACTTAATAGCTTCTTTACATAAATAAAATTTACTGCATTCTAAATACTAAATTATATATTTGTAAAAAAAAATAACCGGCGCATCCACTTTTTTTATGTATACAAATTTATTTAATTTCATTTTTTGTATAAATATTTATAAAGTTAATTATTAATTACATAATAATTAATTATTATTAATTACATAATTTTTAAGAATTTGGGATACAGTCAAAATGCACAATAAATTAATTTTATTAAATATAATCATACCTTTAGCTTCTTTATCTAAATAAAGAAAATTTAGTGCATTTTAAATAATAAATTATATATTGGTAAAAAAAATCACCGGCGCATCCACTTTTTTATGTATATAAATTTATTTAATTTCATTTTTATATTTATAAAATAAATTATTAATTACATAATAAAAAGACGTGAGGGGAAGTTGAGTTGCCTATAATGGACCACCTATTATTTATGAATTTGGGAATGTCAGTCAAAATGCACCAATATATTAATCTAATTAAATATAATTAAAGCTTTTAATTATATAATTATTTATAGTTGTATAACTAAATGAATGAAAAATTACGTAATATTTGTTAATTCAACTTGCGAGTAGTTTTATCAATATTTAAAAAGTTTCAGTTTATTCTTAATGTGAAAAGTGATATAAAAGGTAAAACTGATGTGAACTTTTCAAATTTACC
The DNA here is from genome assembly GCA_963457615.1 of Nicrophorus investigator. Lineage (NCBI taxonomy): Eukaryota > Metazoa > Arthropoda > Insecta > Coleoptera > Silphidae > Nicrophorus > Nicrophorus investigator. Next base: position 8,380,698 of record OY735146.1, read on the forward strand.
GGTAAAAATAATTAGGAAATTTTTCGTACTATCTCTAGCGCTTTGGAGTTTAGCTCTATTTCCTCTTATATAGATTTTTGTTTCGTTTACCGCAAAGTCTTAAGTAATTTCGCGAAAGTTTGTGGAGAGCGACGAATGAATGGAGATGAAACATACCTTGATCTTGAAAGCAGGAAATTCCCACAGTATATAAAAGTATTTCTGTTTGTTTGACGATCTTCGTTAAAACAATTCCCCCTTGCAGCGATTGTTATTGAAAGCAATGCAATTTCCGTTCTTGTGCTTGTTTACCTTTAACTCCGATAGTTTCAAAACCATGAAGCCGCGCTTCAGAAAAGCAAATTATTTATAGTTTCAATTGATCTCGTCGGTAAAGGGAATAAAAATAAGTAAAGGGAATGCAAAGGGCTTTAGTAGAAACGTGTCGGAAATTACATTACGAATGTGCGTTTCAAAGGGAACGGCGTAATTATTAGTTGCCAGCAAAACTAATCACCGTGGGTCACCTAGTTGCATAATATACCCACACGGCCAATCGATTTATATACAATCACCGCAGTTTTGTTAATGTAATAAATCTGATTTTAATTCAACGCAACAAATAGGGGTAGTTTCATATATTCGTGTTTTTTGATAAAAACATTTTCAGCTATGGCTGAAATTTCATTATTAATTCACCAATAGAAATTTTAATATTAACGTTTTCCTGAATAAAAGGATATCTGTTTTAATTATACCGTCGGACGGTCAATTAATACTTCCATTTATTTGTAAACACAATATAATATATTTAATTAAGGGAAGGAAAGGTTTTGATTGGTTTCCTTTATGTTTTCACGGTATGAGTTTAATTAATCTTGAATTATGTAATAATGAGAAACCAAGAAGAAACCTACTCAAAAATTATCAGAAAACATTCTATATTACATAAACTTAAATGCCTACAATGTTTATATTAAAACTTTTACTAATTTATTATTCTTTGTACAATTTTCCATTGACTTTCTGTATCTGTCATATCCAGAAATTAAGTTCCAATTATACTTAAATTATATACCCTTTAAATTTCTTCAGCCGACCCAATTTTTTGTTATTATAATTATAAAATTTTATAAAAGAAAAGAATGTTTTCAGTTATTATTTCCTGAAATAATATTGAAGGAAACAAGTATCTATTTTTAATATAGAATTTCTAAATCTGTCAATTCCAATTATTATTTTTATAATTGATATTTTATGCAGTAGCTTTTATATTTCTTCAGTAGACATAATCACAAATATTTCATAAAAAAATTATTTGTAATTTTCTGAAATAATATGAAAGAAAACGTATTAAATTTATAAAGAATTTTTGAATTTCAGAAAGCAATTAATATTTTTACAAATATTTTTTTTAGATCGTTTCAGTTGTATTTTCCTGAAATAATATGAAAGAAAATAAATATGTATACAAAGGAACCATAATATTTATGGACTATATATTAAAATTGAACGTGAATGAATTTATGTATGTTTCATTGAGATTTGTATAGGTTATATGGAATATGTTATGGCTTCGGTAAGGAATGGGTGAAAGTCTAGACATATGCTGAAGGTATCCAAAGATGATTAGATTATCCCAAGCTAGATTGCCTTCCGTTCCGAAAAACACTCTAAAAATCGGCTAAAGATAAAAGAGAATGAAGAAATATCGATCTGCAGAATAAATAAATATAATTTTTTATAAAAATTCGCAAAGGTTTCCTGTCTATTTTTATTTCTTTTTGTATACAATTTATATTATCATATATGGTTTTTATTTCAAAAAAATATAAAAATAATTTGATTACATAAAAGCAAAAAGTCTGAATTATGGACAAACATGACACTTGAGATGTGATTAGCATAGGGGATTTCCCGGTTTAATAAACATTGCTACGGATATAAAAGGAGTTAGCCTGTTTGTTTTCTTTGGCAGTCACGTCCTGGCGATTAGGGGAAGCAGGGAGAAAGCAAACACGTCAGGGCGCAAAACCTTTTGCGCGCAGACCGAAAGAAGAAACAAGGACTTAATTATTAAATGGTCCTTTTCTTTCCCCATCCCGGCGACGATTTGAATTTAAATGGATCACGTCCTGCGGTCCCCCGATATTTCATATTCCAATTGCTTCCCGGAATCCTTGCGCAGCTGCATTGTCCTTGCGAAATATATTAATGTTCTTAGTCGATGCCTCTCGTTGGTAGAGGATTAGGATCGATTCGAGCTTGTTGTTTTGTGCCCCTTATTTTTTTATCTTCGTCCTTTGATGTACAACGAAGTAGTGGGTTTCCATATGTTGGGGTTAAAAGTCCCAGAATGGGAATGACAGGAGAAATGCGCTCAAACAGACAGGACGAGTGTGGAAGAAATACTGAAAGGAAACCGACAGTGTACAAACATAAAAGGAATTCGAATAAAATCCTTATTGCGTTTCGGTCGCAGTTGTAATATGTGCAATAATAAAATATGGATACTAGTTTGATGCCCGGATAAATCTATGATGTCGTCAAGCGGATTTACACACTCTAAGTGATACTTTGATGCGCGGAATGCGAGCTTAAGCGATTTAATCTGAAAGGTCCGTGTTTGCGTTTGTACTGCTTCGAGTCGTATCAGGAAGGGCGGAACGAAACGAAGGGACGAAAGGAAAATGAAGTAAATAAAACTTCATACTCTCTATGTATGTATACTTTTATATACATATACGTATATAATATGAATAGTCTATAAATTATGTATACTGCAGTGCTTCACGAAGTTGCTCCATACACAATATACATATTATGCAAAGTTCCACAACAATTAAGTCGGTTATTAAACCAGTGTGTGTGGTTTAAATTATAATATTAAAATGTCAGGCCGGATTCTCTGCGGCTCCGGTCACGAGAATGTTCGTCGAAAAAATTCAAATTTCAACGTGAATAAATTGCAGACAAATAATAACAAGAAAAAGCTAGCTTTTATTTGCGAAATATGCTAAGTTGATTGTATAACAACCGAAGTACATTTATTAAAACCACAATATTTATTCAAACTTCCATAAATATTTCTATTTTTACTCACTTAAAAATAGATGAAAACTAAGATATAAAATTAATCATTTAAATTTGCCCCACGTTGAGCACCATTTTTCATTTTCAAAAAATATTTATCAATTTAAATCCACTTAAAATTAATTTAGAAACTAAAAAATACAATATTATAAAAATAAGTTCTATGTAAGCTTAAAAAATATTTGTAATTAAAAATAAGTGTTAGAATGTATATAAATAAAGGATTTCATTGATGAAACTCGTGCTTTTGGAAATATTCCATTTGATCAAATAAAATAAGAGAAAGATACCATTTTCAGAGGAAACAGTTCGTGCAATTCGTATATATATATTTTTTTTATCTTTCATGTTTCCGGTGCTGCATATTCATTGGAACCGGAAATCGATGCGGTATTAATTCCGTTGAAATATATAAATATAGCCGCGCCGCACCGCTTGTTCCACCATTTTATTTCCTGTAATTTCCTCGTCTTTTATTTGGCCTTGTTTCGGAAACCACCAGCGGACGTAAAAATTTCACAACATTCGGCCGTTCCTTTTTCTGGGAAGCATTAAAATTTAATTCCGTGATCCTCTTTTGCAGTTCACTTTCAGCCTAACACTCGCGTGCCTCTCCTCAAACCTTCCAACCCCAACCCTTTTATGGCCCTTCGAACTTCCCTCCTACTTACATATCCTTCAACTTTCCGCTCACGATTCTTCCTTTTTTCTTCTTCTTCTTCTTCCTCCTTTCTCTTTGCTTCCCCTACTTCTTTTTTTTTAGCCCTTTGGAAAGATCACATATGTCTTCTTCAATATCGACTACACTAATTTATTCTCTGTCTAGTGTTTCCACATACTCAAGGCGCTGCCAAATTGCATTTCATTACAGATCCAAGCTGATAAAATTTAACACATTACGATTTTCTTAAATTATTTTTGTTTAACTACAAAATAAAAACAAAATCATTATAACAATTCATTTTTTAATTAATTTAATATCAAATTATTTGAAAAAAATCAAACTTAATATTTTTTTCAAGATAGTTAAAATAAAAAATATATGAGAAAGTTGCCCCACGTTGGTCACCATTTTTAATACTATAACTAAGGACATTGTATTTCTTTAGATTTATTACCTGTGTTTGCGTCTGATTTAATTCTTACATCTGTTACTGTTGGCATCCGTTACGCAAGTCGATTGGTTGTAAATTAAACGTGGGTTAATCGATGCGCTAATGGATTCAGTTAATATTTGGTTCAAGACAATACGGGCTCAAATAGCATGCCAAAGTGCTTGCACCCAGATTACTATTATTGATCCGACATGAATTGAATGCAATCGAAACAGACAATTTACACCGATCCGTAGGAAAGCCACTTAACGGCAATACAACAAAATGTCACAGCGGCGTCGCGAGGGGCTGCAGCATCCTCCGCCCCTCCACGCGTTTTCCAACCCATCCAAAGACGTAATTAAATGTAAATTGATTCGGGGAATCGCTTCCGTTTTGCGCCCGCCGTTTTATGCATGAGCGAAACAAGAAGAAAAAAATAAGAAGATACACGAAACTTCTTTCTAGAATCCTCGCTTTTCCTGCCTGCTTATTATTAGTACTTCGTAAATTCCCCGCAGCTTAATATTTATTAAGTAGCCTCAGACCAATGAATAAAATTTTGCACGCGGCTTTCGAGGGGCGGCAAATTAAATAAAGAGTTAATAAATAATAATTAAGCCGCAGCCCTTGGGGCACTTACGCAACCTTAACTGCCGCTCATACACAAATCCATACACAATGTGTATACACACACGAGCCTTATCTATCTTAATAAAAGCGCCATAAATATGATGCTTGATTTAATATTTCGTCTTTATTATTATTTCTTTTCGTGCTTTTTTTTCTCTATTTGCTTCGTCTTAATTGCTTCTGGCGAATGATGAATGGCGGATTGCGAGCTGGAGAGTGGAAGAAAAAAACTTATTAAGATGAAGGCATGGAGAAGTAATTAAGAGTAATGGCAGGACGAATCGCTGGAAATAATAAGAGAGGTGCTTGCGATTTCCACCCTCAAACACTTCATTAGATTGCCGGATTCAATAGCTTGAGATTTACGTAAATTTGTATATTTTCACGGCGAATATGGATAAAATTATATAATTATTTGGATACGATTATCTAATATAATAAATATTTTTTGTAGTGATACTGGAATCAAATTTATGAAAGTAGTTTTTATTATTGGATATGTAATGAATATCTCGTTTTTAATGTGGATATTGAGATTGAACTTCCGTAAATATCGATTTGAATATTGCGTCTGGGTGCATGATGCATTATATCCACGAAATGTGTTCGAAAAGAGGATTTTTAATGCACCCATTCATATAAATATATGTTTTTTGCGCTCCTGCCTGAGCGTATTCCGAGTGGGTCGTCCTTTCTCGGTTTCCTTTTCTTGCCCTGTCAAGGATAATAATAAGAATCCTTTTTGGTGGATTATAATGTTTCGGGAATATTTATGTGTATTTCCAAGGCGAAGCGACGAATGGACAGGATTTCGATGGATAAAAAAAATAGTAGTCACACATACGAGGACTGTGTTTGACATGCAGTTATCTTGTCATCCATTTTAGCCCTTTTCTAAAGGGCTTCGGCGTACATGAGATTTAGCGACATTGACGTCTATCGATGTTTTATACGGTTCTGCTCAATTCAATGGGAATAAAAAGTAGCTAAAGCGATGTTTATTATAGTCGAGAATTCGATACGTAAAGAAACTTTACACAATCCGGGAATTTAACACAATTTTTTTACTCTTATAATAGTATAAGATTTAAACTTACATAACAAATCTAAATTCATTATGTGCAGTTGGAGAAATGATGGAAATATTTTAGCCATTTCAAGGTCATCGATGATTTTTTTTTTAAATTGAATTTTTACTATTTTTCTTATAATTTTTAATTTGATTTAATAATTACGATACTATACTAAATATTCATTGAAGAAAAAATCTTGAGATATTTAGTGTTTTTGAATGAAAATAAGGTAATTTGTGGTAACATAGATTAATGGAATTACTATTCAATATGTATATTTAAATATGATTTTCATGGATTATAAATTAAATTCGATGGAAATGAATCCGCTCGGTTCCTGTTGAGATTATGTGCATTTAGCAATAATTGGGAATATGTTTGGAAATTCGGTTTTAATCGCATTACGTTAAATCTGAACCGAATCAACCATATCAATTATTACGCAAGATTCGCAATGGAAACTTTCTGATTGCATAAATCGAATAAAAATAAATTTCACCATGGATTGAAAGCATTATTTCCTTTTCTTCTCGTTCGATTTTGGTCAATGTTTACATTACATACGTAATGACCCATGTTCATTTTCCGTACCATCCAGTTTGTTCACGGTTTAACGGGAGATCAACAAACAAAATCCTCTTCCTGTAAATGCAATCAATTTATATGCATAGAATTTTCAGATGCGGTTTTACTAAAGCCATTTAACTCTGTATATATATATATTTTTTTGTTGTTGCCGTTCATCCAGCTGTATTTTTTATTCGACGCGTTTGTTATGTTTGCTTCTATTATTTTCACTGCGACCTGTTTAATATTTAAACAACAGAGCAATTTTTTTAAATACCAATTTTAGTTAGTACATGTTTGAGTTAAGCAAACATCGTCAAAATTTTACGTCAAAGTTTTCTATTGACACTTTGCTTTCAGAAATATTAGTTTTACACTCAAATTGATTATCATGTGTTTATTAATTAACTTTACTGCCAGATTACAAAATTAAACATGCATTGATATTAATATCTAAAGGAATTTTATGAATGAATCAATTTGAACATCGCCCCACGTTTGACGCCAATCTTGGGATGACTAAATTTTTAGTCAAGTTTTATTTAGGTATCATTATTAGATTTATGGGTAATTTTGTTATAATTTAGTTGACGCCAAATTTATCGTTAGGAGTTGTTAAAATCAATGAATATTACCATTATTCAACGTTGTATAACACATTATTATCCGTTTTATGGACGTCGGATTCATCTCCTATGATAATTTGATAATATCCGAAAGTAGCAGGAATCGATAAATGAGGAAGAAAAAAAGATTATAGGCATAGAATATTGAAACGGCAAGCAGATAAGTTGGCTTCATTCCGGTGGAAGAGGAGGAGGTTTTTGAGAAAGTTCATATAGCACCAACCGTGCATGAAGATAAAACGATCCATTTTTATGGACGGCCCGAGGATTCATACTTTTTTCGCCTCATCCCGGTGCTTGAGGTGGTAAATTTTTTGCGTCCCGCTTCCCCTTTCGCTAAATAATGCCATTATTATTTGAAGCAAAGCGATTATGTACTTTTTTGTTTAATTGGATTGGCCGTACGGAAATTTCGAGCAAATCGAAAAGTGCACTGGAATTAAGGGAGATTCCGCTTTGGAAAAAGGAAATTTATGAACACGCCGTCGCCCCCTTTCATCCGTCTTCATATTCTTTTTTTTTCTCTCTTTCGCCTCTCACCACCGCCACCACCTCAGGCGGAGAAAGTAGAAGAAAAAACAGAGAGGAGTCGTATTAGAAGTTCGGGGCTACTTTACCCGATTAAGGCTCACCCCTGCTTCAAAAAAACTTTTCCCCTTTCCATCTATTCACCTATCTGTATGTTCATGTGTGTTTCGAAGAATATAGGTTGAGAAGAAAAAATATTCACGTGCAAGTTATCTGTTTGAAGCCAGTTTCCACTAGGGTGAAAAAGTAACAAATATTGAAGTGGAAATGGCGAGCATCGCGTGCTTTTAATTTTCAATGGACGGAAAAACAATTGCGGCAGATTTTATGGCCTCGCCCCGTCCCATTTATACACATTTTTGGAACGGCGAAAACGAACAAAATGTGGTGAAAAAGAGACTGGGTGATTTCTTTTTTTTTTATTCAACAAAAAATATAATTTAAAAGCGCCTGGAAAAGGAATAAAAGCTTGCTAATAGGAAGGAAAAAAGGAAACCATCCGTGGAGGTGGCCTCCGCGCAAAAAGGACCATAATTACGTCGCGATCCGGGAAATTACTCCCATCGCGATTGCACAATCTGATGTACAGCCTCCAAAAAAAAAAGTTTTACACGACATACACAATCATTTAATGTAATCATACCAAAAGAAGAAATAAACATAGCTAACCTTGTTTGGATTATAAAATTCCTGGTTTGTAAAACAAATTTTAAATCATTATTTTTAGATGCGCATGCGCGACTTAACTAACCTAATTGATGTGGTGCCACCTTTATATTGAATCTACAATAATTATTTATTGATATGTTTTTATGTTGAATTGTAGAAAGTTTCGAGTCTATGAATTGAATTTTGATTGATATTTCTTGAAATAATGTTGGTAGTAAATTGCGAGATGACGGTTGGAGGCTGCTAAAGAGGTTTGATGGAGTAACAGGTCTTAACACTAAAACCTACCCCCGAAGCAACATCAATCTTCAATCATCGATTCATCAATCTACCCTGAGGACTTCTTCCTCGATATCAAGAGAAAAAAAAAACAAGTGACATAAAAATATTGTCGAGGGCTAAAAAACTGCTCGAAAAAATAAATTGATTAATTGTGCAATATTGTAAAAAAAGGATTCAGAAAAAATGGATTTAAACGGGTTTGTCCATCGATTGATCACGCTCGGCCCGAGGTCCTTATGGCAGACTGATTTTATTAAATATATGTATATACATGCACATACTTTTTAGTTATGCCGTGTATCTGCACTGATGGATTACGCAGTTTGTGTTTATTTTTTTTCATCTTTTTGTTATTTATATTTTTCGCTGAGTAATTTTTATGGGTCAGGCAACATTATTTATTGATCGGTAATAAATTAGCGAAGTGAGTTATTATTAAAGAAAATTTGAATGGAAATCTGATTCTGGCAGAATGTGGATCTAATAAATGGGTTCGGCGCGGGTCCGGGACCCGGGGTCTGCGGCCTCCTTCTACAACCCCCATGTCGATTCTCCGGGCGTGCTCAATCCGTGCACTTTGCATGCAACGTTGAGCGTTGCTGCTTAGCAATTGAAATATATGTAAACTAAACCTTTACATTTAGTATTACACAATATTCCTTGGCCGTTGCCGCCGCCATAGAGGCGGACATCATATGATGCCGGACGTTCGGTTGACGTGCCATCAACAAGCGCATCGCGTGATTTGCACAAATTACGTTTCGTCTGCATTTGTTGCTCACTTGATGGATTTCGGAGGTCTGTGGACACACTTGAGGAATATGTAAACGGGCCACGGGCCACGAATTTATCAAAGGAGAGGGAGTCAGAAGTCATAAAGTTAAAATTTTACTGCCGTTATTATTCTAAGGGATTCGGTCGTTCAGTTTTAGGGGCTGAGCTTATGTTCCGTATGTAGTCGGAATATAAGATGTACATTGTGTTCTAAGGGTGGAAACGGAATGGCCGGGGTGGAGAAAGAGTGGATGCTTATAGATGTTTATTTTTCGGGATTCACGGGGGAGGCTGTGCACTCCGCATACTATACTCTCCACCAAATGCATCTCACGGATCTGAAGCGTCCTCGCTCATTTTACTTTTTCTTATCCAAAGGACTATTTGAGTCCTGACTGGGGAGGTAATTCTAAGGATCTCGTTGTCTGGCTAGTTCTGTTCCACTTGCCAATCGAATTGCCCTAAATAGATATTAACTTAAATAAATACAGCACCACCCCTAGGCAAACTTAAACCAAAAATTAGATTACCTCCGAACTACTAATAGGATCTAGCGTATGTACGAACTTTTAATCTTATCAGGTTCTCAGTCAGGTGTACACACCTCCGAACACTTCCGACCTTTGTCAGAACTTAATATTTCAATAATCCCTTACACTACAAACCCATTAATGCTTCATGAAGAAATTCATTTGTTTTCATTAAATTGAATCTTAACGACCACCGGGTAATTAAAATTTCACTATGCGTCCGTAAAATTATATTCCCTCGTTTTTTTTTTCATCCCTTCTTTATTTCCTCGGACTCTGCACGGTCGCCCTTTTACGACGAGCAAAGGAATTACTGTGATTGCTTCCTCAGACCCGACTGCCGGCGACAATAAAATTAAGTTGAATTAGATTTTGTTAGGGATAAAAATTCCGGGGGACGGTTTTAAAGGGCGGCCGTAAATCCTCGGCCCGTATTGTTTTCAATTTTCGATGGACGTTTATTATAAAACTTTATGGGGCTTATCACGACCGCCAGGCCGATCTTTTGCCACTCGAAGTTCGGACCCTCTAACCTTGTAAGCACGTACTTGTTAACTTCCAGTTAACTACTTAATACGTGTCAAATTTGATTCACGCTGAAGATATCCTACTGCGTCGCTCTCCGTATGTTCAACTCGACACGTCCTTCGTTTGATCTAATACTCGACCAAGCTCACCTTTTTTACTATTGCTCCATTCCAAGGTCACTTCAATAAAACTATCCTGAAGACATTTATTAACTCCCAGACAACTACATTAAATAATATGATTATTATAAATTGAACACGTTGTTTTAATTGAAAACTTAATGAAATTAATAAAGTTTTGAAGCATGAAGAAACTATTAGGATTGTGATTATTTTGAGGAAGTTGTCTTGATGGAATTGGATGTATGCGATTCGATGGATTTGAAACAGTTTGCGTGGAATGTATGAGGCTGACTGAACTAGTTTCGGATCGGAGGGAAACGTTCAGCAATTTATAGAAAGCTTATTACCATTTTTATCGTGGAAGAAGTTTGAGCCTTCGAAGAACTAAATATTTCGCCGCAGAAGCAGGGGAATCCCGCGGCGTAAAACAATAACGTCCACTTTGGGATTTCAAAGCTGACGTCGCCGAGCGGCAACTTCGATAATAACTTTCTTAACGGAGCAAAATTATTAAACGCAGCGACAGCTCTGAAACGTGCTGAAATATTCACGTGCATACAAATCTTTAACATCATCATCAACATCATCTTCTCACTAAAAAATTAACACTAAGAATAATTTACAGAATTTTAGTCAAAGCTAAAAATTGCAGCAGTAGCATTTTATAAATTGATATTTGATATTGTAAAACGTTTCCTAGCAGAACTTATGTAATTCAATATATACTTATTCTATGATAGTCAGATATTTTATAGACAGATCATGGAGAGGCAAGAAGCGTGCTTGAAATATTCACGATTTCTCTTTACGCATTCCATCATCTTCCCAGAAAAGGTTAACACTAACAATACCATCCCGATAGAATAACATATGTACATAAATTTGGGTATTGATCCGCTCTTCCTGCGTTTCACTTCATACATCCTCAGACCAGTATCAATATTGATTCAAACTTATTTTTTAACTTTATCAAAATATCCACCCAAATTTACAATTTACTAATAAAGATTATTATTAAAAATTTACTTTAAAAATCTTCATAAGTTTTTATTTGATAGCAAAAGTTATTACCAGAAGTCTGGTATACCATATGCACATATATATAATGCAAATTGTGTGTTCGGGTTTCAATTTTGAAAACTGAAAACACCGAATCCGTCGTTCGCTTTTCGCCACGTGGCCCATAATTACCTTTTCCTCCGGTTTCTCCGGTCTCCTATACCAGTTTGCAATGCAATCTGGTCTTTGTAGTCCGCACGGGAGTTCGCCATGCAAAAGCTCCAAATTGCCAGGAGCGCGTTTTACGTGCTATCTAACAGAATCGTGACATAGCCGTTTCATAAAAGCTTTGTGTATTCCGTAAAACGTCCATGCGATTTCTACAATTACATAAGCGGATTCGCATTCATTTCGCAGCGAACTCGTATGCGTTCTGCGCTCTTGCCATTAGATAATGCCATCATTACGTAACGCGTTTGAAACTGAAAACTTTGCGCGCGCAACGAGAAAAAATAATTACATGGAATTAGCTTTTGTTGAACTTAGCGTTAATTAATACGTGCCTCACCCTATTGAAGCGGCCGGCTTTCAGAATCAGACATTTTCTTTATATCCCAGCTCATTCCATTATATCCCATTGTTTTCCATGAAACCACGTATCATATTCGAACGATCCTATAGAGCCGCATTTTTTTTTATATTAATGTTCCGTGAGTTATCTTTGTTTTTTAAATATAAAAATAATTCAAATTAATATTTTACTCATCACCCGCATGCATCAAATTTACTTACAAAGACTAATCAGTGGATTAAATAATCTAGTATTAAAAAATTGGAATTTTATACCATCAATGCATATTTTATATAATCTATCTTATTTTTATAGACCATTCTATTATTAGCTAAATAATGGTATGATAAATAATTGATTGGAGTCGGCTTCCTTTTGGCATGCACACAGAACGGAGGTCTATCATTATGCTATTTTTGTTTCGCCCCGTGGGGCGGTTTGAATATCAATGAGATTCGACCTAATCAAATATTAATGGAAATACGGAGGAGTTTAGGTTAAGTGCTATAAAATCTTGTCTTTATTTTATGCAAATACTAAGCAATCGATGCCTGAAAGTTAGACGGGTTTTGAACTTATACAATGTAAATATATACAGTTAACTTTCATAACTCATTACAAGAAAACTATAATCATTAATAAATTTACATATTTGATGATCTGATGAATTAATTAAACAAAAAGTAAAAAATATGATTTTTTTAAATTATTTTTTAAATTGTTCAATTATTTTTTTGAGAAATCTTGAAAAAAAAAACACTAAAGTTTCACAATTAATTAAAGGTAAACTATAGGAAAGGGAATAGTTTTATTTTTAAAATTCATATTAGATAATTTAGGTGATTTTGCAAAAAAAATTGTTTTATCTCAATAAATAATTAACATTAAGTAATATTAAATGATGCGCAATAGAAAACAACTAATGCTGTATATAGAGAATTAGTATTTCAGCAAGCTGTGCATTGAATATTGAAATTATAAGCTTCAACGGTAACACGTACATAATCATCTCAGTCGGTTCCATTTGACTGGCGTGTTTTAATCCGATTTTTGCTATTACATAACAATTTCGCAAATCCGCTCTCCAAATGTGTTCGTCATTTTCGGTAATCCCCTCCTAAGATTATCTCCGGGCTTAATGGCCGCGCACCGCCGCCGCCTCCCCGCACATTCGTACCAATTATTATATAATTAGTGCGTTATTCAAACTTTGAAACTGAAAGCAAATTCGTGTTGACACTTAACCTATTTTATTATTATTGTTCCAAGTTTAATTGACTTTTTATTACTTGTTACGATTGACGAGGAACGTTACCTTAAATTGCTTTCCCATAAAGTGGATATAACTTCAAATCAAACAATTATTTATTACATAATTAAAATTAAAATAATATCCATTTTTTTATTTTAAATACTTACAAAATAATAAAAATATTCTTGATTATTTAATTTTTTTGTTTTGCGCTTAAAAAAATATGAATTATCATTTTTGAAATATGATTTAATATTTGGACACCTTCTTCGTTAGTTATGCGAGCTTAAACAAAGTATGCGCTTTATATATATTTTTACTTTTTCTTTCGACACTAGTTTTTCTCTATACACACCTGTTTTTTTGTTCTTTTTCTGGTGAAACAGTGAGTTCTGTGGTTTGCTCACTAACAAAGGGCAAATTTGCTCAAGAGAACTTCGATACAGCTGGGCTAATTTACAATGAAACCTACATGTGAGCCGGCGTGTTTATATATATATGTAAGTGTGTATTTAAATTTACTTTTGTAATGCGGAGAAAATTGCATACGGAGTTACCGGAAAGGATAAAAAGGGAACCCTGCCTACTCTAATTACAATTAGCAGCAAGGAGCAGCGAAATCATCATCTTGCGGAGCGGAATGGAATCATTTTAAAACGCAATTACTTTGTGTGTTATTGGAGGTGTAACGCGAAGATGGAAATACCGAGCGTCTAACTTTAACCGGAACACTGAACAAATTTAATGAAAATTAACATATTTTTATTTAAATTTGCTAAAAAACATGGAAATAATAAAATGAAATGTTGATATTTAACGGACCTTAAAAAAACACTCTGTGCATTCAATGTTTTATTCATTACAATCGCTTAGGAAACACTACCTTTTTTGTTCAGTCCCTTTTGCGGAATATATAAATAAAAATAGCTTTATACACAAACCTATTTTTTAACACGTAAAAAATTTATATTTAAAATAAAATAAATTTTATTTACTTTTTTAGGTAAACAAATAGATTTTGTATCGCTGCGTCTTATTGTAAATAAAGTGAATTTTTTATAATAAAATTCCGGAAAATAAGTATAAATAACTGGTTTTGATGAGTATAGATGAAGTAATAGCATAATAAAATTGCGTAATATTTCAATAATGCTGCTGCAATAAAATCGTATTAAAATGTGGAAACACGTCAACTAGAATGTAATAAAATGAAAAAGGAACAAAGGGCTGCATGTTGGTACATACACATGCTGGTATTTGTTGCAAAATCAATCGGCATTTCCAGCAGTTTTTTTATACAACCACCCCCCGGGCCTATTGCACTCGATGCTTTTATATATTTGTGTGGGTGTATGTATGTACAGGTATACATATATGCATCTCTCTGTGTGTGTGTACAGCATGTACCCATATACATCGATAATCATCGCAAACTGTGAACAATTCAGCAAATTCTTATCAGATTTGCAAAACATCGACTCTCCTGCTGCAAAACACGTCGGAAACAAAAGGGAACAAAAGCGAACATCGCCGCCCGATTCCCATGAATGTCGACTGAGGGGGAATTAATCGAAAATTTGCCGGCCACCAACCGATAAATACATTAGTCTTTATGGCTAGATATCGACTGGCGTAGAACCCCCCATTATGTAATCCCTGCGGCCCACCCAGTTCATTCCTTCGAAATAATTTACGTATCTTTTTTCTTCAAACTACCTCTTATCATCATCCTTTTTTTTTACTCATCCTCTTCTAGTTACAAGGCTGTTTATGTAACCAGCAGATGTCGGCCACCGCCTAGGTAAATATTGTTCCAAGGGAAATCCCCTAGCATGCGGCAACGAACGGCCTTCGTCAAATAGCAATCAAACTTAGTGCGCTTCCTTACTGGCTTCGATAAACGGCCCGATGATATTGGGGATTATCAGGCCAGATGTAATAAATGGATATGGATGATAGGTTGTTTGGAAGATTGCCATTCGAGCGGATTCCGATGGTAATCTTTCCCTTTCTTCCTTTCTTTCGTCTCGCCTCAACGAGAAACATAAATTTTATATATTTCCACATTATAAAAATATTTATTTATTACATTTTTATTTACACAATATTATTAAATGACTGTTCAGGGCTTGAATAATATATACATTTTTATATAGCAATTTCAATAATTCAGATTTCATCAATTTCCTAAAAATATTATTACATAAATATTAAATGAATTATATTTAAATATTTAACTTCATGAAGAAATGAAAATTTACCATAAATTAGTCCGAAAATAGGTATAAAATCTGGTATAGATGAAAATTACATAATATTATTATGTGACAGTTCGGCGCGCGGTCGTGGTCATTGATATCGACCCACGGGTCGCCCATTAATCAGGACCAACAAAATTGTCGAACCTCTGACACCCAAATGTCAAATAAATTTTCATATTCCAATTATAGCCGGTAATTAGGATTTATTCAACGAAAACCTATTCGAGACGCATCCATTAGGTAACAGAAATTTAAAGTGCACTTTTTTACCGAAAACAATCGCAATATTGTTTATTCGAGGAACAAATTTTATAATATTACAAATAATAATTACATAAGTAATAAAAATAGAGAAGCCTTTAAAACTTGACCTTCCTTTATGAGCTTACCGACTTGCATTATCAGTATTATCTGGGATAAGCCGAGTGCAACAATTGTAAAGTAACGCGCTCGTCCTTCCACTTGCTCCTTCTCCTTTTACCATGTGTATATCTGTTTTCTTTTCTCCTTTCGTTATCCTTTTTGTATTTATTTCGGTGCCTTAAAGTCCGTCGGAACGGCTCACTTTTATGTGTGGCCCTTGGGCGACGCAGCAGATTCTTTCTATGTGCTCCGTATATAAACCAGCACTCGGGCTCACACAGATAATGCCTGCACTATTTCATTGTGTTCACCATAAATAGAGAACATAAATATTCATAAAAAAAGAAGAATATTAAACAACAAAATATAAAAAAAATAGAGAAACACGGCGTATTGTGCGAATCCCTTCGTTGTAAGAAATAGAGCATAGACACAAATGTAACAAGGAGCGAGCAGAAAAGGTACATTACGTAATTTGATTGCGTTACGACAAATAAAGGGATGCGTAGCGCTGCGGCCATATTTCTGCTCCATGCAGAAACACTTTGAGGGCGAGAAGGGCGAAGGGTCCCGGTTATGGATGTCGTTTCATTCCCAAGCTTAAACCCCGAACTTTATCACCGAACGGATCTGCAATTACCTTGGAACATATCCCATCCAGCCACCCACCACCCCAATATAAATTCCGCAAATATAATCTGCATATTATGAATAATTTTATTATAAGCAAGCGAATTTTAATGAATTTATTTTACGGCCGCGATAAATTACCATAAACTACGCCGTTTCGCGCACCGAGCTCCCTCGAATCCCTAATCACGTGAATTATTGTAAAACGATATAAATAAGCTTCAGTGGTGGACGGATTGATTACCATTCTGCTTGCATACTCCAGACGCGGCCTGGAATATCGTAAATCACTCAATTTCTCGTTAATCGCCGAACCTCAGAATCGAACCTAGGGGAACGCTAATTAATGTTGTCATACTTAAAAAATATTGTCCTATAAATTATCCATTTTTAAAAATTTTTGTCACATAAAATTTTTATCCTTCATCTATTTATATAATATTGCAAAAATCTATTTAAAATGAATGAAATATGATTTTTTTGTTGGATTATTAATATGAGTATATAATGGGATTATGTGGGATCGAGTGTGGAGCCTTGGGGGAGTTACGCGTTGCGCATTGATTTAACAAACAGCTTAAGGTGTATGATAATCCAGCAAAACTACTGACGCCGTGGAATCTGAATATAATGAAGAATTATTGTAATGCCATGAAGTAATGAAGTTTATAAGAGAATTGATTAAAGCCAAAAGAGTATTCACGGCGCATCCGGATATTAAAATCTGGTCTCTCTCAATTTTATTATTCCCCAGAGGCGCAAAGAATGCGGCAATCCGACTGCAAGGAGACATTAAGCGCAGATGAAACTCCCCGTCGTCGAGTTAACGGAGTTATAAGTAACTATTATCTGGATTCGCTCGAAAACTGTCCATTGTACCAACCACCACCACAGCCGCCCCTCGACGTCAGTATTCAAAACTTTCAACTAGCTACTGGTAACAAATTTATTAAGTGTAAATGAGAGAACAATTGAAGCCCGAACACGTACCGCAATAACTCACCGGCACAAATAAAATCCTAAAGCACAACTTTTATTCGACTTCCACTTTCTTTGTACGATGATTTGTTACTGCCTAATCGAAATACAAAGGGCCGATATTTCCTCGTTCCGTTACGCCTCCGAAGAATCCCTTCTTCATAAATTACATAACGCGCCGTTATTTATATCGCATCCTCATTTGCATTGCGTTTAGGTCATCATCCACTCGTTTTGCGTCCTTTCTTTTAGCTTCCGTTTAACAGCGTCTGTATTTATAATGAATTCAATTCTGGTATCAAAGAGGCTAATATTCTTGCAGCAGTTCAAAGCGTTCCTTCTACATCCTGAAAATTAGTAAGCTGGCGTGGAGGGGAAAGGGCATTATCCTGGCCAGAAAGAAAACGTTGTTTGATGTGATTAAGATAAATTTTCCTGCTTGCGCGTGTACATTTTGGGGTACATACATCTGTTTGTTTAGTGTGTGTTTGGGCTAAGTGTGTTTAGGTATTTAAGCTGTGAGCCGAATGTAAACCACCTCCTCAAATACGGACCCCCAAAGAATGCTAATTAAATTGGGCATTTCCAATTAATTAGTTTACTTTGAATCGTGTTTTGTTGATCGTAGTTAATTGAAAAGGTATTTGTTTTCGAGCATACACAAATCTCTAACCTTCCGCTCCACACATCGTTATCCAACCAATTTCACCTAATGACAACATCTTATTTCTATTGAATAACAACTTATTATTTTTACGTATCAAAAGTTAAATAAATAAATATCCACCCTTACTTTGTCCTTAAAAATATTGCATAACTGCATAATATGACATATGTAAAATGTCTAAGATGAAATTTACTATTTTTGTTGTTGTTGTTTATGAATCAAAAGTTAGGTAGGATTTGGTGGATTTGATTTGTCCAAAAAGTTATTGGCGCAATTAGTTCAGGCAACTGCAATTTACCTTAGCTAAGGGGATTTGGCACAGGATTTATACCGGGCGTACAAAACTCCGATACACCGCCATTCGGTATTAATTATGTGGTTTAATGCTTGCCCATTAAGTGTTTATCCAGTATCCGAAATGCAAAATAAACAGGCGGCTTGCGTAATCCATAACTCGCGGGTTGCAGGGGGTTCGGTAACGGCAAATTATTATTAATGTTGCCGCCGCCGACGCCGCCTTCAACGTCTCGATACGAGCGCGAATTAATACCAATTGCAATAACGGTGCCGCTAGTTAATTAATTAGAAAAAATAAGTAAATGCTAAGAGTGAACAATTCATCTTCATAAATATAAAATCTAAATTCATTTTCATTAGATTTTTTTTTAATAATTTCATGAAAATAATAATATTTTCTTGTATATAAATAATTAAGTGAATTTTCAGAATTTTTATGTAAATATTGATCAATGATAAAGAAAATAAAAATAAATCTTTCATAAATAAATAAATCGACAGCTTAATACAGCCATTAGCACAACGAGTGGAAATTCCTTTCGAGGCGCTAAATCCCAGCTATACTGGAATTAGTCTGCATCCAGTATGTTTTTTTTTCTTGTTGAAACTATTGATCATTCGACTTATTCTACTGTGTTGTAGTAAAGCTTTCCCAAGCTATATCAACAGACCAGATCCTATACCCAATATAAAAAAGTTAAGATAATTTTCTTTAAGACAATAAAATTTATTTCTAAAATCGTGATAAATATGACATAATTGAAGACACTGTCAAAAAATTATATATTAACTGATAGGGTAATTAAGTTGACAAAATTGAAAATACTGTCAAAAAAAAATTGTGTTATAGTAAAATTTTCTAAGATGTCTCAACTATATTCAATATAAAAAAGTTAAGATAATTTTCTTTAAGTTAATTAATTCTATGTAAAATATATTTTTAGAACAGTCTTGATGAAGGTGACAAAATTGAAGAAATTTTCAAAAAATTACGTATTATAATTGATAAAATTTTGTCATATATGAAGATACTGTCAATTTTTTTTTTTTTTGGATATATAATATCATTGAAGATACTGTCAAAAAAATATCTATTATATGATATAGTAATTAAATTGTAGAATATATGACATAATTGATAATATTGTAAAAAAAAAACTAGTATATGATATAATTGAAGACATTGTCAAAAAAGTATCTATTAATCGATATGTTGTTTGATTGATGTAACTATTATGAATGAATGAGTATATGTAATAAATTCAAAGGTGGTCTTCAAAGTTGATGTCTTTGTCCGATTTGGTTATTGAACAATAAGAAATTGGTACTTATTTGAAGCGTTCAGAAAATATGTGGGATGGATAAATCAGTGTTTCTGAGATAACCGTGGAGATGTGAAATGCGATTTGGGCTGTTTGCTCGAATGATTTGTCGAAGTGTAATCTGGATGCACTGGGCGCCTGCGTTGATAACGTTCGAATGGTGGTGATGTGCGAGGAATAACTAAGTGTGTTTGGTTAGGCAGCCCTAGGCGACACACTTACAATGTACACAGTCTGTCAGCAGTGATGTAGTGTCGGCAGTTCATAATCAATCGATAATTACTGGTTGAGATAAGCAACATAATTGGAGAAATGCGTAACGATCAACGATGACCGATCAACAATCAACGACGGACCATCAGAGATCCCCTGTTTTCACCGTGACCGACGTAATTGCACAGTAATTATCGAGTGCACTTCGGCTGCGACTCATTACCACTATATCGGATGCCCAAACAGGAACAGCCGCCCTTTGACCACAGCTCTGTACTCCGAACGGAAATTACAGTAGCAATCCGAAAGAAACTGGGTTGTAAATTCTACCCCTTGTTTTCGTAAATTTCTTTATTTCGAATGGTTTAAATGGATTAAATGGATGAAGCCTCTGAACATCGGAGCAGATGAGCCGAGGACAAAAGCGTCCGAGTGCTTTAATTTGAATGGGAGCGTGCGTGCGAAAATAAATAAATCGTTCGAAGACGAAGGGTGCAAAAAAAATATATATATAGGGTAAAAGAGAGAGAAAACAAGAAGGTTTCAGCGGAGCTTAATAGTTTCTCCAAATAAAAAAGCTCTCGGCTAACAATTCCGTGACACAATCCAATGAACAAGATCCCGGTTGTATTCCTGCTGATTGGACTGTGCGGGGGGTGGGCCCCTGGAAATCCGATGGTGTCTTAGGTTTTGTGCGGCCCCGTGACCGCCGTTAATCAGGCGGAAAGGGCGTCGCGACAATCCTGGATCCTGAATCCTCGATCCAGGATCGTGGACTACCCGCGCCGAGTCGCAGGAAGAATACACAAAACTCCCGGACGGTTTCGGGGGGTTGTCGGCAATAACTCGAAAGTTATGTGCTAAAAACTAAGCCGCGTCGAGAAGTTTCAGTCCCCCTAGGGAGAACCTAGCATGTAGACTTGTTTAGCAAATGGCCAGAGATTCACCTTTTATTTCCACCGACTAATCAATCCCTCAGTCTCATTAAATCTTTTCAAACAAACAAAATTTGCATAATTTTTCTCATATGACAACACTTCACTTTTTTTAAAGTTACGTCAGATAATTAATTATTTGTCCTTTTAAAAATTAGAATATAAAGAGCAATTACAACATGCAAGATTCCTCAAAGTTCTTAAACCCCGTAGGATGTGTATTTGTTTACTAGGCGGATGCATCTTGCGCCTGACAAGTTCTTAATGACATGACGGAATGACGTAATGCGGGGCAAACATGCAAGTGCGTCTGGCACATCTCGCAGGATCTAAACAGCAGAACCACCTTGCTGTTATATATATATAATACATCGCAGGCTATAATATAGAAATAGGCCGTGGACACAGGTATACATTATGAACAAGCGCATGCATTTGAATAATTAGCAGTCGCAACCTGCGTACCATTGTGCAGGGGTGCGATTAATAGTGGCGCCTTCAGGCAATGTTTCCGTTTGGCGAATGCTTTTATATGTAACCATAAAATAATATACAGTAGTACTTTTGAAAAGTAAAACATTTTAAATTTTCAATTTATTAACATAACCGGTTTATCAAAACTTCGAAATACCGGTAAAAACTCCTTTTTAAATTAATTTATTATACTATAATTATTAGTGTTTAATGAAATTTTGTATTTATTATATTCGAAAATACCGGTATATTTATTATCAAATTACCTGAATTTTATTTTTTATAATAAATATATAAAGCAATCACATATATGTGATATACAAATAAAAGTTATATGTTACTATGTTGAAAATTTTCATTAGCATTTTCGGTTTCCGGTAAAATGCAGTATTCACAGTAAAAGTTTCGGAATTATAATAATATTCAATCCGGTCTTGATTAAAACATGATGCGGCGGTGGCCAAATAGATGCAGCTTCCCCGGTTATTACGGAAAATTAAAACTTCCCGCCGTTTGTTTGTCCGCAATGTTTATTCAAGACTTCCGACGTCTCGCTGCGGCGTTAACTTAATCTAAAAACCGGAAAGCGAGACACATACCCGACACCATCCTAATCCCTCGCCAAATACCCATAGCGCCTCAAGCATCCCCGAATGACAAATATCATCTATCCTATTTCGATCTCACCTATTTGTTCTACCTCGCCGTAGGCGATCACTTCCATCTCAATTTGACCTTGACTATACAAATTCACCTTTGAACTTCTAAATCTAACTTACACTTCTATTTTGTAGACTTAAAAAATCTTTTTTTTTATTTCTCAGATCGCATTATTATTGCAAGAATTGAAGAAAAATCATACAAAACAAGCTAAAATTGCTTTATATTTTTTTTTGTTCATACACTAGACGATAGTAGAACAAATAAAACTTGTTTGTTCACAACGTAGCTTCTATTTGATTGTTTATTTATTGCAATTTGATTCATATTACGTTTGCTTTTGCTGCTTCCGTCGATCTGTTATCGTAATTCCACCCCTTGTTTATTAAACCCCAATACAAGGATTAATTCATTCTGATTCGTTGACTTGCCTTTCAGTTTTACATTTTCATCCAATTCGAATTAATTGTTAACATCGACGGTAACATTATTTGTGTAGTCCTTGAGAAATAAAGAATGCAAAAAAAAACAGGATCAAATTAAACTTAACAGGATCAGCGAGGAAAGGAATAAAATATAGATGGATTAAAACCACATGGGAATCAGTTGTTGTTGTTTTATTTACTTTTTTCTCTTCCCGTTTCTTCTATCCATCTTATACGAACCAATTTAAAAGTTGCAGTTTATTCTATTAATCTTTATAGAGGATTAAATCCGGAGAGCAGCGGGTCCATTGATTAAACGGTCTCGAGCCGGAGGAAGGGTAATTGAAAAATGCTGTTAACTTCTTAATTACGTAACTAATTGTGTTTCCTTTTTAAATAAGCGTCACGCTTGACGGAATTACGTTTGGCCGCGGCTTTTTTTTCTGAATGCAGAAACGGTGGGAAAAAAGCATTTTCTTTCTCACTTCACTTCTTTTTTTTTATTTTGTTCTGTTTTTTTTTCCCTCTTCGGACACTGTAGCATTTTAATTACGCTCGGTATGAGCTCTGCCCTTCAAGAGCAACAGATGACCTTATCTTTGTTTAGTACCTTCGGCGTCTTAATTAATTATCCTGGCTTTGGGTTGCTCGCAAGGAACTCGCTTTGATCTGACCCGACCCAATGCTAATACACTCATCAATTAAACTATTACTAGCGTTATCCAAATACGCGCCGTCATTGTTTTGGATTATTCGGTATTCTGGTACAATTTATCACGTTTTATCCGGTTTTGCGAAAGCTCGGTTATTATAACAACGTCAACTGGATGAAAAAAAATAAAAATAAAGCGCAACCAGCGGCGGCTTTCGATGAGCTTTGTAGTTTAAAATTTATTGATACCAACTAGATTAAAGTATTTATATTGCTTCAATGCTTGATTTTACATAACAAGCCATTCTCTTTCACTATAATCAACTTGCATATTTGAGTTGCGTTTTGAAGTATCAGAGATATTTAAATAAGTGAGGATGAATTGCTTCCTCTCTAGTTCGATTTCCTATTACCGTTAAAGCCTTTGAGGTATCAAATTTACATCCTTTTGCATGGAAATCAATAGCAATAAATGAATACCTATTAAAGTTATTTAATTTCTATTTGAATTTTACCATTTTCAAAGAATCAGTAATTGCTTTTTTTTTTAGAAAACACAACTTTCTAAGTTTAGTCTTCTAATTACAATATAAAACTTAAACTAGGACTCTAAGTTTAGCTAATGGGATTCGCGCTTCCACTACATTTCCAATGTGTCGGCCTTCTGTAATCCAGGCTTATCAACTTCGGTTAACTAATGTACAATTATTTACTACTTACTACAAACATGGATGATTTACAGTTTTTACATAGTTCAGATGATATTTACTCTTTCTTATTTGTGCTTAAAATTTCATCATACAACAGCAAAAGTTGAGATCAGATTTTGATAATTTTAGTTAGATTAGTTAAGGATAGGTTATAATGACTTAGATAACCTAAAATAACTAGTATATGTAATTTTAACTATTTTGTTTAATGGTATTTGGTTTGATTTATTTAGGTTTCTTGAAATTAGATTTTGAACCATTTATTATTTACTGAAGGATGAAATTGTAAAAATGTTGTTTATATTTGCATTGAAATTTGTTCTTCTATGTTGGAAATGGGGTGGAAAATAATTGAAAAATGTAGAAAATTGAAATGTAAAAATAATGTATGATTTTCATATATTTTGCAGGTGACTTGGTTGCATCATAAGGAAGACTCAATCCACCTGCTGACAGTAGGAAGGAGCGCTTACAGCAGCGACGAGAGGATCACCCTGAGCTTCCGCTACCCGAACAACTATCGGCTGGCAATAGTTTACGTAACCCAGAGGGATGAGGGATTGTACGAGTGCCAAGTGGCAACGCACCCTCCTCGAGTAAAGAGGATCTTCCTGAAAGTCATAGGTTAGTAACCGAATGGTGTATTTATTCCCCAGCTCATCAACGAACCCGGTTCACCCCTGACCTAGAAACAAGAGCGACTGAAGGGGGTGGTTGCTTTGGCGTAGAACGTTGCATATTCATGAAAGCCACCCCCTTAATGTCTTTCTTCTGTTTGGCGCACTCTTAATATTTATTTCATTGTAACGGGATTGTCTGGAAGTTTTGCGCCATCATAAACTTCGAAGTATAAACGTTTCAGCTCGTGTGAGTGACAGCTAGATTAGACGTGAATCGATATGTTACCGATGCGACGGGGATGGGTTTTTTGGGAATAAAAAGATACGAGGGTGGAAAGCAACAAAAATAAAAAATAAATAAACAAAGAAGAGAGGAAACAGACATTCGAGAAGCAAACATCCACCCACAACCCCCTTCTTCCGTATATAAAAGAAAATAAAGGAAATAAATACAAATGAAAATAAACATAAACAGAGATCAGGATTGATTTGCTTTTGGGTGCTGCAGATTTGCATAGGCATCGTTGTCGAGAAGCGAGCGAATTCCGCGTTGACAAGAATTGTGTCGGCCATAAAAATGATTTTGATGTTTCGTTTCGTTTTGGCCGCGCCTGTTTTTATTCCATGCGCTCACATTAAAAGCAATCGAAAAATCCCCGTTGAGTTTATAAATTGGAACATCCATCAGGCCATTTATTTGGCAGTAAAAGAAAGAGCTTTGATGGAATAAAGCCTCAATTTTACACATCCCTGGCGCAATTCCGTCGGCTGCGGAATTGATTCGGTACCCGTCCAGCCCCGCTAATAAAACTAAATAGGACCATCGTCGCGGGGGACCATTGCTTGCTGCGGGAGAAGGGGCAATCAGTCCATCATTCGCATTCCACGTACAAGGATAACGGCCATCCGTTCACCTCAGCAGGATGTGACCATTTGCCAACGGGCTTTACGTCCCATTATCATTTGGCAACAGTAAGCCCGGGCCTTACATCACCGACCGCCCCTGCCCTTTCTTTACGCCGCCAACCCCCGAAAACCAACCCCCTCACCGCACGACCCAAATGAAGCTCCACGATCGTTTTCAATAAAACACCAAAATTAACCCGTCGCCTAACCGCAAACAATCATCCAGACTTCTTTATTTATTTACTGCTTTCCTCTCGCAAACTTAAACAAACCTCACAACACTTGACTTCTCAAGCGACACTTCAAACCCACTAATTAACACTTCTACAGATTATGCTTTTACTTCACATATCTTAATAACCATTAAAGCGTTATTATCCAAACCTAAACTATCTAAATATTCTTAATTAATTAATCAATTTTTAAAACTTGTTTTATTATTTTATACATATATAAAACAATTAAATAAATTTAGAAATAATTGTAAATTTTGTTAAATTGAAATACTAAAAATTGTGCTGATGAAAGAAACCAATTTGCTTGCACGAGACAAAATTTGCGGTTATATAAGATGTGGATAGTTCTGCTCGTTCGTAAGAAACCTATGAACAATTTACGGGAAGCGTCCAGAATTAATCAGTAGATGTAATATGAAGGTGGCTAAATTGAGGTCTGAGGAAAAATTGGAGCGAAGCCCGATGAATATAAACGAGTGGTTTGCTGAAAGCGATCAGGGAACGTAATGAGTGGGTTTAATTAATTAATACAAGGAACCAATAATGGGATCCGAACTAAGTATTGAAAGTTTGCGGTGTATTGTATAGTTGCTTCAAAGGGGAGAGTAAACGTTTGATCATTTTCAATAAAACTAACCGCCGACTTCAAACAATAATAGCACGCATTTGCCTTGAAGAGAAGTCCCGGGGTGCCAACATAACAATTCAAAACAATATTTCAATCTGAATGGCATCGTTTAATTAAAATAACTACTTTCTAGTGGTTAATTGGAACGTAATGAGATGGGCCGAATAGTATGTGTTTGGTTTATATCTGGGGGCTTTCGGGTCGACCCAAAGATCTCACTTAATCCTTATATGATACATGTTGTTTCTGAAAGCAATTGTGCGAACTCCAATTCACAGCTCCTATTTACTTAAGGCGCATAATAATTCATATGGAAGGGAATGGAATGCAGGTTTCGTGGTTTGGAGGTATAAGAACGTTGATGATAATGGTATACGGGGCTGTGGTGTGGGGCAGTCGCTTGGGAACATGGGCTCGGCGAAGATTAAAAATTATATGGGGCTAAACATTTGGGTTTAGGATTTATGATGGCTAGGGAGGTAGTTTGTCCTTGCGAAGTAAGTAATTGTTCCAAGTAATAATCCGTACAAGATGTCACATGGGAAGGGTATAATCTACCGTCACCTGCTGCTGCCTACCTGAAATATTCCCTTAAATGCCTGCTGGAAGATAACGAAAGTTTAGTGCACCTCATTAGTTATGAGTGCCGTTAGGTGCAGACATTTATCTCGCTTGATCACTGCTCCAGATTGCACTGGCCCTTCTGACGCAATCAATTTTACATAATCATCATTTGCTTACATCCACCCAAACTTATTACGTCTGATTCCGCAATACAATTCCGGACATTTTGATGAATCATTATAAGAAACTTACAAGTATATTTAAAACCAAAAATCAATATTATTCCAAAAATATTTAAAAAAAATATAATAGATGAAACGTTACAAATTTATATTGTTCTCATTAGTTATTATATTTTTTATGACTTATCCAAATGTGACTTATCTACACAAAATGTTGCTAGGAAATTGTGGTATGAAGTTCTATGATTGTATCTTCATATATTTTGTTACAGCTCCTGAACTAACCATCTCCGATGAATCTGGACGTCAAGTATCTGAACGCTACTACAAAGCTGGAAGCAGCTTGGAGTTGACCTGCTTTGCAACTCAGGTGGGGAACCCGAATGAAGAGCACCCGATCGCCTGGAAGCATGGAGATCGCACCCTCACCGATGGCATCAGGTAACTATCACCCCGCAGAGCTACCACATAGTCCATCAAAACCAACCCCTCCGTACATCAACAATTTTACTACCGCCCTAATGGGCGCAGCGATTTACTCCCCGCCATCTTCTGCATTATAGCTCGTCTGCGCGTTTCAATCTCTTTTTTCTTCTTCTTTCGCCCTGCTGTGTTGTCCTCCTCCCGTCCTTTTCTTCTCGTCTTTTTTCGTCTTCTTCTTTCAGCCCTCCATGGTGCCAACCCCTCGATTGATCGCTGTGTAAATAGACGCTGGAGAGAAACCGAAAGTAAATTTCACGAGCAACGCACACATATCATTTGCTTGTTGTGTGCTCGAATAACACACACATATATATATATATATATATCTTTATATATATAGAGATATACACGCATGCTACCGAGATTCATATCAGCGATTTACAAAATGGCACACAGCGGAGACACACGCTGGGGGAGATAAAGGGGAGGGCGAAAAAGTTTTCGGCCATCGCTTACGAGAAACTTCCCCAAAGTGCAACGTCTCCTGTTCCCAGGCGATGCTGGAAATCGGGGGGTGATTTTTTTTGCGCCTACATCTTTTATTTCATTTTATTTATATTTCTTTTTTCGTTTGAACAAAACCTAATAAGTTATTGTATTTTTGTGGTCAGTGATTTACGATTCGATTTTAATCATTTTATAACCAACGTTTTCAACCCCCTTTTGTTGTCTACCGCTCTTTATTTTTATTCACTTGACAAGCAACATCTGTATCCAAGATTGCATGCTACCATTCTTTACCCACATTTTTCTAGTATATAAAAATACCAAAAAAAATATTTAAGAACATGAAGAACATAAGAATATGATTTTTTTCCTATAATGAAAATTATATTTATATAATTAATTAAATATAAAGAAGATTAAGAAACAAAATTTTGCAAAATTAGTATTTGAATTGTATATTTTAATATATACTTAAGTAATTTAGTTTCGTAAGAGATTATTATACAGGACTATTATCGTAGTGAAAATTGCATCATAATTCATACTTCTGAAGGGTCTTAAAATGTTGAAAAGAAAACAACGGCCGGTGTTGCTGAAGCTAGGTATAGCGGAGGTGTGAACACGGCATAAGCATTTCTCATCATCATGAAAATGTTAAGTTAAGGGCGCCTTTTAATTAGGTTCTGATGGAGCTCTTAGGGCGGGAGTGAGTTATATTGAAATGGGCTAGGTAATTGAAATGAATGGGGCCTGATGAAGAATACACGGAATCATATTTTTGGGGAAAGGCTTAATTGGTACCAAGCGAGGCAAAATGACAGAAGAAGAAGAGAAAAAAAAAGGTACAGAAAAGCAGACACAAAATTGTCACGGCTTTCGCCCTGAAAGTTTCTCAACAAAAACTGAAGTCGAAGGCCAGATAGAAGTTCCACCTAGGGAAATTATACCGACGACAACTTTCAGCTAATGCTAATGCATTTGTGTTGTACACTCGGAAACAATTTTATTATGACTTTAGGAGGCGCGTGTGCGCGTCTCCGTATGGCCCTTTTCGCCCATTGCCACCCATTTCCATCGCGATTCGAAATCTCGTTTTATACTATAATACGTTTCCAATGCGGATACACCGCACACAATGGAGCATCTCTCCTTTAACCAAAAGCGTGGCTTCAAAAAAAAAAGCATTTCCCCACGAGGATGAGAACATGGACGACTCGAAAGTGATCGAGAACGGGTGGAAGTGAAAAAAAAAGGCGAGAAAGAAAAACGGAAAATTGAAGGAATTTGCAGAAGGATAACGCGACTTCACACTTGGGAAATCAATTACACGTACGCGAAAATAAAATATTGAGTGCGGAAGACGTTGGTTCGCGTGGAATTTGCGCAAATAATTTGTTCGTTTCTTTCGTCCGCAGCTCCAACAGCTCCGCCGCCGCTGATACTGCTACTTCTACTCTGACCATGGCTCCACTACGCAGAGACCACTCTGGCAACTATACTTGCTCCGTCGGCTCCTTGGCATTCGCTACCGTTGGTGTACACGTCCTTAATGGTAAGTTATTGCACGAAAATCTGCCAAATCTTACCATTAATCTTAACTTTCTGAAGTAAAAAGGAGGCGGCGGCGACGTACTAGTCGCGGCCGCCGATCCGCAGGCCCGATCAAACCGCCTTCAAAGAATACCCGCGATTTTAACAGAGATAAATGGAAATCAATTGCCCCTGAACGATTCACCCCCTAATAAAAAAAAAAGATAAATGTGGGCCAATCGCGCGAAAAAGCACACGAAAGCAAAAGCGAAATAATGGAGAAGTCGCACAAAAGATTTACTTTTTTTCATAGTTGTTCGTGCAGCTTGTTGTAATAATTATATAACATTAATTCATTCTTATTACTTTAATAATTAATACCTGCAATGTTTTGTATACACTCAATTGATGATATCTTAAAATTTTCACACTGTATTTCAGTGAACAACAGAAATTATTTCTACTTCAAGGTTTCAACATTTTCCACGAATCACTTAATTATTTCTTATATACTTGATTATTGATAACGCAACGACTGTCGCCAATAGCTTTTTGCTTACTAATTAGAATTTGTCTTGTACAATCTCCAAAATTATCATTATTCCTTAAAATATTCAATTCTTTTATTCTCAAGGTCATTGTACAATTACTTCAATTACCATAAGTTTTAAGGTAATTTGCCAAATTATTTTTTTTTATAAAAGTAGTTTATTGTATATTTTTAGGGATAATAATATTTGTTTGAACAAAAAACATCTAAATGTGTCATCAAAGAATTCTCTTACGCGACGTGTATCATCAAAGTAACTGGTGGAGTCAAAGGGAAAGGCAGGAATGTTTCATGTTTTGACATTGAAACCGATATGTGTATTGTTTCGATTCACATAACAATGCGTCCGGAACATGCCTAGGTCCAGGATTGTTACTCGTTTTTGCCACCCCCTTCGCTTTGTATCTGAAACGCACCGCAATCATTGCCTTGTTTATGTCGGCAGCATTCACCGACATATATGAACGCGGAACAGAAACGTACAAAAGCGGTCGGATAAAAGTGCCGACAGAAGACGTTACGTAAGCGCCGACGTACGTTACGAAATTAGGCAATTACGCTTAATGCACGCCGGCGAACTTTGCGAGCATATAATTTCCGCGTATTCCGATCCGTGCTTCAGAACGGCCCTTAATGTTTCCTCCCCTTCATTCCGCACAGGCCCAGAGATAACCTTATCATTTATTTACTAAATGGCCGCAGCACCCGCAATATTTATGCAAAACAATAACACCGTTCCGATTCAACCCCGGGATTGCATAACATTAAAACGAATAACCGAAAATAGAAGTAATATTAAAGTCATTTTTTGAAATTATCAAAATATAATAATTAACTATAAAAGTAATAAACAGTAATGCAATAAAATATTTTAAATTATCATTAATTAAAATGTTCAAAAATATTTTTTTTTTATATTTCATAAGTCATTGGAATAAAAATTGTAATTATTAAAAAAAAAATAACTTTAAATAAAATTCTTAAAAGTTTTAATGATAAAATGCTTTCTTGAATGTTGAAAGTCTTTAAAATAAATGTTTTATTTTACAACATTTCAACTATTTTTCAAAGTATTTCAGGGATGTGTACATCAAAATTTTGTGAAAAGCAGAAAATGACGGGTTCGATAAAATTCTTTTAATTTGCATGTACCGCTTTATCTCTGCAACGTCAATCAGAAAATCTCTCTCCGTGTTTTGTTCCGTTCCTCTGCGGAAATTCGGTTTGGCCACTTTTTGTTCGCCTCCCCCGTATCACCCGGTCTGTCATCTGGAATGCAAGCGACAATAAAAGTGAAACACTGCAACTGCAGATGAAAAAAACAAAACAAAAATACTAAAATGTTCCCCGTAATTGACGATGTCCAACCGAGAATCAATCCCGTAAATAAATTCACACCTAGGGTCTTCCCGATTTCATCAAATAAGAAAACTGAATTGAGTATATATATTTTTTATATAAAATTAACTTAACCTCGAACGTGCCTTCGAATGTAATAGGGCTGCGCCGGCATTTTTTTACTCTCAGGTTAACTATGTTTATTTGATGACGTAACCGTAAATTCCAAATGAAAATCGCACGATGCATAAATTTAAATAAATTCACATCAAGTAAGTGGAAGTTCTGAAAGGGAATAAAAACGAGAGGGAGGATGAGGTGATGTTCGGAGTATCCCTTTTTATTAGAGCTTTGCCAAGAGGAAAGTTTTCGGGATGGAACACCTTCGTGCTTCCGTATGATGTATCTCCTCTGGTGCGAAAGATGCTAGAATTGGAACAGTAAATTGGGGACGTATTGTAAATAAAGTTTCGTCCTTTGCCCGGTTTTGATCCGTCAGCAAAGTATTAAAGCTTCGCTCCGTGTGATGTGTTAATTTCGAGGATTTAACGGTTACAGCCGCACAATTATCCGGTTTTTTTTATTATGGGACACATTTTGTAGTAGAATAACAGAGTTTTATATTTTATGTTAGAAAGTAATAAACCATGGATGTGGTTTAGGTAGCGAGGATTGGGAGAAGGGCTTCGGAGGGACGTAATTCGGGGTGATTGAGCTGTTAGGTTTTATTGTCACAATAAAGCCCTCGGATTCGCTTTTCGTCCCTTCGGCGATTTGTTTCGCTAAAATAAATGCATCGATCCGAATGCGAATGCGTCGCTGCAAAACGCCAAAAACCGCGATCCAATCTAGGACGACGCGATATTTATTACTGTCAATAATTCCCGTCCATCCTCCCAACCTCCCATCATCCCATCCTACAAAGATAACGATCCTGTCCATTAATGCTCCATAGGAATAATATAATTAATACAGGATGGTTGGTGGTAATCAGATATGTATCGTGGACGTGCCTCCAGATAGATATATGGGTCTGAACATGCCGGTAGCTCAGGATAATATTCATCAATACAACTTAGCCTAATAGATAATGCCGCAAAACGGACTTGAATCTCGACGATTTAATTACAATACCCGACCCCTTTCATAACCTAATTTAATTTAATTATAGCATATTATTTTTTACTATTATTACCACAACCTTCCTCCAAACTTAAACCCTAACATCTAATGTATAAAATCAACATACCTTAACATGCATCTACAATCTAAAATCTTATCCACAATATTATATATAATATATTTATAAAATCACTATTGAAATTTTTTAATTCATTTAGTTTTTATGAATAAAAATAGAAAGAAAATATTCTAAAATTAATTTGATTTGTAAAATTTGTTTTTTGATGAAAACTCAAGATTTCTTTGAAAATAGAATTTCCTGTTTTCAGTAAATAATTAATAAATAAAAAATCAAAAGCGATTGTATTTCTTTCGTTTGTTTGTGTTTTCAGTTTCATTTTATCATTTATCGAGGATGTAAATTTCTGTATCGTATCAGTGTTTTTTGGCTCACCGACGGGGCCCATTTGTCTCCTCCGGGATCCAATAAAAACTTCCCCATTATTTTTTTTCTCGTATAATTCCAACCCCGTATTATTTTTGGTTGTTGTTGTTCCTACCCCGTTGTTGTTTCGTTCAGTCCCATTTGGTGTCATGTATTTATTCCGTTCGACCATCCAAATCCATTTTGTAACATTTTTTTATTTCGCTTCATTCATTAAATAGTTAAATGTGAAATAACGAAGAAGAACCAAGGAAATAAAGCATATGAATAAATAAACATCAAATTGCGCCCGCAAATATTGGTATTCTCCAAAATTAAATCAACAATTCATTTCTGTTTCATTATTTAGTGTTTCGCATTTTCGTCGATCGAAAATCCGGCGGTTTTTCTGCATTTATTTTGCATGATTTATATAAAATGCATCGTGAATATTCATTTGTTTATCTCTGCCACGCATACATTCTCCATTTTAATTTATGATCAATACAAATATTATATATTTTATTTTATATATATTTTTTTAAATTTGTTTATTCGCACATTTTATTTCCGAATTTGTCCCTCGTATATTGTTAATAATATCGAATTTTGATATGTTTATATAACCGTATGTATTTATTGATATATAGCCGCAATTGAATCATAATCAAAACATGCACTTCCTACACAAAAACATCAATCAAATCCATCAATTCTGCTCGTGACATAATTTCATTTATAACAAATATTTACAGTATTTCCAAATTTAAATCTAAATATTTACAAACTAACAATTTCATTTTACAAATTCTGATAAACAATGTAAGCAATTAAGTTTAATTTTTAATTTAAAAAAAAATCCAAATTAAATAAATTTTATTTCATAGTTTGTAAATAGATGGCGCTACAATACATATAAGAATCGGTTAATTTATTTTCATTTTTGAAGTAACTTCGGAAACAATAAAATGAAAGAAAATCATTACCAGCAGTTAATCAAAGCGCATTCGATATTTGCACGCAACGCAATCAATTCAAACTTTTTTTTCGAGGTCAAATGTTCAAAACGAACTGCGTTTTTTTTTTTGTTGCATCAAGTTGAAACGGCGGATAGTTTTCGCATGGTTGGTCCCGACATCATATCCAAACGCACCGAATTTCGCCCAGTTTTTAATTACTTTTTCGCGTGTGCAATACAACCTTTTTTTCGTCGATTTTAATAAATTTAATTAACTCATTTCATTTGCTCTGTTAATTAACAGCACCGCAACAACTATTCACTGCTTTAAATTTTAATTATTTCAACGAATGAAAGATAATTAATTTTCAAAGCTCTCTCATTTATTTTATTCTTTTGTAATTGTTTATAATTTATTCTAAAATATTCATTAAATTATTTTCGAATTTAGTATTCAATTTTAAATATAAAAAATTTTGAAATTGTTAAAAATTGAAATTTTCATTTTATTGTAAATAAATTTTAAAAATTTTTACTATTAGGCTTAATTTTAGATATTTTCTAAATTGATTTATCAAATATATTGTAAATAAATAAATATAATGTATCTAAAAAATTCTGTTTTCTAAGGATATATTGGAAATAGAATCTAAAAATTTAAAGTAAAAAAAAATTACTAAAGCCTTTGGAAATCTGGGGATTGTGTAGAATGTCCATCAAGTAAATATTTTTTTTATGTTGTCCATTCTGGACCCTAGGTTGTATAATATTTCGATGGTTAATTGGTAATTTATAAGCGGTGATGTCTGGATACCTGAGGGTCCTGAATTCGAAATATTTGCGCAAGGGATTTGGGTAACTATTCGGGTACACACACATTTCTATATACATATACGCACACACCTACAAATATACGTATACATAGGCACCAATACATGTACGTATACACGGATACATTGAAACGCAAAACAGAGCAACGAATATTTATACCGCAAGGTAATGTAGGAAATACATGTCGTCGGTTCGCGCTCGGATACAAACAGGCCATTAGGTGTCCGGCGTGAATTCCCTTCAAAACACACAGAACAATTATATAACACACAGACGCATAACACCCATAAAGCTGGGGCCGAGGTGGAAGGAAAGCTGCGAGTGAAAATATAAAAAGCGAAGGAAAAAGGGGAAAATGGAAAACAAAAATGTATTAATTGCGACGGGTGTGGGTTTGGGGGTGTGTGAAGAGAGGTCGACGGTTAGAGCCATATCGGATCGCCGCCCCCCAGTCCTGTTTTCCTTTTTCCATTTTGGCCGACTTCCAGATCCGCAATTAAATAATGGCCTTACAGTCGGCTTGATCAATCCAACCCCCGGATTTACGACCGCCACCCCCAACCCCGGATTGATAAAAGGCCGACCTAATGAAATGCTAATTTACCGCGATGATCTCGGACCTCCAGAGATGGCGCTTCCCGCGCAAGGGGATTCCCAGATCCAATTAGCACCTGTCTGCTATTGTTACGTCATTGCTTGCGCCGAAGTGTTTTTCCGCTATTTAATTATGCGTTAATATTAAGGTCGAAAAATTATGCATTCCGTTTGTTTATTACTAAAAATTATTTCACGCCCGCTTCCGTTTTAATTGGAGGGTTCTAATTACATTTCACGGGTATCCCAAAACCTCGCTAAGTCCTACTCTCACTCTCGTATCCACGACGCTCTATCCATTACCGCACCTCCTATTAACGATTCATTTTCTAAACTACACCCTTTGAATATTCATAACCTGAAATATGTTACATCAGGAATAAGAAGCACGATTAATATGAGCTCAGAGAAAACATCTTCCTCTAAATAATACCATTAATTTCATTAGATTGAATTGAAACTAAAACTTTATTTATGGCATCTATAATTAATGAATATATTATTAGAAAATATTTCATGAATAAATTATGTTGTAAACTTTGTATACAAGTAAGTTTTATAGAAATGAACTATAGAATGTAGACATCAAGAAGTATGAATTGATTCATAACCATTAAGAAAGTTAAGAAATTTGAATAGAAATACAAATTGAAAAACTTGTTATATATAATGAAAAGTCAAGTCATCTACCAACCTTTTTTTTCATGAAAAATAAATGTAATAATTTATATGTAAAATTAACTTGAAAATATGTTATAAAATGCGTGCGCATTTAAGAATGTAACAGATGTGCGCGCAATACAATGTAATAATATATAAAAGCGTTTATTGAGCTATTACCAACGATTTGGATTTGATTAAAGCTCGGTACTGTAATTTAGTGTGTGTAAAGAAGTAAAAAGAACGGAGGGAATCATCAAATCGTTGGTATTCCATTTGATCGATTCCTAATGTGTTGTTGATGCGGAGTGATTGTGGTGCAGGGGCATAAATGATCGCCTACTCCATTCAGCCGAAGCATCGTTACGGCATCGGTAATTTGAGTGCATACAAAATGAAACGATGCAATCTCCAGTCGCGAAGAGCGTGTATAAATTGAAGATATGATAACCGTAAAAAAGGGGTAGAAAGTGCATTTAGGGGTGAATAACAAAATAAAAAGAAGCAGCAGCGAAATACGCTCAACAATGGATGGAAAGATGCAACAAAGCTTTCGCCACAATGGCTAAACGAACTTCTTTTCAGACCGCCCCAGAAAACATTATATGCGGGGGTGTTATTTGCCAATTAAGAGTTTCCAAACGTCCGTAATTTATAACCGACAAAATAAAATATAACAACAACCGAATAAACCCTTACAGCATTTCAGATGCACTTCTGCTAAATCGTTTCAGTTCATCATCATCTATTTTTGCAGCTTCATAATGATGAAATCCTGAAAATATTTTTTGTAAACTCTAAAAAAGAGTATTTATTAAAAAAAATATATGGAACTTTATTTTTAACGCTCTCCAAATATATCTATGGAAATACAAACTCATCCTGCTGGGTTATATAACCTCGCTGTTGTTTTTACTCTGTTGGTTGGTTATTGTTTTTTTTTTGTTGCTGTTATTGTTGTTCCTCTTCTTTTTCCTGTTTATTTGAGGACGAGCTTGAATATGTATAATAAACACACTCGATGCTAGAGCGTGAAATAGTTCCGGATTTAAATGCCGGAAGCGGATGCGAGCGTTTCGCTGGAGATTTCGAGCTTCAATTTGGAAACTGAAGCCTGCGGCGCTTTGGCGTCTTTCATTTATTTCTCCGCCTCCATACATTAGTTGATGCAAAAGGAGTATATAGTAGATACAACATTACTATATTCCGGTAATTTACAATATACAAGCGCAAAACTAGTAATGAGCAAATATATTATATAATATGTTAACAATTGTTGTTATTAAATCATACAATATTATTTATAGTGAATCTCATAAATAAATTGATTTGTTAATACTGGATAAAAATGAAACGAAATTAAATCCTCCATTGATTGCGTAACTCGAGATTAATGTAACAAATCATTCATCAATATCGAGTTTCCACATTGTGAATTATATTTGCAAAGATTCGGAAATATTAGTTTCCACTTGTACCAATACGAAAACATTACGTGACAAAGGGCCTCTGGAAATGCTGCATCCGTGAAAATATCATTTTACGCCACATATAACATATATAGTGCTGATACAGGAATACACCAGTAATAATTAGATGTGAAACGATTTGTTTGTTGGTCTCCATACAATAGTATGATGTTTCAATAGTAGAGAATTATATAAATGCATGCTTTGAAATCATATTTGAAATATTGTGAATAAACGGATTAAAAATGTATAGTATTATGCACGACAATTTAAAAAAATATTATTGCCCGGCGCATTCACCACATTTGAATGGAAATATTTTTAGAAAAAACGTTATTTCATACAATTAAATAAATATCTATACAATTAAATAAATCAATATTTTGTGATTACAAAACAAAAATTATATAAAAACTTTCATTGTTTTTTACCATAGGGCTTTCCGCCCAGTACAAAAAAAAACATAGTTATATAATATTTAGAAAGATTTTGCTTAATTTACAGATATAGTTGAATTAAGCCTAAATTTTCAAAATAATTTTGTTTCATTGAATTTTTTTTTTATTAAATTTATAATAGATTTATATATTATGTAATTATCACAGATATTTGGAATAAAAGTTTTGTTTTTGATATAATATTAGGAAATTACTTATTTGTAAGTGGAAATGGAAGGAAGCAAAAGTTTTGTCGAGATTTGATAAAATTTATTTTCTGCAAGCTGTCATAGTTATATAAATCCGAGGGGCTTTTAATTCATTGATCATATTAAATGGCGCGAAGGGAATTTCCTTAAACGTATTGTGTAATATTACACCAGAAGTCGGCATCTTAGTCAGCAAATCCTGTGAAAATATTGCCCACGGCCGTTATCTGCGGCAATTCCGAATCCTGACACTCCCACCCACCCGACAGAATTCATATAGATTCAGGATTCATAGATTAGATATCCCTTCCGACGTCCCACGATTACATAATTCACTTTATAGATAGATTTAAAGCATCATCTTACATAATCCAATTGCTTTAAAATATTTATTAATTACCATATAAATCCTTAAATAATTAATCTATTTATTATACTATATATTGAATCTTTCTACGAAATATTGTATCATATTAAATGGTGCGAATTATGAAATTATGTTTTTCTTTCTTACAACGAAATCGATCTCGTAAAACAATTATGTAACTATATATTTTTTTTGTCTAATTTCTGTGGAAACCGCTTCGCATCGGTGAATCTTTCAACGAAATATTGGTAATCGGTTGACAAATCGCGCCTGGTTTTTGCGTAAATATTTGCC
The DNA here is from genome assembly GCA_963457615.1 of Nicrophorus investigator. Taxonomy (NCBI): domain Eukaryota; kingdom Metazoa; phylum Arthropoda; class Insecta; order Coleoptera; family Silphidae; genus Nicrophorus; species Nicrophorus investigator. The sequence goes on from OY735146.1 coordinate 8,419,454, forward strand.
TGCCGATCCGCAAACAGAAATTTCGTTAATTACCGTAATCTCGGCTCAGCCTCTAAAATTTCTGCTCCTTCCAAATTTCTTTCTTCTCCGTCGCCGTCGATTACGCAACGCGTCCATTGTTCGCGGTCAAGACGCATCCGCTGCGTAATTGATGCGGTAATCTGATGTAATTATATGCGAATCTGATTGATCCCCGTAACTCCTTAGCATTACGGAAATTCCATTACCTCGAAATCCATCCCCAACCGAACAATGGTAAACCCTGGCCGCCCTAATTTCCTCCTCAACCAACTTATATAATCGTATCAGTTCGGAAACGATAAAACTATTTTATACTTGATTCATAACAAATTCAAACAATGAAAATATCACAGCGTATATGATGTAGATTTTATAATAAATGTATTTATCAGAAGTTCCACAGTGTGCATTCTCGGTCCAATAATGAATCAGAAAATAAATTACATAACGAAATTTATGGTATAAACTCACAGAGGATCAAACAGCTGTTGTTACGTAAAATAAACGAATCTATTGATGTATATAATTAATTTATTGATTTTAAACGAGTTGAAATTTTCATTATATATTAATGAATAGAAAATTGAATGTATTTAAAGGGTAATATATTTAAACGATGAATTGTGTAAAGTTTGCTAACATTTCACTAACGTGACTGCGTTTAAATTTTAATTCAAACAGAATTGCAGCTTTACGGGAGCGTTTTTTGCGGCTCCGGATGGACCATCAAAGGACTGACAAAGGGAAAACTATGTTGCCGCGTTTTGTGTGTTTCTTTCGTCTTTCTATATTTTTTTTGTGGCGTTTAATTTTGTTTCATTACTTTTTTTTTGTTGTATATGTGTTTTGCATTTCTTTCTCCCTGCTGGAAAAGAAACAGCAGGACGAGCTTAAAAATGAGGGCCGCGGAATCGTTTTAATTAAAGCTTTTATTTGTATAACGGACTTTTATTTAGTAATGTCAAGGTTCCTCCGTCCACAGTTTGCAACAAATTAAAACATTTATTAAATGGCCGTCGGCGAAATGTTTCACCCGCTTTGCGACCTCCGCATCTCGCAGAAAACGGTAATTAGCAGTCAGCTTAACTCGTATTTTCATCTATGCGATAACTTAACTTCCGCTTGGAACAGATCAGAAAGTTTTTAGTATTAATAGAAATGAATGACAAGTGACAATTCCATCTGTCAAATATAACTATTTTTAGATTGAGGTTTGACATGTGTCAAATTTGACGTTTGACATCTGTCAAAAATATTTTTGTTAACAAAATTGTCTATTTATTACTGAATTAATGAACTATTCTTTTTTATTAAGTGTATCCTCGAGTTTGTCATGTACAATATAGTATTTATATATGGTTGCACAATAGGTGTAACTAGGTTTCAGAATGACTTTATAAATTAACAGTTTGTTCTCTTTCAAAAGTTGCGAGTTTTCACCTAACAAACTAAACTTAATTTCAAGTTGTTCCCGCTTCGCTTGTATAAGGAAGTCTCCAATGCAGATAGATACCAGGTATTTGACTTTGTCAACTACAAATATGGAGTAAGTCCTTTTTATGTACACATACATTTTGAGTGAAGGATGATATTTGTATTGTGTATAAGTTTTTCGTTATAAATATAAAGCTGTATATTTAGCTGTTGATCCTCTGGCAGTCTCTAAATTCCCACTTGTTACGGAATGTATGTAAATACGGGATTTGGTCTTCGTAACCTCGAGAGATGCATGCAAACAGATCGGTTAAAAGCTGATCGATAACCGGAGGATAACAGAAATTGTCGAGTTTGGAATATCGATTCTGGATGAAATTAGGCATCGCCGAATGCTGGCGCGTGTCAAGTGCATCGGGGGCTTATTTTGTCCGTTTAGCCAACCGAGCAGCTATGGTTAAATCTGATACAATTGTGATTATTGCGTGTAACTAGCTGCGGCCGCAGTTGACTTGACTTGATTCCAGCATAGCTCTAATTAATTGAAACCCATTTTGATGCAGGACGCAATCCTTCTGACCTATTATCATCATCAACATATGTCATTAAAATATTTGAGAGAGTCCTAATTTAGGTATACTATTAACAAAATTGGGTCAACATATTCAACCTGAATCAGGTTTCATCAAGTGGCTTTTATCAAACCTATCCTAAACCACCTCAAGGGGTCCAGGATCTTAATGCTTTCCAACTTTACTTTACCCAGCCACTACAAAGCTATAAATAACCATTTTTGTTTCGAAATTAAAGGTAAATATTCACTCTTTAAAACTTGTATAAATGGATAATTTAGACGTAATTTACTTAAAAAAAGTTTTTTTTAAGCTTCCAAAACATGTCTTTACATTTTGGCTTATATCTCGAAAAGTATGCATGAGAAATACATATTTGAGCAACCAAATTGAAGCTAAATATTAACGTGTATAGTTGTATCAAATGTTATATAGACGTAATTTACAGTCAAACTTAAAGAAACGTTTTTTTTAAGCTCCGAAAAAGCAGTGCCATTTTTGCTGCGACGGCAGTAGCAATAAAAATAATCCCGAACTTTACTTACATCCACCTTTTACTGCTCCGGCCGTAACTCCAACCTGCGGAATATACTCCAAGCGATTTATTAAAAACACAAGGATACAAAAAATAAAGGACGAAGGAGAAAAATTCTTTAATTATAATCAAGCCTGCCGTCGATTCAAACAATAAGGAAACAAGGATAAAAAGGACACTAATAACAAAAAGTACATGCGTAAAATACTTCGTAGGAAAAAAAAGTCTGCAATTAAAACTTCCCCCTCTGGTATTTAAACTTGAGTGAAATTTCAAATAAAAATCAATTAATTTCGCTCCCCTCGCGTAACGCTAATTAATACGTAAATTCAATTAAAAACAAATGATTTATTTACTTTCTTTCATTTTTAGTTCAATCACAAAGCAGATTCAGTTTTAATAAGTTTGTGTTGTAAAGTTCGCAAATCATTTTCCTCTCATTTGAAAAACTCACATATTTGCCTTTAAAATTTTAATATTTGTTGCCCTATTTTAATTTTAAATTAATATCCATATTTCATAGCTATTTCTTAAAAAAATGTATTACTTTGAACTTTTTAATTAAATTTTGCTGATTTTATATTCTATTTATATAATTTTTGAAATCATAAGTAATTTTTAATGCAAATTATGTTTTCGTTTTATGTAATTTACGTATTTAAAGTTGACTGGAACTTCAAATAAAAATCAATTACATTCGCTCCCCTCACGTAACGCTAATTAATACGTAAATTCAAATACAAACAAGTGATTTATTTTCCACCCTTCGTTATTACTTCACCCCACGTAAAATTCACATTTCTTTATTTCTCTTCTTATTCTTATTCTAAATGTAAATGTAATTTTAAAATAATTGCATCGAAATAGTTCTTAACCGAATAACATACAATTATTACGAAAATTTTAAATTTGAATTGTAAATTTAAATGTATCATTAAAACTATTGATTTTCAAGAAAACTTTTTTAACAGTTTTCGTTTTATCATACTTTATTCTATAAGTTTTGGTAATAAAATTGACAAAAATATTTTTGGACTTTTTATTGAAATTTGTATTATCATAGAAAATATAAGGTTTACAAGAAAATATTATTAAACTTTTTTTATTAATATTAAAGTGTTATTGCAGGGAATTTAATTTCAACGCTCAATTCATAAGTTAATGCATCACTTCCGGTTTTGTTGAAATACAATTACTTGGGTAAACAATATCATTTCTGATTAATAATTGGTTGTAGATCTTAATCTAGACTTTGCAAATTTTTAATAAATAGATTGGTATGAATCAGGGCAAGTGATTTTAATGAGATAGAATATGGATTACATGGGCTGACCGACATGGCAGGAAATGCTTGCCTGCCTGGGTATAATGTAAGCCTTTTATGATGTTGTAATAACACGCGTTCAATTTAGATAGAAATCTGTTGTGGCGAATAAATAGCACGGGATTTTGGACCTAAAGTAAGGTAGACCACTTGCAATCAATTAAAATTACCGGTATAAAAAAAAATATAGTTTTGGTCTAGGAGCAACGGTCCACCGATCACGCTGGGATACAGATTAATTAAGCAAGAGCCTAATCCTTGGTCACGATGTGTATGATGTTTGATTATCGATTATATGCATACGCCAGAAAACCACCCTACGTCATCCGCACAATTGATTGACCGAAACTAATCACGCAGCTTAATCACGTTCAAATTCGCACCTCTCGCTTCAAATTTTAATTGCACAAACTAAACATATTTTCCATCAATTTTTGTTTTTTTTTTTCTATGCGTATTTTCTGATCCATTCATTTGTACCGTGGCGAATCGATGCGAACCGCAAAAACCACGAAAACCGCTCCAATTTAGTAATGCGGCGCCCCAACGGTCGACCTTCGGAAAAGGAAAGGGGCTTAATTAGACCAAAATAAAAAAATATATAAACGATCCAAACAAACAACCGGAAACGAGCCCGTTTTCCGGCTCGTATATTACACGTGAAATTGGGTGGCGACTTAATGGTAAACAGAAGGACGAAGAAGAGAGGTTCGAAGGACAAAGAGAGCTACAATTAATGTTGAACAGATACTGAATATTAATGAACTATAAAAGATAACAGATATTTAATTACAGGACAGCCGCGATTCGGCAATTTATCGGTAAACGTTATATAATTAACTAACGGGCAGTAATTGAAAAGTATTAATGCACAATTACTAACGGCAGGCGGAATCATTATTTTGAAAACTTTTAACTAGAAGTTTAAAATATTTTTAGCTTTAGCCACAACTAAATCTATTTGTATAATTATTCTTTAAACAAAAACAGTGCACCAAAAATATTCAATTAATATCATTTTTACGAAACCGGAAGTCATAAATCAAGTTGAGAATTTGATTTTAAAAATACATATCCAGATGTAAAAAATAAATCCAAATAGAAAACTTTAATAACATTTTCTTGTAAATCTTATATTTTCTAATATAATGCTAAATTTCCATAACAAAAATTATTAGCATATTATTATTAAATCTTGAATTGAGATTTAAGAATTATTTTTTTAGAAAATTTTATATAAAAAGGATTATATTTTCTTTTAATAGATTTAACAAGTATTTTAAAAAAATCTGCTTTGTCCGTACATTTAGATAGGGTCTCCAAAACAAAAAGTGATTCCATAATCCACAGTTTTTTTTTTGTTTCGTAATGCATATAAATTTTTAAAAATTTTAAGCCGCCTCGGCAATTTTTCTTTGCCCCGTTTATGTGCGCGCATTTTTTTCTCGTGCAATTTTTTCTTCCCGCTTTGTTCCACCCTCTTTTTGCATCTCCCTCTCTGGCGTCGAGCACGAAACAAAAGAATTAAAAGTTGAGTAAAAGAGTTTCTGCATTCTGCCCTCGCCATTCATACAAATTCGTTTTCTTTTTTTTTCTCTTCGGTATTTTCTGTCTTTTATTATTTCATGTTTTGTTACTTACTTTTATTAATAACTCTGTATCGATACATGAGGATGAAGAAGAATGAGGAAGAAAGGAAAATAATACATTCGAACATTAAAACAAACTTTTCACACAATTTCCACCCGCTCCAATAACAATGCCACAATTCTTTTTTTTGCTAGAACTGAGCTATTGAAGAATCCTTTTAACGTGCGCCCTGTGATCTTGTTAAGGATCCAAACGCCAAAGAAATGTTTCCCCTCTCGCGCTCCGTCGAATTGATCATTAACCTGTTATTTTTATTTGCTGAATTGCGAATGCTGAATTCAAGCCTCGATTTTCTTTCAGCAAACAATCGTCATTGTACTTGTTTTTCCACGATAAATACATTACAGGCACGAGTAAATAAATTGTATAACTTGTGATTCTTTTGTGAAATATTATAGCCTAGCTTTATTAGATAGCTTATGACACAGTTTATTTTCCATTTGTTTTTTATGGTAGGATAAAGCTTATTACTCTTCCTTTGGGAGCTATTAACATGGTAAATGATGAGAATGAAGTAGTTCGCATGTTTATTGTCTTCAACTTATACATGGCTCTAATAAAAGCAATCAACATTCATACATTGTATTAAATCTGGTAATGCTTTTTATTATGCTTAGCAACAATGTGACGTAACCTCTAGAATCGATTACGATGAAACTCCGGAATCCGTAGAAAAAAGTATAGAGAACCGGAACGAACAAAAAAAAACGAAGGACGTAGTAACATGTTTTAATTACTTCCAGGGCACTGAATTATAATTATTAACGGATAGAGCGCTGAAAGCACTTACTTTCCAGAGAGCTTTTATATTAGTTTCCAAGCATTCTCTAAGAATTTCGAGATTGTATCGCAAACAAAAAACATGTCGCTTAAGAAAATTAATTTTATTATTTTTGGCGCCAAACGTGGGGCGAATCTGAAACTACGATATCTATATCACAGACATATCAAATTTGATAAATAATTTAATATTCTTGAAATATTTGTAGTTTTCAAGTTAATTTAAAGTATTTCCAAAGGATGAAGCACATATTAGCTCTTTAATTAATTCCAGGAAATATGCAATTGATTAAAAGAGGAAAGTATTTTTCGAAACAATTGAGTAATAAACTATATATAAGGATCCAGTTTTTAATACAAGGACGAAAAAAACACCAACATAGAGATATAAGCTGCGAAAAGATAGGGAACAAAATATGAATATAAAAAAACAGAGGCATTAATATGTTTTGGGCTTTCGCTTTTAAAGGGCGACTTAATGTTTTAATAAGTTTTGAATGAAGCTTTTGTTGAGGAAAACTTTACGCCGCACGTTTTTTCGCGCCCTCTCAATCTTCGGTCGTAAATGAAAAGCAAACAGGCTTGCTTCGGAGTGAGGAAAAAAGGCAGTTGGAGCGGTGCACGCGTCGAGGGCGGAGGCGCGGATTATCGCGTTTAAATACACAGGAAGCTGGCCGACCGCTCGAATTAAACAAACGCAAATTGTTGAATTGTCGGCGCCAATCGATACGTGCATGATCCGACTTAGTGTTCCAAAAACACTGTTGAATTAAATAACAACATTGATTTTCGTTGAATACCAAAAAATATATGCATACATGTTTTTTTTTATTTATATATAGAGGATGTTACATTAATTGTTAAATTATTATTTTAATGACACAAAATGACAGTTTGAAAGATAAATTGTAATAAAGCAATAGATACTGTCAAAAGTTTAATTGTAATTGGCTTCAAAGTCATGTCAAGGTCATTCTATTTTAAGGTGATTTTATTACATAAAACTTAGGTGACTTTAAAAATATCATATCTATGAAGTATGATATCTATAATATTAAGGGTAGTCAAGTGAAATGTATCACACTGTATACAAATATAATTTTATTTCTGTTTTGCTCCGGAGTTTTCGTCTGTGAACTGCAAAACTGGGTACATATTAATCGACTTTAAAGTTCAGCAGCGGCAAATCCAAAATAAATGACCCTCGCCGAAGGCGGCGGTGATCATTTATTTTATTGCGCTGCCAACTTTAACTCGATTGCTGTCTGCAGATGCGACGTCGAAGCGGATGAGGCTGCAAACAAATCAATTCTATGCACATTTCGTACTTGGCCTGCATGAATACGTGCATTTATTAACATCAAACAGAAAGGACAGCAATCAAAATAAAGAGAAAAAAGGATAACTACGAAATCCTGCTGCTCGTTCCGTGACAGCTGCATCATTTGCTGCGACGACAGATGGCACCACCGGCCGATGTTCATTAAATCGCCGAACTAATGTTGTGTTGTTGCAGGACGACTAAACGCACCAGCGGTTATTAAGCTCTCGTCGTTTACATTGATCTTAATAAAAGCAAAAACAAGCAACGACATCAGACACAAAAAAGGAAACATATAATTTTCATTATTTTTTATTCAATTCATTAAATGATTAGTATTTTATAAAAAAATATAGTTTATAAAATATTACATAAATACTGAAATGAAACACTGATTTGAGAGCTAAAGTGTTAAGTTTCACACAGACTGTGGATGTAAATTGTGTTCTTTATATTTAATAGATGTGGTATGTTGTGGAATTAATATTATGTTGTTGAGTAGTTTAAGAAAATTTCCAAGGGTTGTTTGGAGATTCTGAAGTGCGAACATGCAAATTGACGTCTGATCTGTTGGGAATACGAAAGCAACGCGTACCGTTTTGTGTCGAGATTAGTGGCATGTTGCAAATCGATTTGTGTTTTAACGATTTCAACTTTGTGTAAATAATGAGCTGTAACTGCTCGAACTGTTCGGAACTTCCTCCCGCGCTGCTTCACCTCCTTCTACTTCTTCTTAAAAAGCAATTTGTACCAGACGAGACGGACTAGAAGTACGAGTACAAACGAACTTTCGCTCTGCCCTCTTCTCGGTTCCTCTTTATTCTTCTTCTTCGTTTTTCCTTTTCTTTTATTATTATTATTATTATTTCGCTCCGCCGCCCTAAATAAGGGTGCTCAAAAATTTATTTCCAATCACGACTGAATCCTTCGATTCTCGATCCACTACTATTCGGCTTTGCGAAAAATTATTATTAAACTGAAATCAATCGAGATTACTTTCTGGACAGGTCGAATTTCGTGATTGTTTCGTGCATACGCCTGACCTAGGGGAGACGTAGGTGGTTAGGTTAGGCCGCAGGATGAGGGATAGGGTTAGGCGGACCTACCCGAGGGCGGTTACGCAACCACGCCCTAAAGGGGGGATCGATCAGTTTTAAAAGACACTCTGCTGACGAACTGATTTTTTTTATATATTTATTTTCAACCCCTAACCGCGGCGACACGTATGGTGTGCGTTGGTTTCGGCCCTTAAGGTGTTGATTTCCTTTGCGGATGGGATTTCCGTTTTAAGGGAGGTGTAGTAACCAAAATTTTAATAAAGCCGACCGTCGGACGGACAAGTGCTTACTTTAAGCTACAATAATAAACCGCGAGCGCCCTTATCTACTATCGTCATCCCAAATTCGAGTGTGCTCACGTACTGTCTTTAAGCTAGTTGTTTATGGGGTAAACAGTCTTATGTATGACGGGGGGACGTGAATAGAATTAATCAGCTGATACTGTTAGCGTTGGAGCGGAGACTTAAAATATCTCTCCTCTCTCCTGGTAAGACTGAAGATTAGAATTTTATTAAGTCAGTTCCAACCACCTGCACACATACACCCTTTCCAAGTATACACTAACACCAACGCCCACGCATCTCCATGCGCTGCAAAACTCGACGGCCCTTAGAACTACCCACACTCTCCCAAGGACCCGAAGCGATTACCACGCCAAGCGCAACGAATAGATATCCACAAGCATACAAGCTCGGCTTAGAAGGCAAACAACTATAAAATGTTACACAAACACAAATAAAGTTACTCACACAGCACCTCATTTATCATCGTTCTCCACCGTCTCCTTATTATCACTCCTCAGAAGCCACCGCTAACGACAATAAGTGTACAAAACTACTTTATCAAAAAAAAAATCTTCATATTTCATTTCCCTTACATCTACACCTAATCAGAATCACATGTTTATATTCATCCGAATATATTATATAACATCAAACGAGTTTACAACATAATAAAGTGACGTGGCAAATATTCTTTTGACGAATTATTTCTCATCTCAGTAGAATAATTAAATTCTCACATCTTTAACATTAAGAAATTCCTGATTCAACGGTGTTTGCGCCGAAGCCATTGATGTATACAATATTAACTTTTAACAAAGAATGTTCAAGATTCAAACTCAAAGCTGGATGACATTAATTAACATACTGGAAACATTAATTTTTTATTACAAATTTTCATTGATACTTTATATAACAAACATGTATTAAAACATTATTGACAATATTTTTGAAAAATATATATTTTTAGGGTATTAGAAAAAACATAATTTTCAAGGTCATTATATTAGTTTTCTTTTATAATGTCTAGGTGTTGTCTAAAACAAATTGACTAAGCCAATTTATCTAAATTTTCCATGGATTTAAATTTATACTAACAGAAAACTATGATTTAAGAAATATTTAAAGTTTCTTTTGTTACTATATTAAATTGTCTTTGTTAGAAACATAAAGTCGAATATAAACGTTGTCCCAGATTAATGGTAATTAAAAATTAAATAAAACTATGACTGTGACTGAAAGCAGTAAGTAACTTTTACATAATTACAGCCTTTGGGGACAGAAGCTTATCATATGTAATCTCCCCGTCAGAAAATTATACACGCTGTAATTAATTTGAGTTTAGTTTAACTTTACCTTAAAACTACGTTATTTGTAGAAAAATAAAAGAAACACAATTTACAGACAAAAATAATTATAGTTAACAATTAAAAACTTTAACAAAAGTAAAATATAAATGGGAAAGTCGTGTCTATTTTCTAACTGCTGGTACTCATTGAAATAATCATAGGAAGGATAATAGAGGTGTTGCATGTCAATTATGCTAATTATCTCAAGATGGGCAACGAGCGGCACGCAAATCGCTGTTACGACATGCCATACCCATTCGTACACGCATTCCGCTGCTTTTCCAATCTCTTCCCCCTAATTGCATTAAATATTAAAGGAAATTACAACAGTTCTACTTTGCCACGTCACCAATTATTAAACACATCATAACCTAACTTAATATCAACACCAAATTACTATGCAACATAATTACATTTTTCTGAAAGAAAATAGCTTTCTATACGTTAAGAGGAAAACGTTTTTGCATACGTATATATTTTTCGAATTTCTACACGCTCCATTTCGAAATGATGAAAAGCGTTCGACACATTAAAATAATAGAAAATTGTGTTAATCGTGAAAGTTCATGTAATTCACACACATCACTTCCCAATAAGGTGCATTTTCTTGTTGTGAGAGTTACAGAAACAATCCACGTACGTGAAATCAATCAATTATTGGATGAATCAATAGAGCCGTTGGCTATACTTATACGGAATTATTTATTATCACTCTTTACGTACTTCAATTTTATTGAAGTGCGTCGAAATTACTTTTCCATCATTCACATCAACAACCATTAAAAAAATATTTTCATATTTTAATTCAAGTGAAAATAATCAAAGTTTTTTTTAATATTAAACATAAAACAAGTTTCGTATTAGTTTTTTTAATAATTAAAGTTTTCACTTTGAACATTTATTGCATTTTATTTAGGTTAATGTTTATTGTAAATTCTTTAAAAAATAAGTAAATTAAGTTGAAGTAAGTTCGATTACTTATTTAAATGATGAATTTTAGTAAATAATGATAATTGAAAAAAAAATTGGTGAAAATATGAAAATTTTATTTTTTTACTAATATTATTGTTAATTTTTCAGGTGAATTGCCGGCTGCTGTTCATGGAACCGCATCCGCCTATGAAGCATCCGGATTGCAGATGGCTATGACCATGATCATCTTAAGTATTGTGTACTCGAGGTGACTAGATGTAGTTTAAGTGCCGTATCTCCCATAAATAGTGTATGTGCCGCTATAAGTGGGGTCAGTGGGGTCAAAAAAAAATAAGTCAGGATAAAACAACCATAATACACTATAGATACCGCAAATCTAAAAAAAAAACAACAACAAGAAAATCACACGAAAAATACAAAAAAAAATCACCACTAAAACAACAACAAAACCTGCATCACCAATTTTCCAACAACAACAAGAAAATTATATAAATATATGAAAAAATATATAAATATATCTATATATTTAAAAAAAAATAATTTAAAAAAATGACAAAAAAATATTAATAACAATATAAAAGAAAAGACAAAAAATATATAATATTCCAGATATTAAACAAGAAATAATAATAATAACAACACGAACACACAAAACACTTTTACGTTAACGATATGTGTAGATTAGTTATAGTTTTTAATAAAAACTAACCATATCAAGACTTGATGCGGTGGACCAAAGTTTTGCGTTTGCTAAGAACCGACATTCCATTTTAGATGCGTAGATGAATGGGCGGAGACGATCGAACTGAAGCAAAATTTCAAAAAAAAAAAAACTAGAAATAATCAAGTTTCGTTAATTTGCAATAGTCAAAAGATTTGGTTATATAAAAGACGAGTTGTTGTATAACCGGATGGGATAAAATTTCAAATATATAAACAGTAGCTTTTTTGGGCGATTTCAACAGAATATGATGTAAGTAAAGAAAAAGAAGGACATCTTAAATATGAAACCATGCCAGATCCTATTCCTTTTCTGAATGTATTCAATTTGTACTACTACTCTTTAATAACATTACTAACTTCATCTGGATGTAACGAGAAAGACTGAATAGAACTGACGGAGTTTGGGGATGTATCCACATTCGCGGGACGCGGATGAGAGTAGTTCTGCGATGACGTGTTTGGATGTAACGAGCTTTTGTGGAGGAACCGAACGAAGACATTTCGGATGCTCATGCCGTCATGGAACTCGCCGTGCATGGTTCCGAGCAACGATCGAAGTTCATATCGGCAGTGCATCTGATATATTGTGATAACTGCTCAATCTTCTCCATTTGGGGGGGAAGATTGATGAAAGGGAGAGAGAGAGATAGAGAGTGAGGATGCGTAGTTAATTTCAAGCACGTGAATTATGATTAAAATTTGATAAAAAAAGGAAAGTCACAACTCATTTGTAAAAAAAAAATATAAAGAAGTATACAGCTGATGAAATTTTAGAGAGAAAGAAACGGCGATGGGCAATCATGTTTGGATAGCCTCTACCCACTGGACGTGACCTAGGCGTTATGTATCCTCAAACTTATGGTTGGGGATGCGTCGGAGGATACGGTTTAGGTGGGTAGATAGGTCGTGGTTGCCGATCGCTGACAACGTTACAAACTACCCCCGTCCCCACCCTTTATGATATATTAGGATTAAGGCAAATATTAACCTTCTTAGGAGGTATAAATACAAATATAAAAATATATATATATAATGTATAAAAAAAATATTATATAATGTTAAGTTAAGTGTAAATAGTAAGATAATGTTGATTCGAGTAGGCTGTCGCTCGGGGGTTGAAGATGGCAAAACAATTTGCATGCAACGGGTCGTAAGAGGTGGGCAAATTGCGTTACCCGGGGGAAAGCCGCTGTTTACACCAGCCGCACACCGTTCAACAAATTGAACTGGATCGATCTACAAACTCCATTAACTCGATAGACGATCTGCAAGAGGAACAGGCATCAAGCAACAAATAAAAAAAGAGCAATGTATAAGGACAGGTCCTTCCCCTCTTGCACCTAATTAGATCGATTAGTGGCTTCTGGGGCGGAAGCGACAGCCTAATCTTATTTTGTAAATACTTTGTTCGAAACCTATCCTCCTGAAGCAAACACAGAACATGCTGCATGGCTTTGCATAACAACTTACTATTGTTACTCCAAATTTTTTCAACCTATGGGCCGAAACCCAAAATTGACAGCTGTCAACTGTCATGTTTTATCAAAGCGATAATTTGTTGAAATACTTTTAACAATTGGCTACAATTACAAATAGGTTGAGAAAGGCTGGTGTAACAGATCAGAGGTGCAAGCTTCGCCCACCCACTCCCAATGTTTTATAACAAAAAAAAATAGTTTTTTTATTACTTCACTTTTACTAAGGCTCTGGATATGTTGTAAATAAACACATGTTCTGTGCTTGTCACTAACACTTCTGCACACGAGCCAAGTGCCTGCTTACGCGATTCAGTGATGAATGCTTCGCTAAATGGTGCGTGGCCTGATGCGACATCTGCACTGGAGGGCTTAGCTTTGATCAATTCACTGAAACGCCGACACCGACCACGTTGTTATCCCAAAAACAAAGTAAAAGAAAGGTTAGGATCGCACGCACGCGTATCAGAACTCGGAAGTGGAAACACAGTAAGAAAATTTAACGCGCGAATCCAAAAAAAAAAAATACAAAAGATTTAGATTTCGAAGCTTTTTCAGTGCTTCAATTCCGATTGGATTTTCTTATTACGTGTTTTTAAGGAGAGATTGAAAGACTGTGCGTGTGATGTCCGAAATCACGCGAGTTTTTATAACTTAATTACTATAAATATAACAGTCGACGGTTTCAAATAAATTCATGGTGGAAATAAGCGAGCGTAACCTGCAGACCGGTTTAAGCGAATTACTGTCAAGAGTTTTAAGTAGCTGTCAACGCTGCAGCGACGGGACTTCCCCGTCTCTCAAGAAATGCCCACTTATATTCATATATTTTTTTTTGTTTGCATCAATATCCATCCCCCAGCATCTCAGCTGAATCGTGCAACAGCCGACACTCGACTCGATCTAAATGTATATATATATACTGTTATATGTTCTCACATAATCTGATTTTATTTTAAAATATAATAATTAATGACTTCGGAATAACTCTTAATATATATATAGCCGAGGCATGTGGATTGTAAGGTATAGCATCCACTACCTTGGCACAAAGAAGTCAAGCATTGATGTCCATTCATTTACTTGCAAATGCCTACTTGGCCATACACAAGTACACGAATGGACACCAATATATAATGATATAACATATGATTGTTGTTTTATATATAAAAACCAAATTAAATGAAAAATAATAAAAAAATATGTGTAAAACTAAATCTACATTTCTTCATTTCACCCCTATTTACACCAATTTCAGCAACTCAATATTTAATAAATTTATCATTTCTTAAAAAAAATTTATAAATTTAAGAACGACAACACTGCAGCCCAGACAACAATATTTACAGCCTGAAATAAATAAAGTAGGTAAGTTACATTTTTTTCTTATTTTTATTATATTAAATTTTACTTTTTAGTAAATTCCAACGTAGTAATTAGTTGCGTCGTGGTGTAGCGTATATTTTTTTGTTTCATAAAAGTTTTTCACTTAAATTGTTTCGCAAACTCTCATGATTTCATGTTTAAAATTTGCACCACACTCATAACAAAAATCGTGCAAAAAAACTATATTTAACTTAAAGTAATTAATATAAAAAATATAGACTGTTGTATCAAAATATGAATTACATATTGATTAGTTACACAACAAAAATAAAGCTATTAACTAATTTATTATACGTGCAATGTGTTTCAGTCGGTTCGATCGAATCGAGAATAATTGATAGAAATACAATATTCAGGTGGAGTTCACCGATGATCCCTAACCTAGCTGTCCATTATCCATTCCGAAATGCCCGCAAAATGATTACGTAATGTGACATAAAAAAATGTGATAAATGGATGTATACATCAATAAATATTTACGCAATTTAATTAAAAAATAATAATTAATAATATCATTAATGAAAAATGGTAAGTAATTTAGGTCAAGATTAAATACAAATATTTCAATCATATTCTTATGCAAAGTTGCTATTTTGATATTAGAAATGATCTGATGTATTAAATAATCCTTTATGATGATCGACTATAGTTGTGAATTATTGATTCGGAAAATGGTCGAGTTTAGTATAGGATTTATTGTTTTGCAATTGAAGTAGTTGCCGAACTCGGGAAATGGTATTGTCGATTGTGTCGAATATTGGTGTTGTTCATCAGAGGTCTATGCACATAGAGGAATACTAGGACTACTCCCGTTTTCCACGTGCAACCATCATCCCTGCGGCGTTTGATATTAATCGACTTCAATCGAAATGTGTTTCAAAGCGGCTGCAATCATTTGCATATCCATACTGTGCCAGATTATTATGTGGTGCATTACACCATGCGCGAATGCTCCGAAAGTTAATATTTACTTTTTGGTTCTGCTGATTTTGATTAATGTGCAAATTAGGTGATTAATCGTTCCAGATCATTCACCTTCACCTCCAAGGAATTAAAATTCTAAACGGCACGTTATAAATCATCTCATAGTTTCAATATTAACACACATTTATTACATTTTTTTATAACATTTTTTTTTTTTCACTATAACTTCCAAAACTATTGATTAGTTCATAACCTAGGTTTTAAGAGATATTTTTCTTGATGATTATTCCGATTAACTACACTTATTGAAGTCTCAAGGTCACATGAAAATAAACCTTTTTACATTTGTATCATTTTGGATTTCAGCTAAAATGTACCTTAGATGTACCTTAGATGCACCAATACCAAAAAGTAAACCTAGGCAGATTCCAAGTTTTCGAGAAACCTATGATCATTCCTTGAATGATATTTTACCAAAAATACTATATTCGATTCCGTTGATAGATCTTTCTTAGAAAGCTAGGATCTTTCCTTGAGGATCTACCATTTCACTTAAATCGATAATCATAAGTAGATTAAAGTAATTTAGATTTTTAAGTTTTTAAGAAAATATAAAAAAATTGAATTTCTGAGAAATTTATGATAATTCCTTGAAGATCTTGCAAGTACAGGTAAACATCACACCTTCTTTATATCGATTCACGGCACGTCGACGAATAGGAATTTAATTTAATAATAATATTCCGTCGTTGTGAATTCGAAAATCGCGTTTCCCTGCGGCAGTAATAATCGTCGTCGCCGTAATCCTCATTGGAATTGCACGTCAATCAAGCTCGCATTCGAGGATATGCTAATGCCATCACCATCCCACATCCCAGGATGGGTGGTGGCTTTTCAGGAGAAGCAAAGTAAAATAGAAATTTGCTGAAAATGTTCATTAGCAACAACAAATATTTGCTGGTTGCTAATGGAAAACGAAAGTGTTTCGGAATGCTGCAGTACGCAAACAGGAACGGCATTTCCCATGCACACGTCCTGTAAATAATATCACAATGAACCGAGCCGTTCCAGCAATATTTTATTCATGGAACTCTAAATGAAACATTAAAATACGAATTCAATAAATTTTATGTATATGAGCGAGTAATTTATTTAGCGCCCACGCCGATTTGTTTAACCGATTCCATTAAATCTACATCCGGTTTTCCCGGAAAACCATGGAAAATCGAAAAGGTCATGCACATACATATATTTATGCATTTCTAGGCAACATTTGCAATTATGCATAAAATATGATCCGCATTCCATCACCGTCTTATTTTTATGCTGCTCTGCGCGTAACGTCACCTGGTACCACAAAATTCAAATGACAATAGTACATAATAATTAAAGAAAATTAAATTATATAACAAAATATAAAGTATTATTATAAAATTATTTTAACGTTATCAATTACGCTTTTTCTTTATGACGCTCTTAATATTATATAAAATAAATATATTAATTGTATAAAATTTTAAATTACCATATCTTAAATGGAATCAAAATGTGGAATTTTGATATAAATTTATCAAACTGCAACTATATTGGGATCATATTTTGTAATATTTTTAAGTAATTTATTAAATTATAAAGTAATCTCTTGCAGGATCAAATAATTAAATATAAATATGTAAAAAATGAAATGTAGTTCATAACTCAAAACTAGATGGCGTCAATAAATATTGCGGATCTAGCAAAAAACTCTTAATCCTGCCGATGGAAAAGGAAACGGGAAACAAACGGCCAATCAATCCTGACGGACGGCAACCTTGTTCCACTCGGACAGAGTGACAGTTGATTGATTCCTTGACGGGTGGACGATTCACCCGGTAAATAAACGGGCGTACAGCAATGAATATTGCATTTCTCGCGTATTTCCGTTTTATGGCTAACTTTTTGTTTTCTGCTGTTGCATTATCATTTATGAAGTCGTTCGACTGTACATAACCGTATTAGAACGATCACAAACAATTTGTTGAAACGCTTTTATAAAAAAACAAAACAACATCAGCAAAGAACGCGCTACAAATGACTGTGCAGATCAACTGAACCGAATGGAATAGCGAAGAATCGTTTTATACCAAAACGAAACTGAAAAACAAAATGTATTAAATTGCAGGTGAAGGTAAATATTAAAAAATATTGCAATATATTTTTTCTTAGTTGTAAATAGAAAGGAAGTTTATTTTTCTTTTCGTTTTACAGGTGATAAGCCTTCATCCATATACACTTTTTTTCTCTTCACGCACTAAAACCTCTCTCGAAGCAATTTCCGACACGCCTGACATTTATGATCCATATTCCATATATATAAAAAAGCATCTATCACGTAATTAAATCAAATGATTTCCCTGCCATATTTTATGCCTCGCCTGTTAAATAAGCTATAGCATTTCCAATTGAATACAAAATTTTTGTAATAATTTGATTTTGTAACAAAAAAACAATTTTGTCCAATTTATTTACAATTTGTCCATTTGAATATTCGGTAATTTTATTCGCGCTTGATAATAATAGAATTTACTGCTTGCAAACTGAAATACATATTATAATATAAAAATATTTTCATATTGAATTATAGCGAAATTGTAACAATAAGTATACACAATTTGCAACATTTTTATTTTGACAATTGAAAAAAATTACTTAAAATTTTCAACAAATTTTATAAAAAGTATTAATAACATTTTATAATTTATTTTGATTTGCTTATATAATTTATTATTAATTAAACTATTTAATTTATAAAATTTATTAACTAACTAATTATGTGAAATTTGTTGTGAACTTAAATAAAAAAATGTTATTAATATATTGAAGTTAATTATAGGTGTGGATGTGAAATGAGTAATTTTAATGTGTTTATCATTTAAATTAAAGCGTTTCAAGAAAACTAATATTTCCATATCTAAAATGTATTAATCTTATAGATTGAAAGAAAACGGTAAAAATAAGGAGAAAGGAGTTTCTAAAGTACATTGAATATTTATTAATTTTAATTTATAATTATTATAATATTTTCTTTTGCATAACTTATAAAAGATATTAATAAAAAAAAATTGTTATATAAAAATATATATAAAAAACTTTCAAACACAATAATAATAAAATGGATCTCGTAAACCGGAATAATACTTTAGACATGTTCAGTTTAAAGCTGAAGTTTTTGCTTGTGTTTTTTCATGCCTCGAAGATCGAAGGATGAAACATAAAAGTGTTAGATCGTTTCTATTTCACTCGCGCGAATCCGGCGACAATTCTCCACTTTCTACGAATTGCTTATGCGACCGAATCAATAAGAAAGTAATTAAAATTATGAATTATATAACCGCTGACGCATTCGAATGTGCGCGTATAAATATTCAAAAAAATCAAAACAAATCTGAGTTAAACTATATGGACAAATCAATACTGTGTATTCTGTCATACGTTAAGTGATACATGAAAACGTTACAAAAATAATAATACAAACCGAAAATTCATACAAATTTCATTATAATTTTTTATGTTATTTTCAAAACTTTATTAACTGTAACAATAGAAACCAAAAAAAAAAACGTTAATTATTATGTGTGTAATAAATTAGAAAAAATATAATTTTTATGAGCTGTTGAAATTTGGAGCACAATAATTTTACGGTAAATTTACGATTTTTTATTTAAATAAAATTGCATATTCTTTAATAGAGCTGAAATAATTTTAATTAAACATTAATATAAAATTATATTTGATTTTATATATGTACTAAAAATAATTTAATTTATTGAATTGTAAATATGCAAAAAACTTAATTAAAATTAAAATTCCTACAATTTAATATTAATATTGTTGCTCTATTTACTAACATTTTAATTATTTTGTTGCGTTCCTCTAAAGAGAACACAAATGAAAAACAAAAAATAGTTAATTAATTTCCTGAAAGCAGCTTGATATAAAGTATAAAAGTTAACTGGAGTGTATTTAGTTACTAGCGCATTAAGTTGCCTACAAATTAAAACTTCTTTCCTTATTCCTGCATTAATATTGAATGAGCAAATGAAAAAAAAAGGAAAAAGCAAAGGAGAATCTAATGAATAACTCATTGGCATATCATTAAGTTTCAAACAAATCATAACTTTAATAATAATTTATTTTTTCATATATTTCTAATAATAAATAAAATATTAAATATAAATTAATATATGGTATGTACGTAACTTTATTTTATAAATATATAAGAAAAAGCAAGAAATTTTTTGTTCTTTATGCAAATAAAATTTTCCTGTCTTGTTTATTTTTTCTTCAATTTTCCGCCCATGATTTCCCGATTGACAGGTTATTATATGCGGTTGCGTAATTACGCCATAGTGCGGGCTCGATGATTCGGTTGTAAAAGTGAAATTCGCAGTTTTTGCTGTCATTTTCGCGTTGCACAATCTCTCTCACTCTCGAGTTTTGGTTTCAATCAGTGCTCGTAATTTGTAGTTGCATGCAGTTTTCCGGTTCGATTTTCATCTGCTGACGTGTAATTTAATGTATGAAATGATCTTTCTATTGATATGCATTTTTCCAAATTGGAGAAAATTGTGTTTATGAATATATTTTTTTTTGGAAATTGGAGAAAAAATATGGATGTTTATGAAATTTGATGCATGGGAGAATTTATTTAAATCGTTCGCAATTAAAGTTGCAATGACGTTGACGCAAATGTAAAGCGAAAGTCGCAATCCATCGGAGAGCGGATAGCGAGAAGCGCAGAAGTAAGAAAAAAGGAAAAGGAACGAAAAGAAAGGGGAAAATAGATGAAATAAAGAAGTGCACGATGGAGGAAGGAAGGTAGGAGCGTAATAAACATGGCCTTTCGCTTTCATTACGAAGTAGTTTTCGACAGAAACTATCATCAAACTTTTCGACGTTCGCTTTTTTTCTCTTTCTTCTTCTTCTTACTTACCTTATTCGGTTTCTTAGGTAACGAAAGTCACTCCTCTCTACTTTGATCCGCTGATAACTTTCCTCTCTTAATAAACGTAACACTAACAATATTAATTGAAAATGAAAAAATTATAAAAATCAGTATATAACAAATTTTCAATTGTTTATTAAATATTTAAATTATAATGAGATGTGTAATTTGTTTTCCATCAGTTTTGGGTTTCCCACTTGAATGAATTTGAAAGAGCGATCGTCGAACCCCGTGGGAATCCTGAAGCCATCAGGATTTTCCTTCCGATGGGCAAATCAATGTTTGGGTATCGGCGCATCGCGCAATCCGCGATAAATCTCACGGATCAACAAATTTATGTTTTAACATTTACAGTTCACACATAAAATCGCATATATAATAAAATTGCGGCGCGCGTGTTGTCCACAGAAACACGGACATCACGGTCTCGGCCCTTTTGTGCTGCGTGCCGCTCGACCGGAAGAGGAAGTTTGAATGGTGAATGCCTTTTCCCTCCGGAAGCTGCGACACATCATTGACCTGAGCCAAATCACTCCGGCCATCTTCGGTCACATGTTTCCTATGTGTTCGTTTATTTACTTTTTTCCTTTCGCATTCCGTACCACAGAACAAAGGAATTACTTGCACGCTGCAAATAAACTCACTAAACATCCATTGAAAATGCCCTATTGCTCTTCTCGAATACTGCACATTCGTTCGTGCAAGAAATCGTATTTCAAACAGAAACATTTATTGTTTATTACTATAATAAAATAGCACTTAATAATTCAAACATTATTATAAAAAAAAAATATTTTTATTAATAATAACAGTAGAGTTATATTAGATAATATTTAGTATAATTCGCAAATAAAATATTCGTAAATGGTAAAATTATTAATCTGCTATGCGCACGCTTTTCGTATTAGACAATATGCGCGCGCCAGTTCGTTTTTCAAATGTAGTATGTACGCACCATTGCAATTATAATTACAAATTAAAACATTACCTAATAGTAGTTAAAACAAAATATATAAAGAATAAAATAATAAATGAAAATGTAGACTTTTAAAAGAATATCCAATTTAAATATGGGTCTTTTATGCTTTGGAAGTTTTAGGCAAAACAAATGTTTCTTTATCGCGGATGATTCGGTTTATTCATCAAGGCCGGATGACACTTCTGAGCTTGTCGCGCAATTTGTTCGTACGGGGGTAAGGTGACAAATTATTTTCGGAAAATAAAGTTTCCGTGTTTACAGGGTGTCTTATGGGAAAGTTCGCAAAGCCCGTTCGACAAATTTAGCAGCCGAAAACGAAGGGGAAAGTTCACGTAAGCGTGGGCTTTGTGCAGAAAAGTTCACGTGGATATCCCAATTCATTTCGTCCGGCGCAACACCAAAAAAAAAAACAACAAATTTAAAGGTGTAAAATACGCAAATAAATAAATTAACGAAGTTAATAAGTATCTGCATTTATACCGCATTATGAGAGCGCTGAAAATAAAAGTTTCGTTTATATTTTAAGTAGAAATTGAAATTAGCACGGGGATTTAAATTGTTGTTTGCTTGTTCGTTGTTGTTGTTGTTTGTTGTTTGAACGATCGCTCCGATAAATTCGTGCCTCCAAGATAATTATAATTCCACCTAGAAACCCAATGGCCAGTTGAGTGCCTTTCCTGTGAGTTTCTAGAGTGATCGAATCGTAATCGGATGAGGTCTTTTGGGCCGCGAAATTTGATTTTATAATGTGTTTATTGCCTCCCTCGCTCTGTTAATTCCCGTATGATAATTAACACGAAATATCAGTTTTAGTTTCTTGATTGCATAATGACGGACACGCATAATAACTTTAATCAAAATCATTAAGATTTTTCAACCATGATTTTCTTAGAATTTAAAATAATAATTTTTAGTTTGGTTTTCCAATTTCTTGAAACTTTTTGTCAATATGTGTAAAAAAAAAATTATATGTAAGCGAATATGAATGAATGATATTTTTTGTTTGTTCTGGTTCAATGTTTCCGGTTGCCCACTTCCGGGCGGTCAACGTCGAGAATAATAAATTCCGGCTGCGACGGAATCTATTATCGCGGTAACGACGTGCTGAATTTCAGATGTTCACTCACTGGTAAAGGCCAAAAGGTATTTTCCGAACTTCGATATCTGACAACTACTTTCTCAACTTCCCGCCGATCGTCATAAATATAAGCTTTTTCAGTCAGAACTTTAACTAATCCGAAATGAAACCGCGCGACCTAACTTATTTATACTGAAGAAACGCCATTGATAAGTCCCCCAATACTTTCAATTTGCTGCATGAATAAATGATGTTCATCAGCACGACTTATGAGGGGAGAGATAGAAAAAAAATAAAAAGAACGGTCTAAGATTTTGTTGTCGAAAACATCGCATCGAACTTGAATTAATTATGTTTATCTCCTGAATAACCAATGCACTTCCTTTCACTTCCACATTATGCGTCTATTTATAACGTTAATCCTCAGATCTTTCTTAATTAATTCCTACACCTGCTACACATTTACTTATAATATTTATATTAATTACTAACAACTTATATGCAAATCATTCATACTATTTATTGATCTATAAATATTTTTTTTGTATTACTTATTATAAATAATTTACTCTTCATTATCAGAATATAATATTTACATATTCAATAAAGTTATATTATTTTTGTCGAAACTTACATAAAGGATTGAATATTTTTTTATGAAATAAAAGAAAATACTTTTATAGTTAAAGTAAAATGATGATGGTCTTTTCGCTTATATGAATGATTTAATTATGTAATTTACAGAAAAAAAATGATTATAGTCGTATATGTAATTTAGTAAATAAAATAATTTGGAGTTTGAAAATGTATGTCAAAGTAATGATATTTTTTGTCTGTAAAATAAATATTATAAAAGATTTCGGAGAAATTTGTGTGTATTTGCTTGATGTAATTGATGTAATTTTCCGGCTAGTGTTCTAACCCAATTCCCGTCTGTTTTGTGACAGGATTTCAATGGCGGATGAAGTGCGTGGAAGCGCGTGCACGGAACGGACTAAGGATCATACCGGAAAACCGCAGAACACCATAAATTGCATCAATCAAATGGCGCATTGTGTTGTCCTCGAGTCGCCGAATATCGTCTGCATGCTCGAATTAATTTCACCCGTGAAGGGAGGCCGAGACAATGGGCCCTTTGCGACCTACAGCCAGTGTCCTTTCTCACACGCGGCACAAATACGTCGCGCATCCTTGGAAGGACCTCTCGAACTGTGTTTTTTTGCGTCAATCAATCAAACGGAAGGCCTCGGGGAAATTTCCTCTGTGAGGGGTCGAATGAAGGAGAAGGTTAATCTGGTTGAGGGTGTAGGTTAAGGTGTGTACAATAAGGGACCCTATGAAATATCGATACTATTACATGCAGCTATAGCTGTAAATGTAGATGTAGGGTTTTGCAAGAGCGTTATTCTGAAGGCATGCACTGTCAGTAGAAAATTGAGAAGTGGCGCAATAAAGGTCGCTTTGAGAACGCAAAAATGAAGTTGATTTCTTTCTACTTATCCTTCGACACGCTCCATCCTTCTTTTATCCCTTTTTTCCCTCGACCCACGCAATTTCTCACTGCTCCCGCCGCCTCCTGCGTCCTTCCAACTTCTTCACAACCGCCGTCGCTATAAAAATGTTTTAGATTTATCGTGCGTTTGGATACATACACATATATTGCTACATTTTTCTATATTGGAATTTGTGTGCATATGTACTCGACAAAATATACACGGTGCTCCATACCCAAAATACAAGTCCCAACTTCATAAAAATTCTAAACGATTCCACAAACCTCAACACTACTTCACATTTTTTTTTTAAATAAAAATAATACAATTTTCTACATTTTTCATTAACATTTTATTTCAATAATTACTATAACTTTTAAACATTATTTTTTGATGAAAATTTAAACAAATTCTTAACGATTATTTCCACTAATTTATTAATGTGTATTTTTGTTATGAGTTGATTTATGTATGGAAAAAAGGAGTTATGTCATATTGATGTACATTTTAGGTTTGTGTATATATAGGGAAAACGGTTTGAATGGTAAGCCTGTGTGCTGCGTTGGGAAACGGTTTTCCGTAAAGCCAACAAGAGGGGACGAGAGAAAAATGAATATGCAGATTAAAGCCGGATATTCGGAATAAAATAAGTATATTGGTATATTGCGAGACTAGTTTGGTATTTTCGTGGACGAAGCATGGCTTTGGAGTGGATCACCCTATATACTCTTGCATTCGAGGAATGGAGCCTCGCCTCCTCGTCTCGGTGGTGAATTCATTTTCCATCGAAAATACCATAGGAAGGTAAAATAAAAACAATCGCCATTGAATCGCGCACGTATTCGAATTTCTTTAGTTTCTGAAGCATTGCACGTCGCTGTGTCACAAGAGGGGGCACATGCATACATACACAGTCGTATACACGCACATACATATACATTCACGAATGCTGGGGGGAAAGGATGCAAAGAATCCTGCCCAAAGGGGGCAACGTCTAACTTAACTTAGTTACAAATCATTACTGTTCTAGTAAGCACACACAAACAGACTTTGAATTGTGTTTTATAAGATGGTAAATCTCGCGCAAGTTTTACTTTCATAATCGGTCCGAAGAATTCTGCCGTGCACCAAAAAGCTAAAGCTTATTCAATTATAACGCGGAAGATTTTCAAGGAAGTCGTGCTCCGCCAGTGAATGTGCAAAGTGCCGCAGCCTCCGCTTCATTTCTGTTTGTTTTTCATAAGGAAACACGAGATTATTCCCGCTCATTTTAATCATTACGCTGATTCAAATGGTAATGCCCTTTTCACAAAAGCCTACTATCTACCCTTCGCAGAAATTTCACAACCCTTTTGTCTTTTCAAACATTTTCAACATTTTATTCTAATCCCATTCACAAAATAACTAACAAAATACAAAACAAATTTTTACTATAATTATTACTATTTTTTTAATTGATAAAAATACTATTTCCATAATATAATTTACAGTTAATTTGCAATTAATTTATTAAACTCAAAATAATCAAAACGTAAAATAAATAAATAAGAATTATTAAAATTACTATAATTTTTTTTTAATTAATATTCAAAATTAATTAAACTAAATATTTTTATTTAATTGTAATCAATATATAAATTAGAATATTCATTTAAAAGAAATTTAGTATTTCCATTGACAAATATTATTTATGAATGAAATTTATAGTGTGCATTTTATTAACACTTTACAACGACAAATAAATTCAAACTTAAAATTTTAAAGCATCAAAAATATTTTTTTATTTATATTTAAATAACAAAATAAATTTTATTTTACTAAAAAATATTATGTTTGTGTGATTTCAAAGTTTTCTCCAACTGAAATATTAATTGGAACTCAAATCACTATTTTGTGTGAAGGTTGTAATTAATATATAAAATACAATATTTATTTAAAAGTGATAGTAACACGAAATTTAGTATTTCCATTGACAAATATTATTTATGAATGAAATTTATAGTGTGCATATTTTTCAAAATTATTAAATATGAATATTTCCAAAAAAATACGTTATTATTATTTTTTTTATTACAAAATAAATTTTATTTTACTGAAAATTATTATGATTGTGTGATTTAAAAATTTTCTGCAACTGAAATATTAATTGTTTTTTTTTTTAATAAATTTTCCATTAAAATTTAATTGGAAAGATGTGGAAGATTTACGTGATCTTTTGTATCATATAATTTTTGTTCGAACCAAATAGTAAATGTAATATATATCTCGGGAGAGGAATGAATCGATTCGAACCATCCATTTCCCGAGCAATTAGCGGGCCGCAAGAGGAAATCATTTATTTTTCGTTTTCAATTCGTTATTTCCTAATCACCGTGGAGTAACACTGCGGTAGGTGTGATTTTCTCATCTCCTTGCTTCCTGCTCAATCCATCACCGAAGGATATTGTTAACATTCGCATCGATCCATTAAAAAAGTAAAAAAGAAGATAAAATCGAACATAACATGTTGTCAACTGAAGGCAATAACAAAGATTAAACGATTGCAGAAAAGGAACGGACGAATCCTCTTTGACGAGGCGAAATGCCTAGAGGTGAAGGACTCGAACAAAACGGACAAAAAAAATAAAGAATGAAAGAAACACAGGACATACATTTTGGGGGGATGAAGCGAAAAAGTAATAGGCAATCAATAAATCGGCCCAAATCGATTCGTCTCCATCCAATCATTGGAATTATAATAAAAATAACGGGCGGCCACAAACGTGATTCGGGCAATTAACGAAACACGCATCAACAAGAGTAGTAGCAAAAACAACAACAACAACAACAAAAAACAATAGTCAACAACTCTGTGTATCGGGTCACAGCCATGCGTGTACCAATGCACAGCGCAAACAGAATTTCCATACCTAATAATATACGGGGGATATTTTGTTCATTTGTCGGCGTAATCAATTAAATAAACACGTTTAATTAAAGTGAATATTAAAATCACATGTGGAAAAAGTGTGAGTCGGAATCGAAAACAGCGTAAACATTTATTTTGATTTTCTCACTCTCTCTGTTAATTAATTTATTATTGCTCAGCCTTTTAACTCGACCCACAATAATTATGGAAGCAAAACACCGATTTTTTATTACTTTTTAGTGACACTAGAAAACGCCCCACGTTGGGCGCCAAAGTGAAACAGCTCTATTAGAAACTCGATAAATAGAATTAAAGAAGTTTATGCTCGCTGATTTATGTAATAAGCAATTAAACACACTTTCCTTCATTTGTGCTACTAAGAAGATGGATCAGAAAGTTTCTAGGATTAAATACATTTTTTATTTATTTAACTTTAATTCATATTATCTAATAATATCGATGAAAAATAGTCTATTAAAATTTTTAAATTTACGTTAATTCAATAATTCATGAATACTAATTTTATTCAAGGTTATCCTATTATAGTATCTAAATCAGTAAACCGTGAAAGCAGATCCTGAAAAAAAGTCCTTCATGACGTGAATACAATGCTATGGCGCACGTATCCCGATTATTTGTTATGCGTATAGAAAGTCTTAATGCATTTCATGTGTTCGATATAATTCCTAAACAAACGAGCGACGACATAAAGTCTCATCTTCTGAATGGTATATTCTGTATATACATTTTGATGCTTTCATGTATGAGGGGATTCCCCTTTCTCCCCTTGTATTTACGGCCGTATCTGCTACTATATACATATATATATAAATATATATATTTATATAATAACATACGCATTTCAAATCATAATGGTCATAAAGAAAATGGAGCAATTCATTATCTTTACGGTCCCCCGGTTTCCCATAATATTATCCAAATATCGATTGATAATATACGCGAATTTGAGTGTTACTATCCAACAGGTAACAAATAGTTGAATCTTAAAAATATTACATAACAATCTTCATTTTAAGAAAGCAGTGAAATGCAGATTAAAAAAAAAATATAGCGAGTAGAAATTACAAATCTCTAATTATAAACGAACGAAAAATAAACAAAAATCACGTGAATTTCTTTTTCTCTTCTGCTCCTGCAATTTCTTGCATAAATTTAATATGTTCTTTCTTGCGCTCCGTTCGAAACAGTGAAAGGATTAATGAATATACGCGGCGTCCGACGCTCGAGTTTTTTTTTCTTCTCTCCTTTGATATATATTTTTTTTTCTTCTCAAATTTATCTTATTTCGCTTGTGAAAGCGAGCGATTAAACAAATATTGTTGCGTCGTTCAAAGTTGTAAGAAACGTTAAATAATGGAGAACAATCCCTGATCCTCCGGCTGTAAATATTTAAATGCACTCATTCTGCCTTCCTTCCCTACACGTTTCTTATTGCATTTTTAACTGCCAGTTTCCTACTTGACGCTTTTGCAATCAGTGCCTCCGCAAAAGAAGAACGACCTTCTTCGTATACTTTAGAAAAAGAATTAAAGTTAAATTTTAAATTCAAGCTATATCCTCTAAAATCTCAAGTATAGCATGATTTCTTATTCTAAATTTCTTACTTAAAAAAATTGATGACTATTTTATAAGAATTTTTACATAGATTTGCGCTAAATCAAACATGCGCATTATATTTATTCATTTGTTATAAGTAAAATGTCTATGAATTTTCTATTATTTTGAAACTCGCATTGTATTAAATTTAAATTCAGTATATTCGGGTTTGTTTTTTTATTTATCTAGTGCCATCAGTGATGAAATATGAAAGAAGCTGTAACGTAACTTTGTAGTCGTTTTGCTTTCGTTTGGGTATGGAAAATTGGAAGAAGCAAATTATGCATAATTCAGCGTAGGCGCGAAATAACTGGATTGCTAAATACAGACAGCGAATTAATTCGCATGATGAATGCCCTTTGGGGTTCGGCTGAAATGTTTCTAGTTTACACATGCGAAATTAGAGCTCACGGATGTAATGGATGGTGAAGCTGGAAAAGTTACGGCGGCGCCGTAACACTAACGGATCATTTCCTCGGCCGCCTCCCGTAAACAATAATGAGCAACGTGGCATGGGAAAGAAAGCATAGGGGAATCCCCGAAAACCAAGGGTCTACTCGAAATAACCGCTTGTAATAATAGGAAGTGTTTTTGTTCCTTACCAATGTTTATCGTTGACTTTGTGCACCATGCATTATTATCAGAGCCTTTCCCCAATGGATGTTACTTTTCACGTAAATGTATATCGTTCACAGCTTATTACTCGGACCAGAGGTTCTCAAATTATAGTCATGCAAAGTGAACTTCAGAATTATAGATGTTTTGTAACTTTCCAAATGATCTTTATGGAATACTGAAGTTGTACCAGTAATTTTACCTTTCATTCATAAACTATTACCACCTACTTACTAAACTTAGACCAAATCTGTAAGTAATTCTATAAAGTTATTACCATGTAGATAATTTTACACGATTTTCATTTATTGCTTTTAGTAACTACTTTTATTTGCTAATTCTTCCTACTTCTTAAACATTCTTTATGTGCATGCTAATTTAACTTATTTCTTTTTAAATCTTAAGTATTTTTATCCTGAAAAACAAATAGATTTTTCAAAGTATATATGAACTAGTATATGTATGAGAAGCACTGGTTCGCACGGTTCCCACATCCAATTTTAGTTTAGTTTTATTTCTTTCTGCGAGAGAATATGAAAAAAGCACGTAGCAAAGTCCCCCTTTTGCCGGCTGCGTAATGATCGAGTGATTGATGTTGCAGGTGTCCGCGCCGAACGGCAGCAGCCCCGATGAGAAGAAGTGCGGAGGCAGGTAAGTTACGAAACCACTTTGCGTAACTCAATGCTGGCACTGCCACTACATTTTCCCCGATCCGCTTTTCTTTTCGGCCAACACACAATGTAATCTCCCATTGACCTGCTAGCAAGCGGCACACATATATGTATATATATAATATAAGGTAGAAGAGCAGAAGTAGAGGAAAAGGATAGGGCGAGAAAGTCGGCGAACGATTTATGTACATGTATGTGGAAACTGGATAGAATTTTAGATAGAAATATTGGGAAATGGAATGATCGTTCATTTCGTAAAAATCATTTTCATTACTTTTTTGTTGCTGCTACACTGTGCGTGGCTCCGTTGTAGTCGCTTTTATTTTCATCCCTATTTTTTTTTCGGTAAATGAAACGCAATTTATTTATGCAAATTAAAAATCGATTCGCCGCCACCGGTGACCACGTTATGTAATCAAATCATTCCGTTTCGGCTGCACACGGCGATTTCGCTGCCGCGTGTTTGTTCTGCGTTCTGTTTTGCTCTTATTTCATATTTGTTTGGATTTTTTTTTGCTGCTGTTATTGCCGCTTCCCTCGAACGGCGTTCGAAAAATTAGAAATTTTCTGCCGCGAATTGCTCAATCGCGAACAATCAAAGTGAAAAGCGTAAAGCCACGGTTTATTCTATCACATCGAAACGAACTTAATTATGTCTTTAAAACATTACGCAACGCTTATCGAGCAAACTCCGTTAACAGCTTCCTTCTTCTTTCTCATTTTATTTTTTTCTTTATTTATGAACTATAAATCTTAAGTACTTTATTAATTTTTACGCTTAATAACTTAATTTTACTTCTGAAAACTTCATTAATAATAAGCAATTTATGAAACAAAATTTATTGAACAACAAATTTTGCGCCACGTATACATTTTTGTATATGACCTTGAATTGAATAAATCATTTAGCAGGAAGTATTTCTACAATGTGCCAGCTTGTAAATTAACCGACTTGATAACTTATGATGTAAAACTAGTTTGCACAAATTTCGCCCACATGTACAAATTTAAATTTAAAGATGAACTCGGGTTAAACATTGATTGCCAATTAAGGGTTGATTGAAATAAAGATATAATAAAGACAGGAAAACTGGCTGATTTGTAAGCTAATAAAAGAGCGCGACATAAACTAGATTTTACGTTTTATCGACAATCTGTCGGGTTAGCGGATCAGCTTATTTGCAACTTAACAGCGGAAATCATTGAATCCTCCTTTTCTGATGCACATATCGACATCATCATCATTATCATCATCGTCGCCAACATCCTATTCCATCCAATCCTAAACCATCCCATCCGACTGCATTAATTGCGATCAGCTCCGTTCCAGTTCATAATCGGGGCGACAATCGTTTTACATTACTTCCACTATATCGTCTCGCTTATATTGGTAGGAAATCGGTGCATTGTGAAATTGCTCAATCAACACTCTTTGACGAAATTCGAACGGGGGAATCCCCACAGGGGGTACGAGACGCGCGCACGCAGGGATGCCCCTAATTACGCAATAATTCAAATTGCAAGTCGGCTGCATGGTTAAGGATCGTTAGCCAACGGATTTATTGCGGCCCGATCCTTCCGTTTTTACCGAAACCACTCTTTTTTTCTCCTTTATTATTATTATTATTTCTGCTTGCCGGACCCGTTTTCCCCCTGCGCACATTGTTTATGGATGTGCAGTGCCACCGATGTTTTGTCAGTTCCTATTATTTTTTGCTTCCTCTCTGTTTGCCCCTTTTTTCGCGCTGCCGCTGTCGCAGCGACCGGCTTTTCGCCCCCGTGATTTTTATTATATAAGAGATTGTAGCCGCGTTGGATAATAACACCAGTAGCCCAGGCGGAGTGATGCTGTGTGAAAGTCGGTTGCGCAACGCACTTTCTCCTCATCTAAGCTGATTATGTTCCTGTGTTTGTTTTGCACCAGTTCGTTTCTCTCGTTGGCATTGAGAATAGTTCCGGGGAATCCCCTGATTACGTTACATCAAAACATTTCAATTTGACCATTCACTTCACGATTTATATACATTAAATATCAAATGTCTTGCGGAGTTTATTCTCGTTTGAGACGATGGAATATTAGGAATACATTTTTGCCTATATCTCGAGAAGTATGCACGACAAATTCAATATTAAGCTACCAAATTAAAGCTAAATGTTCTCTCTTTAAAACGTATTAACTGGTATTATAATATCTTTTATTGTTTATTTCAATCAAGGATAATTTTTTAAGATAATATTAGTCTATTAATGAGTGTTAACAATTTAATTTTCGTCTTTTGCCTTTTTATTGATTTCAATAAAAATTAATAGATCGTTGCTGATGCTTTCACAATTATTTATTCAGTAGTGCCGTTGTCAAAACACACAATTAAATATTGATTGTTTGTTTAATATTGCGCGCTGTTTACACTGGACACGATGTTTGATTTACTGTCTTCCAACACATAAATTCCCAATGGACATAATCGGCTACTCATTATGCATGCAAGGACCGAAGGAGGTCCATGCAAATCCTGCCGTTACATGGAAGCCCTTCGGCGAGGCGAGGCGCGGCCGCGAACAAATCACTGGGCCTCGTTGCAATATTGAAGACTTGCACAGGGTCTCCACTTTCTTTCACATCCGACCCATTCATTTTTCAGCGGCGCAAAGAGCTGCCATCAACGTTTCCTATGAATATATGCATACATTCAGCTTTCTTGTTCTTCTTTCAGCCCATAGCCCACTTATTCAGTCAATTTAATTATGTTGCTACATGTATAAAGCTACCTATTTAACGACTATACTCAAATAACTTTCCTACTGAAACTGTCATTATACACCAATTACATGCTAGTAAATAATTAAATTTATTCACAAATTAATTATAATTAATTGATGATATTTTTTTTCAAGATCAAAATTATTATATTTCGGTAATACTAAAACGAAAAATAGATGGCGTTTTAGTATTAGTGATTTTATGAAATGTTGAATAATTTTTATTACTGCAATTATAGAAATGTCTAATTTTATCTAGTAGTAAGGGTCAAATAAATTAAAATGATTTTATTGAAATGAAAGAAACTGAAATAATTGAGTTTGAAAAAATAAATGCTTAAATTGAACTGTTTTTATCGTAATGATCGAAGCATTGTGGAGATCAGGTGGGGCGTATCGTAGGGTCGAAGAGGGATGGCTTTTCAATGGCGTAGATAGGTTGGGAGTGTTGCTGGTTGCTTTCCCGGAGCCCATTATTTTTATTATCCTGCCAGACCTGGCGCTAAGGTTCACGTTTCGATGTTTCTTCGTTGTCTTCCCAGATAAAAACCGAATAAAAAAAAATAGTGCATCAAGCCGATTTTCGATATTAATTCCGTACTTCGGTGGAGTGCACTCGAAGTATTAAGATCTATGATAATTGGCATAATGATTGTAAATCTTTGCTGCTAGCAGGATAGGCAGACGCTTCTCTCAAATCCTGAATCCAGGATTTGATAACGGGCGGAGCGTAATTGTTGTTGCAGGGAGTTCCAGAGTGGTACAATATGCAAATGGCCATTAATAAGTGTCCAGGACTAATAGATTTAATTTAGGGACAAGATGGGATGATAATGAATTGTGCACTATAAGCTGTGCAGCATTCAATTTAATTTAAGTTAATTCCGGTCGCGCCGGGCGTGGAGGCGGCTTCGCCATTGTTCGGCACACGGGGTGGAGGCGGCAGATAAAATCTTATTGTGCATCAAACGGGTCGCCAGATAAATTCCACTTGCGCCCTAGTTTTGCGGAATCCTGCGAATATAAAAAAATATTTAATAATAATGGTCTATATAATAATAATGATCTTTTGTTCCAGCATCACTTCGGACACTTCCCTCAGACTTCCGGTCCTTGTGCTTCTAGCTGTCAATCTTCTACTCGTCCTAGTCGCTGCTATTGTCCTCGTCGGAGTCACAGTTTGGTCTAAAAATGAGAACCTTTGTCTCACCGAACAATGCGTCAACACAGGTAAGAATTATTTAATATCATTAATAATTACATTAACATTAACACAAAAATTACAAATCCATACTTTTTTAATAAATTATCACAAAAATTACATTATTAAAAAAATTGACATTTATTAAAATAAAGTTTGATTATTACATAATATTTAAAGTAACGAAAAACTCAAATTTTCTAATCTAATGAAGTACACCAAATTAAATATAGATGGCGTTTATGAATTTATTAATATTATAGTATTATTTTTCAACAATTCTATAAAATTAGAAAATTTTCTCTGTTATGTTTTGTTATAATTAATTAATTTGATGATGAAAATAAAATATTATGTCCGCCTTTTGAATAATAAAATTATTTATTCAGCTTTATGCACTATAAATAAAGAGAGGAGATGTAAAAAGAACAACAAAAATTGCATAATGCATCGTAAATTTGAGCATAGCCTGACCCGTTAATGGACATTTAAGTGCATAATGTAACATATTTAAATGGGAATTTAAAATGTATACATATAGACCCATAGTTCTTACCGTATTCGGAACTTGGCGTTACAGAGTTAATGGGCTCCAAATATATGATGGCGTTAAAGTAATGTTATCAGGAAGATTCCCTTTCCCAGTCGCTTCTTCTATTCTCCCTTCCTGCTTCTTCCCCAACATTCGGAAGCAATTAAAATGTAAATTTCATTACCGTTCGATGCGAGAGCATAGGTTGCCCCGTGTATTTTATTTAAAATGTTTGTTCTTGTTGTTTCGCGGCCGCCCTACGGCGAGAGGGCGGTAGGTTAAAAGCCGCCCCTTCTCTTCTACACGCGCTTATAGCAGCCGTCCCTCGTGTCTAAGTGTTAGAGGCGGCGTGTTTTTGGGGCGCTCGTTGTGTTGCTAATAGAAAGGCCGCCGTTTGTAATAATCTAATGTATAGTTCTGGAATCAGAATGTAATATATCATCGATAAATCATATTAATCATCATCGAATCCAACGTGTAATTAATCTTGTATCTCTCGGCTCGCAGAAGTTATTGACTAAAGTTTCCACGCTGTTTAGGGTTTCGTGGAACGTTTGCGTTTGTTTCAGCAGCAATTTGTAACGAATGCCATTTAAGTGGTGTGAACCATTGATCACACACTCGTTAACTACAGGGTGTTACCCAAATATTACCCAACCTAACAGATTTTATAATTACTTTAATCAAGTATTATTTTATTTTATAATTCGAATTTGCCACGTCTACAAAAATCTAACTAACAAAATTTTGCAGTAAAACAAACATAAATCAACAAAATCATCAAAAATTAACTGTTCATATCTTCCAAAATAATAACTCTCAACATTAAACCAATCAAAAATTCTATTTTATTAGTTGTATTAAAAATAAACTTGAAATGTCAAGAATTCAACTGTTTACATCAAAACCAATTTTTTTGTTGTAATAATTTTCACGTCTATAAAACTTTATATGTCAAGAAATAACTATTTATTTATTACGTAAAAAATAAACAAGAATTCTATTCGTTTTTAGTTATACTAAATTGCCACGTCTACAAAATTTCACATGATGAAAACTAAATGTTTTACATCAAAACGAATCAAAAATTCTATTATTTTTAAATTGCCACGTCTACAAAATTCAACATGTCAAAAACTAAATGTTTATATGAAAACTAATAAAAAGTTATAGTTTTTAGTTGAAATATAAAAAAAAGTAACTGACTGTATTAAACCAATGTAATTTAGTATACTTAATATAAGTGCGTAGTGTGAAGCAGCAATGAGACAGCTGTACTTGTCGTGTTTTACTTAGAACTGTAGAAGTGTGTTAGGAATACGGAAAGTTTTGGAGACAAGTATAGTTGCAGCATCTAAGTGGAGCAATAATGCATATACTTTCGCGGAGTGCTTCGGTAACTAAATGGGCGAGCGGATTAGAGCGAAATCTTATATAATAATAATAACGGTTGGAAGCTGGGCTCTGATGGCCCATGAACCGAACTGGACAACTATCGTTGAAACTTGTATCATCGTAAACAGTTTTAGCTTAATCCGAGCCGAAGCAGCTCCCTAAAGTGCTGATCCGATGCAAATATCGCAACATGACCATCTGAAGAACTTAATCGTCCCATAGGAAAAATCTTGTAACTAGACACAGGGCGTAATTCCTGGGCAAGTGAACTGCATTTAAATGGACAATGAAACATCGTTTCCCTGGAATCAGTTACCCATAATTGGTTCCCATTGACGCTTTCAGACCCAGCAAACGTACACACATAAACAACGCATGCGTGTGTTTGTACATATATATAGACACACATGCACCCGGGCGTTCGCCCGTCCCATTATATTCCAGGAACAAAGCCCAACATGAACCTGTTAATTCCGGTTTAGAATTTAATAAACGTACCATGCGAGAACGCAGAATTATCGCCGCCCAAATAATAAATATAAACAGAGAAATTCCTCAGAACGAATGTCTCTGACAACGTTAATTCATGCATTTAATAGAAACTTGGAAACTTTACGCAAACTCGCAGACGACACCGTTCACCATTCATACATTCATATATACATACATACACAACTTACTTTCTTAATGCGCCAAAGGAAATTAATCTAAATAATTTTGATATTTGCTCCACCCTCCTCCGAGGCAAATTCAATTCATTTGTTTCACGCCTTTCTATATACATATAACGTTGCGACTTCGGAACAGCACACTCGTCAATTTACTCTAATTTTGATAATGTGCCCTTTCGCACACACCTACGTATCCGTAGATAAATTCAAGGGACTTCTTTTATCCACGCTCCTAAGGGTTGGTTAAGGGAACGATTTAAATGCAAATTTCCACCGTAGACTATTGCAAAAACAAAAGGGCCTTGCTATACATATTCTTCTTCTTTTTGCCCTTCTGATGGTGTTTTTTTTTGTTGGTTCCGTCGGTATCGGGCCTACGTGTGTCTGAATTTTCACGACATCGCGATAACTAAGTAATACTCGCACCGTTACATAATCTGTCCGCAAAAAACAGCCCTACAACGTGGAAATACTAAACACCCTTCATTTTCCGAAGATTCGTTTTGCTACAACACGTTCTCGCTATATCCATATGGACAATTTCTTAATAATCCTAAGCTTCAAACATGAATTGCATTCCAATTACATAAATAACCAAATAAATACTTTTATTTGACAATTTCATATTCATATTTATTGCTTCTATAAAATCAAGTAAATTATATTTAAATTGCTTACAATTATGTAACTTTAATAAATTTTACTTAACATTAAGTTGCATCCACATTTCAATAGATTAACATTTAAATTTCCTGCAAAAAAATATTAATATTACTTATTTAATTTTTATATTATTTATGAAATTTCTGAATTTATGAATAGATTTTCAGAATTTTGAATAGTAACAATTTATAACATTTTCTGGATAAAAAAAATCAAAATTTGAAAATATTGACTTTACGTATTAGCCAAATAAAAATCTCACAGTTTGTGTATTTTGCTATAACAAACCCACAGTTTGTAAACAAAACTTGCGATTTGAAAAAAAACTGAAAGAACAAACAACGCGCAGACAAACACAGACAATGTGTAATGATATATACGACAAGCAAACATCATTTTGGCAAAATGCCATTTTGCGAAATATAGCCTCGGCGCAAGCATGAGAAAAAAAGGGAAAAGCGCGAAAAGGAAAAAAGAAAAGGCCCAAAGGCATAAATTCAGAAAAAAAATGTGTTACCCCTTTTCTTCCTGATTGCAATAATTTAGTAACAAAAACTGCGAGCTACGAACCTTAAAAAAAATAACGGGAAGGCATTCATCATGACCAAGGATGCAATATTATTTTATGAAAATAGATGTAAATCAGGCATAAGGTTGCAGGAAGCTTTAAAATGAACAACAATAAAACATTTTTTCAGTATATATCGCGTTATACTTATTTTCCACGTCTTCCTTATTTTTATTTAATTGTTTTACTTCATTTTTGTTTAATATGTTTTTTGTATTTTTTTTTGGATTTAGCGTCGCGGGTATTACGAGCAATGGACCGGTCAGTTGACCCGTGCAAGGATTTCTACCAGTACGCCTGCGGTGGATGGATGAAGGCAAATCCAGTGCCAGATTGGACGGCCACATGGGACCGGCTTGCCCTCCTGCGGGAATCCTTGTTGCAGGACATGCGGCAATTACTCGAATCCGGCAGCGGGGACGGCGGCAAGGAGCCGTCCGGGATCCGCAAAGCTCGGGTCCTTTACAAGACCTGCA
Organism: Nicrophorus investigator; assembly: GCA_963457615.1. Lineage (NCBI taxonomy): Eukaryota > Metazoa > Arthropoda > Insecta > Coleoptera > Silphidae > Nicrophorus > Nicrophorus investigator. The sequence goes on from OY735146.1 coordinate 8,457,831, forward strand.
TGGACACAGGTAAGCGCAGCTTCTTGAACTAATTTACTCCTCGCTTGATATCATACCCCTCACTCTAATTAGACTTAATTATTAAACTAGAATCAATTCTCAAATTTTGCCCGGGTTTCAAAATCTCTGCTCACCGTGGATTATCTTGTAATGAACAGAATTCAGGACTATACAGAATCCTACATAAATCATCTATCCATGAAAAGTTGTCTGCGCGTTTTAATATAAGCAGGCAGATGAAGAATTCCTAAAAAAAGTAGGAAAGAGACGAAGTGGAAGAAGAGAAATAAAAAAGGACGAGGAAAGATATGTACTCTCATATGTACATATCCGGGGATCGGAGGAGGCCGAGATTAAATTTCAGCTTTCGGTGCTGGTCCTGTCGGAATGGCCACAATAAAAGCGACAGGTGAAATATTAAAAGTGATTATTAAACGAAACCGAGCGATATTTTATTAAATTTCAAAAAGTTACGTTCTGCTGCGCTTGGGGCGGCGTGAATGTGTGTGTGCTGCGAGGGGCGGCGGATTCGGCCCCCCGTCAGGACTTCAATTAATTATCGACTAGTGTGTCCCGCAAGGGCTGGACGGGTCTCCGAACCGTCGACGTGTTTCCTTTCACCGAACATTTTTCCCGCGGCGAACTTCTCATATTTTCCTGGAGGTATCAATTTTATTCCTGCTGTAGAACATCGGGTGCTTTCCCTTCCATCCATCCTAGTAGAGTCATCAATCTTGGCCACCGCAATAATATACTTTAAATAGATCGCCTTCAGGACGGATTGTTTCTCATATATAGATATATACTAGAACTATACTTAGGCTATGACTATCCTAGGCGTAGGATTAACAGGCCTATCCAGCCGCAGATATTTCATCGAGTTACATTCCCGACGCTATTCTCTATTGCAAACATCCATCATCGCAAAAACATTATTTAACATTACCTACTTACTACGAACAGTGGGAAAGAAATATAAATGGGAATCAATTTTTTTCATACAAATTATTATATTTCCTGCATCCACTGGAGATTGTTGACTCTTTCGCCGATTATGTGTTTCGTTGTCGGTGCCTTACGCGGATATTACGCAACGCACGTTCCTCGATTTCGAATCCAATAATGGATAATCCAGTTTAATTGTATCTAGGAAACACAGATTGACCCACATTGCAATTATACCCGTATGCATACCTATTACAACATTAGTCTGATAAACACACTTACTTTGAGAATGCTTCCTCCTAATACACAACTTCACTCAATTACTTCTAAGCCAAACTTTCTACTTTACTTAATCTTACCTGATTTAATTTATTTATTACTTAAATATTATATTTACATCATTCAAGGAAATATTATAATTGCAAACTTAGATTTGTAGTTTTTGTAATTTGTAATTTATTTCTAAACTAATTTTAACGTTGTTTCCGGTTAAACAGGAAAATTTGTAAATTTGTAAACATATAATGTTAAAACTAATTGAAAAGTTTTATTGAGAAACGATTTTTGATAATTAAATTTCGTGAAATAAAATTAATTAGAAAATGTGTTTAAAACTTGAGGCAATATATTTTGTGAGTTATTTATGGTAAGAAAATATAAATTTATGACGGTAATAGATTTGTCTGGAGGGAAATTGGAAGAGAAGAAATTGTTTTATTTTGAAACATGTCTAGATTTTATTGAACACAGTTTTAGGATATTGAGGGAACCAGTAAATGCAATAGATTGCAAACTGCAATCCAGTAAGTAAACGTAAAATATAGCGCAAAGTGTGTGTGAAACGATCAATAATAATAATCATAAAGCATTTTATTGTTATTATTTTTTTTAATGGCTCCCCGTTGCTGTAACGGTTGCAATTCATGCGAGCATGTTGCTGATTTTAATGACAGTTTCAGCTTACACTTCACAACGAATTATGGTAACTGAAAGGGGGGATGGGGTGGGTTTTTGGTGGTTGCTGTTTGGTTCGGTGGGGCGTTTGCACTTCTGAATTTAGGGCGCACCTGGAATTAAAAAAAAAGCGGAAAACGGACGGGCCGGAACTACGTGCTGTGATATGCCATATGCCTTATAACATATACCATACACCACATGCCATATGCCATATTCGTCTAATGTAACGACTGGAGCAGATTCTTTTCCTGTCAACGTGCCGACTGCCAGTTATTCGTCTCGGCAGTCGCGTCACGTGGACCATCGAAATATTCTAAAGCCGCTCGTGCATTTCTATTCCCATCAATCATCGTAACAGATCCAGCCATTTGTCACGGGATCCCGCTTGTCGCAAATACGAGCGACTATCTTATTGTTAATCAAATACTAACGTCCTCCCTCCACCCCAATCCTAGTCCCAATTAATCCCAGATTACGCCCAAAGAACACGAAACAATCGGATATCCGCGCTATTAAGTGTCTCCTCCTACTCCTCATCCTCCTCCACTTCCCTTCCGCTGATCGAGGACCAAGGCAACAAGTAAAGATGAAATTAGTGAGGCCCGTGTCCCATTCAGAAACTACGCGACAATGTGCCACGCTGAAATGAAATATTGATTGCCCAGGGGCACGTTCATCTGCAATTCAATAATTCCGGATTATCCAGGAAAAGGATGGATCCCTCACGCCATCCAGAATTATGTATGGCTGTCATACACGACATCTTCCTCGAGGAGTCCATTAACTGGTCCCCTGCACAAGCGATTTATTCCCCGACGCTCTCTCTCGCTGTCTTTAATCCATTTTCAGTCAGATTTCGAATGCCGGATTTGCTGCAGCCGCCATCTCGCGACAGCCGACCGGAACTTCCGCTTTTCAAAACACAGTCATTACGAAAATTTCGTACCGCGTAACTAATGGAATTGCTATCCTGGATGCACGTTGCATCAATCATTCACCGTCGCTACTTACGTGCCTTTTTAAATATTTAAACCAGCTTATTTTCTCCGTTGATTTATTCATGCTGCGTGCATATTTTATCGTTTCCTTGTCACTGCAATAACTACAAAAATATGTTGATGTTTAATCAAATACATTATCCAAATCAATTTTATTTGATGACCAATAATTACAAATACATATAATCAATTTCAATATATTTTTTGTTTGTTTTCTACAATTATTTATATTGTAAGTTATATTTATTAATTATATGTAGAATTTATGAAACGTTTTAATGGATTGTGTAACAATTTAATATAAATATCCACAAAGTTATGATTCTGAAATAGTAATATTTTATCATAAAGTAATATGGCATTATTTGATTTGAACTACAGAAATGTAAATATTTATAAATAATGTAGAATGTATGTAAATGTATGTAAACATAGTAAAGCTATTCAAACAATTGAAAGACAAAACGTAAAGCAGCCGAATCAATAATACAGTTATAGATTTCAATGCATTATTTCGTTTAGTCTATACTTTATGCACTTGGTAATAATGTTTGTTAGTACTTAAGGGAATGAAAATCGTGGAACGGTTATAAAACGATTTGAAAGGCGGCAAAGGAAAAATGGATTCGAAACGCGAATCGAATGGATTTATTAATGCTTTTGTTTGGCTGGGAAGGTGGATGGTGGTGGATAAAGTGTGGAAATGACTATTTTTGCGTGGAAGCCTGCCGCGGTTCTAGATATAATAACAGTAGGTAGAAAAGCCATTACAAAACCTCATACAGTATTCGTTCATAAAACATTTATCGAAATATGAAGCCGCGATTAAAAAGCTGCAATTGAAATCGTTCTGTGCAGAGTAAAGCCGTATCAATAATAGAACAGTTTATTATCGACGCCCGGTGATGACTATTTATGCATTTTAAAAAACCCGCGCCAGGAAATATATATATACTGCATGTATCGGGAGGAATAAATAAAGCATCGAAGCTTTAAAGCAAAAAGCTCTGTTTGGATTTATACTAGCTCTCTGTTTATTTTCATTTTTTTCGCTTCGCTTGCTGTCTTTCTATGATGCAAAAAATAATAATATTTGAAAATATGGTGGAAAACTTTTAGTATCCAAAATTTGCTATTTTTAAAATGAGAATTTATGTTTTTTAAATCAAACGTATTTACCAAATCAAATGAAACCCTGAAACAACAATTTTTATTTTATATTTAAATCGTATTTCCTTAAATAATTAATTATTTTTTAATACATGTAAACTTTTATTTTAATAATTCAAATTATTATATTTGTGTCTTGTATCATTGGTAAAACTCATAATTATAAAACTTACAACAATATTGTATTTGTATCTTACTTCTTTAACTATTTTTAAAACTCATGATACTAATTTCAAAGATTCAGCAAATTTACTGAAAATGATGGTCCAAAGACATATAAAAGATACAAAACTATAATTATTATATTTGTGTACTTGTATCATTGGTAAAAATCATAATTATAAAACTTACAGCAATATTGTATTTGTATCTTTAACTATTTGTAAAACTCATGATACTAATTTCAAAGATATAGCAATTTTGCTGAAAATGATGGTCCAAAGATATATAAAAGATACAATAATACTCTATTTAAATTCTAACTGCTCAATTTTGTAGTATATATCTTGCATTTGTATTATATAAATCTCATATTATTATTTGTTTTTGTGGTTGCATACAGTCAGTCAAAACATGTACTTTTTATTAATTATTACTATGTTTTGTTGAATGAAAACCAGATGCTTTGGAGTCAAGAGGCCTGGAACCCATTAGGGATATATTGAAAATTGTCGGTTTAACCCCGAACCCTCCGAATGCGAGCTCGGCCAGCGGTTTCGATTGGCTTTTCACCGTGGCACGCGCCAGAAGGGTGCTAGGACTGAACGTCCTTTACGGACTCAACGTTGCGGAGGACGTAAGGAACTCGTCCTTGCATAAGATCGTGGTACGTAGCGGTGATGCGTAAGAGATCCTCTGATCTATTTGGTAATCATTACAGATCGAGCAAGTGTCTCCTGGCTTCGGAGAAAGGTATCTTCTGCAACCATCAAGATTCCGTCAAGAGATTAAAAACTACAAGAACCACGTTGCCAATATGATGAACGCTTACACTAACAGTACAGATGGACATAGCTTTGCAGATGAGATAGTCGCATTCGGAACGGAGATAGCTAAGGTATAAAAAAGTATAAATCATGGAGGTCCATTTGCAACGCTTCTTGTTGTTTGTGCTTTTTTTATGGCGTGTTCATTGCTTTCATCCTCCCATGGATAATATGCATGACCGTGGCGACAGGACAACGCAACACACAAATACACGCGTTCTATAAATCACCGGGCAACATGTATGTAAAAGTGGGCGGATGGCTACTAGTAAATCAGGGTTGTGTTTAGGTCATGACCCCGGCGGAAAAGCGTCGCAGCACCGGGCACCTGTTCCACGAGGTCACGCTGGAGGAGCTCTCCCGAGGTCCTGGCCAGGATAATATCGCTTGGAAAAGCGTAAGTCAGCTAAATTGATAGCTATACTATTGAATATTTACTGTGGGAATCTTCAGGTTAACTGGACCAGATACATGAGCATAGTTTTCAACGATACCAACGTTTCATTGAACTCCAGCAAGGATAAAGCCATTCTACTAGATCTAGGCTACATGCAGAAATTAACTACTCTATTACTACGCACCGATTCTCAAATTATTGGTTAGTATTGGTTAGCTTTAATTATATAATCTTAATTACTTTAGTATCTACATTACTTTTTTTATATATATTAATCTTGTATTGATGGTTTTAGAGAAATTCATTTGGTGGAATGTTTTTACAACTGTGGCACCATTAACACTTGCAAAATTTCGTTCCCTGGGCTTCGAGTTCTCGCAGAAACTGTTGGGTCTTCAGGCGCGTACTCCCAGGTGGAAGGGCTGCACCGGCAATGTCAACTCGAACTTCGGCTTAGCCCTGAGCTATCTGTACGTGCAATCGCAGTTCCGGAAGGGCTACAGGGACAAGGTAAGCGGGCAGGAAGAAGTCCGAATCGATACTCGGTCCCTCCGTAAACAGCATCATAGGCCAAGCGGGTATTAAATTATTTATGTAGGGTGTGTGGACGGAGGGCCGTGAGATGAGTGAGATCGGAGTGAGAAAGAGTGAAGTTTCCTCTGGCGAAGTACATTGAAAGTCTCGGGAGCTTTGCGATTATAGTTTTAATGAACTGAGCTCGAACTAATTTAATTAGCTGTGAGAGCATTAAGAATGTAACGTGATATCTTTATATACAAACACATACAAATACGCAGGTGTATATATATATATATGTTTGTATACTTACACTTAAACACCTTGCGCTGTTTCAATTAAAACAGGCTCTTGCGATGTTGGATGATATTCGAGCGGCTTTCGAGGATGCTGTGCACGAGCAGGATTGGATGGACGACGTCACCCGGGAAAGGACTTTGACCAAATTGCACGCAATCAGGGCCTTTGTCGGTTATCCCGGTTGGATTATGAATGCCACCCAGCTCGATATTCATTACAAGAAAGTATGAATCCGGTGTATTGGCTTTCGTTCCGCAAACGCTAAAAGCCGCTCATTGTTTCAGGCCAACGTAATCGAAGGGGAACTCTTCAAAACTTATCTTAATTTAACAAGCTCCGCAGTACGACGGAATCTGGAGAGCATCCGGAGGAGACCTAACAGAAATAGGTATACACTTTATTATTATTTACTCTCTCCTCCTTTTGACAATCTTAAATTTTACTTCAACTCATTCAGAAAACTTACAGAAATCATCATCAAACTTAACTAATTACAATTTTAATATAAAAATAATTTTATAAAATAAATTAATTAAATATAAATATCAAACATAAATGGAAAACAAAAGGATTATACTAATTAGCTGTTCAATATTAATAATTACACAATATTTATTTTTTCAATGGATTAAATAAGCTATAAAGCATTATTTATATGACTAAATATGCGTTGATTGAGTACCATTTTTGTTTGTCTACTGCGAACTATGGGATTAGGAGCGCATTGTACAGTTTCCCCGTTGCATAATTAATGTTCTAAATATTGTAATGCGATTTTGCGATAATTTCGTAGCGAGAACGTATCGCGTCGGCGATTTATGCCCGTATGCCAACAATGCACAAATCGATCGAAGCGAATATGTTTATGCAAATTATTTTTCTCGCCCTTCAGCCTTCTTTCCTTCCCTTATACCTAACTTGCAAATCTTATATATGATAGATGCAAACGCAATATTTCTTTAAACATAGCGTCGATCCTAACCAAACTTACAACTTTCCATAGTTTTCTTTATACATACAAACAATAAAGTTTTATTCCATAGTTCAAATTCAGTTATATTCATATCAATAATACATTTTTGAAACAAAAACTTATTAATTGAAAACTTTAGGTTAATAACAGTTTCAGTTGTTATTTGGTTATGTATTTGTTGCAATAATTATTATTATTATTAATAAAAACCATATTTTGTCCATATAAAGAAATATAGTTTAATTCAGTTAGATTAATTTCAACGTATATGTTGTGATATTTTACAGGTAAAAAATAGAATAAGTCATTAAAACAGAAAATTTATAAAATAAAATATAAATGACCTTGAAAATAAATAAATTTGTATGGTATTGAAGAATGAAATCAGCGAATGAAATGGAAATGTGTATTAGTAGTTTGAACATGCAATATCATAGCCATCCTTTCTATACCATAATTGTAATTGTTGTTTCAGATGGGTGGCGGCTGCAACAACCGTGAACGCTTTTTACTCGGCCACCCTGAATTCCGTCAGTAAGTTTATATTTTTGTACAGCTGTAAAACGGGAGAGATAAATCTGCGAAAATAAATTTAAAAAAATATTTGTAGCGTTTCCTGCCGGCATCTTGAAGCCTCCATTTTATAGCAACGGCATCGAGTAAGTCTGTATGCATGGAACAGTATTTTTTGCCCTTTTGATGTGTTTTTTCTTTTCTTTACTACTCCTTGGGTTTTATTGCAGGGCCATAGATTACGGTGCAATCGGAGCCATTATGGGCCACGAGATCACACACGGCTTCGACGATCAAGGTAATAAATAATTGTGCTCAGAGGATGAAGAGATCCTCCAGTTTAGAGCGAGATGAGGATAGAGAGAGAGAAGCTTAATTGAATTGTGTTAAATTTAGGGAGACGCTATGATGAGAATGGAAATCTTAAACAATGGTGGTCTTTGTCAACGCTGGATCATTATCATAGTCGAGTACAATGTATCATCGATCAATACAATAATTACACAATGCCAGGACTGGGAGCTTCGTTTAACGTCGGTGTCCATTCTTTGCATCCATTGTGCAATCGCATTACGTCGTTTCGTTTTAGGTGCAAGGGTTTAACACGCAAGGGGAGAACATCGCAGATAACGGAGGCTTAAGAGCCGCCTTCGAGGGGTATCGGCGACGACAGGCCAGGTCCGAAGGAGGATCAATGCGTCAGCGGCTTCCAGGACTATCCGATATTACGACTGACCAGCTGTTCTTCCTAGGATTCGCACAGGTCTGCACCTCAACTTAACTTAGTAACATGCAACGTGTAACTGCTCCGTTCCGATTGAATTAACAAATAATACCTTAACTTGTACCTTTATCCTACTCTCTCTTATATACACATACGATCAGTGGTTCGCATTTAGCTACACTGCGATTCCCTCCTCTTGGGTAACGTTTAATTTCATTCGCCACTGAAACTTTCTAGTAAATATCTCCGTGAACTTAATTCAATATAACATTTCGCTTCACACGTATTCCGTGCAAACTACATTTTGCCACCCAACGCTAATGGTGCGGGCTAAACAACACATACAGAGAAACCAGCACCCCCGCATTTCCGTCACAGACAAGGGATTTCTGCCTTACTCCCTCATTCACTTTTCATTTTATTTTCTCCCTTTTCTTTATTTCTATTTCACCCTCATTTAAATCGCTTTAATTGCGCCACTTTAACATGCAAATCACTCAGAACATACACTCCACGCAACTCCACCGACGGCGAGCAATTAAAATGTGCGCAATATTTGAGCTGTGTTTCCAACTTGTGTACAATAATAACTATAGCGCTAATCCTGCTAAATGAATGTCAATTCTTGCATCTCACACACATGTGCACACTTACAAATCCCGAAATTAATTTACAAACTTTCTCCGGCGGAGGCGAATCGTATAACTTAACCACTAATTGAAACTACTGTTCCGAACAAATTAAACTACTCCAGGTTTTTCCCCGTGCGCAAGGAAGAACAAAAAACAAAATGGGAAACACGCATGTACATGCTCAACTCTCGACCACTAACGTTTTTACCTTTTTTCTTCTTAAATAAACGTTTCGAAATTTCATCGAAATTTACTTTACTTTTTCAACAATACTCAAAACTTTATCAGCAATAAAACAAATATCTACACAAATTAACAACAACCTTTGTATTAATAATAGTAAATTAATATAAAATTTTAGATTTTTCTAAATTTTTCCTAAATTTAACAAAATAATTAAAAACAAATTTTGCTTCATTCTCGAAATATAGTATTTTTTTTATCAATTTATTTTAATTAATTTATACTTATACGTTAATTGCATCAATTAAATGCAAAAATCTCCTTATATGGTTATGAAAATATTTGCGTTTTGTAATGATTATTGAAAAATTGCCTTATATGGTTACGAAAACGTGAATATTTGAATCGTCACGATGAATCATCTGCAGGTGTTAACCTAAGCCAATCCATATAAGGGCATGAAATGAGTGTAATTAAAGCATTTGCAACTGAAAATTAGTATATTATTAAAATTCGCCTTATATGGTATCGAAAACACAGCATCTACGTCATGAGCAAACAGCTGCAATCATTGAAAAAAAATCCTTATTTAGGCATGAAAACGCGTTTTGTATATTTAAATAATTGTAATAAAAATGACGTTGTTAGAAAATCTCCTTATATGGTTATAAAATGCGAATATACTAATCCAGTCCTTATAAGGGCACAAAATGCTTGAGTTGATGTATCATTTAATTATAATATTTTAGAGAATGAATGCGTTATTTATTGGATGTAGTGTGTACGCACCAATATTTTGGTTACATAATTTTATTTCTATAACAATAATTTCAAAGCGTTTTATGCGGAACGTTTAAGAGTCTATTTAAATTTACAAGCAATCAGAAAGTTTGAACATCCTTTCGAGATGAGATGGCATTGAAGCTAACCACATAGGACATAGGAGACATAGCAACGACCACTTACGCTAATGCTGACAAATCACCTACACATCCATGGTAACTTAACCAAATTGCTCAGACCGATCCACCCTCGGCTGTGCGCTTGCTATGCACAATCCTCATCCCTGCAATATGGCGGTATGCGTCGTCTGCACGCACTGATTATACCAAGATACGAAAACGATTTCCATCCCTCTGGTGCCATGCCCCGCGACAACACGCTACATCAATAACGGAAAAAATAATTTATATAACATAAAAAAAGAAGGAAATCTACGAAAACTTAGATCGTTTACAAACTTCAACATTTATTCCCTTCATTAAATAAATTATTAATATTACATGAAATTACAAGTATTTTATTTTTAAAAGTAAATCAAAATTTATTACATAAATATTAAAATTTTCAATAACTTAATATTTCAATAATACAAAATAAATCCAATTAAGTAAATTTATTATTTATCTATGTTTTATAAATATTTCGTTTTTTTTTTTCATTATTTCAATGCATTTGAAAAGTAATCTTGGCGATGGTATTGATTCCGTTGTGCCTTTTAACGGTGTCGTGCGTTCTGCACGTTCCGTTCGTTACGAGCGAGACGAATAGCATTCAACTCGAGTGATTGATCATTTCAAGTTGATTATCCGACCGGTTTTTAGTATTCATAAACATCCAATAAATCGGAAAGTGCAAATGCTATCGGTCCGCAAATCGCTTCCAAATCCAAACGGTTCAATAATATTATGCAAACACAACGCATAAAAAAAGTTCAACTTTTTATTTATTTGTTGTTGCTTTGATTGGACCGATTGACACTTTTTGTATTTGTATAGTTGAAAAATCAATATATATATAATTTTATTTAATTTCAAAAATCTGATGGTCCAAATTAGGCAACTCTTCCTTATGATTAGTATACATTAACCCGGCTCATTCATCTCAATTTAATTAATATACCTCAATATTATTTAACATATTAAGAATAGCAAGAGTAATTTTGAGGGGTGAAAAAAAAAGTATAATTGTGTAAATAAGGAAATGCGGGTGTCTGTTCCACCTCAATATATAAATGCTTTAATTTAATGGTTAGGTGTTAGGAACTAATACAAATACTATTTTGGGATATCAAAGAAAAAAGGTGTTTAGGGGTTGTAAAAAAGTTTAATTTAATTGTGCAAATAAGGAAATGCGGGTTTCTTTTTCCAATGTGTTTCAGATCTGGTGTGGCAATTCGACGGTTGGGGCGCTTAAAAGCAAACTTGTGGACGGGGTGCATTCCCCAAACAGGATCCGGGTGGTCGGCACGCTTTCCAATTCCAAAGAGTTCGCTGATGCCTGGGGGTGTCCGGCCGGAACACCCATGAACCCTCCGGATAAATGCGTGCTCTGGTAGAAACCACAAACAACAATCCAGCAGCAGAATAGAAGAAAAGGAATATAGACAAAAAAAAATGCGGGGCTCCGTAATTGCGTTTCGCGCAAAAACCACCCCCCAGCACAAGTACAAAATTCGCAACGAAAAAAATAAAATAATAATTCCATTCACTGATTATGCAGATGAAAATATATATATATATATACCTATTATCCACATGCCGCGGCACATATTCATTTGCATAATTCACATCACTAATTATTTAATTAATGCACTAATTTATTAAATCGTTTTCATCCCTCTAGGGTCTCTTTATTATAATCTCATTTTTGTTATTGTTTATTTGTTTGTATTTTTTAAATATTTCTATTGTTTTCAATTTGCACGCGCACCACGCACCCCGTTTTTCTTTTAATTCACTATGTGTATCATCATTATTAAGTTTTTCTTTCATTGTGATACTGTATTAAACGAAAAAAAAAAGATAATGATAAGCGTATCCTACGAAAACAATAAATGTTTTATATTTTTATTTCCTTTTGTTTTATTTCACCCCTTGCTGAAATGTATACAGTTTCGCTTCTCTAATATTTTTTTTTCTTCGAATATGTTGTTTATACGTTGGAGGTAATAAATCAAATCGTACAGTTTATGAATAGATAATTCGCGTGAAAAGGGGGTGGCACGACAGGGGGTATGTGTGTGGGGTAGATGTCGCCGCGGGGTCGCGGGCTTATTTAATTAATGAATACCATCGATTAGGCCGTGCAAATTGCAGGCGATTTGCGCAAATCGAGGCGCTCCCATTTTTGACAGCGGAAATTGAAGGCAGACACACAGACTTTTACATATTCATAATGCTGTTACGTCCAGCATCTCTAATTCCGCATTAAACGATTCTCCAATCCAAGCACGTAAACGTTTTGCGCAAACCTCTTTAGAAATTTAATCAATATATAATAATATTTTTCATTTTGTTATATAATATTAAAAAATTCAATTTCTAATTTTTTTAAATAATTTTTATTTTCTTTATTTATTTTAAAATGTGAATATAAAATTCATGTCATATTTATGGATTTTGATGCTTTTTTGGGGGTGAAATCGCAGAAACCCTTTTTGACTAACCGCAGACATAGTTTACATAATCGCGCGAGCATTGGTTCTTTGTAAGGTGAATCTCCTGGAGCCGCACATAAAAGGGAGGGTGATAACATCATCCGCACCACTTAAGGAGGCCTCGTTATAAATTACGAAGACATTTCATCTTCGCCTCCGCCACCTCCCGCCGCCTCCTTCCTCTACTCATTATTATTTCTTTGCTCTGATTTAAACTTTGCACGGCTCCTCATAATACCTAATAAAACTTAGAGAATTGCGCTAATTGTGAGATTATTCATATTAGAGACATCAAAACCAAGAAAAACATATTCAACATAAATTCATAATTATACACAAAACATCATCAATAACAGTAAAATAATAATTAAGTCTTGCACAAACAGAATTTATCAACTAAAATATTAAACAAAAAAAATAAATTTTATTGTATATAATTATTTCTTGAAATTTGCATTATGTAATACATTTAAGTTTTATTAAATTTTATAATTATTTCTTGAAAGATGCAATATGAAATATACTTTATAAAATCTGTTTGTTTGCTGTAATTATATTTAAGGCTTTCGGCCTCGAGAAATAATGAAATTTTCAGTCTTGAAAAGTTATGTGATTAAGGTTTTTTAATATTGGCTACATTGTAAGTATTAAGTCAACGGCATTTGCATATTGTTCCCGGTCCTCAAGACAATTAAGCCGAATCAACGCGTTTAAGAATAAACTAAGGCCCTTTCGAGGGAAAACTGGAGTGGCACCCTTTCTGCAACGGCAGAGGCAAAGCGAGTTATCGCAGAGGCCGCAATAAATAATAAAACTAATTAACAGCGGACGCGATACGATTTAAGAACAATCAGAGTTTTGGTCTCTAAAACCATAAGACGCTTTTCAATGATTCCCTTTTGTTCGGTAACCGAAAACAAAGAACAAGCAGATATAGTTAGATATCTTTGTAGAAAGATTAAAACTGTTTATTATATAAGGTAATGGGAGCAGGCAATGTATCCAGCAGGAGCGTGCCGTTGTTATAGCAGGAAAATCAATGCAGCAGCAGCATTCGCGTATTTTATTGTAACTTTATTTATGTCGTCGTTAGCGGAGGGAAAAGGAAGACGGTGGTGTCATGGTACGAGTCTGCAAAGACGATGAGACCACGCAAATATAATAACGTGATTGTGCCATGATATATGCGGGCCTCAGTCTTTAAGCAACATTCTGAAAATGCTGTGGCCCTGCCGCCCTTCGGAATTTTAGTTTCAGCATTGATACTCACATCTCCTAATATATATACATTTATATACTTATACATATATATTTATAATATATATAAGGGAAAGGGTCCGAGCCCTCTCGTCGAATGGAAACCGGCGTCTGGATCGTGTGTACGTATTTATATAATTAGTGGAAAATTATGTAACAATTTAAAAGGATAATTAATTGTTGCAGCGGTGGCGGCGGCGATGGAAGGGCGCGGCGCGAACACGAGTTCAAACAATACATGTCATCACTATTAAGCATTGTTAAACGGGTGATTAACTACAGGGTCTAAACTTGACATGTGAGTTGTGACAAGACTGCAAGTGACGTGTTCATTATTTTGCCGGCAGCTTTCTTTCTTCAGTGGCGCTCGTAAAAATTTGTGAACAAACCAATTTACGAATAACAACAACAGTGTGCAGTTCCATCCTCCAATTGAACGGAAAAATAAATCCCAGTTTTTCTTCTGAACAAAACTATATTTTGCAACATTTTCCACCAAAAACAAGTAAGAAAACATTGATTTAAATAATAATAAAATTTCAGCACTTTAGTTTTAATTTAAAATAATTAGAAATTATCTACATAAAAATAATAATTTTCTTTCTTCTCCATTAATTTAATTTTTAATAAACGACAATTTTATCTTTAATATTTCTTTATAATCAGTAAATTTCCGATTTTTTCATTTAAATTATAACCAATAAAAAGAAATAAACTAACTTTATTAATCTGTGGAAAGTATTATATAACTATGCATTTGAATATAGTCGTTTTGAAATTATGCTGTAATAATTATAAAATTTTTGATTACGATTGGTAATTTGTGTATTGCCGTTTGCCAATTTAACAAGGAATACAAGCTGTATTGTTCTGTCTACGCTTAACGTTATCATCCGGTTATTGTTGAGATCACAATAAGCGGTGCGATTCAGTGTACATATTATTCTTTAATGTCGCTTGCATCCATAATTTATGCGTATTTCGATCAACGCGTTTTTGATTTATGCGATGCGATCGTTTTTAATTGTACTACGCTTTGAATTACGAGCGGATAAATTCCTCATAGATTTTTCCATAAATCCTTAAACGCGTACTAAGCATTTTCAGATCTATACGTGGACGTCTAATGCAGGACATTCTTAACCTGCAGTTTACGATTAATATTTATATAATTTAACGTCAAATATTATTTATAATATATTATAGTATAGCAGTTGATAAATTACACACTATGTTCAATAAGCTAACTTGCGCGTGCACATATCTAGTATATTTTGTATACGTGGCACGCAATAAGTGGTGTGCGTGCACCACTTATTTTTAGTTATTTTATAATTAAATTTTTAATATAAATTAAAGAAAAAAAATGTGACTGTATAGAATTTTAAAAGTTTTAGTTTAATGTGAGTTTCAGGATGGAGGTGGAAAAAGTTGAGGATAACCGCATGGACTATCTGGGTATGTTCGTGCAGAAGACTTTGAAGCTGAAGCCGGAGAAATGGTCGAGGCTGATGACCACGGAGGACCACAAAGCGGTCGTCATGAAGTTTTTAGAAAGGCCATATCCGCTTCTGCTGGTCATCGTTTTAACGCCGACAGCACAGTTGGTGGCCACCAATGGATTTCCACTGGCACAGTTGAAAAATAAAGGTAAGAAAAGTAAACTCTATAACCAGAGCTACAACGTGCCTCCACTTCAGGGGTGTACTTCATAAAGCGAGCCCTCCGACCAGTCGATAAAATAAAACCTTCGGAAACAATCATCCTCGGAGATTTATCCTGCAAAATCATCGACCAGCTGGCCTCCCTAGTGGACGAAGTACATACACGACAACGCACACACATATAGGGTCGCTCGAATTGATTAGTTCAATTACAGATCCTCGTCCCTTTGTTATCGAACTCTACAAATCACGACCACTGGCCCGAGGTTATCGCCAAGGACGTGCAGAAGCATGTCCATAGCTTGAAAAGCACCGTGTATCAGGTGAAGGGTCAGGTGAATGGGCAGACTGTGCTGCCGATGCCGGTGGGCGCTGAAAAAGTTCATCTTGCAGAGAAAGAGATTGTTGAAAGTAACGGAGAGATGTGCGATCTCTACCTGAAGAGCGCTATCGAAGGAGTCGTCATCAAGTGGTCCTCGCAGATCAACGATGTCCTAGCCAACAACTCCTCAGAACTTACTGCTGGGACTCATCCTATACCAACTTCAGGTAACAAATCAAAGCAATCAGAGAATGTTTGTCAAAAAGTAACTTCTAATAAAATAAAATCGATAATATGGAGATATGAAAATTTCATAAATATATTGAGGGTAAAATGTATATTAAGAAAGTTTTGAAAGGTACTTAAGTTTCACGTTTGTATCAAATAAAAATGAGGTATTTGAAGAATTGCTACATTCTATATGAACGGGAATTCGTGTTATGCGCTCACGAGAAGCGACGCGGGGTTTTGGTGGATGGAGGAGTACAAGTCGTTTTGTTGTTACGAATAAAATGCACTGTTGACGAGAGCAAGAAAAACCGACACGATGAAAAGACTGGAAGAATTTATGTAATTTCAGAAATCCAATTTTGGAATTTGCGCCTGAGAAATTTGCAATACATTTACCAGCAGCTGCGAGACGGAAAGGTGAAGAGCATGGCAGTTATTTTGGAAAAAAGCAACAGCGCGTACTTCAGCTGCTTCCGTATCCTGTTTAAGAACGTCGTCCTGTCGCTGGCCGAGGCGAAGGATATTAATTTATATCTCAAGCCGCTGAAAAGACATATTGATTTACTACAGGAGACAGACTTCAGCGAGGCAATTCCCCTTTTCGGCCCACTCGTGCACGTGCTCTGTTTAATATGGTCCAACTCGAAATACTACGATCAAGTGAAAATAATAGTTTTGTTAAAACAATTATGCAATCTGCTCATTCAAGAGGTTCGTGCTGAAATGCAGTGTGTAATTGGTTTTGTAACGATCGCTGTGTTCGGCAGGCAAAGAAGTTCTTAGATCCCGCGACGCTTTTCCACAGCGACATCGATGAAGCCATGCAGAGAGTGGCTGTATCCATTAAAGTCCTGAAAAAGTTCCATTCAGTCTTCATCAGTTACAAGGATAATTTGAGTAGGTTTTTCGAAGGCAGAGCCCCGCAACTGTGGACATTCCATCCGAACACAGTATTCGAACGTTTTCACGCTTTCTTAGAGCGATTGGCAACAATCCAATGGTTTTTCAATACGATACTCGAATTCACCAAACTGGAGAAAGTGGAAATCGGCGGCTTGAAGGGTCGCATCCTCGGCGCAAGGGTTACGTCGGTCTGCGGCGAATTCCAGGCATGTTTAACTGTATTTTCAGGGAAATCGTACGACGTCTTAGATCCGGATGATCCCTCCTTCATGGCGGATTTCGAGAACTTCAAACAGAAAATTTTCGAGATGGATCTTAAGCTCGCCGCTATTTTCTGTCAGGCTTTTGATGACAGCTCAAACCTGGAGAGCATTTTCAAGGTATCAGCGCTGATCCATATAACACTATGGATGATGATCTTTGTTTTCTTATTTTTCGATAAAGCTGATAAATATCGTGGGGACGGTTTTGGATCGTCCGCTTATAAAGGAAGAGTTCACGAATAAATACGTGAAAATACTGGACATGCTTGAAGTTGAAATAACGACGGGCGAGGTGAGTTAAGAGCTAGTTCGCATTTTTTGTTTCTTCTCTTTTATAATAGAGTTAGTGGCGATAAAGTCAATAACCACTTACAGTTCGTTTTGAAAACAAACCGAATGAAGTCGGAACTTAGAAAGAAAAACACTAGGCCCGGTCATTTTTATTGTAGATATTATTTCAAGAGCAAATGAGCCATAGGAAGAAGTATGGGCAATTTGTCGTGGACAAGTACATGCCTCCGATAGCTGGAAGTTTACGATGGTCGCGCAATCTCCTAGAACGGATAACGGGTCCGATGCAAAGCTTCAGGACTTTACAGCACTCGTAAATAAACGGCACGTAGGTTGCGATACATCAAAAAACTCACGCCTCGGAACTTCTTCTCCTGTTGGCAGGATAACGAGCGGCGCACGAGCTCAAATCCTTAACGAGAGATACGATGTCCTGGTGGAGAACCTCCACGACATCGAGCTCGAATTATTCCAGCAATGGTCCGAAAGTGTTCCCGCACTTATTGAAACCAATTTGCAGCGCTGTCTTCTCAAAAGGAACGTTATGACTAGAGAACTCCTACTGAATTTCAATCCCGAAGTAGAAATTCGCTTTTCTCTGTAACTTTTTTTTTTAAGTAACTATTTTTATTTAAGTTATCCGCTATTCTGCGAGAAGTTCATTACCTAAAACTGATGGGCTATCAGGATGTACCGGCGGTCGCCCTAGAAATGGCCGAGCGGAACGAGACGTTCCGGAAGTACATATCCAACTTAAACTCGACCACTGATTGGTATAATAGAATTAGGCGGACCAGCAGAGACGTTGAATTCCAATTGATCGAGAACGAAATCGCCGAAATAGACCGTCTCATTGACCAAGGGAAAAACGAACTAAACTGGAACTCCAAAGGTAAACCGTCCTTTTCCTTTATTTCATCTTCTCCTTATCTTCTAACTCTTTCAGTTGGGTTTCAAACGTTGATAAATTGTTAAAGCATTTGCTTTGTAGAACATGTCAAATTAAGTTTAAACATAATTTTAGACTCAACTTTGTTGTGCATTTAATACAATTGCCTTTGCAGTTGTCGGTCATTCATTTACAGCGGCGCTTGCAAAAGTTTTGTGTTCGAAGAGTCGTTGTACACTTAAATATTCGGTCTTTGTAATTTAATTAAGCGTTTCTTTTATTGAGTGTTAAACTTAAATTAACTCCGGTCGGAGGCAACGAGTGCGGCCCGTTTGCTATAGCCTAGATACTAAAGCTCGCGGGTTTCGGAATCTGGGCAACTTATAATTAAATGAGATAGCTGTTAATGCCGACCGGATAAAATCGCTAAGTGTCTGCTGCAGATTTATGGGAGTACATGGTGAAGCTGCACGGCTTAGTGAGCAATCTCCAAGGCCATCTGCGGAAGAGCCAGGAAAACTTATTGGAAATCAAGAGCGCCCTCGTGCCCTTCGCCCGACAGCCATTGTTCGAACGCAAGGACGGTAAGAAGGAGGCAGTCCTTTGCGTCGAGGAACGCGAGGAACGTATATCGAAGCGCTATGCTGAAATCACGGCAGCCACCGATAAGATCACCGAGCTTCTCCAGGAAAATATGGGCCTATTCGAGATGACCGAGATGCCAGACTCTCCAGAGTGGCTTAATTACATCGATTTTGTCGATAAAATCGTAAAGAACTATCTGTATCAAACAGTTGGTTGCAGGTATTTATGTTACATCAACCATAATTATTACAATTTAAATTATTTTATTCTAGTAATAATTAGATTATTACAAAATTTTTAATAAATAATAAAATTTGATAAACATTTTGCTTAACCTAGTTTGCATATTACTTGAGTATAAACCAACGATAATAACAATTAATTTCAGTCTGGGTTATATAAATGAGCACATGGATTCCATCAACAATCTGGCGCCGCTCTTTGAGTCCCAATTGCGGTTGCAGGAGCCCCATATGGTTTTCATACCATCGCTTGAGCCGAACGAAAGCGATGGCTTCAAAAAGCAAATCATGACGCTCATCGATGACATAATGAAAATATCATCGATCGTACCGCGGTTCTCAAAGCGCGAGGCTGTCTCCTACCAGGCGGAGATTGAGCAGAACGCGGACATAATCGAAATTAAAAATGATATTCTCTGCAGCGTGGATCGCGTGATACACGAAGCCTTCGAGTACTGCGATAGCTTCCAGTGCTACGCCTATTTGTGGCTGGACGACAGGTCGCAGTATTTGAGGATGTTCCTAACCTACGCCAGGCAATTAACTAATGAGGAGGTGGAATGGGCGACGCTGAAAGACCCCTCGGCGCCGTCTCCGAATCCCCCGAAAATGGAACAGTTTAGAGAGCAGATAGATAATTTTGAAGCGCTTTACACCGAGGTTGAAGTAATGAAAACCGAGCGTATTTTCAACTCATGGTTCAAGGTAGACGCGCAACCTTTTAAACAATCTTTGTTGAATACAGTGCGAAAATGGGGCGACATGTTCAAAGAGCATTTGGTTTCAACCGTTACCAATAGCCTGTGCGATTTAGGTAAATTTATCAGATCGGCCGATGAAGGTCTTCAACAAACTGTCAATGAAGGCGATTATACAGCTTTAGTAAACGTGATGGGTTATCTTCTGCAAGTCAAAGAAAGGCAAGCTGTTACCGACGAGATGTTTGCGCCTTTGCATGAAACCATCGAACTGCTGAAGTTCTATGATCAAGATATACCTGAAGAAGTCAACGTGTGGCTTCACGAGCTTCCCGAACAGTGGAACAACACTAAAAAGATAGCTTTAACCGTGAAACAACAAGTAGCACCATTGCAAGCAGCGGAAGTCACCTGTATTCGCAACAAAATTACCGAATTCGACAACAGAACGTCTTTTTACAGAGACTTCTTCAAGCGCTTCGCCTTCTTCAAATACGACTGTTTGAATCCATACCGCGTAATAGACAGCGTCGATAAGGATATGAAGAGATTGGAGCATGAGATGAGGAACATACAGGAGTCGGGTTCGTTATTCGAAGTGACCGTTCCGGAGTTCAAATTACTAAAGCAATGCAGGAAAGAATTGAGGATGCTCAAAGTAATAATACTGCAAGCTTTTTACAAGCGAATGTACAACTGATCGATGTTGCAGCAACTTTGGGATTACGTGTTCGTGGTTCACACCTGCGTGGATGACTGGAAAACGACGCCCTGGCGGAAAATCGACGTTGAGAACATGGATATCGAGTGTAAAAAGTTTGCCAAGGAGATAAGGATGCTGGATAAGGAGATGCGAACCTGGGATACCTATTCCGGCCTCGAAGCGACCGTTAAAAATACTTTAACTTCGCTGAAGGCCGTCGGCGAATTACAGAATCCGGCAATCCGCGAACGACACTGGAAACAACTCATGAGATCGACGAAGGTAATGCCTCGTTCCGAGGGGAATCTGTATATACTTGTAAAATAACTATTCCACGTATCCTCCCTATTTATTCTTATATATACTCATTGTAAATAGCATTTATCTGTTGACACACTCTGTTACAGAATTTAGCTGCTCTGCCTCCCGAGTTTACAGTAAGTTTATACATCAAACACAGCACACAAACACACGCAAACAAACAAGCAAACAGACAGCGAGACAAAGAAAGAAAGTTCAAACATCATCATTAGAATAGTTTTGTAATTCCACGGCGAATGAACGTAGATTGGGGGTAAGTCAGTAGCAGTGATGGAGCACGTACTTAAATTTGATTGTATCTCTCTAGCGAAGCTATCCGAGCGGATAACATCGGGTTTGTGTTAATATTTCGTTAAACTGATGGTCTCATGTATAATTGCAGACGAAAATCGTGATGGATCAAAGCACCACGCTGGCCGAGCTGCTGGAGCTGAACCTGCATGAATGCGAGGAAGAGGTGAAGAATATCGTGGATAAGGCTGTAAAGGAGATGTCCATGGAGAAGATCCTACGCGAACTAAACGCTACCTGGTCCACCATGGAGTTCGAGCAAGAAGTGCACTCAAGGACTGGTTGCTACCTGCTGAGAGCCAGCGAAAAACTTATAGAAACTTTAGAGGACAACCAAGTCCAACTTCAAAACCTAATTACATCCAAATTCATTGCTCATTTTTTACAAGAGGTATCTGCTTGGCAAAATAAACTCAGCGTAGCGGACTCGGTGATTACAGTGTGGTTTGAAGTGCAACGCACATGGACCCACCTGGAATCGATATTTATGAGCTCCGAGGATATCCGCAAGCAACTCCCCGAAGACTCCAATCGCTTCGATGAGGTGGACAGCGACTTCAAAGTATTGATGGAAGAGATGGCTAAAGTGCCGAACGTCGTCGATTCCACGAACCGTGACGGCCTACTGCGAAAACTGGAGGGACTACAAACTAAGCTAACCCTTTGCGAGAAGGCTTTAGCTGTTTATTTAGAGACCAAACGACTTGCTTTCCCGCGATTCTACTTCGTTTCTTCCGCAGATTTACTGGACATCCTCTCTAATGGCAATCAACCTAAGTTGGTTGCTAAACATTTAACAAAATTGTTCGACTCCATAGCTAGATTAAATTTTTTGGAGGTCGAGGATGGAGAGCTTAGAGTTATATTAGGGATGTACGCTAAAGACGGAGAATACGTAACGTTCTACAAGCAATGCGAATGCACTGGACCGGTGTTTATCTTAAAAAATCTATACATTTTTCGGATGATTACATGATTTCTTTTATACGTAGGTGGAAGTTTGGCTGAATCGCGTGCAGGATGCAATGCGGTCCACGATCCTAACATCAATCGGAGACGGCGTCGTCTCTTACGAGGAGAAAGCCAGGGATCAATGGCTCTTCGATTTCCCAGCTCAGGTGTCGTTATGCGGCACGCAGATATGGTGGACGACCGAAGTAAATATTGCTTTCTCGCGACTCGAAGAAGGCTATGATAACGCCATAAGGGACTATTACAAGAAGCAGGTGTCGCAATTAAGCACTTTGATATCGTTGCTGCTGGGCGACTTGAGTAAACAGGACAGGCAAAAGATAATGACCATATGTACGATCGATGTGCACTCCAGAGACGTGGTCAGTAAATTGATACAGATGAAAGTGGAGAGTGCTAACGCCTTCCAGTGGGTGTCCCAGCTGAGGCATCGATGGGATGAGACTGGCCACCATTGCTACGCAAACATTTGCGACGCACAATTCAGATACAGTTACGAATATTTGGGGAACACGCCACGACTGGTCATCACTCCACTCACCGACCGATGTTACATCACTTTGACACAGGTTACACCCAATGCTCACAAACCCAACCGCAAACAATTCAAAAATTCTATCTTGTTACAACTCAAACACATTTATAATTGACTTGCCCCAATCAAATACATAAAATTTACTATACTCACAACTATTTTCAAATTAATTACAGTAATAATAAGTTTTCCAATAGAGAATGAAAATTAATATTTTTTACACAAAATTAATTAATAAATTAAATTTACTGAAAAGTAATTGTTAAAGAATTTGGCATTGAGAATCAAAAAATAATTAAGTTCCTTTACGAATAAAGCGTTTCGCGAATGAATATATGTATAATGAATGCATCCGTTAATTTTCAGTCGCTACATTTGATTATGGGCGGTGGACCCGCGGGCCCTGCTGGAACAGGAAAAACTGAAACGACCAAGGACTTGGGACGCGCATTAGGGATAATGGTTTACGTATTCAATTGCTCGGAACAAATGGATTACAAAGTACAATTGCTGAACTTAGACCCCGCGGGGTGAACGCAAGGACCCACATATTTATTATCGCATATATTTGTTTCTCGGTTCTTTCGTGTTTTTTTCCCACTTCCGCTTCCGTTTCGCTCTGCTTCCTAGTCCTGCGGCAATATCTACAAAGGACTAGCACAAACGGGAGCCTGGGGATGCTTCGACGAGTTCAACAGGATCTCAGTGGAAGTCCTCTCTGTGGTTGCCGTCCAGGTTAAATCCGTCCTTGATGCCATCAGGAATAAGAAGGCTCGGTTCGATTTTATGGGAGATGATATTGCTCTTGTGCCCACCGTAGGGATTTTCATTACTATGAATCCAGGATACGCAGGTCGCACTGAACTACCAGAAAATCTCAAAGCTCTATTCAGGTAATATTCTTAAATAAATTATTTTTCAACGATAACGAAATATTTGTAAAATTAACAATTCGCAGTGTTCGTGTTTTGTACATATCTTGGATATTTTTAATATCCTTTACGGAAAGTTTAGACTCTTCACTCCGGATAATAAGTTTTCCCCGGAAATAAAACACTATCTTAAGCATGAATCAAACGACCGCGTTAGCTTTTCTTTACCGCAAGGATAATTTTTATATTTTTTCTACTAAAAGTATTTTTTTTTATAAAATGTTATTGACTACGATTATATAATTTATTAATATTTACGGCTATAGAAAATTGTTTATTAAAATATAATTTGTAAAAAGTCATCCATCTTTGTTGTTAACTCTTGTAAACTTGTAAGATTCAACAAGTGTTTTATCAATATTTTGCAGGCCTTGTGCTATGGTCGTGCCGGATTTCGAGCTGATCTGCGAAATAATGTTGGTAGCAGAGGGTTTCCAAGAGGCGAAAATACTAGCCCGCAAATTCATCACCCTCTACACTTTGTGCAAGGAGCTATTATCGAAACAGGACCATTATGATTGGGGTTTACGGGCTATTAAATCGGTATTAGTTGTCGCCGGCTCTTTGAAGGCAAGCACAAGGCACAAGCCTCCAGTTTCGCACGTATTATCTTATTTTCGGGCGATATTTTCAGCGAGGGGACCCAGGCAGGCCCGAGGAGGAAGTTTTAATGAGGGCACTCAGGGACTTTAATATCCCCAAGATTGTAACTGACGATACTCCGGTATTTATGGGTCTTATTGGAGATCTTTTCCCAGCGTTGGAGGTGCCGAGGAAACGCGACGCCGACTTCGAGCGCACGGTTAAGCAGGCCGCCATAGATTTATTATTGCAGCCGGAAGATAACTTTATTCTAAAGGTACCATTGTCGGCCTCATCACCATTAAAAGCGCCAAAAGAAATGGGGAAAAGCGCTGAGCGTTGCGGGGGTGGAAATGACTCGCTGCGAAAGTCTTTAAATTTGTTTCTTTTATTAGGTGGTGCAATTAGAGGAGCTTCTGGAAGTAAGGCATTCGGTGTTTATAGTGGGTAATGCGGGCACGGGCAAGACTCAAGTGTGGAAAACACTTTACAAGACGTACCAGAACATAAAGAGGAAGCCGGTCTACAACGATCTGAATCCCAAGGCCGTGACGAACGACGAGCTTTTCGGCATTATAAATCCGGCGACGAGGGAGTGGAAAGACGGACTCCTTTCGGTCCTGATGCGCGAACAGGCCAATCTGCAAGGCGACCATCCGAAGTGGATAGTTCTGGACGGAGACATAGATCCCATGTGGATAGAGTCACTGAACACCGTCATGGATGACAATAAGGTCCTCACGTTGGCTAGCAACGAGCGTATCGCACTGACCACCACTATGCGGTTGCTCTTCGAAATATCCAATTTACGTACAGCCACACCGGCCACCGTCTCCAGAGCTGGCATCCTCTACATAAACCCACAAGATCTAGGATGGAATCCGTAAGCGTTCACACATAAAATATCATTCAACACTAAATCTCAACTAACAGATTTATTTTTGACCCAAGCAAATTTGTGAAATATAACAATTTCAGAAACTTTTATTTAATTTTATTTTTAAGTCATAATAATAGTATATATTTTTAGTAACAACTAATATTTAAATGATATTGTAAATAGTTGAATGATGCAGTTTAAATCTTACTGTTCGCGGAGGATGCTGTAATTCGGGAAGTAGCAAAAATAGCGAGCGAGGCTGCAGCCACAGGTGGTAATTTAAAACGAGACTAATGGAATTGTCGTTTCAGATACGTAACGAGCTGGATTGAAGGCAGGAAAATAATCTCGGAGAAGTCTAACCTAATAATGCTGTTCGACAAATACATCCCGATCTGTTTGGAGAACGTCAGGACGAGGTTCAAAAAAATCACGTCGATTGCGGAGACGGCCCACGTCGAGATGCTGTGCCATTTATTGGATTGTCTACTGACAAGCTCGAACACCCCCGCGGATTGTCCCAAGGAATGGCACGAACTATACTTTGTTTTCGGATGTGTCTGGGCTTTCGGATCAGCTATGTTCCAGGAACAAGTATAGATTTATCAACGTTTAAGTTGTACTTAAAAGATTTATGGCTGTTTGTATGTAGGCTACGGATTATCGAGTAGAATTCACTAAGTGGTGGGTAAACGAGTTCAAGACGGTGAAGTTTCCTACCGGTGGTACCGTCTTCGACTACTATATAGAGCCGGAGACGAAACAGTTTATGCCTTGGACAGATCTACTAGGTAGATTCGAGCTAGACCACGATATGCCATTACAAGTGAGTTAAAAATATTTTAATTTGCATTTCTTATAATAATCAAAGTTGTTACACTGCTTTTCCATCGTATAAAAAGCTGCGAAAAATTTAAAAAAAAAATGTAATTATGTGTAGGCAGTTCTGGTGCATACTGCGGAGTCTATACGCGTTCGATATTTCTTGGATTTATTGATGGAAAATCGCCATCCGGTAATGCTGGTTGGGAATGCGGGCTGTGGAAAAACCGTTTTGGTAAGCGAAAAATTAGCATCCTTATCGGAAAATTATGCGGTCACCAACGTACCGTTTAATTTCTACACGACATCGGAAATGCTCCAGAAAATTCTGGAAAAGCCGCTTGAAAAGAAGGCGGGCAGAAATTTTGGTCCACCCGGAAATAAAACTCTTGTATATTTTTTGGATGATATGAATATGCCGGAAGTGGATACCTATGGTACCGTACAACCGCACACGTTAATCAGACAACATCTGGATTACAATCACTGGTACGACAGAAATAAACTAAGTCTGAAAGACATACACAATTGCCAGTATGTTTCCTGTATGAATCCGACCGCAGGCAGTTTCACCATCAATCCTCGCCTGCAGAGGCATTTCCACGTCTTCGCTATTAGTTTTCCGGGGATAGACGCTTTAACTACGATTTATCATGCAATCTTGAGCCAGCATCTCACCAACCCCGAACACAAATTCCCATCGACTGTGCACAAACTTTCCGATAATATTGTTTCTGCCTCTGTTGCGCTACACCACAAAGCCTCACAAATTTTCCTGCCTACGGCCATCAAATTCCACTACATATTCAATCTGCGCGACATCTCCAACGTTTTCCAGGTAATTATAATTCAATTATCATAACTTTATAATTTCATGTTTTAAACATCAATTATATTATAACAAAGCGACAAGCAATTCAAATAACTTATATTGGTAATAATACACTTCGATTTTCAGGGATTGCTGTTTAGCTCTAACGAATGTCTCAACCAACCGACGGATGTAATCCGGCTATGGCTACATGAGAGCCAGCGAGTATACGGCGACAAACTGGTGGAAGAAAAAGATATTGATGGCTTCTCCAAGCTTCAATTAGACGTCTTCAAAAAGAACTTCGAGGTAGCAGTAGTGCCGCACTAGATAAAACCGTTATCCTTATAAATGACTCTTTCTCTTCCAAATTAAAGGAAATCGATGAGAGCGTTGTCTTCGAGAAGCCGAATATATATTGCCACTTTGCAGGTGGCATTGGCGAACCCAAATACATGCCAATCACCAAATGGGATAAACTCAACCGATTGCTCACCGAAGCCATGTACAGCTATAACGATTTAGTAGCTGCTATGAACCTAGTCCTCTTCGAAGACGCTATGATGCATATATGCAGGTAATTATTATACCGACACCAAAAAACTATAGAATAGCATTATATGAAAAAAAAATTGCAAAATTAATAAAAATGTAGTAAGTAGTAATTAGATGAAAATTATTTATGTTATTATTTTTTGTAGGATAAATCGAATCCTGGAGTCACCAAGAGGAAGTGCGCTTTTGGTTGGCGTCGGCGGAAGCGGAAAGCAATCCTTATCCCGATTAGCAGCTTTCATCTCCTCGTTAGAAGTTGCACAGATACAATTAAAAAAAGGATATGGTGTCCTTGATCTGCGTGTCGAACTGTCTGCAATGTATATGAAAACAGGCTTGAAGAACGTTGGTATTATGTTCCTGATGACCGATGCTCAAGTACCAAATGAGCAGTTCCTAGTACTGATCAACGACATGCTTGCATCTGGTGAAGTACCAGACATGTTTCCGGATGACGAAATTGAGAACATCATTGCAGGAGTGAGGAACGAAGTTAAGGGTGCCGGATTGATAGACTCCCGCGAAAACTGTTGGAAATTCTTTATTGATCGAGTTAGACGTCAACTGAAGATTGTACTGTGTTTTTCACCCGTCGGATGTACGCTGAGGGTGCGCTCCAGGAGATTCCCGGCCATTATAAATTGTACACAAATAAATTGGTTCCACGAATGGCCACAGGAAGCCCTGGTTTCCGTCTCGCTGCGATTCCTGGAGGAGATCGAGGTGCTGCCGGTAAAGTAACGCAAGAAATAAAAAAAAGAAACAACATCCTCCTCCGATCTACAATACATCACTTCCTCCTATTAGCAGTCACAGTTATAGTATAGGGGTGAAATGGATCGGGGGTGGTGGGATGGAAGCAATCATTAACTACTGACACACATTGTACGGTTCTATGTCAGCTCAGCACACGGTATTAATTGATTTTCCAGGAGGAGCTCAGAGATCCCGTTTCACGTTTCATGGCTTATGCTCACACATCGGTCAACTCCACGTCGAAACTCTATTTACAAAACGAAAGGCGCTTCAATTACACGACACCCAAATCATACCTGGAACAAATCAATTTATACGCAAAGCTACTCCGCCAAAAGTCAGATGAGCTCCGGGGAAAAGTTCAGCGATTGGAAAACGGTCTAGATAAATTAAGAAGCACAGCGAAACAAGTGGATGATCTGAAAGTAAAGTTGGCAGTTCAAGAGATAGAGCTGCAGGAAAAAAACGACGCAGCCGACGCGCTCATAGAAATCGTAGGAGTGGAGACTGAAAAAGTGCAGATTGAAAAGACACTAGCTGATGAGGAGGAGGAAAAGGTGGCCATCATTGCCGAGGAGGTTTTGCAGAAGCAGAAGGACTGCGAGGAGGATCTCCTGAAGGCTGAACCAGCTTTGATTGCAGCACAAGAAGCGCTAAACACCCTGAACAAGGCTAATTTGACGGAATTAAAATCCTTCGGTTCACCTCCGGGAGTCGTAACGAACGTAACGGCCGCCGTTATGGTGCTCCTGGCGCCCTCCGGAAAAATACCAAAAGATAGGAGCTGGAAAGCCGCGAAAGTAATTATACAACCTCGACCTCTGTTTTGATACACAAGCAAGATTCACATTTTCCCCCAAGAAAACTCTCACCCCACAACCTTCTTTTTTAATTAGTTACATTCATTCGAAACGGTTTCGCAAATATGCTTGAATATCTCCGCTAATTAGCAAGTCCACTTTTTTTTATTTAACAAATCCAGAACCGTCTTAAGTTTCACAATTCTAACTCTATGATAAAATCGGCTAATCTATATGTTAATGTTACTAATGTTATTATTATTATTTAATAGATAACAATGGCTAAGGTTGATGCTTTCCTGGATGCTCTAATCAACTATGACAAGGAAAATATCCATCCGGAAATCATAAAGGCCATAGAGCCATATCTGAAGGACTCTGAATTCGAGCCGGAGTTCGTGAGGTCGAAGTCGGCGGCGGCTGCTGGTCTCTGCGCGTGGGTTATAAATATAATTAAATTTTACGAAGTCTACTGCGACGTTGAGCCGAAGAGGAAAGCCTTGGCCCAGGCGAACGCCGAATTAGCAGCTGCTCGGGAAAAATTGAGCGTGATTAAGAGGAAAGTTGCCGTAAGTCTTGATAATAGTAGACTCCGTCGAGCACGAGTGTATTGTATTGTTATTATTATTATGATTACTATTATGACTATTTTGTTTCGTTGCCTTCGGTCGGAAGTCTCTCGAGGAGCAGTTGGCCAATTTAACGGCGGATTTCGAGAAGGCTACTACGGAGAAGTTGCTGTGCCAACAGGAAGCGGATGCGACGAACGCCACCATTCAATTAGCCAATAGATTGGTTGGCGGATTAGCGAGCGAGAACGTCCGTTGGGCCGAAGCTGTCAATAAGTATAAACTTCATACTAATGATCATCCCAATACGTTTATACATAAGATGTATAAACGTAAACATTAATTGATATAACTTGTATTATTGTATTGAGAATAACAGTTTGTATGATTTATAGTTTTATAGTGCAAGGAACTATGCTTCCCGGCGATGTCCTTCTTGTAACCGCATTTATTTCTTACGTGGGTTGCTTCACCAAGCAATACCGACAGGATCTGCTGCACAAAATGTGGCTGCCATTCATGCGAAGCATCGATGTGAGAGGAAAGCCTTTACCTAGTCATTCAGTATCGCTTAATGAATATTAATTTCCAGCCGCAAATACCCATAACCGATGGCTTGGATCCTTTAACATTAATGACGGATGATACACAGATTGCTAAGTGGAATAACGAAGGTTTGCCGAGCGACAGGATGTCTACAGAAAACGCAACAATATTGTCGAACTCAGATAGATGGCCTTTAATGATAGATCCACAGGTATACTTAATTTCTAATTCAATGCGAGATTTTCTATTTACACAACCACACGTTTCAGTTGCAAGGTGTGAAATGGATAAAGGAAAAATATGGCGACGCCCTCCAGGTAATCCGGTTAGGACAGAAAGGTTATCTCGACATCATCGAAAAATCCATAACATGCGGTGCCACTGTACTCGTTGAAAATATCGGTGAGACCGTAGATCCTGTACTGGATACATTACTAGGAAGAAATCTTATTAAAAAGGGCAAGTAAGTATTCTTTCAGCTATCTTTTTCAGTACATCAAAAATTATAACATAAACTTATTTATTTGTTTACTCATAATAACACTTTAGAAATGTGTAATATTTTTTATTACTCAAATAATTTGTTTGCAAACAATAAGATTATCGAATAAGTTTCGCATGTCGTGTCTGAAAATACCCTAGCAACACGATACTTGTCTTTATTGATTAGCAAAGTTGAGTTTATTAATTTTGTAGTAAGTTTTATTGCGTTGTGAGATGTATGTGAATGAAAGCTTTTTAAGGATTCAAATGAATAGTAACAGGTGTTTAAGTTAGCTGCCAAGAAATTTCAATTCGCAATGGTTAATCAGAAATTGAGTGGTGTACTTTAAATAGAACACTTTTCAGAGGAAATAGAGTGTATCCTATTTATTTTTGTTTTCGGAAATGAAACTGTAAAGTAGAAAACTCGTCGAAAGAAACTTTCGAATTTCGCTTTAGTTCTTTGTTGAAATGACTGCGGCGAAAGGAGTAAAGAGTTGTACAGAAGGAGAAAAGCTCGAAAACAAAAGGAACGAAGATGTGTATATAAGTATTTCAATTGCAGGGCAATAAAAATTGGAGACAAAGAGATCGAGTACAATGCGAGTTTTCGGTTAATCCTTCACACGAAATTAGCAAATCCGCATTACAAGCCGGAGATGCAGGCGCAGGCGACGCTAATTAATTTCACTGTGACGAGGGACGGCCTAGAGGACCAACTCCTGGCCGAAGTCGTGAAAGCCGAGCGTCCGGATCTGGAGGAATTAAAAGTAAACATGCAAAACAATTTAATTACACTTGTTCATCCGGATGGTTCTCGCGTCACTTCCAGGCGGAGCTAACGAAGCAGCAGAACGATTTTAAAATCATGTTAAAAAGTTTGGAGGATGATCTGCTGTCGAGATTGTCCTCGGCTGGAGGGAATCTCCTGGGAGACACCACCCTCGTGGAGAATCTGGAGACAACGAAACGAACTGCTGCTGAAATCGAGGTCAAGGTGTCCGAGGCTAAGATTACCTCCATCCAGATAGACCAGGCTCGTGAACATTATAGACCAGCTGCCGCCAGGGCCAGCCTACTATACTTCATCCTAAACGAATTAAACACCATAAACCCCATTTATCAATTTTCCCTGAAGGTAATATTTGCTGACGATCGCGTCTAGACTAGTCTGGACAATAAAGGACATTCATACAATATTTTAGCCTGCCAACCATTATAAATATAAATCTCGACAAATGAATTATTACTCACTTATAATTAGTAACATAATTTTAAATTATTTTATTTTACGAAATACTTTTTGTAATTTAATATTTGTAACTTAAAATTAATTGAAAAATCTTTTAAATAATTTTATTTACGAAAAATTTTAATAATTTAAGAGATAGTTATTTTGTAATAATTGCTTGGTATAAGGACATTTTTAATAGTTCTCTCCTGTCCTTTAAGATTGATTTATATAAGAATGTCTAGTTCATTTTTTTTTCTTCTTTTTGTCATAGGCTTTCAGTGTAGTTTTCCAGAAGGCAATCGCTCGGGCTGATCCTGCTGAGTCGGTGGCGGCTAGGGTGAACAATTTGATCGATTGCATTTCATTCTCGGTCTTCCAATATACCACTCGAGGCCTGTTCGAATGCGATAAATTAATTTTCGCCTCGCAGATGACGTTTCAGGTAGGAGCAAGCTCGTGGAAGTCGTTCATCTCGCGAATCTATCAATCCGATTTTCCAGATTTTGCTTATGAGCGAGGAAATTTCGGCCGCCGACCTCGATTTCCTGCTGAGGTTTCCCCTAAAGCCGCACGTGACTAGTCCTGTCGACTTCCTTTCAAACACCAGCTGGGGTGGCATCTGCAGCCTATCCACCAAGGACGAGTTCCGTAACCTGGACCGCGACATTGAAAACTCTCCAAAGAGGTGGAAGAAACTGGTTGAATGTGAGTGTCCGGAGCGCGAGAAGTTCCCTCAGGAATGGAAGAACAAAACGGCGCTGCAGAGATTATGTATGATGCGAGCATTACGCCCGGACAGGATGATATACGCTATGATGTAAGTGAATTTATGTAACATTTATATAACTTATATTAATTCATTCGAAGCGCGTTCATCGAGGAAAAATTAGGTGCTAAGTATGTGGAGAATAAGACCATGGAGTTTAGTAAATCATTCGAGGAGACCAGTCCGTCGACGCCGATATTCTTCATTCTATCGCCGGGAGTAAATCCGTTGGGAGATGTTGAGCAGCTCGGCTTAAAATTAGGCTTTTCATCTGAAGGCCAGAATTTCCACAACGTGTCGCTGGGACAAGGACAGGAAGTAGTGGCGGAAACAGCTATGGATGTGGCGGCTAAAAATGGACACTGGGTGATTCTTCAGAACATACATTTAGTGAAGAAATGGCTGCCGTCCTTAGAGAAAAAACTGGAGATTTACGCGGAGGGTTCCAACCCCGATTATCGGGTGTTCATGAGCGCCGAGCCCGCGGCCACCGCCTCCGCTCACATAATACCTCAGGTAAATAAATGGGGAAGCAGCGAAAGGTCCATACCTCTCCTTAATTGCGATCCGATTCTGAATTGCAGGGCATTTTGGAGTCGTCTATAAAAATAACGAATGAGCCCCCAACCGGAATGCAGGCGAACTTGCACAAAGCCCTATCGAATTTCAATCAGGAAACATTAGAACAGTGCGGCAAAGAAGCGGAATTCAAGGTGATATTATTCGCTCTCTGTTATTTCCACGCAGTCGTTGCGGAACGTCGTAAGTTCGGGCCGCAGGGCTGGAATAAAATCTACCCTTTTAACGTTGGTGATCTCAACATAAGCGTATTTGTTCTGTATAATTACTTGGAGAACAATTCAAAAGTGCCATGGGAAGATCTTAGGTATTTATTCGGAGAGATCATGTACGGCGGCCACATCACCGACGACTGGGATCGGAGACTATGCATCTCCTATCTAGAAGAGCTGCTACAGCCGGATTTGGTACAAGATACAAAATCCGAAGCAAACGAAAAACTTTGTAATAAATACGATTTTTAGGTCGACGGAGAACTGCAGCTGGCTCCGGGATTTGCGGCTCCGCCGAACACTGATTACGTCGGGTATCATACGTATATAGATGAGCAAATGCCTAGCGAGTCTCCTTATCTTTACGGTTTGCATCCGAATGCCGAAATAGGATTCTTAACAACGACCGCCGAGAATCTGTTCCGCACCGTTTTCGAGATGCAGCCGCGAGACGCAGGCTCATCAGGTGGTGCTACCATAACCAGAGAAGATAAAGTCAAGCAGATTATTGACGAGATGCTCGAAAAGCTGCCGGAGGATTTCAATATGTTGGAGATCATGGGAAAAGTGGAGGAGAGGACTCCATATGTGATAGTCGCATTCCAGGAATGCGAGAGAATGAACTATCTCACGGGCGAGATCAAACGCTCCTTGAAGGAACTGGATTTAGGTCTCAAAGGAGAACTCACTATCACCTCAGACATGGAGGACTTAGAGAATGCCTTATTCCTAGACCAAGTTCCACCTGTCTGGAGTAGTCGCGCCTATCCTTCATTACACGGACTGACTACCTGGTTTATAGACCTTCTCCTCCGTATAAGAGAATTGGAAACTTGGTCCACCGACTTTGTTGTAAGTAATCATTCGAATAATCTTTATTAAAATAAAAATTACATGCCATATTAATGGTATAACTAAGATTTGGAATGACCACAATGAATCACGCCAACTCTCCCCTAACTATTACATAAAGATTAATAGGTGAATAATTTTCTATCCACTTATTTCTTTGCAGTTACCGTCTTCCGTGTGGCTCGGGGGATTCTTTAATCCCCAATCTTTGCTAACTGCCATTATGCAAAGCACTGCGAGAAGAAACGAGCTACCTCTGGATAAAATGTGTCTACAGTGCGACGTAACCAAGAAACAGAAGGAGGACTTTACGTGAGTGGCCGACCAATTAATTTCTCGTTTCCAAGCCGCCACCGGTACTTACATAATTATCCCCCGGGAGATGTAACAAACAAAATGAATAGAATAGAATAAATCCGACTTTGCATAAGTATTACACAAATTACATTTTCAGGAGTGCCCCAAGGGACGGCGCCTACATACACGGATTACACATGGAAGGAGCCAGGTGGGATGTGCAGGCCGGTATCATCATGGATTCCCGTCTTAAAGAGCTCTTCCCAGCTATGCCAGTAATTAATATACGAGCGATCACGCAAGATAAACAGGACCTCAGAAATATGTATGAATGTCCTGTGTACAAGACAAGAACCAGAGGACCTACGTACGTTTGGATCTTCAACCTGAAAACTAAGGATAAACCATCAAAGTGGACTCTCGCAGGAGTTGCACTTCTATTACAAACATAATTAGTACATATATTTATTATTTTATTACAGTAAAATTTATCCTGAATTTATATTTTGCTACAATTAATTTGATATTTTACTGAAAACTTTTCAATTTTCAAATAATTAGCAGCGCCAAATCAGTCGAACTTTGCGCTTTGATAGATGGATAGTAGATGTCCCTAGGTTTGTCAAATTTAAATTGATGTATAGTTGGTTGCCTATAATTAATTATCCTTTATCATTATTTTAAACAATTGTACCAATTTATTACTTATAACAAATAGGTACAATTTAATATTCATAGAATATTTACGTTATATCTTATATAAATCAAAGATTGATTACAAAGGTGGCCATCTAGGGGAAAGCGTAAAAAACTAATATATCTATGAAAAACATCATAAAATGATCGTCTATTACTATTTACCTTATATTTAAATAAATATTCTTGTCTCCTTCTTCACTTTTTAAACAATAAAAAACATATTTTTTATAGATACCAAATTTTGTGTGAATTTATTTGAGTTTACATTTTGTTCAGTTAAAATCTATTTTACTTTCGTTTAGTTCAAAAAATCGTTATTTATTGTGTCTGTGGATAAAATAAGTTTTAACTTCAGAATGGAGGCGATTATTATCACTCCTTTTATTCCAATAATTTTTAATGTTATAGTTGATTTTATAGTAAGTTATAAACAAACATCATTAAATGTATTATGTCACATTATTTTTTTTCAGCCCTATGTTATTGATAGTCTCATAATATTATGGGATCTACTGCATTATGTAGTGCAGCATCCAATCGAATACACGATATTGGTAGTAAGTTTTTACACTTTCTTCGAAGTGCTGGACCATTTATTGCTTAGGAAAAGGAGACCTCATCTGGTCATGATGTGTAGTTTTTTATACGTTGCTGCTTTAGAGATATACGATGATTCATTAGGAAGCGTACAATTGTTCATACAATACCTCATCATATTCACCTACATGTTTGCCTTACCTAGATACTACCCAGATGATAAACCCGTCAGAGTATTCCTTCAAGCAGCACTCACATGTTTTTTGTTCTGCTATTCTAATATTACCATATATTGTAACAAAATTTTACATTTCCATATCTTGATCGTTGCCGCTTTAACCGGTGGTTGCATCAGCATCTTTGTGGAATACTATATCATTTTATGGATTAAAGGAGAAGAAGAAATATTAAGGCGAAGAAGAAATTCCGCCGCACAGCGCATGCAGCAATAGCAAATTATACTACAAGACATGTTATAAAGAAAATTAAGTTAATAAACAATCATATTTTTTTACTGATTTTATGATATTTTAATTCTCTATCAAAACAAACTTATTTTATAATATATAAAATATAATATGAATATACATCATATTGTTGCATTCAATTTCTATAGCAGCTAATGTAGATAGGATAATAGACGGACTTTGTCATATTGTTCAACTGCATTGATAACGGTTACAGCTGATAAAGCAGCTATCGCAAAATTATTAGTTAAAGAAATCAACACATTAACTAAAAAGAAATAACATAAATCATTTAAAAATAAAATATTATATTTACAAAACCATGATTTTCACAATTAAATAAAATAATTTATCTAATCAGCTTCAACTCCAGTGTCGAGGAAGGACTTCAAACATAAAGAGAACTTTGCGGAGGCACATCTTATTGAGTTATTCAAATATAGGAGATAGCCAGGAATAGTTTCAATTCGCACTGATCGCCTTTGTGCACTGATTACAGCAGCAGCTGCATTTTCGGGAGTTACAATTTGCATAGTACTATCAAATCTAACCTTAGGTTTCTTGCATAAACCAGTATCAACGATGTATGGACAAACCACTGTTGTTTTTATGTTGCAGTTTTTTAACTCACTTAACTCATTGTACAGAGATTCCATTAATCCGCATACAGCAAATTTCGATGCGCAATAAGGTACCAAGTTCTCAAGACCTACAATCCCAGCCATTGATGAGAGAGCAACAATGTGACCGCGTTTGTTCTTGATCATCGAAGGTAAAATCGCTTGAATTATCTATAAATAATAACAATTAATATATTAAAATAATTAATAAAAAATTGTTTACCCAAATATGAGCAAAAACGTTGATGTTGAATATTCTTTCAACTTCTTCCTTGGTGTGATCCAATAGTTTATGACATGGCATGATACCAGCATTGTTAACGATGATAGAAACATCTCCTACTTCTTTTTCCACTAGTTTTACAGTTTCAAAAACATTTTCTCTACTAGATACGTCACATCTGCAACAGCAAATTTGTTGATTTCGAACAGTTCACATTATAAATACTAACGTACTTGTAAGAATAAGCTTTGGTATATCCTCTATCCTCGATTTCCTTGATAGTTTGTTTATTGTTCTCTTCGTTGATATCCCAGGCTACAACCGTCGCTCCATGCGAAGCGTATTGCAAAGCAATTTCTTTACCAATCCCATGACCTGCACCCGTTACCTGAAAATCTTAACAATATTAGAAGATATTCCATACTTTGTAATTATTTAAACAATCTTAGATAAATTTATATTTTTACTTTTACTCTGAAAATTTCCTTACCAACACAATTTCTCCTTTAACGCAAACTTCAGTTGCCGGCACGAAGAGCCTGTAGATCGATTCAATATTATAATACGCCAATTTCAGTAAAAGCAATAAGATTTCCCCAATGATCTGCAAAATAGACCTAGCTTGTACGAAAGCGCTAATCTCCTGCCTGAAAAAAAACATCAATCAAATACAACAACCAAACTAGCAATTAAATGTAATTTCCTTTTATTCATAACTACTATCGTAGTGATATGAATACACAATTAGCTTATCTTAATGTACATTTCCTCCATCATTAATATTTTGTTTAAAAACACATTTTTTAGAAATTATTTAAAGAATTTTCAAGTATAACATTACGTGTTTTATGTAATATTTCACAAAAAACAAATAATTTATTATTAACGTTTTCTACAGTAATAAGACTAAATACAATGCAAACTAATATAAAAAAAAACTTAACATTAACAATAGGATAAATTAATAAAGATAATGTTCATAAAATAAAAAAAATAACAATCATATCTCATAATAACGTAATACAGAGAAGTTCAGTAATCCGTATGATTAAAGTTCAATCATTATCATATTTATTAAAAACGATCATTATCACAAATGTAATGATTTATAACATATTTGTGGCTATTTGAATTGAAAATAATTAATTACTTGTTAACTTGAATTTATTAAAATTATTTAAAACTTTTGTAAGATATGTAAAATACGTTTATATTTCGTAAGTAAAATCTATTTTTAATAGACTATATTTAGTAACTTACTTGTGTACAGCTTCCGTGTGTTTAGCCATTCTGATAAGGTTTGGTAGAGAGCGATCGCGATGCGCAACTGAATGCAGTATATTCTGGTTGTGACCATTAAAACTGGAGAGAAGGAGATACATACAAAGAGCGCGATGCTTAGGGAGGGGATTAAATTGTAAAAAAAAATCTCAAAAATATTTGATATTATGGCAGTAACTAAACGCATTGCATTCGGGTTTATAAATCAGGTTTCACGACTACTGTAGTGTCCTCATCATTGCTTCAATGTTGCAAGGAAAGTGTCCTTGAAACGGTCTGAAGGTAAACAAGTACCAAAGGCTTCCAGCAGAAGCGGTTCCTCCTCCACAGATCCCCTGAAATCGTCGAGAGAGACCCTACCATCCCTATCTCTATCCAGCTTCCTCATCACTATTTCCACAAGATCTTTCACACCTTCATCGGGATCTTCGTCCTGCGGATGCTTTACCAAGCAGTTCCTAAAAAAAATAAAGATTATATTGCTTCACCTAATGTATTATTTATTTTCTATTTGTCTGATTCTTTTAAATAAATAAACAAGTTTTTATAAAAAAACTTTCACATTTAGAATTTTATTTTTCGTATATTTATTTAATGATATTCATTTCATGTATTTTTTGAGTATACAAAATTTTGTTAACGAAAATAAATTGTTTTCAGGACGAAGAAATGAGATGTGTGATTTAGTTACATGGTCATATACATTTATATTTAATGGGATGTAACTTACTTGAGTAATTGAAACATTTCGTCCTTGCTTATGAAACCGTCCGCATTCAAGTCGTAAATGGCGAAGCAAAAGTCGATCTGTTCGACCTTGCTACCACGTAAATAAACCGAGAGTCCAGAAAACCAGGCGTGAGGTGTAAGCAAACCCAGGTTCTCCTTGTCCCACACACAGAAGATGCGATCCATCAACATGTCTTCAGTTACTATACTGAAGGTGTTATGCAACAGCTCGCAGAAGACTGTCCGATTGATACCCTAAAATCCAATTGATTTAATTGAATATTGCGAATGCATTTCCTGAATATTACTTCTTGTATAGACGTAGGTTTCCTAATTACCGATCCAGCATTGGATCTCCTCTTATCGTTGTTCGCTCTCGGCTTATCGAGCGATATAAGCTTCTTGTAAACTTTATACAAGGCCTCAATCTCCGATCTGCATACAAACAGAATCAAATAAAAGTAATTTTCAGAAATTGGTCCAATTCAATTACCTGCTGAAATGGGTGTCCCGTTTGCAGGATTCCAACAGCTTGCTAGAAATCTTATTCTTATTATCCTTGTCCATCCTTTTTGGTTTCGCAGCTTTGGCTGAAGATGATTGATTTGCTTGCACGCTCTTTGCATTCCTTCCGCTCGAAAGGAAAATCGAGATAGTTTTCAAAACTAGGGCTCCGCCGCGCAAACTCAACCCTTG
Organism: Nicrophorus investigator; assembly: GCA_963457615.1. Classification (NCBI taxonomy): domain Eukaryota; kingdom Metazoa; phylum Arthropoda; class Insecta; order Coleoptera; family Silphidae; genus Nicrophorus; species Nicrophorus investigator. The sequence goes on from OY735146.1 coordinate 8,497,659, forward strand.
ATCCTTGGACATCTAAGACATACATCCCTACATTCACAGGAGAGGAAGGAGAGAAACAATGGGCAATAAACAAGCAAAAAAATATCAAATAAGAGGAAACCTGATGGTTTTATGTTCGGTACACACGTAGGCAAACCTATCGATTTAACATGCCCTAGTATTAATTTCGAAAGCTCATGTCACTTTTGATTGATATCTAGAAGCAATAACTAAATGACGTTCCCCTCTTCTTTTTTCCTCCGTTATGATTTTTATTTTTTCTCATGTATTAGGATATTGTTTCGGGGGTGGATTTTGCCTTCGATCTTGGGGGTGCATGCAAGCTATCACACGCGACGTCTATCACATCACATATATACTACATCCTTTTTTTCGATCGCTAATAGTTTCTACTTAATCATATTTACCTTGGATGAAGCTACCTCGCAAATCCAGTTCCGTTTAGCTACATACAACCTATCAACTTGTTTATCTGTCGCCTTGGCAATGAAAAACCGCACTGGCTCCTCAATTTCAACCTATAATTAATTTGCATGAAGTCCCATATTATGCATGAACTTAATTGCTGAATAATTAAAGCAACTTCATAGACAAACATGAAAACAACTACTTTTTATTTACAAATCTCTAACAAAAATGACGTAATTAATTTTTTTTACATTTTAATCAGAAGCGCTGAATATACCATATACATGTAATAAAAACATGATCAATTAAATGCCTTATCAGGATGTTTTATTAACGTACTTATATATACAATATATAAATAAAGCAGATAATTTTTATTGTTTGAGACTCAAGAAACTTTTGACCTTACTTTATTTTGTAACATTTAAAACAGATAAATGAAACACTATAAGATAATCACATTTAAAAATTTGAATAATAAATCTAGAGCACGTATCAATATTTCTAAAAAAAAGTACCTTTTTTTAAATAATAATTTATGTTATTACTGATAATGTAAGTCATTTGCATATCGTAATTCAATTTAAAAAAAAAATCTATAAATATACATTTATTTAGAACAGACGCAGAAGTCAATCAATTAAAAATATGATGCACATGCAGTTAATGTAATAAATAAGCAATAGTTGGATAATATTACATGAACCTTGAACGTGACCAACTAGGAAACAGTTATTCGATATATAAAACGTAATCGCGCAGATACTAGTTCTTTTCAATTTATTAATTGTAGTATTCTCATGTAACTTATTGAACTGTATTATTCCATTTTACAAAGGTAGATGGCAGGGATTAAGGAAAGGCGCGCTCTTGTAATTTTCTTGTTTTTCAAAAAGAAACAAAATAAAAACATAAAATAATTAATAAAATCCTTTATTCTATAATTCACATAAATCTCTTGTATATATAACTTTCTTCCATAAGTGATATTCTACAATCCCATTTCATATTTTAGTTTTCTCGCTTCGTTTTCATTACAAAAATACACAAAAACAAACTCGATTTGAATTACTTTACTTTAGAGGTAACAGTGAATCATTTGTTCATTGCAATTAACCACCTATCGCGACTAGTCATTTCGTAAAATGTATATAACGCAAATCAACTTTTGACCCCATCTGATAAAGTGATTTGCAAGAGATTCTCACAGCACATACAAATATATAATAGTATAACAGATAAGAAGGCTTTTCATATGAAGGACAAACACTTTAAGCAATTCATTTTTTTTTATATATGTATATACTTTTTTTATATATATATATATATATAATCATTTATCCTGGGCATATATTGTCTGCTCTACAAACTAAGCTCTAAGGATTTATGCTCACTTTTATAGTATTTTACGTATTAATTTTTATTACTTTCTTTTCACTTAACTATTATAGGATTTTACAGTATAAGGGATGTTTTTTTTTTGGAGAAATGTTTGCTTACTTTTGTTAATTTAGATGATAAATGAATCAGAACAGGAAATACAAGTCTTAAACAAATACAAGATGGCGGATAAAACAATGCGCTCATGATTCTTATTAATATTCATTTTTTTGATCATTTTCTTTTCTTTTTACTTATAGAACTGGTAAGATGGTAGACAACACAAATAGCATACATTATCGTTTAACTACTAAAGAAAATAACAAAGAAACAACAATAATAGAAATATAAGTGTATAATCAGGACTGCGGCATCTTCTGGATGGATATCCGCGCCCGCGAACAATCACAACAGAAAAACAGCAGCGTAACTCACGATCATGACTGGTACAAAGGCCAAGGTAGCTCGGCTTTAGAATAGTTCCTTAAGATTATGAATTATTAACAATTGCATTCGGCTTTAGAATATATGTTGCTATCTCTCATATGTGATCACATTGGAATCTGATTACATAGTCAAGTTGGTGTTGAGATTTGTTTGTTGGGGACCAACAAAAATGGACCCCAATTTAGAATCAATGAATATTATCACACTACTTTATATATATATAAAATTCATTTATATTAAATACTATTTCTCATAAGACTTAATTAATATAGTGCATCGCCTAATGAATTCACCTTTTTCTTTACTTTTCCGTTTACTATTCATCGAATTTATTACTTTATCACTTACTCTTCTTTTTCTTTTAAACTTGCGAAATTCTGTCGTGTACAAAATACAACAAAAAAACAGTAATTTGTGTAAATAATTAAATATTCTTTTCAACTTCCGCTCTTATTTTTTTTAAGTATTTAACTTGGCAGTATTACAGTCCTGAAATTTAATTCATTTTCTTTCACCTTAGTTTCTGCTTAATATAGACTTACTAATAACTATACTAACTTTAGTTAAGGCTCCTTGGGGGGCTCTCGCATATCAAAGAATACAAATAATCCTAACACCTAACGAAACATAAGTTTGTATTATTTTTTTTTGGAAAATTTTTGTATCACTTTTTGTTTGTATTTTTTTTGTAATTATTTTTAGACTTTTCATATTTTTTTATATAATATATATATATACGTAGTGGTGTATACGTGTTCATAGAATTTAGTTATGCAATGAAATAAAATAGATATTGCTTTGTAGTCGATATGAAAAATCTGCTTTCTATGTACACGTATGAAAATAATTAGTAAACTTCTTTCTTCATATATATATACTAATATTAGACTAACTCTTTATATATGCACAATAAAATCTTTTGCAGAGGAAACTTATTCTCCTTTATCATAATTTTCGTCTTGTTTAAAGAAAATACAAAGCTTACGATTAATGCAATTTTTGTTGTTGTTTATGTGTTTATATAATAAGGTGATTCATGTGGGGGTGGGTGTTGTTGAAGAGTCGAGGTTAGTGAAAAATGCCGATGACTTGCGCATCGACATCAGTTTTGGGGACGCTGGAATTGTTAGCGGCGATCCGACTGGGGAGGCAGGACCACCTAGAAAAACCCAAAGATCAGAGCTCTGAACTTTTCAGAAAAATTCCTGAGTCCTGGAAAGAAACAAGACTGTGTGGACAGTCCACAACAAACAGGCAACACAACAAAGACATTCAATTTATTATTATTACTTTCTTTTTTTTTTCTTGGATTTACTTTTTTTTTGGTAACAACATCGAACATTTAGGGGAGAATATAGATGCTGTAATATTGAAGAAGTGTAGAGGTGTATCGTGTAATGTATTGTATAGCGAGGGAAGGAAGGATGAAGCTTATGTCCAAATGATAAGTGTTTTTACCTGGTAGCTACTCACCTACTCCTACAACAGACATTGTGCCTGTAGGCGGAGTAGGAGATGAAGTCACCGTTGACATCATTCGGCAGTGTTCCTGAACAACGGGGTCTGCAATAGGACCAAAAACAATACTCATTAAACCTCAGTACCACAGAGCGCAAGGCTTCTAAAACACCAAACAACGAAATGGAACAGAAATTTTTTTTAAAAATCATAACAACGAACAGAATGAAAAGTATAAAGAAATAATATGACACCCATTCAAAGACAGATTTTCTTTTATAAATGCTTCTTTTTTCTTACATAAAATCTGTGTGTGAGAGAGATCAAATACCTTTCCAAAAAATCTGCCTTCGTTACACTCTATATCCATTCCGCCAACATACAATGATAATGATAACATCTATATGGTTGGTGAAAATGAGTCCAGCGATTTAAATGAGTAATGGGGCCGAGTTCATCCTGAAATGGTTAATTCAAAAAAATGGACATGGGATGATTAAAAATGTTCTTAACAGAAACGACGAAGAGAATTAAAAAATAAATAAAAACAAATTATTAGACAACCACCGCCATCGAATAGACATTAGAAACAAGAAGATTGAAAAAAATTAAAAAACGTACAATGAAATGTTTTATTTGAAAAAAAGACAAAAAAAGTAATAATAATGAAAATACATTTTTGCAAATAAATTTAAGTAGTTGTACAATTCGTTTGACCAAAATTAAGAATCGACATTATTCTTTTTCGGAAATGTAGAAAACAATTGATAATCAAATTTTTAATTAAATAAAATTCGATATTAATGTAAACAGTACAAAAAAAATAATTAATTTGTAAAAAAAAATCTAATAAAAAAAAATTATATTCCCTCGGACTACTCGTAATATTAATATTACTTTTTGTTTTATCTTTTTTAGTAAAAGGGTTCAAAGATGCAATTCCCTGAACAAAGCTACTTTTGTTTTCACTCACTCTCTCTAAAACATATCTTTCTTTACATTATCAGCTTTCGGTTATACATTATATACAAATCAAAGGAATGACGAGTTGATTTTATTAAAAGTGTGGGTTTTGGGGGGTTAGATTGTCGAGCTGCGAGATTGAGCTTGCGGACAAATCGAAGCGAGGCTTCCCCGCTAAAAACGCAAACATTCTCCAATACGTAATCACTAATCAACGAGCAAAAAGGGGGGATATCGTGGTTTGAGATTATAGATATAACAGAATGAAAAGAATAAAAGCACTTCGCCATTCCCCATTGTATGGGATCAATTAGAAATTATTGGCTATGTGTATGATGAATCAAGAAAGAAAATCATAATCCTATAAAAAATTATATATCAATAATAATAGTCAAGCGGTTCGTTTGTGAGAAACAAAAACTAACTTTGAGCTATAATTCGCTTCAATAAATAAATAAATAGTTTTCCGATACAAAACATGTTGTATTTTGGTTAGCAAATAATCTGTATTGCTGTACGATTCATTATTATAAGGTAAATTGAAATCATAATAATAAAACAAACAAAAAAAATAATAATGTAATAAAAATCGATGTTGATACATGTACATAGAAAAACAGGATGCCTTTCATCATTAAAATATGTTTATTTCTTACATACAAAATATATCATTAATATGCTCGACGAAAACAAGTACTTTTCAATTCACTTCATATATATAATCCAATTAATTTTATACATAATAATTATAGCACACAAGCAAGTTTTCATTGATGTCAAACAGCATATCTAAGGTGGTGTTACAAGTTGCGTACAAAACGTTTTTCCATGTACATGACAAAAAAAAATGGTTGAAATAATAATAAAAGAAGAAATTAGGATTATGGTAGCGTAAACAATCAATAATATTTATAAATCCCGGACATGAAAATGTGTCCATTTTCAGAACATAGGTTGGTAAGAGGAGAAAGTGATTCTAAGCAGTAGATGTTATATACACAACGAAAACTTGAAAAATAATAAAAAAAATTAATATACTTTATAACAAAGAATTTAACTGTCCTAGCTGATTTCAAGGGAAAGCGCGGATTGAGACGTGCGTTGCGGCAACTTACAAAAGTAGGAGTGATCCATCGCGTCACGAGCCGTCAAACGATCCAGATGGTCGTAACGTAGCAGCTTGTCCAAGAAATCGAGCGCCTCTGGGGATACTAAATGTTGGTTTTCGCTATGGACAAAGCGTTCCCATCTTTTGCGGGAATGTCTGTAATCATGAAGAAAACGCACAAATATATCAATAGTAATCAGCATGTCTTAATATCTAGATGCGCTACTCACCTTCCAAGAATATCATTAAATCGTGGATCTAGTTCTATATGGTATTTATCAAGATACTCTAAAAGCTCCTCGGTGCCCAGCACCTTCGCAATACGAACTAATTGATCGTAATTATCGTGGCCATGGAAGAACGGCTCCTTCCGGAAGATCATCGACGCCAGCATGCATCCTAATGACCACATGTCTAGCGAATAGTCGTACATTTGATAGTCCACTAACAGTTCAGGACCCTTAAAGTACCTAGAAGCTACGCGAACATTGTACTCTTGCCCGGGATGGTAAAATTCTGCTAAACCCCAATCTATTAAACGTAATTTTCTATTTTCGTGGTCTATCATTACATTATGAGGTTTTACGTCCCTGCGAGAAATAGAAGAAAAACAACGCGTTAGTTTATATTGTAACTCACTATCACCTAGCTCCAAAATCAATACGACTATTAAGGAGATGCCACGCCCTTAACATTCATATTCAAGAAGTAGCGAAAATACTTATTCTAAACCATATTTCCAACCCTTTAAAAACGATTTCCTCACTTATACAAATTATTTTACAAACCCATCTATTTATTTAAATGATGGTAAAAAGCTAATTATTTTGCACCTATATCTTTTAATGTGTTAAGAAGTATTTCAAATATGTTCGTAATCAACCGATAATAATTATCAACATTAGAGCGCAAATAATATGAATCACGTTGTTTGGAATTTTATGCAATCACGTATGGAAGTTTTATACCATTAAACAATACATATTGTAATGCTAAAATCCTAAACAATAGGAAGATAAGCGTTCAAATACGTAACACTTTTGTTTATTATATGAATTCATATCATCCTTATTAGTACTCACTGCTATTTATTTATATTTTTTACTAATGAGAGGTAACGTCGGTTATTTGGTATTAATATTTTGATGTATTATGCAAAAAGTATTGTATGAGTATATATATACTATAAAACTATAAATAATTAGTAAGTTCATTGAAAAACTTTTAGTATTAAAGATTTTTTAAATAATCTACATGTATATAAATTATGTAATATTTACCTATGCATAATTCCTTGACTGTGACAATAATCCAAAGCCTTGAGCAATTCGAATAGGTAGAAACGAATGTCAAAATCAGTAAGCGTCTGGTACAATTGTTTGAAGTCTATATTGTTTACATGTTCAAAGATAAGAGCAGGTGTCCGAGAGACAGGATCTTTGACCACAGCTTGCAAAGTAATAATGTTTGTTCCGCCGCGTAGATTCTCCAAAATTTTAATCTCCCTTTTAATTTTCTTCTTCTTAACAGGCTGCAAGAAATGATGTGATTAGTACAAATCAATATATGTAATATGAAAGTTCAAAGGTTACCTTTAATATTTTTACTACGCATTTCTCATTGTTTGTAACATAGATTGCTTCAAAAACCTCACTATATTTGCCACGACCCAACTTTCGCACCAGTTGGTAGTTGTCCTGTTGGCCCCAATCCACTACATAGCTTTCATAGTCCCAGTATTCCCTTGGTTTCAGGGAATTAACGTCAGTGTAGACTCGGGCCCTACTTGGTACAGACATTGTGTATTTGTAGTGCCTGTTAGAGTGTTGAGCGACTCCTGCTGCAACCGCTCTTTGAAACCAGGTACTAGCAATTTCATAAGACGTTACTGAAAAGAAGAAAAGAAAAAATTTACTTACATTTCAATCAAACTGTATTCATGTATTATTGGCATGCAGTGTAGGCATTGAAATTAATACTGGCTGGCTATAGAGTGTGTAATCAACCGATGATTAATATTTTTCTTCTCGAGAAAGCATGGTTGCTCAAAAAAAACTATTTGTTTACTTGATATTTCGAATTGCATGCAATTACTCTGAAATTGTTCATAAATTATTGTAATTCTTTTGAATCTAAATACCACTACAAGTGCTGTATGTAACAGAGCTCTAGAGTTACCTTGTCGAATGCACAGTTTTGCTAATCTAGAACAATATATTACCATGACTAAAATTCATCATCTTCTAATAAGGATATCCACGTATTATTTAGCAGCCTTGTTTCAATGAGTATTTGCAAGCACACGCCATTTCTCACTCTTTAAGTATTACTGTACTGTATATAAAGCCTACACTGGCTACTTTTTTAATACCTCATACCTATTGCATGCCGAGGGATACGATTTATCAATCAATAAAATCCGCAAATGAAACACATGTGAACGTAAACAGAAACGTAATTTCGTAAGGATTAGATCGCTTAAAGTTTATGTATTTTATACGAGCCGGCTTCCCAACGAGGAGTTAAATCCAAGATGGAAGTAACATCCCGCCACGGTAGACTGGGTAAGAGGCTAATAAAGAGGCACACGTTTCAGTATAGCATGTACCCCTCTAAATGTACATTGCCAAGAACCAGGGTCGTATTCTGAACCTTCAAAAATTTTCTATCCACATTGCCTCACGAAACCTATCTAATTTTCAACGGTTTCTAAGACTCCTACGTTTTCTACACATAATGCATCTTACCCAAAACAACAAGCGACCACTCTCCACTCTTTAATACAACTTTAAAATATAGGCTCAAACTCTTCTAAATACGGGACTACATTTACTATAATTCCATATCCAACCACACTTACACCACGCTACAATACCCAGCCTTTCTTCTAATACTGGTGATCGCGTTGTGGTGGCGCTACCATCTAACTAATACCACCTCCAAACCAAATACAAAATTTCATTTTTAACTTCTAATCCCACCTATCAACGACCGCGAAACCATCAACCCTCGAACTTTATGAATCCAAAACATACCACTTTTCAAACAAAAATTTATATCCTCTATGAAATTATCCAAAACCTCAATCACAGCACAATAATATTACCCGTCATCTCACTTTTGCCAACTCACTAGTCTCAAATCTCAAATGAAATTTACACCAGGAAATGCTTATTAACACCAACTTATATTACATATACCAATATAAATCATTCTTATTTCCACATTCTTTACGTTTTCGCTTACTTTACTACCACAAAATCAATCTCTCAATCATTATAACATTAATTTTTTCAGCATAATTAATATTATATAACAAAAAAAATAATAAAAACCAAATACATTTTGTAAATTTATTTGTCTATAGATCATTTACACTTTTATAATATTATTCTATAATTCTTTCAATTAAAAATATTTTAATATATTCTCTTAATGTAATAGATAATATATTTCAATTAATTCTAATAATATTATTATATTTTAATAATTACGATAAGTAAATCAAAGCGGTGAAATAAAACTGTAAAGTAATAATGATGCTAGAGCTAAGAAACTCCCCACATAAATGCTTAATAGTCCGTTTATTATTAATTACGTAACACGGATGAGGCAGATTATTGTGCGCTCCGTTATTGGCGCGTCCGGATGCATATTTGATACTATCTCTACTTTAAACTCTGCTCCATATATGATAGCAGTTCAGCTGTAACTAGGAAATCAATCAGGACACCTGTTGAGCAGGCTTGACCTTATGAACTCTCCAAAATCGATAAGATTTCCTGTCGCGCTGTGCTGTAGAAATCGAGAGTAAAATCGCTGCCCTCGATGATGTTCTTGTATTCAATTATTAGATCTTCCGATTATATTTTTCTCACTAGTGTTTGATAATAAAACATCTTTATTGCGTAATGTCTTAGAGTTACGTAATATCTTAGAGACTTGTGGTAAGGCTGATGAAATTACAATTACAACTAAAAATGTTTTTATTCAAAAGTAAACTAAGTCACTGAGAAACTATGGATCATTAAACCGACATAAATAATAACAAGTATAAATGAATTAACAATTATTAATTTATTAAATATATTAGTTAACAAAAGATGAAGGTGGGGATAGAAAACGAAATATATATTATGTATATATACGATTATAGTTAAGTCGATATTTACAGACTTAAAAAATAAAAGAAAACAAAGCTAATAATTATTTTAAACACCGTAGAGTAAAATTGGCAAATTGATTTATCCATATCTGAACGGTGTTTCAGATACAGGTGTTGAAACTAGTATAACACACCATTTGCCCGGATTTTGGGTTAAAGACAAATTTAACTATTTCCACTGGCAATGATCAGTGATGACTGTACGCGACATGATTGAAGGACAGCAGTTTCGAGTTGATCTACTTGGTGACAGTAGACCTCAATTCTTGATCCCAAATCGTATGTGCCAGGACATAAGGCAGCTATTGACAATTGTATGTTTAAAGAGCTTAAAGGCTCAATTGTTCTCACAATCGACCCAGTTTTTATCCAGCGGAATTGCGTGGAGGAAAATGGATAATACAAGCCTGGTCTATGAGGCATTGGGGATGAACTGGAAAAAAATCAACAATAATATACTATATTTATAATACATCTTCATGTACATACCTGCTGGTACCTATTGTACAAATCTTCACAACGATCTGGGTTTCAGAAACGCTATGCAAGTGCAAGTTAAGAGGTACAATACATAATTTATTTTGATCGAAGTTGTGGCAGACAACTGGCGGATGAACGATGTTATAGGTGATTTGCTTATCGTTTAATTTCACCAATTTATCGTTTTCCTCTGTTTGCATATCAATGGGAATCCTTTCGAATGAATAATTCGGAGCTGGACAATCTTCAACCGGAGTTTCTTCCACAGTGTTAACGTCAACCGGTATATGGTTTTGCCCAGAGATCATCCTCTTCTGACCCTCACTGTCCGTGATGATGGCTTGCCAACGCAAAATCAGAGTCCCATCATGCTTTTTATAAGAATCCATCGATTCAATATTATCAAAAATGTTGATCCTACTTTGATCATTGCGTTTGGCAAAATCCAAATACGCATATTGCGACTGTTGATTCATTTGCTTAGTAGAAATAAACGACATTTCTGAATAATTGCTGATTTTGCTAGGTTTCCTTTCGATCTTCATGAAGATGTTCACCGACTCTTGGGTATCCAACTTAATATTTTTGGGACTGGACACGTCCTTAGATAAGATCCAGTTCTGGCTGAGCAGAGCAACCTTGATCAAAGTAATTTCAGTGACAACAGCGTGATGAATTTTGTTCAAGTTTATAGCTTTTATCGTAAGAACTAATTCCTCGATATTTTTGGAATTCCAACTTTGCTTTGCGTTCACCTCCACCCTTATCGATTCCTGGATATGCAAGTTCCACATATGCCTGATCAACCTATATCTAGGAATGCTACTACTATTAACATTTTCATAATAGATTAGCAAATCGATTAATGCTGGCCCGATAGTCTCTGGGGCTTTTAACCAAATGAACACATTATAATACTGTCCTGGTTCCAAAACACCGTTGGGTAACGGGAGATGAGACACGTGGTTTTTCCTTGCTTCTCTCTCCCTTGACGCAGATGTTTCAATACTAGCTGAATCTAGGAATTCTGTACCATTACTTTGGAATTCACAACTCGACAGCAGATGAGGCATAGCTGTGGCTAAATATACTTTATGCAATGGTACGCTACCAACATTTCTAAGCTCAACTGATATCTCTTGCAGCTCGTTTCGCAACAACTCGGAGTTCATCTCTCCAAAACTTATCTGCAAACATGGCGCGGATGGTACAATTTTTAATTCAAAATTATCGGTGGTATTCTTTTGTTTAGGACCCTTAAATTTGAATATCTGCTTCCCTCGAAGACCAATTTCATTCTCCGAGTTAGAGCTGATCAAGCTATAGCATATACCTTTCACAGAAACATTACCGACTGCCATTGGAGTAATAGACAAAATTACTTCTTCTGTAGAATTAGCTTGTATTACTAGAGATTTGACGATTTGAGTTTTCATGATGTGATCCAAATTGTGTCCCATAATTTCGTTCACTGCAAATCGATTATTATCATCCTTAAACTGCCAAAGTAGGTAGATGTCTTTCAGATTTAGTAGTATCTGCAAAGGGTTCTCTAATTCCACGGCCACCTGAATTGGTTCTCCCATAATCGCTATGGGATTAACAGTATTAATATTATCCATATTGAAAAGAGTTACCAAAGGTTTGAATATCATCGGGAGAGAACCCTGAGCTTCCTGCACTAACATCTCTTCTAATTTGTTCCACTTTTGTTGTGCCGCTAAGTCTTCTTCATTTTTAAGATTGATGCCAATAGCTGGAACTTTGCCTGGTGTACGCAAAGGGACTCCGGGCCCAACGAGAATCCGGATCGTCTCGTTGCGCACCGTGGGTAAAGGAAGAACTTGTGTTAATAAATTATTCTGCTTCTTCAACAATTCCTGAAATTGAAAGTTTCATTAAAAATATTTTCTAGGTAAATAAAAACATTAAGTACATTGTGAATATTTATATATTCCTTCAAAAATTTCGCTTGTTGTGTTGGCGATTGCTTGCTTTCTCCGGTTAGCAGCTTCGAATAAGATTCAACGGCCTCCTCGAGTTCGTTCAAATTGTTCGCAAGACATCCTATCGTATAGTAAATATGATCTTGGGCCAAATTCCATCCCTTGTTTTCATATATTTGATATGCTTGTTTATAACATCTTAAGGAATGCTTTCTTTGAGCGGCCTTTGTAAACCTATGACCGGCTAATACCATGTGGAATGCATATTTTCTAACCATATTAGGTTTCGTGCAGAGGAGGAAACAGTACGAAGCCTGCTCCAGCAACAAGGCTGATCTTAGATCAGATTCCTCACTGGTCATCCGAATTAATTGATTCGCTGCTTCGGCGTACATATTTTGACCTCTTAAGCATTCGGTGCTCAAGAGAGTTGCTCTGGTTGCAAATTGGGCCATTCTAAGAGAGAAAATTAGTAAACAACATAGGTTTAATTCGATACCGAACGAACTTACTTGCATGTATTCAGATATGTTATTATACTTTCTTCCATGTAATCAAAACTTTTTCGCGATGACTCATTTCCCATAAACGCTGATAAAGCTGCCATTTCTAATGCACCTGCATAATAGAGCCACGCCTGATCCGCCATGAAATCTCTTTTAGCTGAATGATATGCTTGGAAGGCCATCGAATAATTTCCGAACATGAAGTACAAATCTCCTAGTTTCCTAATATGCAACTCAGGTGCATCTTGAGGATACCTTAAATGAATATACATTTTTATTTTATTTTATTATTAAGTTAATTGTAATTTACGTTAATGTATTTATAGTGGCACTGTTCGATGTTGGCTTATTTGGAGTAAACCATCGTTTGGTGGCGCTAAACAAGGATTTGCTGACACCCTTTTTGTTCGCTATCATATCACTAAGATACAATATCTGTTTCTCAATGTAGGGCAAAAGAGCCCTAGTGCAGAAGTCGTGAATAAACATTTTAATTTGTTCCACGTCATCAGTAGATAAACAACCGCCATGCAACACAGATATTTCCGATTTTTTCTCAGCTATATTCGGTTGACTTATATTATCAGCCTGTAAAGTTCATAATTAACAGAATAATGCATACAACCTAAAATCAAGTGTAATACTATTTCCTGCTCCTCAGAACCATCTGGGCTCAAGGGATGATAATTTAATACATTATTTACATCCTCAATCACCTCTTGACCCATCTCAAGGGATTGTGTCAAAGCTCTGCTCATATTTGGTGAAGTCTCTGGTGTTATTACCATTGTAGAAGCAGATTGTATATTATGATTTATAAATTGACACCATGGGTCTGGTAACTGTTCTCCTGTTATATTAGGTGATCTAGAGTTTGTTTTCATGAGAAAACAGTTTCCATTCCCATAGGTCACCTTCATTGACTCAAATATATCATTGATTCTGAAAGATTAACAGTTACACCTTAATAAAATTATTTAATTTAAAAACATACCTTATGTGATCTGTGCCAATTGTTTCATGTAAGATAACATAGTATCGGAGGACATTGTTGTTAAACCACTTGGGCAACTTAGCTATAGATACTGTTTGCATGTGATTCAAAGACTGGCTAAGTTGGTGCATGGAATCAATTGGATTTGTATCTGAGGAAGCAACAACAAGAACACAGGCAACAAAATGCTTTGTGAATTCATGATCTGCTGGATATTGGACTTGGAAAAATGTTTCTCTCCAGGTTTCAAACCATGGAGCACTACTGGGTATAGTAAGTTCATGTTCTCCAGCATTATATTGAAGTGGTCTAGGGCAGGGAGCTTCACTTACACTAAGGTTTAGAAACTTTCTAGCTATTGCTGGTATAGGAGGTTTTGCATTAATATCCAACATTGACACTTTTAAGTTCCGTAATGAGACTATAGCACCATTTGGATCCCTGTACCGCACTTCACTATTTAGTTTGCAAAAGGGCTGGACCAATTCAATAAAGGACAAATTGTTTTTCCTACATATCTCCTCTGCATTCTGACTACAGAGGACACCAACTTGGGGACTAAATGTATCTTTTATGAACTCCTGAGGGGTGTTTTGGAACTGAGCCATCATAGATTGGTTATGTTGTTTAGTTTTATTCACAGAATCATCGGTACCTGCATTTATTATCTTTTATTAACTAAAACTGGAAACATAACTACATACAATGTTCATTATCCATAAACAACAGCACTATTTAATCAACAGCTGATATACACAAATTTAAGCTGCAAGAATAATCAAAACACTAAATGGATTTAAGTTGACACATATGTGGATTAAGTGAGATTGTTACCTAGATCAGATTAATCTTTGAAATTTGAAATTATCCGAAACTAATATAAATAATAGTAATATAATATAAATAATAAAGTAATTTGTGAACTTTAGCTTATCATCAATCTGTGCTTCCTATCATGTGTTACCACATTATATAACTAATGGTCAAAATACTATTTTCAATTAAATACTTACATATAACACTTCCATTCTATTTCAATTAAATCTTAAAAAAAAGTACAAATTAAATATTCATTAGGATATTAGTTTTAATTAGACTTGAAATGTTTAGTTGACATCTAGCGGAATACAGAAGAAACTTTTGAGCGCAACATTTAAAATTTTGAATTTTTTTAGTATCAAATATAAAGTTTTATAAATATAATCTTAAGCTATATTTAAATATGAATATTTAAAAATTATTAATATTTTTAATTTTCGTACAAATAATTCCAGTAGGACTAAAAATAACGATCTTTGAATAAAAGGATTTATACGTAGATCAAATATCTTAAACTTGTAATAATTAATTTATTTTAATTTTATTATTTATATTGACTTAAAAGAGATTTCTGTTATTAAATTAATTAATATAAAAATGTACGTCCTCTAGATATAAGCATTATAATTTGAAATACAATTTTGTATATGTCTTTCGTAAATGCTATAGAAATATTAGTTACGTAATTTAATTATGTATTTTGTATGAATCAATCAATTGGAGTTGTTGTTTTAAAAGTAATACATTTTAATGGGGCGGAAATACTGCGGTCAATAGCGCTTTATATGAAAACGGTAATAAGTTTTGACTACTACTATATTTTAATATATATTTTAAATTATTACATTAAATAATAGTTAATGATCTGGACTCTAATATGTTGTAATTGTCGTTCTTAATGTAGTTGGGTGTATACAAAATTGACATGAATAATATAGATCGTTTTGCGGATTCGTGTTGGGTAATAGTGTTGTTATGTAATAAACATTGTCTTGCATGTCTGGTGTTTGTTTCAGGAGGAATGAGCAAACATTTAATGTTGTATGTTTGAGAAAAAGACATGGTTTTGGGTGTGGAACTGACTTTATTTACCTTTTGTGGGTTTATTGACAAATTCAAAAAGAAAAAAAAACGGAGCAAACCATGTAATGGAAAAATTGGGGTAATTGCATATTGCGAGGAAGGAATGAAGGAAAGCGGAGGAAATGTTTTGGGCGCTTGCGCCTACGTCGGCGTCGTGCGGTATTTGTAGGCAGGGGCAGGCGTCGGGGCGCCCTACAGCGCCCTAGTAATGACAATGGGTTGCGCTGCGATTGATATGACAAGTGGGTGGTGATGCCCTAGTGCGGAACGAAAATGAGGAGCAGCAGTTCGGAACTGCTCCTGGAAGAACAAGAGGAACTTCGAAAACGTAAGATCCAGGAGTTGGCGACGGCCAAGAAGAACCGCGCCGCCAGCGAGCAGTCATGCCGCGAAAAAGCGCTCTTCTACTCGACGAGCGTGCTGGCTGTGGTTGCGATGTCCGCGGGTTCGTCCCTCCTTTTCCTGGTGCCCCTCTACGTGGACCCAGCTATATCCACGCTAACATCGAACTTCGTGACTGAGCCAGTGACCTGTGTGACCACCAAAAGGGAGGAATTGTCCGGCCTCGCCAACTGCACCTGGAGTTCGTGTCGTGAAGGGTGCACCAGTGATGCTTACCATTGCACCCACATCTACGTCAGCTATAACGATTCAAGTGCGAACCCGAATCAAACGGACGATGCTATATTGCTGGTGAATATAAAGGGCTGCGGGTACCCGCCATCAGTACTGTGCGCCAATTTCACCGAAGCATACGGCAACGAAGGTACTGAATTCCCGTGCTACCATTCCCAGGAAAACCGCACCGTCGTGCTGACCCACTACGAGCGCGATGAGCAAGTGGCAATAATCATACATTTCTTCGCGGTACCCTTCATCATCACCCTGGCCACCTCCGTGGCCCTCTGTGTTATGCACTGCGACTGCCGCTGCCATCCGACCGGCCGCCACAAAAGATCCAGGAGACCACGGCTGCAAGACCTCAGCGACGGTTCCATCAGCACCGGAGTTGACCTGCACCACACACACAGCCACCATTCAGATCTCATTGCAATTAGGCCAATGTAAAACTATTAATTAATCACTACTAATATCAAAACCTATCCTACAACTTCCCCGACTACCTAAGTTGATTCCCCAATTCTCGTTTCCTTCGCTTCATCCCACATTTCGTATCAAAATTCTCACCGATGTATTTTTATATATGTAAGGCCTATTTACTCAACAAACACAGCTAGCATACGTGTTTCCAAATTGAGTAAATTGTGCTCCGAACCCAGTAAACGCTTGAAACTTTATCCAGGATTATATAAACTGTACGTACATATATTCAAATCAGTTGCGTTCGCTGGGAATTGTTTAGTAACAATGATATATATACATACGTATACACACACACATATATATGTATATATTCATAACCCGCCGATCCTTTAAAGAACCACCACCACCCTTCTGAATTTTCTTAGCATTTCCACTTCTTTCTTCTTTGCAAAGACAGACAAGACATTCAAGAGAAACCGATATACGTAGCGTTAGGCAGAAAGCGAAAGTTTATTGCATCTCGTAATACATTTACCAAAGACGTCGAATTACAAAAACAAAATAATTGAGCACACACAACCAATGATGGAATTGAAATCGTTATTTAATGAAGCAACAAAAAAAAAATGATGAACATGGACTTAATTTTTATACAAATATTATCAGGGTATCGTTTTTACACCGAAACGGAGATGCAATAAATTCTGGTAAATGCCTCGTAGCATTTACAAACAAAAGAAAAACTACAAAATAATAATGTAAAGGCTCTTTTATACGTGGTACAGGCATTCAAATTCATTTATTTTTTATTATTGTATACATACACAAGATTTTTGTATCAAGAAAGAAAATCGAGAGTGATGAAAAAAATATATATGTTATGTTTAATAACAAATAATATGTTTCTTATCCTTATTCTTATCCCAATTATGTCATTTTATTTATGTTCGCTTATATGTTTGTTTATGAATATTATTTTTTTTTGTATACATTCAAGATTACAATTATGAATAGATTACATTTAGGATTAATTTAGAACGGTCTGTAGGCGGTCGGATATTTAGCGAGTAATTGTCGCTTGGTATGTTGAACCAAGAAGTCCCAGCCGAGCTTCTCGTATACTTCAATCAAAGCTTCTTCAATTTCCTTTGTGGATTTCTCGTCATTGATTTTCATCAAATACTTGGCCATTCGTCCATAATTCTTATTTACTCTGGCATGCCAAAGCGCGAAGAAAACTACGTTGCCCTGATAAGTCTTATCGTTTGGATCGACTATTTGAAGCAAGTTCTTCCATACGGCTTGAATCGCATCCAAATCTCGATCCTTCTCCGCTACAGATAATCGGCACAAAGAAATGCCCTTACGACACAGGCAGTCAATTAAGACTGTTTTCTGACGTTCCATTAACCTTTAAATAAATAAAAAAAACATTTAGAATGTAAGGCTTTAAAAACACCGATTAACTATTACAATTTGATTTGGCCGGCGTCCGGTCTCTGATCGCATTTAATCGAATTGTTGATCAGAATCGAATCCTGATTAATGTTTTCAATGACATTATCGCAAATTTCGATTACTTGTTTCAGTTCTTCCAATTTGTTCCTGTTTAGAACTATTTGTTTTCTGGCATCCATCGCCTCCAACGCCTGCAAGTAAGAAGAATGCGTCGGAATGTAATCAGGAAACTCGCCCAGGATCTCATTGTACAGAGCTTCCAACTTGTTCGGCGCGTCTCCTGCAAGAAATTTCATAAATTTAATGCGCGAAATACTTGCACGCGGTTTATTGATTAAAGCAGTTTGTGATAACCTGGTTTCCGAGATCGCGCACAAGCCTCACTTGAAAGCCTTCGTTATTGATTTTCGATAATGATTACCCATGGACATACGGCTTTAACACATGTTTAACCGCAGTGCGGATTTTATTGATATATACCCGTACGCTTATAAGCTTCCATTCTCATTAATCGGAAAATATTATTATTTTATACTTATTAATGTTAACTGTAAAGCGATGAGTAAAAGTGATCGTACCCAATTTTGCAAGCCATGCAACTTTCACGTCCCTAAGAGCATCCAAATATTCATCCCATTTGGTTTTATCTTTGTCGGAGCTCTTGACACTGCTCTTCTTGTTATTTTCACCCAGAACGTACTTCATGGTATAGACATCAGTTTTCTTTCCAAGCTCATCTTTAGCATAGGTCACGGTGCCCGTCAAATAATGAGCCATGTTGTTGTTCTTGGAAGTATACCTAAAACAGCAATATTTAAGGTATTGCACAAAAGATATAGTAGGATCTTATTACTTATCAGTTGGTAAAGGAGCAATGTACAACGGTATTGGTCCACGATTGGATTGTCCTATAGAAGCCTTCTTGCCGTTTGTTATGGCCTGACTGTATGTCTTATAGACATCCATTGTGATATTGCTAGTCATCTTCTGATTCAATAGCAATGGAGCATCTGTTAAACGCTCTAGGTACTCTTTCTTTTCATGACGAACTTGAAATTTGATTACATAATCTCCTTTATCAAGTTTCAGGAAATACTAAAACAAAAACAATATAGGTATGTACCAAACGTAATGCTCCTACATACTTTCTGGTAATAAGCATCGCCGCTTCCTAAATACTGCTTGTTACTATCATATAAAATCCACAATTGTGCTTCAAACTCAGATTCATATAAAACATCACTGAGCATCGGGTAGTTCGGCGACACTTCAGTACCTTTATTCAAATGAAAGTTAAAAGTGGAAATTAATTCGTAGATTTGACGTCCCTTTGGGATAACGTCTCTCTCAGTCAATGGAGAAATTTTTGATTCACTTGGCCTAAAAAGAGAAGGCTTAAATAAAGATATTTTTTGTTCTGTTCAATAGTAACCTTAATATTTGGACTGCATTTTTTAGAATAATGCTTGGAACGATTTCCTCGCCCAGGAGACTAGTGACTTCTACGCAATGAATACCGTCGGATGCAAGCATAGTAATTATTCTTTGGTTTGGTTGAATACCATGGAAAGTGATCGAGTAATTTATGTTCATATTCCCAATGTTGGCCCAATATTTAGCAATTACCACTTCAAGAGTTGCGGAGCTTCGAACTTGGAAACTCAAAACGCTGTCAGAGGTTGCTGATACAGGAATATGTTTGTTCATCTCGAGAGTTTTGCAACTCTGCTTTGGCAAGATATGCATGGTATGTATTATGAATTTTCCATGGTCCTCCTGTTCGCACGCACGTAGTTTGATCACAGCCCACGTAGCAAATTCAGGTACAACGATAAAATTACGTTTAATGGTATTCGCTTCAAAGTAGACATTATTATCTACGAGTGAATACTGTGGTGCATTTATTTCCTTTGGTACAATAACTGTAACTAATATTTTAAATACGGGACCCTTCACGATGCAATTAACATCGTAAGCCTCGATAACTGTTGAGTTGAGCTGATCTAGACCGGTAGTATCAATTTGCACAGAAAATACTCTCGATAGGTTACTTAGGTCTAAATGTTTTGGATGTTGCACGTAGCTAGCTTTACAAACCAGCGCAAGTTTCAAGTTAAAATTAATCTTCATTTGCGGTGTGACGTCCATTGAATCTAGGAAAAACGGTTCCACGCTTACGGAGATTTCGTGTTTCTTCTTGTGATTTTTGTTTCTGATATATATGCCCTTCGCGTTGTCTGGGCCGCAACCTATTTGGAATCTCACGTCTCTCTCGAGAGCATCGTAATGGTTTACGAGCAAATCGAATGACTTCTCTACGTTCAACAAACCGCTACCCTGAGCAAACCTCTCCACTTCGTTCAAGTAAGTCGCGCCGTTCTCCAATGCTCTTTTAATATTGTACGGACTGTACCTGAGAAGACGTTGCTTCATACCGGAAATTAATAAAGCTACGGCACCTGCAACGTGAGGTGCAGCCATTGATGTTCCGTTCATCAACTGCGAATTTCTTAAAGTACAGTTTGGAACTGAAGTTATGGCACCTCCAGGTGCACATACAGTAACCCCCATTCCACCATCAATGGTGGGCCCGCGCGAGGACCATGTATATGGCATGCCTGGCATTTTTTTTCTCATAGCGTATTCCGCCACCATCATGTCAGGGGACACATAAGCACCAACACCTATGATAGTCTCTTGACTTATATCGGGTGGAGTGCCAATGGTACTCAATGCTGGACCATGGTTACCAGCTGACGCCACCCAGGATATACCATACTTATTAACAACTTCATTCATTAAGTCGCCAATCCTCCTGCAATATAACATCTTTGTAAGCGTCTACATACATCACTTTATTTATTTACCCTGTGTTTGACCAGTGTGCGTGTTCACCGTAGCTCATGTTAATAACGTCAACGTTACCCAACTCCATAACTTTAATCATTGCCCTAACTAAAGCCGTTCCAGTTTCCATCGAGTTTAATCTGCCATCGCCAATAGTCAAGGATATAATTTGCGCTCCTGGAGCAACGCCATTCTTTTCTGGTTCATTGGGAAAGTATGCTGAAGCTATGGAGGCAACATGGGTTCCATGGCTTGCTACAATGCAGTGACGTTAAAAATGAATTGTTTAAATTTACAATATACACCTACAATATAGTCCAACAAGCTCCAATGTATTTCCATAATCATAAACATTCATGCTAAAATTTAACTGATCTTGAGGACTCAAAACAGCATATTCATGGGTTATACTATATTCACCAATCAGAGGACATTTTTCCAAATCACCCTCTTCTGTGGTATCAACACAAGCTACCCATTTCACACCATCAAAGAACATAATGCAGTCATAAAAGTTGCCCCAGTCATAAAATTTCTTTTCCACTGTAACTAGATGTTCTACTATTGCCTCAAGATTCTCCTTTTCCAGGCGATTTTCATCAGTTAGAGTTTGTGAATTATTCATTTTAACTTCAAATGCAGACAACTTCCTAATAGCTTCTGCATACACCATTTTGTAAGGTTCATCCCAATTCTTCTCTTTTAACTCATCCTGAACTCTTTCCCTCAATCTTTCAGGGTATAGATCATAAGCATTTTTGATTCCTACTCTGTATGTATTCGAAGGATTTTCCCAGGTTTCTGGTATCTATAGAAAATGTATAATAGTTATGAATTTATTGTTTCCTTCGAATTACCTTCAATTGTCTTCCAGAAAGTCCAGTTACATAGCCTTCCTTGGGTATGACAACATGTGTCATTGTAACATCACCACATCCACTACAATCAAACCTCTCTATTACTTTTATCTTGCCATCTGTTGTTTCCTAAAAATCAATAATGTACACTGATTGGTAAATAGAAGTATTATCAGTAAACATTACTTGAAGGCCTGGTGCACCAGGATCAATACCAGAATCAAAAATGGCAATTGTTGCATCTTTACCATCATATAACTCATACTTAGATAAATATGAGATGATACCTGTCTCTTTCTTAGGCAGAAGACCCCATACAGGGAAATACTCAATTTGGTTTTCCATTCTTTCAAAATGCAAGTCACAGTTATTTACAACTCAAAGCAGATGAAAACTATTAATTAACACTTAACTGCTGCAACTGGTAATAAGGATTACGTCAATTGGAATTAATTAGTAAACACACTTTGGAATAGATTAACTATTATAAATGAATAAATAAGGAAGGGAAGAGCTAATATATGCCAATTGGTTCTAGGAGCGAGGAATGGAAAATATTAGTGAAAATATCGAATATTCGATTGGTATCATTGGCATGACAAGAGTCTAATCTTGCTCACTACTAAGAAAGGCGCACGCATTTATAGCCCAGTGAGGCCAACTTTCCATTCAACTTCAAATTTTCAGTATCATTCTTCAATACTTCATAAAATCAATACCTTTCAAAACCAAATATAACTTATATAATTAATTTAAATTTCTTTTCCTATTTATTCTAATAATACATCGTATTTGCAAAATTATTTTAACAAATGTAAACTTTAAATAAACTAATTATAAGCTTGTTAGTTTTATTTAGTACTTTTTACTTGTTTAAAAGAAATGTTCTCTCATAAAAATAATTAGTTTACAATATATATATTTTATTAAACTTTAGTTTTTCTATAATTATTTCTTAAAAAAATATGTATTTGTTCCATGTATTTTCTTGTATTCATTTTGTTTTATATTTACAAAAACAATCATATGATGAAAAAAGCTTTGGTAAATGTTGAATTTGGTAAATCTTAATCGTAAGTTATGCAATATCATAAATGATGCATAACATTGTGAAGGTGATATTTGTTTGCATTTTAATATGGCAATCCTGCATGCGTGTGGATGGGTACGAGGGAATGGGTATGGGTGCGTTTCAATACAATCGTATTCGCTTCTTCACGACGCATTGGTGGCCATCATTATGTTGGTATTGCCGACAGCATTCAAACAATAACAAACATATGAAAACAACTGCAAAATGTCAAAGATGAACTCGACGAGTTTGTATGTAACAACAAATCAAATAGTACTAAAGAGCAATCCGGATATACCATCGACATGGCAAGATTTGTATCGACTGCTACCCTACCTCCGGAACTCGCTATGCTGTGTAGTGTGCTGCAACTTACTAATAAACCCTCTAACCCCAACAACAGGCAAGTGTCAACACCACCTCTGCAACAAATGCAAAGGTGGTAAAAAGAAAATAAAACCTGCGTGTGTCTGGTGCAAAGAATGTTTGTCTTACACAGAGAATAAGCAGCTCCGCACATTACTTCAGTGTTACAAAAAGATGTGCGTTTTCCTGCTGAACTCAAACATTTACAAGAACTTAATTGAAGCATCCAAAGTGCCTTCAATTGGCGTGGAAAGGGGCGCTGGTAATTTATTGATATTAATTAAAGAGGGTGCTATGTTCCAGGATCATTATGAATGCAATGTTGGACTTAGCAAAGACGTTTACAGCATTTTACCATGTGTTTACACAAACTCGTCAACACAAACGTTGCAGAAATGTCAGATCATTGAGGGCAAAAAGAATATTATTATTAATCCGAAGAACACTAATGGCACACCAGTATATTCAGTGATGTATGCTGGGACTGGCAATAAAATCACAATTAAGAGAAAACCAAAAGATCACTTGGAGAAACAGCAAGCTCTCAAAAAAGATAGTAGTGAAAAAGCAGTATTTAAGAAGCCCCCAAGTAAATGTGTTGTTAAACAGAGAAAGGGCTGCCGGTGTGGAAATGCAACAGCTACCCCTGGCAAGCTTACTTGCTGTGGCCAAAGGTGTCCATGTTATGTTGACAGTAAAGCCTGTGTTGAATGTAAATGCAGAGGCTGCCGGAACCCTCACACCCCAGATGGAAACAAAGTATTTAAGTTCAACAGATTTTTTTCTTACTATACTAATTCTCATTTTCATTTTAGGTGATAAATTTACCCCATGTTATAAACCAGTATAAGGAGCAACAATCTAAACCAATCCAACAGATACAAACAATAAGCAGTAGAGAAATACCTGTACTGCAGCATGTCAAAATTGAACTCGACGCCAATCTGACAATAGAACAATTAAATGAACACCTGAAATTACAAGGTAATCTAGACATATATAAATGTAGACTATTGATATTGACTGTGGCTTTTGTTACATGGCAGTGTATGAATCATACTCAAAAATCCCTCAAACATTACCTCATACCTTCCTCATGAATACCAAGCGAGAGGATGAGGATGAAGAAATTACTGTGGATGTCTGACCAAATCCCAGTAATGTAATGGTGTATACAATAATGCCTTACTCTAATGGAAAGCGAGCTGGATGATGATTGTGAGCCTAGCCAAAGAAGTTTCGATTTTTTGTGTAAAATAATGAAAAGAGGGTACGACGATGTGCAGTATTATTTAGTACTGTGTTTTTGTACATTATTTATTAAAGATGGATTGATTAACAATGTTGAGATGAGTAATCATTTTCATTCTGTGGCTCCATCCCATCCCAACATGGCTGTACCTTAACTTGTGAAGTTCACGGATTGGCGGCGCCACCAAATCAACAAATTCACTTTCATTACGCCCATATTACTAGATATTGATACTTAGATTTCCTATTTCATTCATTTTATGCGCATGACGTAACCTGGTGAGTAGTATTTACGCACCTGAAAATTCATAATTTTATTTATTTTTATTAATTATACTTTTATAACGTGAGTGAAATTTTAAATCAAGAAAATTAATTATTATATTTTGTACTATATTATTTTATAATTATCATTAAAATGTAAATATGTGAAAAATATATCAGTATTTTACAAATACACAAATTTTGTCCATGTTACAATTACCATATATGTTTATTTAAATACCTCAAAAATATAAATTTTGCTGTTTGAAAATAATATAAAAAAAGATTTTCATTTAATGAATGTTAATAAAGCAATCTGGCAAAAGCAAATAATAGTTTCATAAAAATTTACCTAAGAGTTATAAGACTATGAGTATTGTGGAGAGTGAAAGTCACAAACGACATGCGCAATAATATACATCCTATATTAGTACCATGCATTACGCCAGTCTCACTATTTTTAGAGGTCAAAACTCTGTGAACTTTGCAGTTTACCGAGAACACACGTTGTTTGCACAAATACGGGAATCCTTCAGAGCAACGGTCCCATTCATCTCACACCATGCCGCCAGCCGTAGCAGAACCGAAATTCGCTGAAGAATCTTCTGAAGCCGTTGGTATAAATGCCGTACTTCTCGGTCCTCCGGGATCTGGAAAAGGGACGCAGGTTAGATTATTGTTACATAATTTTCGCTATTGTTATTCAAATTGTTCATGTTTCTGCAGGCTCCCCTTTTGAAAGAGAAGTACTGTGTTTGTCATTTATCCACTGGAGATATGCTCAGGGCGGAAATCGCCTCAGGCTCTACCTTGGGTGCCAAACTGAAGAAGGTCATGGATGAAGGAAAACTAGTCAGTGATGAGCTTGTTGTGAACATGATAGATAATAACTTGGATAAACCAGAATGCAAGAATGGATTTTTGCTTGACGGATTCCCAAGGACTGTAGTCCAAGCCCAAAAGGTATAGTGTTATAAATATAATTAATTACATAATGTAAATCAGTCATTTTAGCTGGATGAGTTGTTGGATAAAAGACATACAACTTTGGATGCTGTCATTGAGTTTGGAATTGAGGATAGTTTGTTGGTACGCAGAATCACTGGCAGGATGATCCATCCAGCTAGTGGTAGATCTTACCATGACGAGTTCCATCCTCCCAAGAGAGCAATGATTGATGACATTACTGGAGAGCCTCTGATTAGGCGTTCTGATGACAATATTGAAGCCCTGAAAAAGCGTTTGCAGGGATATCATAATCAAACTCGCCCCCTTGTGGATTATTACCAACTTAGGGGCATCCATCATAGGGTTGACGCGTCTCAAGCCGCCACAAACGTCTTCCGCAACATAGACAGCATTTTCCTTCGCTCCAACACGAAGAGGGCATCAATGTTGTGACCATAAGCACATCAAAATCCAGAAAACAATATTACTAATTCGCAATTTTATTAAATCTTTTCCATTCCGGTGTCTGCTAACATATCAAATAATGATAAATCAATGTGAAGTTGAAGATTAGTATAATAAAAGATGTAAATACAATACATTCAATATTCATTTATTTTTTTGTTTGTTTTGTAAATGGAATTATTGCAATTGGAAAGATAAGATTAAAGTGATTTAAATAATACTTTTTGATATTTATTTTTTTTCTACCAATAAAAAACTTAGATTAGTAACTGTTTGTTATGTATGTGGAGTACTTGATTGCGTGATGAATATTTCCAATGTAACGAATTTATCTAAAAACGTTCGACAGCTCGGCGTGTGCGTTACTTTTTTCGTAATGAACTAGTCGTGCTTACTGAAACTTTAATTTAGTTGCAGTAATATACATTTTTTAGTTCATAAAGTTTTGTTTTAGCACAGCGCGCTAGTGTTTTATCATTTCGTTCTGAAACAGTTATTCCGAAAACAACTGAATAACCATGAAACATTGATCGCGGTAATCGCAAGCCATAAACACAAAAAATAATAATCGCGATAGGCAGGTATGTAAATAATTGATAGTTTAATATTTCAATGTATTTGTTTTGTAACGCAACAATGGTCATTTTTTTAAAATTGTCTTTGTTACTAAGAGTTCCACATATGGGCCGATGACAAATCAATTTGTAACAAATTCTCAAACATCTCGGGATTATAGATAAAGAGATTAATACAAAGATAACTATATAGGAAAATTACATAATTATTTGAATCTTTGCGAAGTTGCGTGTGCGACCTTGATAATGAAGATGCCTTCACGGCCGCTCGCGGTGGTGATTCATTCGGAGCTCTGTTTACCTTTCAAACATAGGTGTTAAATATAACAACTTTCAGTGGATGTAGATCGCATAACATTTTATTCCTAATTTGGCAGTGTGAATAGACGTTGTAATCATCACAATAATAACATCAGTTTTCAAGGTTTCGGGTATAAATGTCAACACATCTAGGAATCGGGGATGTTATATTGAAATAAGCGGATAAATGAATAATAACCTGCGAACTGGGGGGGATTTCCCTGTATTGGGCGTCAGTTGTGAATATGAAACAAACGAAATCATTTATTTATTCATATTTTAACAGTCACAATCAATAATAGTTGGGAACAATTACTAGATACATTTTAGGAGCAAAGATGGGAGCACGATGGGACAAGTTTATGCTCCTAATGTGGAAAAACTGGATTCTGCAGCTAAGACATCCAGTGCAAACCCTCTTTGAGATTCTCGTGCCAGTGTTCTTCTGCTCAGTGCTAGTTTTGGTTCGGAGTCTGGTTGATAGCACTAAAGAGGAACAAATTGTGTACAAAGAATACAAACCAGAGAATTGGCCGTAAGTTGATTTCAGTCTTTACAAACATTTGTATTAATTATCATTAACAGTATCTCAGATAAATATGATATATTATATTCACCAAATACTACAATATATAATGATATCATGGTGAATCATGCAAATTTTTCATTCGGAAATTCATTAACTGGCTACCCTGATCGACAGACTTTAGATTTGCAACTGAACAATGCTATTAATAAAATTGGCATTGCTTTCTCAGATGTTGTAAGTGAAGATGCAGCATTACCAAAAAAAATTGAATTTACTTTAAGGTAATCAAATTATATTTAAACAATTATATATAAAGTTTAATCATTTAATAGATTCCCAGCAGAAACTAAATCTACAAATCCCATTGTCATAGAAAATTGGAGGACGAATTTGTTGTTTCCTGTTATTCAGATGGCTGGACCAAGAGATTCACATTTACCTTATACTGCTAAACCTGGTATAAGATTCTTAATTAAACTTAATAGCTTAAATAATCACTGAATCTCTTTAGCATATTATTTGGAGGGTTTTTTGACCATTCAAAATGAAGTAAATCGCGCGATACTGGGTCACTTAGGCCAGGATGTCAGTAGTCAGGCTGTATTAATGAGCAGATTTCCGTATCCGGAATATTACAGCGATATGTTGTTGTCGGTTCTCCAGAAAATGATTGGACTTATAATTGTGTTGGCGTTTGTTTATACAAGTATAAGTACTATTAAAGTAATAACAGCGGAGAAGGAGAAACAGTTGAAGGTATAGAAACGTTCGGATTTATTGTTTTTCTTTATCCAACTATGCATGTGCATGTTTATTATTTTTAGGAATCTATGAAAATTATGGGATTGCCCAATTGGTTGCATTGGACTGCTTGGTTTATGAAATCGCTATCTTTTATGTTAATATCGATAGTTTTGATGGTATTTTTATTGAAAGCGAAATTTTGGTACGCTGACGAGGTGGAAGCAGTGTTTCCCAAAAGTGATATCTTTCTAATGTTCATCTTCCTTTTGCTGTATAGCTGTTCCATCATAACATTATGCTTTTCTATTAGCGTATTTTTCACCAAAGGTTTTTATAACATTCTCTGTTTTCCGTCACTCTTATATTAACACTATGGACTTTAGCAAATATGGCCGCTGGTATTGGTGGAGTCATGTTTTTCCTTTTCCTAGTGCCTTTCTCACTCTTACAAAACCATTATGAAGATTTGTCACTCTCTGAAAAATTGTTGGCATCTTTAATGTCCAATAGCGCAATGGCTTATGGTTTCCAAATAATATGCATGTTTGAAAGTACTGAAGAAGGTATATATAATGTTTGTAAAATTATACGAAACCTATAGAAACATTGAACGTTTTTAGGTCTGCAATGGAACAATGTGTGGAGTTCTGTAACACCTGATGATACTTTGGTAATGGGTCATATCTTTGTGATGCTTATCATCGATTCAATTATTTATTTCCTGATTGCTATATATGTGGAAGCCGTATTCCCGGGCAAGTACGGCGTGCCTAAGAAATGGAACTTCATATTTACTTGTTTAAGCCGCGATACTGCTAAAGTTCAAGTTGAAAATGGTGAAAGTATTGAACCGAAATCAGACACATATGAACGAGAGCCGAACATGAAAGCTGGCATTGAAATAAAACATTTATCCAAAGTGTACGCCAACAAGAAAGTTGCAGTACAAGACTTGTCTCTGAACATGTTTGAAGATCAAATAACAGTATTGCTGGGCCACAACGGCGCTGGTAAAACCACGACGATGTCTATGCTCACCGGCATGTTTCCACCAACATCTGGAACTTCTGTTATAAACGGATACGACATCTGTAAGGAAATAAACAATGTTAGATCTAGTCTAGGTTTATGCCCTCAACACAATATCCTGTTTGATGAATTGACGGTAAGTGAACACATCTACTTCTACAGCAAATTGAAGGGCATGGATAAGAAGGACGTACAGCAAGAAATAGATCAGTACGTTGAATTACTAGAACTGAAAGATAAGGTAATAAGATGAAATTAATAATCCAATAGCTTTCTACGTTGTTTTAAAATCAACAGAGGAATAAAAAATCTTGTACATTATCTGGCGGTATGAAGAGGAAGTTGTCAGTGGCTGTGGCGTTCTGCGGGAATAGTAAGGTAGTTATGTTGGATGAACCTACAGCTGGTATGGATCCGGCAGCTAGACGCGCTCTTTGGGAATTGGTTGAGTCCCAAAAGAAAGGTTTGCCATTTCCTTCGTTTACACCTTTGCTATATTAATTTATCATTTATATTCGTAAGGACGCACTATCATGTTAACAACGCATTTTATGGACGAAGCCGATTTACTTGGCGACCGAATTGCTATAATGGCTGGAGGAAAGCTGCAGTGCTGCGGTTCCAGTTTCTTTTTGAAGAAGAAATATGGCGCTGGATATCATTTGGTCATGGATAAATCACCGAATTGCGATATAAATGATATTACAAACATTCTTAAAGCTCATATACCAAACATAAAAATAGAAAGCAATGTTGGTTCCGAGCTGACTTTCTTGTTGAACGAAGAGGACTCCGCAGTTTTCCAAGATATGTTGAAGGACATCGAGCGCGAATCTGAAGCATTGGGAATCAGGAGTTACGGCATTTCACTGACCACCTTGGAAGAAGTCTTTATGAAGCACGTGGGAATAATTGTAGAAATAAATTAGCTAATTGATGCTGCTATTTTAGAGTTGGCGCGGATTTTGGACATTCGACTCATAATTCGGAGACTAGAGTGGAGCAAACTCTTGAAAGCAGGATCGAATTGGACAGGCACAATTCCGAGATACAACGTGAGAATAATTATTTTAGATTTTGATTGTACATTATTTTACTTTTTTTGTCAGTGGATATTGGAATGCGACCTACATTGTTGGGATTTGACTTATACTTGAATCATTTCAAGGCTATGTTTTTTAAACGTTTCTTGATTACTGTAAGGTCCTGGGCCTTCTTTGTAGTTCAAATGTTGATACCAATTTTGCTGTTAACCTTTGCCATATTCTCTGGAAGAAATTCTGGTGTTAAAGATTTACCAGCTATGAGAATTTCTTTGGATTCTTACAACAAACCGGTCACTGTGCTCGGTTCCAGTAACGCTGATAATGAATTATATAAATACGCAAAGAAATGGTTGGCTGATGATGGGAAGAGTCTATTGGATATAGGAAGTGACAACATGGTTAACAAAATGTTGGAAATTGTTAGTTTCATTCTTTATTTGTAACTTAAGTTTATCTAAAATATTTCTTTTGCAGACAAAGACAGACAAAGCAGCTGTTCGCATGCATTATTTGCTTGGAGCTGAATTTCGAGAGAATTCTTTGTGCATGTATTTTAATAACGATCCATACCACACACCACCATTAGCTCTTCAATTTGCGTGGAACATTATCTTGAAACAAAAGTTCCCCGATTATGAAATTAGCGTAATAAATGCACCGATGCCATTCAAAGTGTCATCACTTGTGAGGATACTCTTTAGTTTTTAGTTATATAATCTAATTGCTTCTTTTCTAGCTTCAAATACTCCAACAGGGTAACAACATGGGTTTCCAGTTGGCTGTTAACATTGGATTTTGCATGGCTTTCATATCGGCCTTCTATATATTGTTTTATATTCGCGAAAGAATTTGCAAGATCAAACATTTACAGATAGTTTCTGGCGTAAACATTCACATTTTCTGGATTGTCTCCTTCTTGTGGGATTGCTTGACTTATATAATAACTGTGATTTGTTTAATTGTCACATTAGTATGCTTCCAAGAAGACGGATTCAAGAGTTCGGCTGACATCGGCAGGCTAATCATCATTTTAACATATTTCGGATTCGCAATGTTACCGCTTATTTACCTCATGTCATTTATCTTTAAAATGCCCTCTTCTGGATTTATTAGGGTTATACTATTCACCATGGTACTAGGGACATTTGCTTTCATGGTCGTCGAGATTCTATCTGTTGAAGCATTCGACCTTACACATATTGCTAATATTTTGGATTGGATATTACTATTCGTACCGCACTACTCTTTGTCTACAGGAATCAGAAATGTGAATGTTGAATATATGCGTTATAGTAACTGCAAGAAAGTGGTTGATGTATGCGTTAAAATGTCTGGGAACATCTCGACTGAAGACATGTGCTGGAGATTGGTTTGCCTTGCGCAAGAAAAGCAATGCTGCAGTAAGTTTAAGCCTAAGTTGAACTTGTTATGTAGTTAATAATTATTTTTAGGAAAAACGGAAAATTATTACCAGTGGGAAAAGCCCGGAATCTTGAGGAATATCATAATATCAATGGGTGTTGGTATTTTGATGTTCGTTATTTTATTCCTAAAGGAGACTAGGGTGTTTACTATGATAAAGTACGCTTTTATAAAGAAAAGCACGAATGTGGAATTTCCAGAATCGGAGTATGACTCTGATGTTTACGCGGAAAAGACTAAGATTGAGGCCATGGCAGAATATGAAATGCGAGAGCAGTCATTGGTTTTGAAGGATGTAACCAAATATTATAAAAATTTTCTGGCTGTTAATGGTATATGCCTAGGTGTGAATCGTTTTGAATGCTTTGGACTGTTAGGCGTAAATGGAGCTGGAAAAACGAGCACATTCAAAATGATCACCGGCGATACTAGTATATCATACGGCGATGTTTTTGTGAACGGCTTGGACTTGAAGAAGAACATGAAGAAGGTCAACAAAGTTATTGGATATTGCCCACAGTTTGATGCACTATTTGATGACCTCACAGCCAAAGAGACTATAAAGATGTTTTGTCTTCTTCGTGGTTTCCCGATGAATGACTGTTCCTCCGTTGCTGTGAAGCTGTCGAAGGACTTTGATTTTACCGATCATTTAAATAAGAAAGTAAGAGAACTTAGTGGTGGTAACAAGCGGAAACTTAGCACCGCGTTAGCAATCATAGGTGATCCTCCAATTTTATACCTCGACGAACCAACAACAGGTAATATTTTATGCTATTATTATATCATTGTTTCCGGAATGCGGGCATAAGGCCAATAATGCGTTCAAATATATGATACATTTTTACTTTTAGGAATGGATCCTGCTACTAAAAGGTACCTGTGGGACACCTTGTGCAAACTACGTGACAGTGGAAAATGCCTGATATTGACATCACATAGTATGGAAGAATGCGAAGCTCTTTGTACACGTTTGGCCATCATGGTTAATGGACAGTTCAAGTGTCTTGGTTCCACCCAACATTTGAAAAACAAATTTTCTCAGGGTTATACGTTGATCTTAAAGTTGAGAAAGCCGGGATCCGCAGCCGCTGTTCGATCGACTATAAGTAATACTAATATCGAAGAGTTCATAACCAAAAAATTCCCGGGAGCAGTTATCCGGGAACATCACCAAGAGCTGATTACTTTCTATATCCCAAGCACCAAGTTGCCCTGGTCGGATATGTTCGGCATCATGGAAAGTGCCAAATTCGAGCTGAACATTGAAGATTATTCAATAGGCCAAACTAGTTTGGAACAGGTGTTCCTTCAATTCACCAAAATGCAAAATTAATGATAGTATTGACTAATCAAATAAAAAAATAGTGAATTAGATAAATTAATAAAGTCATATATTCTACAACATCGTTCTGATTCCTTCTTTCATTGATTTTTGAAATTCTTGAGCGTTTGAAATTCCCGGGCACAAATTTCAGACCTATTTTAGCATCTTTGCGCAGACTATCCGCAACACTGATGGCTATCCCCTCCATCAGTGAAAGATTCCTTATGGAAATTTCCTAAACTCGTAGAAATTGCAGATAAACGAGATTTAATGATAGTGGAAACGTGGGTTGAGCAATAGATCAATAGGAAAGGGAAAAAAAAGTTGGTGGAAGTTCATGGTTGATTGCAAGTTGCGTGCGCGATTTACGTTTGCAATGCAATATTGAATGAAGGACATCCATACGTCACACTCGCTTTTATCAATTTCAATTCAACTATGACTATTAACGCGCGCGTGACGTTGATTTAGGGGGAAATGGAAAGGAATTAACATGTCTGAAACATCCTAGAAAACCTATCTTCCTCAGTGTTAGTTAATTCTTAGTTAACAGTTTTAGTAAAGCAACAATAGTTAAATTAATTAACAATAATGGAAGGAACGGACTCCTCGTGATTAACGTAAGTACGACATTGCCAATATAAAATTCGCATGCCAAAAAAAAATTACATAACCTTTTAACGACACTCCTATGCGAATAATACTATTTTGGGAAACACATGGTAAGCTATTATTAAAAGCAGAAGTGTTGTTCGTCGGGAAAATAAGGCGCATTTGTAGGTGTAGTGTCTATGAATGCATTTGTGTTCATTCAAGAATTCATGATTTTTGTGTATTTCCAGGACTTTAGAAAATGTATGTTTTCCGGAAACGCCAGCAATAATACAGAAGCAACAATGAAAAATCACACAAGCAAGAATAATTACAATAGCAGCCTCAGCCTGTTCAACCACATCAAATATGAGCACTTGCTCGCAGGGATATCTGGTGGTGCAATTTCCACCCTAATTTTGCACCCGTTAGATCTAATGAAGATCAGGTTCGCAGGTAGAAGTCCAAATCCATTACATTTATTGCATTTAAAGCTGTGTTTATTCTGTTTTGTTTGTTTTCATTTAGTGAGTGATGGAAGATCTGCAGTGCCACAATATAGCAGTCTGACAAGTGCATTTTACACAATACTTAAGCAGGAAGGGGTCAAGGGTCTTTATAGAGGCGTTGCACCGAATGTTTGGGGTTCTGGAAGTGCCTGGGGCTGCTACTTCTTGTTGTAAGTAGTTCTATTTTATGGCAGGATCTTGATACGAGATTATCTGAAACAGTTGCAAGATGCCTTTGCTTTAAATTCAAAATCAAAGAAAACAGACTAGGCATAGTGCCTTATTTCCATTTAGTTATAATTCAATAAAGACCTGGATCCAAGCTGGTGACTCAGAGAAACCCCTTGGTGCTACACTACATATGTTAGCTGCTGCAGAGGCTGGCGTACTCACATTACTCATTACAAATCCAATTTGGGTTGTGAAAACCCGTCTATGTCTACAATATGGCTCTGAAAATAAGGCTGTGAATAGTAATTATTATAAGGGTATGACAGATGCTCTGGTCAAAATATACCGCGCAGAAGGTGTTCGGGGATTATACAGGGTAATTATGAAGCATTTTAATAAATTGAATAGTTTATAAATGAATTTGTAATTTATAGGGTTTCATACCAGGGATGTTCGGCGTGAGTCATGGAGCTTTACAATTTATGACCTACGAAGAAATGAAAACCTTCTACAATCAATACAGATCTCTGCCATTCGATAGTAAATTGGTATGTAAAGAAAATATATTTGCCACATTAAACCTAATGCACATTGAAATTTCAGACTACAACTGAATATTTATGTTTCGCCGCAATTTCCAAATTGGTGGCAGCTGCTGCAACATATCCATACCAAGTGATTAGGGCTAGGTTGCAGGATCAGCACAATAGCTACAAGGGCACTTGGGATTGCATAGTTAAGACGTTTAAGTTCGAAGGGATGAGAGGTTTCTACAAGGGGTGTGCACCTTATTTATTACATGTCACACCTAATATTTGTCTAGTCATGCTAATTTATGAAAAGTTCACTAATAAGTAAAGATCCACTAGACGAGGATAACGTTTAAATAAATAGTATTAAAGCAAACAAAATATAAAAAAATAATATATATATAATAAGTGTTGTAGTAGAAAGCAAAAAGTACTTATATTCGCAACACTATTACATTTTTTTACTGAATTTAGTTTATACATTCGAAGCAATCAAAAGCTATATTGGCATTAACACTTGTAGGATTCTCTTAAATCACTTCACAAGAAACTTCTTTGAAATGTATTTTATTTTTGAAATTTAATGTGGACATGTCAGAACGCAATAAATAAATGGATCAATAAATATTATATAATGACTCTTTACTCCTTCATTCTTCACGAATGAAAAATTTAATGGTGTTCTTTTTTTATAATAAGAGTGCAAATTTTATTTGTATTCAAAATAATCGAAGAGACAAAAATATTTATATTAAGGAACAAATGGTACAAAGATTTTCCAGAAACTGTGTTGTCAATTGGTGCACACATAAGAGTATTGCGAAAACCACCTTACTGAAACTAGCGGGGTATTATATTACAGGAAACGTTTATTTATATATATGACGTATATATTGTACGTTTCTCTTCCAACTATATTTTTCAACAAATTCTTTAAAAATTATATAATATTGGGAAAAAAATAATAATCAACGTAACTCTAAACAATTTGGCACCTCGGGTCATGAACTCTGCACTGTATCCGTGCGAGCACCTAAACTCTTTACAAAGAATGTAAAAGTACAATAAAACAAATAATCTCAATGGTATTTTAAAAAGCGTATTTCCCCATCACGGATCAGAAGAGAGGTCCAGGTGTATACTAAGGTAAATAATAATTGATAAAAAATAAAGAAAACAAAGAAACTCCCTTATTTCTTTACCTCCATAACCATATCTGTTGCAATATGCATACTAGAATAATTCTTACTAAATAAGCTTTTACTTTTGAAGAACAAATAAAAAGGAAAATATGTTTTTGATTAAGTATTGGATCTGAAACGAGTATAAAGTAATAATACTAAGATTATTCGAGGAAGTAACATTCAACATAAAAAAAACTAAGAAAACAAACGAAGTAGTGCCTGTGTAAAGTGATGATGTAAGTTATCTTTTGTGCTATTAGGTAAATATTTAAGGTAAGGCTGCATTTGGGTAGATAATATAAACATGCATATAAATGTATGTTTATATGTAAATTCAGGGTCTTGTGCAGATCATGTAGTACAAGAACATCGATTGCAGGACGAAGAGTACGCAGAGGACCGTAAGTTGTTCCCGTCCGAATTGTAGATTGGGCTTCTGCTTAGCATGTGCTAGGATAATTTGTTGTAACTCCCCAGATACCTGCTCGATTTTCTGGTTTTGTTCATTCACACTTTTTTCAACGTTCTCGATTGCTTGTATGAATCTGAAAAGGATATAGGATTAATGAATGATGGTCAAAGAACATCTATCAATCTTACTTGGTGTTATTGCACGTAGTTTTACGGCCAGATTGCGTGGAGTCCGAGTGGTACTCCTCCGATTCGCTACCAGTATCGTCGTTGGCATCGATGTCAGAGGATATCTGCTTTGCTGCGATCTTCCTCTTCGCTCCTTTTAACGAGCGACTCTCGCTCTGTAATTCCAAGAAAATAAATAAATAGTACATATTTGAAATTGCTGGTTATGCCCAAACACAATACCGTTGCGTGTTCAACACTAACAATGCTAGATGATCGAATCATTGGAGTGGCGTGCTTCGTGCGCGTACTGATTACGTAGTTGTGCTCGTACTGATACAAATCATTCCTAGGATCCCAGGGCCGCAAATCGGAGAACTTGTAGACCCATTGTCCGGATTTCAAATCTTGCTGGAAATGGGTAGGCTGCCAATCCTCGCATTTAGCCTTACGTTCTTTGCACAGAGCTAACAACATCGATTATTTATAGCCCCCACCTAGGTGACATTTTAAAACAAACCTCTTTGGACTTCTTCCAGCGAAGTCTTTTCCTCGGTAGCTGCGTTCATATCATCCCTCAGTATAGCTGCAGAGACATGCTGCCACAACCGCTCAGACTCGTTTTCTTCCTGCTGATCCAATGGCACAGTGTATCGTTTCAAACGGCTCTTCCTAACCGTACTCCCTGAGGCATTCCAAAATATCTTCTGCTCCTAAATCAATGATACCAGTAGGTTATCCTTACTATAAGACATTTGATGCATACCCCAGTTCGCCTATCTTTGATAGTTATAACACCATCCCAGTATCCTTCAATTGTGGCAAGAGTCTCCTTCCCTAATTTTAAGCGTCCCGTAATGCAGTTTGTTTGCTCAACCCCACCAAGGAAAGGCTAATCAGGAAATCACTTATTCATTGAACATCGATTTTGACAATGAATTATTCAATACTTACTTTCAACTTAAATTCTATTTCTGTATGGTAGCCTGTTTTCTCGCATTCAATAGTTACTTTACCACCCAATTCCATGCTCAGTGTGCCCATTAGGATACCTTTGCAATGTGCATATGGTACTGTCAGTGTATAATTCTCTCCGCGTGGCATCAATGTTAAAATAGCAATGCCGTCCAGAATCGCCGATGTAGAATTTCCATAAAATTTGGACTTGGCGAGTATAGAAGCAGTTATGGAAAATCCCTCCTGTCTATTGCTAACATAAAATGCAGATACCTACAATAATAGAATTAATAGATGAAGATAATGCCGCTACTAAAGTTCTAACAGGTGGATGATGAGAGACTTGTTCGGCAATATAGTAAGTCTTCGAGCCATTTGGGTGTAGCCAATAACAGCGAAAAGCTTCACCTAAAATCGGGTTGTAAGGTTTTTTAAGGCCTTTAGGCTTCTTGTATAATCCGGACAGGTACCATTTCACAACGCTTTTCATCCTGGTGAAAGCGTCGTCCTCTAAAACAACTCTGCAAAGTGAATAATTGAAATATGGATCATGTAAAGGCGGAATCAGTTTACGATGAAAGGATGTCCACGTGGTAGTAAGAATCCGCGAGTTTATCCAAAAATGACCTGGGTTCTAATATGAAAGTAGGTAAGACAACTTTGCTTAAGTCCATCCCTGGTCTAACTTGTTTCACTAAATACCATATCAGTGATTTATGTTCGTCGGCAAGTTCTTCAACCTGTGCGCCAGCCTGGAATGTTTCATTGATTAATTATTGCATAGTCCGTGATAAATCGAATTACTCACATCACCGAACTCCTCCTCCTCGTTGTTCGGTGTGTAAGGAGTCTCTTCAGGTTCTTCATCAACATCTTCATCTTTGACAGACATGTCTGATTCAGAGTCAGTAATTTCACCGTCACCAGTACTTAATTGAGCTCCATTATCTAACTGACTAATATCATCTAAATCTATAAAAATCAATAATATGTGAATTATGCTAAACTAATGCTATCTTGGGGGCGCACAAACCGTGATCAAAATGTTTTTCATAATCTGCTTCAGACCATTGCGTTTCGTGATTTGTACTTCCACTGTGTGACTTATTGCTAACAGATCTAACTAAAGCCGAATCATTTCTAATAGAGATTTCTAAGGCATCTAACCAGCACATTCCAGATTCCTGCGAAGAAGCACGGAATATTGTATGAGAATTTGGAAGTGGTTGTATCACAGCGCCTACAAAATGAATCTTTTTAATAGTCGGTGAACGTATTTTTGATCGAGTATGAATTACCTATGGATTCATTCTCTGGGCCTCTGGGCGCCCAGATTGACAGATCTAAGGGATTATAGAGTTTGAAACAAAAACCATCTTTTTTACTAGGCCTTTCTATAACTTTGCAAGAATTGAGTAGTATTGTGCCAACCCAGTGATTGCTCTAAGAAATATCAATTCAAAATGTTAATCTAGTACAATTACAAGAGATAATATATTACTTTGCACTTTGCGCTTTTGTAAAGTAATAACATGCCTGGCTTTAGGACACACCACAGTTTTGTCCATGATTTCAGGGTGCCTCTAACCTTCAGCCAGTCAGCCAAGACAACTACAGAGGGATCTTTCAGGGAGTTCAGCAATTCATTTGTGACTCTCTTCTTTTCCTTTCGATAGTTCTTCCTTTGAGCTTTGTAAGATTCCTTGCGAGTCAGCTTTGATTGAGGTTCAGCCAGCTAAAAGACAGTTATTGAGGAAACTGCTTGGACATGGGAAGCTGCTTACCTTATCCAAATAGTCAGGGAGTTTTTCAGTGCAAGAGGGTCCTATAAGAAAATGCGATGAGGTTACAAGCAGTGAGAGAATTGTTATTGGGGTGTTCAAACCTGGAGAGGATGGACCAGGACTATTGCTTAGCGAATCACTTGAAGGCAGCTTGGATAGCACATTGAATAAGCCCTTAGCTTTTTTCTCTTCAGAGCTCTTGATGTGGATGGCCCCATCTGACATTGTGAATGCAGCTTGTGGTGAGGACATTTTCTCCATTTCTCTCACTTTCTAATAAATCACCATCAAAACTAGATCAGATCTGTGCGACTCTTCCTTAGCGGATCGTCGTCATTTGCGACGTTACATCTTTCAATGCGCGACTACACCAGCCATATGGAGCGACCGGTCACCAGATCGCAGAAACATTTGCTAATTGAACTGTACTAAATGGAGATGAATAGATATACGCTTGACGCAGAGCTCAATGTACGTTTTCAGACCGGTTTTATAAATTCGTCAGTGGACGCGACAAGGTATTATACCTAAGCATGTCAACAAAATATGTCAGTCCTTGTACATAGCACAATCTTGCTGAATGGGAACTTGATAGCCGGACAATTCACGGTGCGAAAACAACGATGTCCGATGATCCAACTGCAGTCAAAGCAGTAAAACAACAAATTTTGTATCTGTAACACACGAATTACGTTTATAGATTTTCTGCACCGATTATGTAACGCATGCGCCTACGAATTGTTTATAATTATAAACGTAAACATTGCAAACGCGAATTGTCGCGCGGCTTACGTAAGCCAGCTCATTACAAACCCCCGCCACTGACACGACACCACAATGCGACAGCAATCACTGCAAGCCGAGACACGCAAGAAACGTCAACTGTCACAAGTGTCATCTCCAAGAGAATTCAATAAACAAATAAACAAAGTTAGGCAACCAAACATACTCATGTGCAAAACATATCACTAATTTTAAATTTCTTGTATCATTTTTAAAAACTAAATCTAAAATTTAAAAATTTCTATCATATAATATTACAACATAAATAACATATAAACTATATAGATCAAGAGATATATTTTAATCGCTTAATGATATACAAAATAAACTAACTAAATTACAATAGGATATCTGTAACTATTAACTAAACAGTTTTACTAAAATATCCTATGAATAAGTTATATATTGTAAATTGTTCTCTAGGACTTTTGAGCTGATTGATCGTTTAATGAATAAATAACGTTTGCTTTACGAGAATTCACCACCTGATACATTTGATAATATTGAATATTTCAAATTACTTAATAATTCATACATTAAAAACGTTTTTATTTAACGGACGATTAACTTTAATACAAATTGTTTAATTACAAATAAATTTAATTAACTATTAATGTTTTTATTATAATAAAATTCTGTTGTTGTTTATTTATCAGTTTATTTATATTATTATATCATTTATTATTAAATGATAACGACTGAAATTTAATTTTTGTGCAGCGTCTTAAAAAAAACTTATTTAAAACGCATTTCTTGTTTATTCACAAAGAACAACTATTTCGAGTAGGTCAACGAATATTTTTACAGAGGTCAAAAAGATATGCTTATTTTAAGATTCCAAAATGTTTTTCGTAAGCAAAAATAAACGCTTTGTGAAAAACAGTATGAAAACAACGGCAAAGCATAATAACAGTTGAGACTCTAGTATATATTTTTCTTTATAGTTTTTGTACTTTTATAATATAAATTATGTATATTTTTGTAGTACATGAAGATAACAAATATAAATTTGTTGAAATTTAAATGTGATTGACCTACAAATGATAAAAATCTGCATTTTTTGTATTGCTTGAGTAACAGTGTTAATTCAGTATAAGAAGTAATTGTTTGTTATTTTCTAGGCCATTTTTAATTGAAAGAAATGAAATAGAATAGAAATTTTTAGATTTAAATATAATGATTAGATTCAATGCAGGATAATTGATATTTCTTTACATTTGTGGTAATTACCAGTGAAATACTTATCAACCGGATGT
The DNA here is from genome assembly GCA_963457615.1 of Nicrophorus investigator. Taxonomy (NCBI): domain Eukaryota; kingdom Metazoa; phylum Arthropoda; class Insecta; order Coleoptera; family Silphidae; genus Nicrophorus; species Nicrophorus investigator. Next base: position 8,539,304 of record OY735146.1, read on the forward strand.
ACCGTTGTAGAATTGTATTCAATTATCTTGGCTCGTCGGTGTTAGTTCGTACATTCAGAGTACCACGACGAAGTTCGCCGTTGTCGACGCACAGCAAAACCGAGTATTATAATAATACGTGCATATTTTAATTTACCTCTGACCGCATTTGACGAATCTGCTGGATTCCTGTATCCAGAATGACTACAAGTAAGTCTTGAACAAATCATTACAACACTAGGTCAACTTCTTGTGCCAACTCAACCACTTATCGCTAACCAACTGGTGTTATCTAGGCAGCCGCGCTGTGTTATCATTATCACCAGCCACTGGCACAGAAGCCAAGCTACTGCAATTGCATTGTTTCGAAACATCGTACGATTCTATGATCGATGTTTTTCCAGCTCGACATTGAAAGTGCTATTTCAAGGTTAATATAGAATCAATGCTCCTGCGCTCTCATTTATATTATAATCCCGACGATTTAGTCTTCCCTATGAAAAAGAAAATTAATAAAGTCTACAAGGATTTAATAACAGGTGTAACAGCCTACGCTATGCAGTAACACCTAATAACCCTGTACTCTTTAAACCTCGCCAATGAATCATATTCCGGTTTCTTTGCGGCTCTAATCAAGAGACAATATATCAATTAATCGAATGTAGTTCAACTATGGCTCTCGGTGATGTGGGCCAAGGTAAATGATCTGCTAATAACATAATTTAAAGACCCCACTCGCTCGACGCAACGAAATGCGATCATTCAAATAAAATCATTTGAAGGCAACAGCTTTTCAAAATATTTGGACCAATAAGGGAGCGCGTAACATCCGATTGGTTCGCAATCGACGAATCGGAATGAATGTCGCTGAGCCGATCTGAAATTTTGAAATCAAAGAAGTTCCAGCAAACTTTCCAATCACGACCGAACCCTGCCAACAGCAAAATGGACAGTTCACCTTGAAAGTTCGTTATTGACTCGCATGAAAGTCATTCTATCTAATCTTTCATGCAATTTTCATACGAATCCATGGGCAGTGAGCGTCCACTGTTCGAATGAACAACTTCTCGAGGTGCAAGTCGATAGTAATACTTGGAAATGGCTAGTAGACGCGTCTTTGACGGTAACGGCTTTCGGAAGCGGCGCATCTTTGCTGCGGTATAGCTCTATTTTTGACTTTCGTATTCTATTTTTGTTTTAGATAAAAGCAAGGAAGAATGCCTGAGTTTGTATAGGAAGTCGTTGGAGTCGAAAGACATGGACCACGATGGTACACACTTTGATGGAGAGCATCCTCACGTATTCGCCATCTTCGGGGCTTCCGTAAGTTGTTTTTCAGCCTCCTATTCGCGCGAGCATTTTTATCACATACAATATTTACTTTATAAATGTATACATAGTGATAACGAAAATTAAACATCCAAAAATAGCGTACAAATACTACTCTATTCTTTGCGGTTGGATTCATTCATCCATGGCGCGAATTGGGTCAATAAACTCTATAAACTTTTAGGGTGACCTTGCAAGGAAGAAGATTTATCCTACCCTGTGGTGGTTGTTCAGAGATAATTTGCTGCCTACGAATACCGTATTCATAGGCTACGCGAGATCCAGCACCACTGTGCTCGATATCAAGAGCAAGTGCGAGCAGTATATGAATGTGAAGCCCAGCGAAATCGAGAAGTTTGAGCAGTTCTGGAAGATAAATTTCTATGTGGCCGGCTCCTACGATAGAGATTCAGATTTTGAAAGACTCGACAAGGAGATTCGCATGCATGAAACTGGACCGATCGCTAATAGGGTGTTCTATTTAGCCTTACCTCCATCCGTATTCGAAACAGTAACTGTCCACATCCGTGGAAAATGCATGGCCTCTAAGTAATAATTAACAATTTTGTTGTAAAATCCACTAATTAGTCATGATTTCAAGGGGATGGACGAGGGTCATTATAGAGAAGCCTTTCGGCCGCGATTCCGTGACCTCCGAGAAGCTATCCAACCATCTCTCGAATTTATTTACAGAACAACAGATTTACAGAATCGATCATTATTTAGGCAAAGAGATGGTGCAAAACCTGATGACTCTACGGTAATTTCGATGAGAAAATTAAATTATTAATTTTAAATCATTGGGCTTTGTAGATTTGGAAATAGAATATTTTTCCCAATCTGGAACCGGGATAATATTGCTTCCATACAGATTTCCTTTAAAGAACCTTTCGGTACGCAGGGTCGGGGTGGATATTTCGATGAGTTCGGTATTATCAGAGACATCATGCAAAACCACCTGTTGCAAATCCTGACCTTGGTGGCAATGGAGAGACCGGTCAACTGCCATCCAGATTCGATTAGGAATGAGAAAGTTCGCGTTTTGAAGTGCATTGAACCATTGGACACAAAAGATGTGGTTTTAGGACAATACGTTGGAAAACCAAATGGATCTGGGCAGGAGACGTTGGGATATTTGGATGATTCAACTGTGCCAGAGGGATCCGTGACTCCTACCTACGCCTTGGGAGTACTGAAGATTAATAATGAAAGATGGGATGGCGTACCATTTATACTGAAGTGCGGTAAAGCTTTGAACGAGCGCAAAGCTGAAGTTCGAATTCAATTCAAGGAAGTGCCTGGAGATATTTTTGATGGTAAAGCCAAGCGCAACGAACTAGTTATTAGGGTGCAACCTGGTGAAGCTTTATACGTTAAGTTGATGGTAAAAACTCCTGGTAGTCCATTTGATATGGAGGAAACAGAATTGGATCTAACTTATGGTAGCAGATATTCCGTAAGATTATTGTTTTTAATTAATTACGTAGTATTAAACACATAAATTACAGAACGTGAAATTACCCGACGCCTATGAAAGATTAATCCTCGACGTTTTCTGCGGTTCGCAAATGCACTTCGTCAGATCCGATGAACTCAGCGAAGCCTGGAGAATATTCACACCTCTGTTGCACACTATTGAAAACAACAAGGTGCAACCGATTCCTTATACGTAAGTCAATTTTAATCATTTGAACTATTATTACAATTAAAACTAATTAATCGTAAATTTGATTAAAGGTACGGCAGCCGCGGCCCGAAGGAAGCCGATGAACTATTGTCCAGTAACAACTTCACTTACTCAGGTTCCTATAAATGGAAACCAAACTTATAAAAAACCTACCGTCCTGCAGTTAGCTACAACTGTTTTTTTTTTGTAAATAACTTTAATTGATAATATTTATTGAGGTGATTGGGTAAAAAGATTTTGCGGTAGTTATTTTTGTATGTAGATGATACTATTTATTTATTTACACGATTACATTGCTTTATTTAAATAAATAACTGATTTGATTCAATGTGTTTTGTTTCTTTGAAAATTAATAAATTTTTTGAAGATATCGATCTGCAAAATAGAGAACAAAATATGCGTCAGAATCTATCGCATTGCTTCATCCAAAGAATATTTGCACCTCGCTTAAGCTCTGATAGTGCCAGAAGAGAAAAAGAGAAAGAAAACAAAAAAAGAAGTCAGTAGAAGTATTGTAAAAGCATAAAATAATAAAAAGAAAATTATAGATTATTAATCACTAAAAACAGTCCATTAATAAGAGTATAAAGTTAGTAAAGTAGAAGAATGGAATGTTAGAAATACTGTTCAATTAATTTCATCGCAAGACACCCGTTAATCAGTTAAGTGGCAATTAGGCATTCCAATTAAACCAATTAATTTACCAGGTTCTATCAGAATGTACAATATGATCGATGACTCTTTGAACAACATCGGTGCTCGAGTGGTGACCTCCAAGATCTGTAAATATACGCAGTTAATAACGAATCTTGAGAAGCTTTCTGATAAATGGCATACCTGGAGTTTGAACATTATCCTCGCAGATTGTTTTAACGATCGCTTGCTGAATCATGTCTGCGTGTTGCTGGTGACCTAAATGCTCCAACATGTCCACGGATGCGTTCAACATGGCAATTGGGTTGGCGATATTCTTTCCTGCGATCGCTGTGCCGGTGTTACGAGTACCAGGCTCGAAAACGGCATACTAAAAAATATAATTTTATTAATAAATATGTATTTATTAACTGCTAGTTAACTTACATGATCGCCGTAATTTCTTCCGGATAACAAACCGGCACCTCCAATCAAACCGCAGATGACGTTTGATACGATACTACCATACAGATTGGTCATAATCATGACATCGAATTGATGAGGGTTGGAGACAAGCTGCATGCAACAGTTATCAATAATCATGTCATTATGTTCAATCTCAGGGTATTCCTTAGCAATCCTCCTTGAAGTTTCCAAGAACAAACCATCAGACAGTTTCCTGAAAAACAAAATATGTTACATCCATAGATATGGATATTTGCTTCACTTACATGATGTTTGCTTTATGCACAATGGTCACCTTCTTCCTTCCATGCCTCTTAGCATATTCAAAGGCCCACCTGGCTACTCTTTCAGAATTTGATTGAGTTACAATCTTCATGCTTTCCACCACACCATGTACACTCTATAAAATATATTTTTTTTATTAGAGAACAAATTAATAAAATTTCACAAACCTCATGTTCCAGCATGGCATATTCTCCTTCAGTGTTTTGCCGAATTATAACAATATCAATATTACTCTGTCTGCATTTAACACCTGGGTAGGACTTACAGTTCAGCACATTAATAAATAAGTCAAGTTCATTTCTGATGGCTACATTCCTGGATTGAACTTCAGTGTCTTCACTTTTAGTTTCAATGTTACCTGATCATAATAAAATTACTTTTACATTGTTTTCAAAGATTTAACAACAAACCTTTAATGGCAACTCCATTTCTCTTGATGGAGGTGATGGCATGAATCAAGTCATCACTTTCATCAGTGTTTGGGTTAATGTTGATGGTCTCAAAGTCTACTGGAGCTCCAGCATAGCGGAAAACGTCCCTCACATAGGTCATAAGCTCTGGGCCTATGCCACTTCCTGGTAGCATGGTGACTGCATGCCTTCCACCATAAAGAGCCACTGGGATTTTTTGCTAAAGTATAAACAAATTACGATTTGTCAATGAAACTATAATTTAAACATACCTGCTTCTTGACAAGAGGAGACTTGTGCTGGATTTCGAACGCCGATAAATTAGTAGAAGCCTGAAAATCAACGATTGTAGGTTAACATTTAAGTTCGTTAGGTAACAGCTCGGTGAGAGCGCACTACAACCTTGCGGAAAGTTTTTCCCAGTTCCACAGGCCTCTTCATGAAAATCCTGGCTGCCATTATTTGACTACAAAGACACACTTAGCAAGGCGAGAAATAAATTAAATAAACTAAACCGTCGAATAACGTCGAAGGTTAAAAATGTACAAGGCATATGTCAGGCACTCAGCTGACAAACTCCCTGGGCTGGTGCAATTTTTTATTTTGCAATGATACCTATCCTGTTTATATCTGTTGGCAAAACTGATAAAATTTGACCCTTGATACATCTATATCCAAAATGGTACAATCATGGGTAAAATGCCATTATAAATACAATTATTGCTAATAATTTAACTCATTAGTATTATATATATCAAAGAAATGATGTAAAAGAAGTTTACCAATGAAAAATACTACATTGTTACGTAATGAACATAAGTAGTTTTAAAAGTTAAGGCAACCAATTATACAGACTTAATTTAAATTATTTCTTGTAAAAAAGCTAATTATTTTAACTATTATATTATGTTAATTACATAATAATAGTTAAAAATGTAATAAATTGTTTAAAATAACTACTTTATTTACTATTTTAGTTCTCTAAAATGGCGCAAAACTGATTTTAGTTCAGGCATTTTGGCGCTGTTTATTAAGTACATTTAGGCAATAAAATACACATAATTAATTTAAATAATTTTAAACTGAAAAAATAATAATGTGAATTAATTTATGGAACCACATATATAAAATCACACTTAATTTACAGAAACAATAGTTTAATAGTAGATTTACAAGATATATTAAAAAAAATATTTAATATTGTCTCTTAATTTATATTCCTTAGTATGTCTAATACAAGGAGTAAAAATGAAAAGAAACAATATTGTAGAATCTAACTTGTTGTTAGATTTATGGCAGTTGCGCCATCTTTTGATGGAGAGATAGCATATGGTCTTCTGCTACTGGACACCATAGACCATTGCTTGATGGTGAATAAAAAAAATATAAACTGGAGTTTATTTTAAAAAAATGGACCTGGCTTGAATACGTAATGCCCGTATGCTCATTGTGAAGAACAGGTTTAAAATGCGTATGCATATGCACACGCCAACGAAAATACTCAGATTAGGTTACCATTCGGTTGGCTTTATGCAATTGTTGCAAAGGAATATGTAAATCTTAAAGATTTTGATGTTATTTTGAAGATGATGAATTTTAAATGATTTCATGATTTCCGAGTGAAAATTTGGTTATGGCTGTTAGCGACTGGTAATTGGTTGCTGCCGCCGCTAAGCCGTATTAAGTCGCTAGGGGATGGACTAGTATTTTAATTACCACCCCCTATTTCCGCTGCTACCCCAGCGCGCGCTTTCCGTAACAATGCTGCCACGAGATTGGGAGGTGATCAATATAGCCTGGGCGAGGTGCGATCGAAAAGTCGAAAACTCCATCCACCTGTGGATCATAGATCTACGGAAAGTCCTTCCTTTCTTATCCGATAGCGCACATAGCAATTTATTCTTTTTGGTCAATGAACTCCACGTATCTCACGCATCTCCGGGCCAATTCGGAAAATGATCCGGCTGTTATGTAACCTCCGGCAACAGGGAGGGAGGTGACCAGAAGGTGGTCGGAATAGCATGCATTTGGCTCGGCGTATCGATTGGCGGCGGCTTTTGAATAATTGATCGTGTGAGTCATATGCATGTATGTATGAAGAAACAAACTTCATTATGACGTGATTACGGGACTCGCGGAACACGATTGGTCGGGTTCGCTCCTTAATTAACCCATTCATCCTTACGTCATTCGATTAACCAATCGCAATTTCAAGGAAAAGCGACGCCGAGGGGTGTTTAAAAAAAGAATATTTGTATTATATATATCCAAAAAAAATATATTTATCGAATCAATAAAAAGAATGCTTTGCGTGTATTATTAAAAAATAATAATACGAGAAGGGTAATAATGATCAATGTCAAATTTAAAATTAGACGAAAAAAATGTTTCTGGATCGAATGTGGGTGTATTCGGGAAATTGCGGGGGAAAACCCAAAGGACGTATGTTGTTTCTAAGATGGAACCGTTTTCCAACCGAGACAAATGCTGGACCAGCGCCAAAACTCGGTTTCCGCATTTTATTTCGGTCCGAGGACCGGGGACTGCACGTTATATCCGTAACGGATGCGAAAACCACCTTTTCGGCCATTCATCGTGGTCCATTCTGCCAAATGAAATCGCGAGAGAATCCGCTCTAAAACCGGCCCTGCCGCGGGCGGCGGCACCGGATTTCGCGTATTTCTGTCCCGTTTTCAATGTCAATACCACGCGGATCCCGTTTCACGTTCCTGAAACTAAGATTATCCTGGTACTTCCAGGACCTGTTCCCGTCCGTAAACTGCAACAATTATGCTAGAGCCATGTCCGATTGATCTTGGAACTGCCCGAGGAACTATCCTTCCTTCCCTCTCCAAGGTCTTTGCGTGCTCTTTTTTTTTGTTCATACCTTCTTTTTTGGCCTGGTCATTGACCAGGCCGTACGTGATACGCAACATACCCATTATTTTCATTAGGTGTCCAGACATACGACAAAAGAAATAAATTCATACTCGCGTTGTTTTTCCACGCCAGGCGACGACCGACTGTTTTGTTCTCTATATTCACCTTCGGATTGCATACAGCTACTCTACACCACTCTTAGTCTCAACCATTATTTTGCGAAATAACAGATAATCACTTGTTACGCGAAGATTGTATGGCATTACTGTTGTTTCATCGTGAATATCTTAGATTCGCACAATAGCGCAAGTAACTTACAACCAGATTATCATTCGAAAACTATTTCATTCATTATTTACTTTCAAAAAGTTCAAATTAACAACTCGAAATCCGAGTCTCCCATGGGCAACGTTAGTTCTGACAACAAATTAATTTGAAACACAAAACTTTGATGTAACGATTAACTCCTTCATTTTCAATTAAATTTACTTTCAATGAAACTAACAAATTTTAATGTTAAACTGAAATGGAAATATTCAAATATGTCTGAAAATTAATATTAATATCTGTTATTTATCTAATTTTATTAATTTTGGCGGAACGTACGAAATTACTTGGAATATTTATATTGTTATTTGTTATCATTTAATTTGATTGGAAATAACTCATGTTTATTTAACAATATGTACAAAAGTTTTATTTATTTTATTTAGATCTTAAAAAAATGAAACATGCCAAATGTAAAATAATATTGTTTGTTTCAAGAAAATATGAATATGATTATGATGTCGAATTCCTATCTATGATTAATAATTGAATACCATATGAGTATAAAATCGTTATCGTATTTGGCTGGTTTCGATGCTAAGTTGACTGTATGATTATGGTATAAATAATTGATTTGATAGTGTAATTTTCCATATAATTTTCACGAATATGGTTAAATTATTTCTAATGAAATGCTACTTAACTTTGAAAATTGCTAATAATTATTGAAATGAAATGAAAATGAAATTTTCATTGGATTTGAAAGCAAACTCAAGTGTTGTTTTTAAACGAAAATTGGCTCAAGCTATTATTACATGTTTTATTATTGAGTGAGTGCATTTGTTCGGAAATAGATTTCCGCAGCTGCGAATTATTTAACGGCTTCGGTCGAACGCGACCAGCTTCGAAATTAATTAATTTTGCCTTCATCGGAAATTAATTAATACTGACGATATGCGTGTGTGTATCTGCGCAAATAGTCGACGTTTGCAAAATATTTACTGTCCAATTTCATTGCCAGATGTACGGATGCATTCGTACGCACACGCATGCACATGGATGGTTTAGGGGTCGAAGTTACCCGCATCAAACGTTGATTCAATTCAACAATTTGAAGGCAAATCGATAACACGCAAAATTTAGAATGTCTATTTTCGTTTTGTGTACATCGTTCCGTTTCGTTTTGTACTTGGAACAATCCAATTGATTTTACCATATTTCTCACTATGTATATTTTATTTTTTTATTCGTTTGATTTAGGTGCATCTATTTTCGAAGAAGATATGTTTGTTTTGCTATATCTCATTGATGACGCCTTCACACGTATGCAGCTTCAATAACAAACTTAACTAAACTTTTAAAGTATTCAAGTATCTCAAAAATAATATTGACCATTCTGAAATTATAACTATCCCTAAATTTGGTAAACTAAATTATTTACTCATAAATTATGTTTTAGATTTACATTCATTGCATTTATTTAATTTAATTAGAAAAACTGGGTCACAATTCAATATTGAATCAAGTTTTCTTTGAAAACTTTGTTTCGTTTCTTTTCAAAGTCAAATCACCTCGGTCACGTTATTTTATAATAGGTTAAAGTTGAACAGCCTACTAAAATTATATATATATATTATTATATATTATTTTAAATATTCAGTTAATAAATATTGTTATTATTGTACATTATTTAATATAATTTGTGCAATTGTTTTCTGAATAATAAAAAAGTGAAAATAATAAAAAAATACGGTATAATGAAATGTCGTTTTTTTTTCTGTTTGTTCTTTACGTTATTCTTCGTGTGGTTCTACCTTTTTCCCCACGGTAGTTCGAGTTTTTCATTTCGAGATCGATATTACCTGAGGCTAGTCATAGTTTTCGAGTACCGACATCACGGCGACAGCTTTAATAATTCCCATCGTTTCTTGGAGACCAGTATCCGGTTATGGTTTTATAGACCTTATCTTGCATCGCTATCATATTCACCGTGAAATCAGTTCTCTGGTCATCCGTCAAGTCACGTCTGTAGAACTATGGGTCATATTTCCGATGGGAAGCGAGAAAAATGCTAACATCTAAATTGATTGCACATTCATTAGCGGGGTGTTAAAAAAAGAATGAAAAACCTTGGAGCGCATTGCGAAAATTCAAGGATTTTTTCAAAAAGTACCTGCATCAAAAATTCACTGTGTCACGGTCGATGTTTCCAAAATTTGGATGCTTACTATTAAATGGAACATGGATCTAATTGCTCTGTGTCATGATTGAGTCAGTGCATTAGATACTTTCTAAAAGAATCATGCTCGGACATATGTCTCACGTGTTTCCATTGAGGATACGATGCAAACAGATAACGTTTGACTCATCATTTGCTAGTCGCCCGTATCATTTTTCCTGATGTTTCATTTCCATTTGTTTAATTTTTTGTCCGTTCGCAGAAACACTGTGTTTTGTAATCGAGATTACTCATGTGTTTAGCTAATCAGTGCACCGTTGGCGGTAAAAAAATAACAATATATATTATTAAAGATTTGTTGCTTACGTCGATAGATATGCTAATAATTTTGACTGCACTGCAATGGTGCATTGCTTGAAATATTCGATATTTCACCCATAAGCCATTCCTAGAAAGTTATTTATTCGTGTCCACCTATCTCTCTTTTCCGTTCGGTTTAGCCTTCGTACACAGAAATACGTTTCGTTCGTCATTACCTGGAAAATTGAATATTTACAATGATTGCATTCACCTAGGTTACCTACCAACCATTTATACTTTACTTGTTCTGTGAAAACTGAGGTTTTAATTTTAGAATCCTTAAATTATTAATTACATTAAGAAATTGTTTAAGTAAAATAAAATTATAATCTGCAATTTGAAATATATTAAAATTGTCCATATTTATAGTAGGTTATATAGATATTTGTTTAAATAATTCATGTTTGGTATTTTTTTTGTTTAGAATAAACAAAGTAAACGAAGATTATGGAGTTGTAGTCATAAATCATTAATACTTGTGTCATAGTATTTTATAAATGATATATGTAATTATTTGTGCAGTAAAAGCTTTCGTAAGTCGTCCGTTTGAAGTATGCAATTGATTGTTAATATTTGAACATCTTATATGTAGGTTAGACAATTCTGTTTGGTTATTTTCAGTTAAGACGTATTTGCGTTTATGTATTTTTGAGCAGCAATTCTGATTATTTGTTTAAGGTCAATGGTAATGAAACATTGATGAGATCGGAACGAGGATGTTCCGCGCAACTGGTTGAAATATTAAAGGGCCAATTGTGATGTATTAGAGCGAATAAGGAACTAGATGGAGGCGGCGGCGATGGTGACCCTTTGTTTATTCAAGGTACAGCATGGAAATAGATTAAGGTCAGTCGAAATTCGAGCGGCGATAACCATTAGCTGGGCGTTTTACCGTTGGAAGTAATGAATGCAAATGAATTTCTAACGACGATAAAGAGTGCGTCCAGATTTTCGCGTTAAGTCTGTAGCGTAGGGCTTTTGCGGGTGAAGGAAGGGTCCATTATGTTCGCCGGTGCCAAGGGCGGTTTCTAATACGCAAGGGTCACCACATATTTGTATACTTTCACTATTGGAATTACTTTCTTTTCAACATACAAATACTATATTGATAATTCAATATGAATATTTATACTTACACAAAATACAATAAAATTGTAAATTGATATTTATGGATTTTAAGTAAATACTGTAAACATTGAATATTCATGTGTACGAATATGGTTGTAGTTCAGTTATGACATTTAAACATTTTTAGTAATTAAATTTAGAATAATTTAATAATTACATTTTTAACCTTCAAACTAAAATTTGAAATAAAGTATTTATTAATGAAATTCGTGATTGGAAATTCTGCAAAATTAAAATCTAAGAGGAATCATTTTAAACATAACATAATTTATTTTTATAAAAAAAATTGTTAGGAAAAATGAAATTCATCTTCTGTATTTATAAAAAAGTGTACAGCTGAATTATGAAAATGAACAATATTTTCATAATTCAGCTGTACACTTTTTTATAGAGATCCATTAGCTTGTACGCTTCATTTATGTATAAATATATCTTTTTCAGTTTTTATTTTCATGAAAGAATCCATTAACGTATTTATTACATATTGCATTTAATAATTATATTATTAGTTATAATCTGTGTATATTTTGTATAAAAAAAACATTGCCATCAATCTAATAGTTAAAGTTAAAGCTATATATAAGTATACTATAATCTTTGTAACATTAAGGTGACGTAAAGATTTTTTTCATAAAATTATTTCGATTTTCTAATTAAAAAAAGCTACTGTATTAATTGTTACAGTAGTATGTAAAATTGTAACATTTTTAGGTTAACTGTAAGTTGCTGTCAAATTTTGAATTTCTGTTTATATTTTTTTAGATTTTCTCACAAAACGTAAGTCCCAGTCAAAACATTGATTATTCATTTGAAAGCTAATGCATTAAGGTATGAAAATAGTCTGTTATCGGTAGTGTTATATATAAGTATACTATAATAATTGTAACATTTATAACTGAACTGTAAATTGCTGTAAAAATTGATTTTTTCATAAAATTATTTCGATTTTCTCAAAAATTATATAATCATTGAATATGCATTTTAATGCTATTGGGAGTAAAAAGAAGCTACTGTATTAATTGCTATCAATAGTGTATAAAATTGTAACATTTTTAGGTTAACTGTAAGTTGCTGTCAAATTTTGAATTTCTGTTTATATTTTTTTAGATTTTCTCACAAAACGCAAGTATCAGTCAAAACATTGATTATTCATTTGAAAGCTAATACATTAAGGTATGAAAATAATCTGTTATCGGTAGTGCTATATATAAGTGTACTTCTTTTTCTTTGGTAAGATGCGGCCTACATCTATGGTGGGCCGGGCTAGATTTAGCTGCGTCCTTTCGACGCCTGTTGTCAGTTACAATTTTGTGTGCAATTCAAATTCTGAGTTATGCATTATTGTAACATTTGTAGGTGAAGTAAAATTTTAATGCTAATGATATTGGGAATAAAAAGTAAGTATATTAATTGTAACATTAATTATTATTAATAATGTTTAAAATGTTGCTGAGATAATTGTAACATTTTTAGGTTAACTGTCAATTTTGAATTTATGTTTATATTTTTTAGATTTTCTCTCAATGTTTAAGTATCAGTCCGAACATTGATTATTCTTTTGAAAGCTGATGGAATAAGGATTAAAATGAAGCTGTTTTAACTGTAGCAGTTATCGGTTTCTTGCAAATTATCTTCAAATTGTTGATGATTCTTTAGATTTTTATGTGATTTTCTTCAATAATCGGTGGTACTATGGTATGCTATGAAGGTTAATGTGATTGTTTGATCTGAAATATTGAAGCATGATGGTCGTTTGTAATATGATTTGAATTTGTGAGGGTTGTGTCTGGTTGCGTCGAAGCGTTGCAGGTTTGGTATGTTTGGTGCACTGATGTCGACCATGGGCATAAGGATTGAGAAGCAAGAGGCAAGCAGCAAGAGGCAGGCAGGCGGCATGAGCGCTTATTAGACGGAACCAATCCGAACTAGTAGTCACTAGCTGTTGCTCCGCGCGTAGCTCCACGGCCCTCGGTACAGAGTCGGTTGTGCAGCCATCCACAATCCAGTCATCCAGCCATCCAGTCATCCAACCCAGGCAGGCCGTTCGTGCGTGTGAGTGCGGTGTGGAAGTGGAATGAGCAGAGCGGAGAGTTTCAGTGAGGAAAGATGGCCGTCAAATAAGCACATTTTCTTTGTTACAAATGGAGTGTTTGTAAATTAAAATTGCAGCGGTCGCTGTCCGGATTGCCGGGCCACACTGGGTAGGTCCGGATCAGAGAATTCCCATCAGTGGATGTGCTGCGGCGCGAGCGAACGCGTGATAAACAGCAGCCCGTGTTTTCGGTAGTTTTTCAAGTGTCTTTGCCCCCTTATAACTACTACTATCCGCTCTACTGGTTGGTCGTTCAACCTTACGAAATCTCGGAAATGCGCTTGACTAACACCAGAGATGTCTAGTGCCACAGCGATCCCCATCAAAATGCCCCTATCTCGTAGTACGTTGCTAGTACTTACACCACCACCACCACACTCCTACAATCAAGATGGGGTCCTACAGCCGATGAAATCAAACATCAAGGAATATAGTCCCCCAGCCACATCGGCTGCTTCCTCCATGCTGCCCGAGCTACAATCAAATGCCTGGGGTAGAACCAAAGCCCCAACACCCACCTCCAACTCAAGTACCCCCCAGCAGCAGCAACAACAAGAACAGCAGCTCCTCACAAGGAAGACAATGGTCGCTACACCAGAGCAAGTGCTCAAAATCTACAGACACAAGCTCACCCCCTATGAGCACCGGGAGATATTCCACTACAATCAGATTTATTTCATCGGGGCCAATGCTAAAAAGCGCCCTGGCATCATAGGTAAGTTGAAATTCATTAACAAAAGGCCACTGACCATATTCCTATCTACCTGCATCCCAAAAAAAAAAACAATTCTCCACAAAACATGTGCTTTATGCTCAATTCTCTCTCTCCTTATATTATGCACCTGCCCACACCATGCACAAACCACCTCAGAAGAAAGGAAATATTCATTTAGACCTTGAAACCGTTTTGCAAATCTATCAAAAACATTTTCATAAATATAAATATTTACACCTGTCTCTTCAAGCAAATACATATCAGATGATTAGACAATCAATAAACGCTCTTTTCCGTTGCCTAATGCCACCGAAACAAATTTACTGCAAATCCACTGTCTCATTATTCATTTAAATACAAGTACATATATTTAAATACTCCAAGATTCTTTCTATTAATATCCTTCCATAGTAATTTACAAACAATGGAGGAAGTCGTAAATATCGAGAGTTTCGTGTCTACGAAACAAAATGAATTTTTAAAGAGGCGTCTCAGTAAAGAAAATTCCATGTTTATATATTCACTTTATATAATCGAATTTATTAAAAATATACTCAATATTTCATCACACTTCAATATCACAATTTATTTAATTCTTGCGACATTACATTGCGATTTGTTAAGTTGCATAATTTGCTTTATTCATTTGCAATTATAGTAGATGTAACTGTAGATGGATCTTTATTGTCTGTTTCTTGCTCTATGACCTCCAATTATAGATACAAACACTTAGATTTATTGGTTGACTAACATAAAACAATATCTCTAATTGTTACTAGTATCTTTATGAGGTAGTTTACATCCTGATAATTTCAATTCATTCCTTCATATTTTTCCCAATCAAAATACTATTTGTAACATTAAAACTGTTTCTAAATTTAGATTTATTTATAA
Organism: Nicrophorus investigator; assembly: GCA_963457615.1. Taxonomy (NCBI): domain Eukaryota; kingdom Metazoa; phylum Arthropoda; class Insecta; order Coleoptera; family Silphidae; genus Nicrophorus; species Nicrophorus investigator. The sequence goes on from OY735146.1 coordinate 8,554,607, forward strand.
TGCTTTATTCAAGTATCATTTCCTATTTTATAAAAGACTTAATGCGTTAATTTTCAAATCACATTTTCTTTTTTCTGCAATTTCCAGTTATAAAATGTCGTATTATGGTACTTCTGGTTATTTATAGTAAATGTATAAATTTCATTTGAAATGCATTTTTTTTAATATTTGCAAATTATTATTGAATAATATGAAAGTTTTCTACTATATCTAATAACTAAATTATCGATCGATTCGAATACTATAAAAGTACACTAATCAGTTTTACGTTTATTCCCACTTTCTCTTCCTGCAATTTTGTTAATTCCAGAGTGAAAATTCCCATTGATAAGATGTGTTATTTCAATAATGTTTCTGATTAATGAACTGTAGAAATTTCATATGAAACGAATTTTTCTTAAATTTATTATTTTGATTATTTATTGTTAAATATCAATATTATTGTTTGGTAGTTTATAAAACAGTATGCAATCTATTCTAACTGTAACTTGAAATGTATTCTTGCTTTCCATGTTTCCTTGACCTCCAGTTAAACGTTAAACCCGGCTTGGGAAAACCAGGGTTTTATGTGCTAATTAACTGTATATATGACAGGATTTATTGCAATTTGTAAACATGAATTGATCCAAAAATTATTTAATTTTTAAATTTCTGAGGTTTTCTTTTGAAACCTAACCTTTGACTATAATTTAATATGAATATCAATGTAATGACGTAGTATTTGATCACATAATGCATAGATATTAAAAATAAAGTTCATAACCTCCTGGTTAACTTAAATCTCAAGGTTAATGCATTGACGTACATAAAAATGCTATCATATTTATAGTTTTCTGAAAACTTACGATAACATTTTTGCATACCTTGGATTGTCTATAAAAATATTACACTGTTGTGTCCACCTTTGAAAATTTAATCCGTTAATTTGTATAATTCGAAATATAAGATATTTTTCTTGAATGTCTTGGAAATGTTAAGCTGATGTTAAGGTTGTGATATGATTTTAGTAAAGATTATTTAGTTTGCTTTTGAAAGTCACAATTTATTAAATATTATAAAAAATCATATAGTTGCTATTTACTAACTACGTATACTCAAATGGAATATTAATTATTGTAAGGATGGACAAGGTTTGACGTTTGACATATACAACCTATTAACATGCAGAATATTAACAACTATTTATACATCTGAACCGATTATGATGAAATTGTTAGGCTGATGAAAGTTGCATTCAGTGAACACATGATCACGTCTTTAGGATTTAAGGCGAATACATCTTTGACCTGGGTGTATCTACCGGTTGGTCTACGAGCAGTTGGAATTGCATAATGGTTTGTTCATGATTGGTGAAAATGTGCGTATATCGAAGTGCCAGAATGAATTAAAAAACAAAACAAATAGAAATAAATGCAAAGTTGTTACGAAGACGTTTGTGGAAAACTTTATTTTTACACACTCGGCTTCAAAGAAAGAGCAGCGAGCATAAAACGAAAAGAGAAGAAAAGCAATATGAAATAAAATAAACGGTTGCCAAGTCTAGCGTTCCGCGATTATGTAACAAGTTGATGGGGGCAGGCGGGAGTTGTTCCGCGGGAACCATAAATTTCGGACTAATTGCCGTGCATTGTAATTGGTGCAAACTATGTGTAGCGGTTTGCACTTACTCCTGTGCGATACTGTCTTGGATTTCTGGTGCTGTTGTAGGCAGCGTTGGTTCCGTTTCAACGGGATTGAATGTTAGTATCCTTTCGATACGCCGACGGAACCAACAACTATCGGGTGTTCCCAATGATGTGGTTAAATATAAATACACTCTGGCAATTTGCTCGGTTTTATTGTCAAAGCCTGTTTCAGCGAACAGATTTCGCAAATCCATCCAATCAAATTTACGCTGATGAATGCTTTTTTGTTTTCAAATATTTTTTTGGACGTTTGCGCAAAATGTAATTAACGTTTGGCACTGTGCGTTATGTATATTTCGCTATAGTTTGACGCTTTATTTTTCGGTTGACTGTGCTTTAGAACAAAGCAAACGCTCCAAGCTTCGCTAAATGGAAATTCGCAAATGTAACACATATTTAATGAAGTCTGCCGTTGATTAAACAAAATCCAATGTAATTTACATCTAGGTGGAAACCATATTTACACACGTTTTCATTATTCACTCACGTTTAAATCCCTCCGGTTCGTTTTCTTCGCACTTTTGGACCAAGGCTCTTTATTTACTTTTATTTTGATTCGCTTAAATAACATTTGCATTAAGCAATTACCATTTCATTAGCCACAAGCTAAATTGCCAATATACACACTCACTCACGATTAATTGCTTTTCATGATTATGTACGTGTTTTTTTTTCTCTATGACCAGTTTCATAAGTCCAAGTCAACTTTCTTCGGTTGCATTACGAGAGTAATTCAAAAACGATTAGAACTCGAAATATGCTTTTCCGAATATACCTGTTACGCAATGTAACCGTGAACCTCGGTATTGTATTCGCTTATTTTCAAGATCTCGTTGCAATTAAATGCTTTTTTTTTGCAGAGCGCGCGTTTCGTTCGCTTTTTGCAATTCGCTTTTGAAAACATTTTCGCTTTACCGTTAATTAGAGTTTGATCAAGAACAGTTACTATTTCCTGTTTGAAAAGTCTTTGCACCTCGCCGCTCGCCTGCCAGTTTTTGACCAACTACAGTTATTTGTTTCACATTGGAAACCAGAGAGTTCAGATGCCATAGCGCTCGTAATCATTATGATTATTTTGAGTCTATAAACTGTTTGGGATGTATTAGAGTTCTTTGTGTGCATAGCTGAAAATTTGGTGTTTCGATTTCGATCAAGGACAATTATGATTTCCGGCGCTTTGAGACGTCAGGTTTTTTAGATTTTATCACTGCATGTGGTCATTTCCTGTAGGAAAAGTGTTTAGAATGTTGACCTGCAAGTTTACATATGAGGTGTTTCTTTCTCTCAAACCATACTTGAAACTAAATTATGCATAAGTTTTAAAAATAAACCAGCTTTGAACGTAAGCAATTCACTGAAATAATAAAAGTTATTTTTTTAAACATACGCACAATGCTGGATTGTATATTACACAATTGGTAAACAGGAATTAATTTTATCTGAAAACGTGTGTATTGTCATTATCTATATATCAGTTGATAACGCTTATCACCTACGTTCTTAAAACTAATTACTTAAGACTGTAAGATTGCAGTTGATAACGATAAGATAAGACGCGAGGCGATGACATGTTTAGTATTTAAAGGCAATAATTGCATGATATATTTGCTTGTGTTTTGCGTTAGTCTCGGTTGTCGCTGGTTTACATAGGTAATCCATTATTCAAGTGCAAAAACGAACACTGTGTAACGTACATAAAGCAATCAGTTACCAAACGCCCTTATGCAAAGTAGCTTTGAATATGTGTAAAGGATAATAAGACTAATATATTAACATGATCAATTTTAGATTTATGTTCGCATTAATATCTTCATGATGTGTAGATCTTCACTTTGATATTGGATTTGCATCTTCGTTTAAAACGAAATACTCAACTTCAGATGACGTTTCAAAATATTCCAACAGTAGTTAATACTAGTATCAATATATGCTTAGGCAAGTCGCGAAAATCTATTTTCATGCAGGCTTAGCGTTGTGGCATTAGGCGAGTTTCGTAATATATCTTCAACTCTATACCTAAAGTGGGTTATATAACCATCTATAATTATTGCGGATGCGTTCGCAATAACCAAAATTAAAACAGTGATATTCCGAGGGGGAACAGGATGAGGAAGCTTCGGTGACGGAGAGGATGTTGTTGGTTGACGAGAGTGCTCACGTTGAATGGGACGAGCAAATTAATTGATTAATTGTTTGCGAATTTATGAATAATGCATTTGGAAGTAGTGAACTGCCTTGAATCGGTTTCTTGTCCTTTCATTCAGATCGCTTGGCAAATTTACAATTTGAGAGAAAGGCGAATCCCGGGATAAAAATAGCAAGACTTGCGTGTGTGTATATAATTTTTTGTTGCTTCTCCTGAATGGATATCAAAATTAGATCTCGTTTGAGACAAAACATTACTAGGTGTGTTTGCTAGTATTTATTTCATCTCTTTCCTCGCTGTTTGTTTGCTATTCTTTCTCCCATCTTCTTAGGTTGATGAGAGTGGCAATGACATTGACAGGAGGCCAGACTCTTGTACCATCTTATGTAAATATTTTTATTTGCCTAAGTCATTTGCGATCGGAGCTGGTGCAACAAACGGCTCTCTGGACTGTGACCAACATTATGTGTGTGCGCGTCTGTTTTTTTATTTGTATTATTGCACCAGCCTGGGTTATAAATAAACCGTCGGGAATCAAAAACTGGCCGAGCCGCGGAACAGGAAAACAGTATTATTTATACAATGAAGGCGGACCTCATGCGTAGCTTTTCCTGTTTCCTTTTTAATGCATTCGCGTTACTTCCCAAGCTGAATTATTTCTGTTTTTATTATTTTCTTTTGGAAGAATCTGGGCAACATTATTTGCTTCAATTGGTGGCTCGCCCCAATTAATATTAAAAGTCGCTCCAAATTGATCATTTAACCTATTGCATGCTTTAAGTCAACAAACTGCAGGCTCTTGAAGTTTTAAAAATACTAACGTTATTTCATTTTTTCTTGATTCCAGGAGAACCATGCAACTGTGATTATGATAATGGTCAAGGATCATATATACACATACCTCACGATCACGTGGCTTATCGCTACGAAGTGCTGAAAGTCATAGGCAAGGGTTCATTTGGGCAGGTTGTAAAAGCCTATGACCATAAGAACCATATACATGTGGCGCTGAAGATGGTGCGGAACGAGAAGAGGTTCCACAGACAGGCTCAGGAGGAGGTGCGCATATTGGAGCATCTGCGGAAGAAGGACAAAGATAACAACATGAATATAATCCACATGCTGGACTCATTTACGTTTAGGAACCACATGTGCATTACGTTCGAGCTGTTGTACATCAATTTGTATGAGCTTATCAAGAAGAACAAGTTCCAAGGCTTCAGCATCCAGTTGGTGCGCAAGTTCTGTCATTCGCTGCTGCAGTGCCTGGATGCGTTATACAAGAATAAGATCATCCATTGCGATATGAAGCCGGAGAACGTTTTGCTGAAGCAGCAAGGACGCAGCGGGCTCAAGGTATATACGAAAAAATCAATTAGTTTTAAATTCAAGCGTCGGGGCGCGCGGAAATGTGCGAATCGATAAACCAGTTGGCATCACCTACGCATGTGTTTTAGGGCAGGTCTGCTAGTCCTGGTTTTTCAATGCTTCCGAATGCTTTGCCTTTTTTGTATTTGCATGTTTATATGAATAATAGAAGGACGCGTCCAATCCAGATATGAATAAATATTTTATAAATGGCCTGGATATGTGACTGCGTGTATTTATGTAACAATGTAGATTATCTCTTTTTCGAATAGATGGATATGTTATGTTGGTTTTTAATTTCAGGTGATAGATTTTGGATCGTCGTGTTACGAGGATCAGAGGGTGTACACATACATCCAGTCTCGATTCTATAGAGCACCGGAGGTGATACTGGGTGCAAGATATGGCATGCCAATTGATATGTGGTCGCTGGGGTGCATCTTGGCCGAATTATTGACAGGGTTCCCACTGTTACCGGGAGAAGATGAAGCTGATCAGTTGGCATGCATCATGGAATTGCTGGGTATGCCGCCCCAGCGATTGCTCAGACAATCCAAACGGGCCAAAAATTTTATCAGTTCGAAGGGATATCCTAGGTATTGTACGGCCAAAACTGCGACGGATGGTAGCACGGTGTTGGCAGGAGGATTGAGTCGTCGAGGAAAACCCCGAGGACCACCCGGTTCTAAGGAGCTGAAGCGAGCACTGAAAGGATGCGATGACCCCTTGTTCATAGATTTCATCAGGAGGTGTTTGGAATGGGACCCCGACCATCGTATGACCCCACATGCAGCTTTGAGGCACACCTGGCTTAGGAGAAGACTGCCTCGACCTCCTGACGAAGAGACCAAGCAGCAACAACAATGTAGTAGTATTAGAACTCCAATCAGTTCTACCGTTCGGGTACAGTTAAGTGATGAAAGATCTGCGACATTACACTCTCAACATAGCAATCACTCAGGCAAGTTGCCTCCAATTTCATAGCCATGTGTCCCTATACATTGTGATTACTTTAGATTAGTTTTTTAGTTAGTTCCAATGACTGGGGTATTCCAATCGAATTGCAGAAAAAAATATCATCAAAAATAATTCATTAACTATTATCACGCAATACAATTATGTTATTAGGATTTTATTTTAATTAATTTTTACTTTTCGTAAATCCAATATTAATTTGCGTATTTGTTCACTAGGCATTTTCTCGAGTTCATTTTGCCTAAGCTCTCGGTAAATCCCTGAGCCCTTGTGATTGTGATTCTAAACTATTCGACTCTTCTTTCATGACAACCAAATCAAACGACGAAGCGTTTATAATCGATTTCTACTTACACTTATAGTTTTTAATTTTGATTAATTAAATATTTTAGATTATTTTTGAAAGCAAAAATAATTCATATTGTTTTGAAACTATATTAATTTGTTCGTGCTTCATGATCTCAGTGATTCAAGCGTGCGGGAGGGATGAAATGAGTAAATCTAATCCTTAACTTCAGTATTTTCTATTCGCTCGATGAATCTGTTGATTTTCGCAAGAGGGGAAACACTTTAGTTTATTAATTATTAATAATTATCATTTTACCCAATTTTTTGTTTGTTTTCCTTACTTGTTCTAATTTTATATTATATATAGTATATATATTGTGATCGAAAATGTCAAAAACCTATCATTTTTGTTTGTATTTTAATTAATTTATTATAACCGATTGTATGTTTAATTTAAGTTTTTAAACAAACTCTTATGTAAGACTATTTCATTGCTGAAAACGATCATATGAATGTGAAAAACAAAGGCAATCATTTTTTCTTGACTAATTGAACAACGTAACGCGTAATTAAAAGAAGAATGCCAAAGGCAATTCGCGTTTCAACATCTTGCCGTCAATATTCTTCTAATTAACAAATTATATCTGCGTACGCAAGCAATAACGATTTGTCTTCCAAAAATTACGTCCCTTTTTTGAAGAAAAAAAAAATACAATTATATATGTAAAAAGACAATGACCTTTTGCTCACGATCGTTGTAATTTATTTGTTTTCATTAGTCAGGAAATTTGATCAAGCCGGCCTTCCATCAACTACGGGCTAAAGTGTTACTTATATATATATCTATCAATTTTGACTGTGTTTTTTTCTAATTACGTATTTTATTTATATATATGTAACTGGTTTGCAGCACAAGTGCAGTTTAATGTTAATAATCCTTTGTAGCACATTTTGTTTTTGTTTTGGAGACACGAAGCACAATCCGGTGAACTGCACGCGCCCAATGTTTGATGGAAACATGTTTTATACTCGCCATTATATAAGCATTTTTTTATGTTCACTTCTATTGTAATTATTATAATTTGACTTAATCTAATAATGCTAAGACGACAAATCTCTTACCCCGCTCATGTTAATCCTGCTTGAATCTTTACATTTGAGCTAGGAAAATTTGTGTACGTATTTTATTTTATACTTCACGCTCCTTTCGTTTTTGATACTATATAGTTTTTAGTGATTGATCGTGCGTCAATTTCAATATATATATATATACGTGTATATATATATATATATTTTTTGTCGAATTGTATTCGCTGGGTAAACAAGTTCAATTGAACAGAGCAAGCAAACAGGAAGGAAGATTATCGATATGTTGATTTGTTGTTTTCTTTTGTACGTTGGTGATGTTCCGTCTGCGCCTAAAGCAGATGCCGACACGTCCAGAATCTTATTGATAGTGCCTATATGAGAAAAAAAAGTTATGAAAAAGAGAAAAAAAAATGAGAGTACGAAGTAAAGAAAAGAATTATAATACTGAAAAAGTAATAATAAATAAATATAAACTAGTGTTTGTTAGTTCGCGCTAATTCGCACTCTTTTTTTTACTGTAAATATTTATAAAAATTTAAGTTTCGTATTAACTGGATGAGAGGTGTACGACAAAGGGAAAAAGGAAGTTTATTTGAGCGGATGTGATCTTTTTACCATCCCCTATTTACCTTCAGTAGCGTCTGGGTCAAATAAACTTTGACCCTCCCGGAATCGTTCAGCCGGCGCATTTTTCGCTTCTTGTTTCATTAAAAAAAATTATATATATATATCGAAAGAAAGAAAACGCATCGTTGATGATAATCATTTTTGTTCTTTTTTAGTTTGTTGTTGTATTACATTTCTTTTAGTTCTTAAGCCCAACACCCCGAAAAAGTGCGAGGTGATCCGACGAAAGAAAACAAACAACCCTGTGCAATAATTTCGACCAAAAGTTCTCAATCAAAATCGAAATTAATTAACTAACTTTTAATTATAATTTATCGCACTTTTCTGGGGCCCATACTATTCACTATGATTATATAATTTTCGTTTATTTTTTTGTAATCTCTAGTTTTATTTTTATCATCATTATTATTATTATATACAGTAACAACTGTTTCTTTTTTTATATTTTCATTTAATTTAAGTAATTTGACTGAAATAGAAGCCTATTTCCGAATGAGACGGAAAAAGCAAACAATAACAACAACAAAAAGAAGGTCTGCTATAATATATTGTTTGTTTTAATGGAAATATTTTCGTCTCGTTCGTTTTTTGCTCATGTTTATTTTATTTTTTATTATATACTATTATTATTTTGTCTTACGTGTATGCATGCATTTGAATCTTGTCAGTTGGTTATTTCATGAAATCTTTCATTGAGATTAACCACTGTCCGATTTTCAGCGCGAGAGAGAGAGTGAGAGAGAGGAAACACGACATGCGTTTATGTTCGAATTGCTCTTCATGACTTTGTATACTTAAGTAACTTTTAAAAATAAATGCCAATCGTAGTTCGTAATGTATTTAATCCATACTTAAACCGTTTCTTAGATCGTACGATAGTAACTGTAAACGCAATTTGAACATAAAGGGAGGATGGCTAAGGCAGTTCACTATGTTTTAAGCAGTATTCAATTATGTGTTTATTATTTGTTTTGTACCACTGATCGATGATGTTCGCTACTAAAACCCGAATCGAGGAAAGTTAATTTCAATGTTTTTTCTAGCCACTAGGAGTTTTAGTAACTATTTTAGGCAGTAGTTTTACGTACTGTATTTTTTTTAATTTTTGGTTTGTTCTTTTTCTTATTCGTTTTAACTGTGGGGGGCCACTGCTCATGTGTACATATTTAGGACTCTCCTCCAGAATCACGGGGAGGCTTGATCTCTTGTAATTTGTTTATTATATAATTATTTTGTTTAATGAAATACGGTTAATTTGTGTGTGCGGGCTTAGAAACGCTCAGGCCTTACTATATAATTATTAACTACAAAACTTTGAAAGAGATTTAAAGTAATGTTTTATGATGGACAGTCCACTGCTCACTAAGAGATGCGTTCAAATCTTCAGAACACGAATTAAATACAAATTATGATCCCTAGACAATAGAGTCATTTATATATATACTAACTGTGTACTATATCAGAATAAATGTATATTTTGCAATAAAACTAATAATTGGTAATAATAGTAGGAAAACATGCGAGCGATAATTTGTTTAGATGATACTAGTAATTCAGTGGTTAGGTTTGTTAAATGATTAAGAGAGAGAAAAAAAAATAAGCACTTGACATAAAGTTGTTAGAGCAATTACAAACTCGATTCATCAATTTTTCGCTGTGTTCGGAGTTTTTCTTCGTTGAACTTTTGAATGTCTCATCACCAGACCATTTAGAAACGAAGAGAGTAATAAGTTTAAATAAAAGAACAAACATTTGTGTACAATTTGTGTAAATAAATGAGAAAGATAAAAAAAATATTAATAATGGAAATAAAATTTAACTGATTTGCAATGTGTGTAATTTCCGTCAATAATTTCTTTTTCCAGAAGTTCTCCAATTATTATTTTTTGTAATTTTATTGACTTTCTAAAGTGTTTTATATTATTCACATTCAGATTTTCTCCTTCTGTTATTTTGTTCAAGTCTTCAAAAAAATATCAACAAAAACAACAATTTGCATGACCTAACTTTTACTACTAATATGCGCCAATACAGCTGTTTAGAGCAATGATGTATGTATTATAGTTAAGTCATGTTTATATTATTATCATCATACTACTACAATTTTAATAAACTTCTCTTTATTATATAAATCGTTAAAAATATTTTTTTTCACATTTATTAAGTTTAGAAACAATTTTCAGGTTATTTTCCCCATTTTGTTTCTTTAACGATTTTTTTTAGGAAATTTCATGATATCAACAATATTTTATGACAAAACATTGTTTGTTTTGACAAGCTGATATCATCACCACCAAAAAGTAATTTTGTTTTATATTTAATTATTCCAAACCTCTTAAGTCAATTTTAAAGTCAGCAAATTATTACATAATAGAGAATGGATTGAAGCTGTGACCTATATACATTTCGAATGTACATGAATCGCGCAAAATCCCATTTGCAATTATTAATTATTAAAATCATATTAGCTAGTGCAATTGGTTGCCGAATCAGAATATACATTTTCCAGTTTAATTAAAAGCCAAGTTAACAGCAATAATTTGATTTATTTTGAAAATTTTAACTTATAATTAACTTATTTTAGACTGTTAATTCTTTGTAATTTACCAAAAAAATCTTTTAAATAAAAGTTTCAAGTATTTGATTCTACTTTTTTTTTCCAAGTTATTAGAAGAAAACGTGATTTTTCGTTAATTTTACAAATTATGTGGAAAAGTTTTGCTGCAACATTTGTTTACAAAAAAACAACGTTTTACATTCAAAGTGAGTATGAAATAAAACGAGTAAAGAGAATGTTTAGTTGCATATCTAATATGAACGGCTGAAATTTAAATCTGAATATGAAATTGATGAAAACTTCCACTAATTTTTGGAGAAAATATTGTATGGATAATAAAAAAGTGAATTTTCTTTAAAATGATTTGGAACTCTAATTTATATACAATAGTATTGCAATAAGGGAAACGTAATCACTGAAACAAAACATGCAAGTTCCGAATCCAGGAATTCATGAAAACAATCCACTACAGAGCTGTTGTGTTCCAATCACATCCCCAGTCCAATTTCCTCTATTATGCAATGTGGACGCATCGATAATAGATTGGATTTTCATTTTAATTACGGTCGGATGCGTCCACTGTTTCCTAATTGATTAGATTGATTATTTACCTTCAATTAGAATGCAATAGAAGTCTGCACAACTAGGATTGACGTGCGACGTTATTGTATTCCTATGGATGAAATCTCACACAGAATAATTCGCATCTGAATTTGGTTTGATCAGTCCGACTGTCGATAGTGATGAAATGCGTAACCATTTCGAAACATATCAACAGCATGTTTATATAAAGTGTTGTATTGCAAGCTAGTTTTAAATCGGGTTACTACATTGTTTTGATATTACCGTTTCTAAATAATGATTGCAATGAATCACAAGAAACAAGTATTAATTTTATTTGCTACAATTTTTATTATAACTTAAGACATTTTTAATTAATATTTTAATAATTAAAAATTTAATTTTATAATCTTTTTAAATAAATAAAAATGTAATTCTATAATTGTTTCATCACTGTATTTCAGAGACTTTAAAAAAATGTGGATGTATCCTGATTTGTAGTTGCTACAATTTTTTTCTGCATTTTGTGCTACAAAACTTGATAATAATTTTGAGGATTTTTAAAGATAGGTCTAAGAACACTACCTTGGGGTACTCATCAAATAAATTTCTTTAACTATGATTATTGATAATTTGAAATATGTATAAGGATGTCATATATTTTGACAATAATTTGAAAATTCTTAAAAAGTAATTATCTAACAATTAAAGAAATTTGATTAATATAATATATTAATATACATCATGGGATTTTACAACAAGTGGCGTCATTAATTAGTATTCAGCAATTAATAATTTATAATCGTATTGCATGAAAAAAAAAACAGTAATCTACGCAAATAATAAGTGAAAACATTCTGTAATTCTCTAAAAATAGAAATACGCTGATTATTTGTCTCCACAGTCATTAAAAACGACAGATAATATTAAGCCAAGTTCGGATAAATTTTGCAAAATAATATTCAATACAAAATAATAATAATATTTGATTAAATATTGTTTTTCGTTTACGAGTGCTTTTGTGTTATTAACCGTTTTATACCTGAGTTAAGTAATTTACAGAACATTTGATAAAGTTAAGTGGATTTTAAACAAGAATTAGTGATTGGAAAGTTTTGCTCAAATGCATTACTTTAATATTTCCGATATGATAAAGAGGTTTTGCGTCAATTTATTTATCAGTGCATTCAATTAATTCGGATATACTTCTAATTTATTCTTCGTTTCAATTGATTGCACAACTTGTTCGTAATCAATTTTAATTGGAAATCTATAAATTTCGACATTTTCATTAGTTTCTTATGATTTATTGAATGAATATTCGAGTCATACATGATTGATAAAATTTCTGCGAAATTTTATATACGTCATAATCTTTCATTTCCTGCTTCTTAGTACTACAATCCAAGATTTCAATAACAAAATGTTGTTATTTTCAAGCACTTGCAATTAAATTTAATGGAGCGAAGTCTCTTGACAAAAAATATTCCTGCACGTCTGCATCCATTCAAAAGCATCGTAAACATATTTCACAATAATCGTAGATAAATTCAAGAATGATAATGAATTGAGTAATTCATTTTTTTTAATTGGGGGAATTAGGTTTTTCCAGACGAATAAAAATAATTAATATTTAAAACACTGTTTGATACAATAACAAGAAAAACATTTTCTTAATTCTTAAAATGTTTTTATAACTATTTTAATTTAATAGAAACGCAATTTGGAGTTTTTTCATATTAATATTATTATCATAGCTGCATTTGTTTTTATCATATTTTCATTTAATTAAATTAAGCTTTCTTAGATTGTGTAACTATTATTTTTCTTTACAAAATATTTATAATCTAAAAAAGTTTCAAATCTCTAAATTAGTCCAACTATTTGTGTCTTTTCTATTTGAGTCAAGGTCAAATCTAAAACTATTTAGTAAACTAAAATTTATTAATGTTTGAAATTTCCAAATTTTTCTTTTCACTTAAATTGCAACAATTTTCATTGATTAAATTGTAATTATATAAGATAAATTTGACTTAGAATTTTCATGGACATTTTAAATTCAAAATTTAATTTTAAATTAAAATTTATTTTAAGAATTTGTAATAAAATTATACTAATTGAGTTGCACTTTTCTACAAGTTTGTAAATAAATTTTAAATTGAAATTACAAATTTCTACAAGTTTGTTTATAATTTTCAGGAATGATTGAATCGTTAATTTAACAAACTGAAATATGATTTAAAGTATGATTATTTAGTTTGATGATTTTAGTTGTTTTAAATGTATTTTGTGATGAGTTTAGTGTTTAAATTATTTGTATTTAAATTTGAATTATGTATGGTATGTTGCGTTTTATTGCGTGGTTTAAATGATGGTTGCCTAGTTGGAGATGTGACGTGAGCGTTTAGGTAATGGTAGGAGGTTGGTTTGGTTGAAAAGGTATATTGTAAAGGTTGTTGAATCGTGGGGGAAATGGGTAATATGGAGGGTAGCATCCGACCATCTGGTCTGTGAAAGTTAGGGACTTTCGTTGTAGTTTTTTGAAAGTTGGCGGCCGGAAGCTGTAGAAGGGGCAGCAATGAGCATGCGTCGCACCGATTCTATCTATAGTTGTATTTGAGTCGGACAGTCATTGATCAGTGCCCTGTATGCAACTGTGTGTGGCAATTCGGTTCTCCGTATTTGTGTCAAACTAACTTCCCAACTCTCACAAAGACAGTCGATCCGTTTCGACTAAGTATAAACAATAACTGGTGATGCATTTTGGGATATCTGCAGTGTTATTTTGTGCAATCCTCGCTGGATTCGCATCTGCGACACAGGTAAGGAAACTTTTATCCCTGGAGCGAAACTCTTCCTCTGTTCCATCAAAACTCAAACTCTTGTTTCCCCATCACCATCTCAACCCATAGGACCTAAAATTTAATTTTTCCTGTAATGGGACAACGCATAAACACGAGTTTTTAGATGAGGTGAGGCTTACCCCTAAGATCCGGCTGCGGTACGCGCGCGACTTATTTTTGTTGTTGTAAACAATTACCCATGTTCATATTGCCGCCTACCCTCATAAAGATAATTGTTGCTATCTGATGCTGCGGGTAACATTTGCGTCTCAGATCTGTCTAAATTGCCTCAATCAAGAAACCCCGGAGGATCCGATGCGAACATTATCTCATTCAGACTAATGAAAAAGAAACCTTGGCTCATGTTTATTCTAGACGTGCGAGACGTGTTTGTTGCTCTGCTCCGTTCATCGTACACGGGCACAGCTATCTATTATGGTCGCTTACATCTTTCACCCAAAAAAAGTAGTGGAACCTTGGTTTTCCAGCAGCCACCTGCGAATTCCATCCACTTTTCGGCACGATAGAGGAACGCCGTTATTTACAAACTTTCACCGAGTCAGAAGGGAAGGAAAAAATTGTACGTTTTTGCATACCTGAATCGCATTTCAGGCACGTACGTTCGCAAAAAACGCGTGTTGTCTTCTATCAATTCTTCGTTTCATTTTCGTATTTTACTACTTGAATGGAAGGAATACAAAAAACATCTGGCACGGCATACCCGAAAGTTGATTGACTCTTACCATCAATGGTATCATCGTATTATTCTGGTGGGTTCTTTTAAAGCCAACCGAGGATTTGTTACAAAATATAATTGGGCGGAACAACAACAACCTTACATAACTGTAGAATTAATTAAAACTTGTATGGAAACTGCGATACGTTTTATATGGTATTCTATTTGCAAAAATAAATTTCATTACTGACGGCAACAAACATTACAAATTTTTAATCATTTCACTGCGCATTTCATTTATTTTAAAATATAAATGTTGTTTATATAATCTATACATATATATATAATAATATTAATATATTAAATTTAAATAATGCGCAATTTATTTGTTTATTACATATAAGTTAATCGACTAAAGTCTAATCAATTGTATAACTTTAAATCGATTTTTTTGTGTGTAATTCATGTAAATTACTATTATAGATATTCAACTATTTTCGATATTTCACCATCTACGTGACGCGATGCTCGTTTTACGTAACTGATGTTGTTTTTTTCGTATGGTTTTTCATTCCTATTCAATGAACTAATTTAAAAGGCATATTTGAGGAGCAAATTCCGCATACACTCTGCACTTTAATGCAAAGTTCGTGTTTATTTTGCAACGTTTGCCATTTGCACATTAACCATTCTATATTGAAAAAAGAAATGCTTTTTTATAAATAGTAGATTATATGCGTATTTCGTGTTAAATTTCTCGAATGTTGCGAAGTGCATGAGCTATAAATAAAATTGCTCGCGGTTTGCGTGGTTCGTTTGAGAAAAAAATATTTTTAAGAAGCATTTTATTTCGGTTTATTTGTCTATATGAAAAGATGAACAAAGTAAAAAAATTGCGAGAGAGAGAGCAAAAGAAATGCGGAGCAATTTATATTCAAATTGGCGGAGATTAGACGTTGTTTGTATTTAAATTGGCGGATTTGCAATTCATGGAAAACCTAAGGTACATCCGACGCCGTTCCGTTTTTCCGTGAAAAAGGAAATCATTGAGTCATCGTCTGCGTTATTTTGTTTTGCCCCTAATGAGATCGGAAAGCAGTTTTTCCCTTGCATAGGTCATCTTCTCTTGGCTGAAAAAAATATATTTCGAAGTAATCGACTGAGGCAAAGTCGGATCAATTGGGTGGTTAGAAAGGAGGATCTTTGTTGTTCTATGGGGTGGAGGGTTTCGGGCGAAAACCTTAAAATAACACGTTTCTAAAGGTGGAACAACTGAAACTTCTCCGAGCGCCCCTTTTGAAAGGGTGCGCGTTTAGGGCCGGGAAATTACTAATAACTCTTCGAGTTTCGTTTCTATTCATGGACCCTTCTACCTGCATCATAGACGGGGCTCCGTCAAGGGCCACTCCCATTGCATTGTCATTCAAATTTGTGGTCTATTATAGCAAACGGAATTCGTCTTAGTATTTTCGTTATTTTTTTATATTTCCTGTATGAAAATAATATTTGGCGACCGGTGTTAATGCGATTAGCGGTCCGAAGCGGCTTCACCTAATGCGATAATCCGTTAATTGGGTGTGGGGAATCCCCTATCCCAGAATCGATGATTCGCGACCAAAACTATAATAATTTGTTTAACGCAAAGCAACAAAAGAACACTTGGGTTTCGATCTTCGCAAAGAGAATACGGTTTGGGGTTTCTTTTATGATCGTTTTTAGTTGTACAACTCTCCAGTCATTCTTTTTATTCTTTCTGTTTGGCAGAGTTGCGGACCGCTTCAAGTAAATATTTTTATTAGCCATAAACTGGAGAGAAGACGATAAGAATCTCTCTTCTGGTGCTCCCATAAAATCGTGGAAATATTATTTACAGCCACGAATAAACTTTGCAAATTTTCTAAAAGAAAATGAATTTTCATATAAATATTCAAGTTAATTCCATTTAATCATCGAATTAGAACATTCTAAACTAAAAAGTTAACGCTCGATTTCTCTTCTCGTCACTGCAAATGTTCTAGTTTTGTTAACAGCAAATGGCATCGTGCCTTCTCGGTATTTCCATCTTATTGTTTTGGATCTTTCCAGATGTATATTTGGAAGAATTCCTATGCGTCACAGCTCATTATAAATTTCTGATTTCGCATTGTGTACATTTGCGTTACTGTTTACGTACTCTCTCATATTTGCATGTTAAATTCCACGAAATAATTACAACATAAATCTTTAATTAGGCATAAAATTAACTGTGTAGATATTTTTTAATATTAAGTAACTGATAACTAAAAAAAACAATCATTAAATTAATTAATGTGTAGTAGTAAATGAATTATTGTGTTTTACAAAACGCTTGTATAAGAAATGACTATGAATGATGTGTTTAACAAACGAAGAATGCTTTAACTAGAAGATAACGTTTCTTTCGCATTGTATTGATAGCATACACTCTTTCATTGAAGAATTTATATTGTTATTGGTTGAACATTTCCGGGAAAAGTAATTATTAGTCATATTTTGAATCATTATAATTTATTATCATGTGCTAATGTATTAATCATAAAAAAATATATAAAGTTACATTAAACCACAAATGAAAACACAGCTTAAGTTCGCAAAAATAGGTTATCAAATATTCAATCACAATTTTTCTTTGTTGTTGCATAAATGAAAACTGATTTCATGATAGTATTTCTGAAAATATAGTTTGAATAACTTTTTTTTTTTCAGTGGATTAAAATACAATTCATGTGTAGAGCGGTGAAAACGGCAATGTTGGAAATGAAAGCCTTCGGTTATTCTGTGTAGATAATTCAATTGCGTTGATACAATAATCACGAATGGCGCAAGTTTAGTTGTAGAAAGAGGAGCGATCATTGTGTTGTTATGTAAAGGCTACATTATGTTTCAACGTCAAAGGGAAACCACGAAGAAAGCTATTGTTTAATTCAGCCCGTCTACGTCGGAAGATTTATTCGAATTCGAAATTGTTTGTAGTTTAAATCAGTTTCTATTCTTGTTTATGCCATTAAAATTATTCTTTATGTTTTGTTTCCTCCACTTATTATTATTATTAAGCGTCTCGGTCATTCTTGAATGGACGTTTTCCTGGAATTTATATTTAACATTCGCTTTCTGCGAAACCTATTCGTTTTATGAACGTGCATTTCCAGTTCAATCTTTATTACTATTTACTACTCAATCCTCGCTTAGCATAAAATAGACCACACAACATGTCGAAAACAAATTTCATCATTTTCTAAGAATAAATCAATTTTAATAAATTTTATTACCAACATCGGAATTTATGCAAGTAAAAAAATCCCATTTTTTAACTATTTTTTTAGCAAAACTAAATATTAAATGTGAGGATTATATCTATGCAGGATTATGTAATGAAATTTTCGTTCCGTAAAGAAATTAATGCATTTTCATGAGTTTAGCGCGATGCGCGTGGGCTTAATTCGCACAATCATTTCAATAAGCTTTTTTGTTCGAAATTCAATGGTTTCGGTCCATGTTTGTTAACAAAACGATTTCGATGAAGTGTTCCAATTCCATATGTTATTAGCGATCCGCTCTGTTTTAATCCTATAATGAATGGGTTTCCAGTCTTTGTGATGGATTCGTATTGTTTAAGTTCATATAGGTATGCACAGAAATTATTTATCCGGCCGTTTGATATTCGGGCCAAATTAATTGAAAAGTAATTGTTGTACTTGAACCCACTTTATTACAATTCGAAATTGTAAGTCGAATTTTACAAAAATGAAATTATTAGTAAAGTAAATTATGGACGAATGGTTGTAAATTTTTTTTTTTGGAATTGCGTTTTAAAGTGATTTCGTTATTGTCAGAGGTGTGATTGCAGCGCTAATTGTATGCACATACAGTCATATAATGGAAAGCCAAGTAATTACTAGGATCAACGTATTAAATCGGCCGTTACATAATCCTAATACGTATCGTATTGTTGCGATCTGTTTATGGCCTCTCCAGCTCTAATTAATCAATTCCATTGCGCATTTGGTGCTGTTTAATATAGAGCCAACATGAATTCGGCCCCTTCAGAGGCAGCAGACGGAATCCAATCGAATTAAATTACGGAAAATTTGCCTGGAAAATTAATTGGAAACCGTTGCAATCTTACCGCAGACACGTACCGAAGATTCTCTTCTCCAGCCGCATTTTCCAATATTTGCACAATGCACATTTCTCATCCAATATACGATGTGTGGTTGGATGGAAAAACTTTGCATTCCGCCGCAAGGAAATGAAAAGATGCCTCCTCATCCTCCCCTTAGAGATATTCTCATCCGCTGTGGCCCAGATGCATTGTGTAACAAGGTGGAGTTTCATAAAGTCGTAGTGATTTGATTGGATTTTCTTATTATTACCGTTCGATTTTTCTGGATTACGTTTCTCGAGATGGTAACATGCTGGAGAAGTATTTTTGTTTTTCCGAAAGGAAATAATCTGCTAAGATGCAATGGAAACCATGAGTATAAGCGGCTTTATATTCCATGGTAGAATGCTACTTAACAATGGTTATTGTATTGGTGCTCGAGTGGCTTTGGATTCTGTGAAATAGTAAAGGTTTCGTGTTGCCTCACCGTGACGACCTTTTTTTTACTGCTCGTGGGATCTACCTTTTGATATTGCGAGGCTGCAAACCGTTTCGGTCTTTAAAACGAATTAGACCCTTGAAAGTATGTTGTGTCTTTCGTTCAATTTTACTACACCCGTTTCATATTGCATGTTACGCTTATGCCTAATACCATGTGCAAAAGGCGTCGTGGGTGGCATTAAGTTTTAAGCTTTACGTGAAAGTACCAAGTTTCTCCGAATTGATATTGCTGCAGTCCGTCCTTCTGTTTCGCGTGTCTCGTGGTTACTTTCATTTGTCGTCGACGTACGTTTCTTGTAGGAGAAAAATGAGCTGGGAGGATGAGGAGATGGCGGAGGCTCTTAAACCTGTTTTACCATCCATAAATGATGTACGCTTAGCATCTAGCTTAATTTTACAGTTGACACAAATTCTGAATAGAATATGTGGGAGCCGCGGCTCTCGACTTTCCTTTACCTTTACCATCTGGATACAGGGTGTCCCCAGCACCTGCCTACCTCCATCTTCGACTATTAGAGGCGTAATTAAGAGTCCTTCGAACGGCACCATCCTGTATACACTAGCATTTCGAATCCCACAGTTTATTTACGGTGTTTGTTCAACGCTCCTCTTCATTCGTTCGCCTATTTCCAACGAAAATATTTTCATAATCCCACAGACTTGTGCAAAACTCGCTTCCATAATTGAATCACAGTATATACCTATATACAAATAGGAACGTTTTTCATCTTGTATTTGCATGGTCGTCATGCTCAAATTGAACAGCTGTTTCTGAGAGTAATCAATGCTAACCCGCCCAGGGAGTTGTTTCAAACATTGCCTTCCAATCCCACATGGATATAATATTTCTCAATATTTTAATTACGGCCGTGGCACGGAACAAAGCGCTCCGAAGCACACAAGAAGTATAATTGGAACGCTGAGGGGAAATACGCCAAAACATGGACATAAATTACACGTGCGTTTGTTTTCCCTTTCTTTGGCAATGTTAAACATTGCTAATTCGGGAATTCGCTGAAATAAATTAATCTTCAAAACAAATTACCATAATAACCCAGACACTCAATTAGTATATAGTTATACTTTATCTAGTTATTCTATATAATAACCTGTAATGAAATATTTTACTTAAAAATCTTCAATTTAAAATGTTTGTTTGTACACAAACTAGTTATTTTATAGAATAACTAAATAAATTAGTAAGAAATACTTCGTTGTTTTCAATTTTATTTGTTTAATATAAATTAGGTAATATATGGAATAACTAGTTAAAAATCAAATAATATAAATATTCTTTAAAATAACTATTTTTATGTGTATTTAAATATACAAATTTATGACTTTTTTTGGTAGTTATTTTTTTTTCATAATGGATGAACATTGTGCAGATTTAATGGCGCCGGACAATTTTATGTGCGTTCGGTCTGGCTCGTTAAAAATCCTATTTATTTTCGTGCTGTTTGTTTTTCAATTCGGGTCGCATTTAAATGTTTCCACGGCTCTAATTAAAATAATTCGGCTCTAATTCGTTGCTGAATGTTTTTTTTCTTTCACAATTCGCGCCCGGAAAGTTCGGGAAAAGTTCGTGATGGAATTTCTTTCGGAACTATTCGTTCTCTTCTCATCTATGTTTCCTTTTTGTCTTTGCGCGTTTTGTTCTGACTCAAAGCAAAAGGCCCTTCGAATTCCATGAAATAAATCCGAGCCATTTAGGCAATTAAGATTCTTTTTCTTCTTGTTTTTTTTTTGTGTGTTTGTTATTCGTCCATCATTCCTGAGACTTTTCGAAACGGTTTGTTGTTTTTCGTTCGCTGATTGCAGTCGAATGTGCGGGTTTTCGATTGGAACGACTCGATTGATAAGGTCGGGGTTAAGGAGGAGATCATCTCCACGTCAGTGCGGTTTGTTATTTGAAGGATCGCTGAAAAGACAGTCGAGAAGAAGCTGCGAAGCGTAACGATATTTTTTCCCTGCACGTATCCACTGGTATTGATCGGTTTGTTGTGCAGCTCTTGAAAGAGTTTCGGCAACACCTAGGTTAGATGTTTTTGATCTTCAAAAACGATCCAAACTTTTCCATTATATTTTTCAACGATAACCATTAATTCCATTGATATGAAAAATAATAGTTTTCTTATTTTTCGATACTGAAATGGTTTAATATAAAATTCATAAGTTTCTCAAAACTTGAAACTTTGATTAAATTGTGGTAATTTCTAAACCACTTAATTTAACTTGTAATTAATTACATTACCTTACGATTGGGATTTAGTGATGTTGAAGTTTCAATTAATAATTGGAAAGTTTTCACTTGTAAAAGCACTTATCTAATTACAATTATCTTCACTTACCGATTGTTTTGGTAAATTCTTAATTTAATTTCATCGTTAGTTAGGAATTAGTGCTCGATTATAAAGTACTTTATTTAATATAGTATAATTATACTATCTTAGGAGTTATATCAAAACTTGAAAAAAAAACTTATCGTACTAAGTATAGTAATCCGATTACTATTGTATTCTCTTATTATCTACTGATTTCATAAAATACCTGTTTGAAGTGAGGAAGTTTTCCGATTTGAGAAAAATAAAGCAGTATAAAAAAAATCTGGGTAAGAATTAACGCACTGCTTAATTAGCGCGTATATTCAGGAAACAGAGAATCACATTTAAACTTGGGATGTACGACATGTGTAAATATTACTTTGCAACTCGGAGAGGCGGTAATTAATAAAGGGTGCTTTTGCTCGAGTGCGAGGGTGGCGGAATGGACCTAAGGGATCTAGGATTGCTTGAACTTCGAATGAGTGTTTCTTATTTCATTTGGAGTGGAGCGCATTGATGCTTTAGGGGTTGGAAATGATAACGTGCGGAGCGGCGGGATGTGATGATGGGTGGAGGCTGTCAAAAACGAACAAAAGCTGCCTCCATTATCTCCCTTCGGGCATGGCACAATGGCGTCACCTGTCTGTTCCAAGACAACACTTCGGAGGCTTTGTCTGTCTGTATACGTTCGGAATTGAATATGCATTCGAATTAATTGAGTTGCAAAAATGATACCGAAAAATATTGGAATCATATTTTTGTGTGGAATTGGCTTCTTCCTGTAGCATTCACAAAGTTCAATTCCAATTGTAAATGAATTACATTTTTATTCTTCTCACATAATCATTCCCAAGAGCATATTCAAAATCCAAGTAAATGTATCAAGACAAGTCTTGAAAACGAAAAAAAAATTTCAATTCTTCAAAAAAATGACAATTTTTAACTCTTTTGAAATTTGTCTACTACTACCATTTATCATTGTTGTTAAGATTTGTCGGGACCTCTTTGATAGAGCGCAATCTAATCGTGCTTGTGTTTGTTTTGACTTATGTGCAAATTATCTAATTTTAAGCAAATCGATTCTGCGCCACATCCGTCGATTCATTTCCTTATCTCGGTTGTCAAAAATTGTTTCACTATAAGAAAATATTTATTCTTATTTGAAGGTTATCTATCTACCACGACTTCGTAAAGCTATCTTACTGTATACTTCGGGTATTCTTAAACCAGTATACATATACATAAGCTATGAATAAGGTCATTTCGATTTTGAAGTCGCTGAAAAATGTCATTTTCTAATATGAATCTACTATGCTTCAAGTTCATTATGAACTAATATTATTTTATCTTAATTGGAAATCATTTTCTTCTAGAATTGGTGAAGTTATGTAATGATTTTTGTAATCTATATAAAACTTTGGTGCATTGCAGCAGCAGCTGAAAAGTTTGGATGCGAAAATGTACCGGGTTTTTCTTCGCTTCAGAGGTAAATAATAAATGGCTCCCTTAATGATGTCTAATAGGGCGGCAGCGCATTTTGCAACTCGCCATTAAATCATTAGCGAATAATTTCGCATAATCCGTTTCCATTATCGAAGCTGCGGCTCCTCGGGGTCTAATTGGATCTATATATACATAGATATATCTTTATACAGATGTATTGAACCTGGCGTCTTCTTGTAATTAAAGCAAAATAGCTATGCTGGATGCGGCGTAGACAGGCGTCGATTGGCTTCGGAATTTAATATTTATCGGAGAAACGGCGGTCTGTGAATTTTATTGCTTCTATATTAACTTTTTTTGTTTGCGCTTCGTCGCCGGTGATGACTGATTGATCGTCGCGGAGGTACACACCTTGGTACTGGGTGGTACTGGTGGTCCGCTACTCCACCTCTCCTAAAACAGAGAATCATCGTTACAAGGAGGAAGCTCAAGTATCATTCCGTATTCCGATCACGCCTAAGGCAACGATTGCTAATTAAATAGTTGCATAATCGTTATTTTTATATTTATACATATTTATATGGAAAACGCTGCTGCTGTTGGTTCGATACAGTTATACAATGGTGAATCAATTGGAGAGTACAAAAAAAAATTATGTGTATACACTCGGGTCGTTGGATTGGAGAGAAGCGGAGAGGAACAACACGCAAGGACTGCAAAAAAGGAGCAGAACGTAAAACAAAACAAAAAATAAATAAAATGGACAACGTGTGGGATAAAAAAAAATATATGGAAGGACCTTTATTCGCAATAAAATTTTTATTAGCGCTGTGCAAAAATGGCCGAAAGAGAGGAGCGAGTAGTGGGTTGGGGGCATTGATTTTTTTCGTTGTTGTTTCCTTTTATTTTTCCATTCCGTTTTCCACCGTCCTCCCTCGACGAATTTGGTTATATAACCGAACGAACGGCGGCGACTGGAGGAGTGGAAAAAAATGAACAACCGGTATTTGTATTTCCTCTGGCTTTTCTTTTTTGTTTCTCGTAAGGAAAATTATCGCCTGACTACCTGTCTCTCTATATCCAACGACTCAAGGTTGGCACTGCAATTATTGGACACTTTGGTTTGGCGGATATCGATTATTTTTTGGTCTGGCTCGGAATAAATTGTCGACGGGCACGTAGTGCGAGCCTTGATTGGAATTCTGTCTCCTCGGGCTCAGAAATGCTGGCACTTCGCGGCCGTTCATCCATTTCTTTGTATGTGAACGTATGTATGTGCTATTCCTCTTTTTGGTTTTGTTTTGGATGCGACGCATTATATCATCCACATCAAAGCAAAGCTTTTTTGTTTCGGTGTATACGCTCATTAAATGGATGTTTGAAGATGCGAGAGAACGCTTCAACCAGAACAATATCCATTCTCACTTTGAAAACATATCTTTTGTTTCTTGCTACCCAAATTTAAGTGTTCAGAAAATTTCATCATTCACTCATTTCTATTTTTGATACCTCGTCCTTAATGGATATTAAACTCTTCATTTATTTTCTTTGTTCTTAAATCAAATATTCAAACTAAACTACAGCGTTTATTACAACGAAATATTATTAGCTTTGAACAGTCAGCAAAGTGCTTTTAAATTGACGACTATAACCAGAAGATGGGAGATATCAAATTTGCGTTGGAGCGAAATTAAATTGAAACGCAATTTGACTTGAGGTGAAAATACAGGACGTCAGTTATTAACTTAAACATCTCGCATTAAACTACTTGTCACATAATTTGTTGTGTCAGCCTTACAGATGCAGCACGTATTCTTCAATGTCCAAATAGGCAGAAGTAAACACATTTAGAATCGTAAAAAATAATTAACGTCATCTCTTTATACAACTATGCACTCACCAGTCTTATTCATTGAACTTGACTAAATTATTTTTTTCCGGTATATCAAGACTAGATTGAAACTTGAGTTCTAAGCGAACAAGTTAAATCTAAAACTCTAATTGTGTTTTGTCCTGATGATGAAGTCTGATGGTGAGTCATAAAATGTTTGGGTCACTAACGATGTTAAAGTTTCCGTTTGCTTTTAGTGCACGAAATACACTTGTTTGAATCAGATCCGAGAAATACTGTTTTAAAATAGGAAATAAATTGAATTTGGATTGGATTGGTGGAAACGAATTGGCTGGAGGCAATAGAAAGAAACACATCCTGAATAAATTATCGCACGATTCGGTAAAAGGTTTCTTTCAATAGATTCTCATTTTGTAGTCGTTTTGAAGGCGATTATTTGATAATTTAGTAATTTTCCGGTTTAACCGGAAATAACGTATTTTTTTGATTATTGAGATGAAATTGCTGTTGGAAATTGAATACTTGGATAGAGTATTGCAATAAAATTGCAATTTTGGGGTGTTCTTTTCTTTAATGCTTGTTTGAGATGCACCTGTACGAATCGAATCGGAACAGCGGCTTTGAAATGTGAAGAGAATTTAATTTGCATAGGATTGGAAACAAATTGGCAAGCGGAAATGGAAAGAAATGCATCCGGAATAAATTAGTGCGCGACTCTTTGGAACTTGGCAACAATGGCGGCGAAGTTGTCAAAGTAAATTGAGGCAGACCGAATTAAAGTAGACGCGTGATTGGAATCGGGGGGGCGGCGAATGATTGGTTCGCGCCCCTCGACTCCCGAGGGATTCCTCATCCGTCTCCTGGGATCATTCGCTTTCATCGGACAGACGCACTCGTTCATAGATAGATGGATAGGCATGCAAGCCAATAAAACTATGTTATAGAAGGTACGTGACCGGACATTTTAAAACTGAACTGAAGAGAGAGGATCAAACTGCCGACGGAACGGCCATTAGCCGTGTCAGAGGTTCAAGGCGGTAAAAGAAGAACAAATCGACCATCAAGCTAGTTGTCACCTCGCGTGCCAACCAATTTGAATGTTAATTGGCCACGTTCTGTATGACACGTAACATTGGAACAGAACGGGCGCCGCTTACGCAATCGCCGGGCCCTCGGCGTGTCCCTTGCACACTCCATCTTGTTCTTGTCGCATACTCGCAGCGTACTCCATCACAAACACTCGTCCGGATTCCGAAAATACTGTTGCATAACGAACGAGCTGCAGTTGAAATTAATTAAATATCTTTTAATTAACGAGACACAGGTATGAAGTGTATGCGCATTTTTTCAGCGTCCTGAAAACCTCCCCCAGGATTAATTAAAGCCACCTTTTGGAAAACGGAAAAAATAACTAAAATACTAGGCGCACGTGTTTTGTTGCCGTTGTCGAACCCTTGCATTCCGTGTATCCAAGCGTTGACCAATCCGTATACATAATCCAGTACAATCCAGTTTCCTCCAATGTTTGCACGTATCCATTGCATTGCACCCCGTACAAATAGAACGCAATTCATATATGAATACTTGTTTTTATCTTCTCTGAGCATAAAAAGCCATTCATTGCACACGAGTGGCACTCAGGTATCCATTGTGAAGCTCGATAGAAGCACTGTATTATTATGCTAAGTCGAGGAGCTTCATTTAATTGGAGGATTTTCAGATCGCGTTACCAATTAACAGATTTTGAAAAGTCTTAATTATGGCTGTCGCTCATCCAATTTTGCTTTGCAAGTAATTTATTTTTTGGTAGGTCATCATCGGCTCTGATCCTGTGTTTTCTGTTAAATAATAAATCTTCAAACGTTTCTTTGATGTTGCCCTTTTAGCGGTGAATGTTCGACGGCTTTCACTTTGAACTCCCCATCTATTATCAACTTTGTTCTGGACACGTTTGCCAGCAACTTTGCCACTGCTGTGGCTAATTTTGCTAAAACTTCAACTGTTTCGCTCTTGCAATAAAATTCAATTACTAGAGGATGCTTCTGGCAATTAGGGAGAGTGATCAAGAGTTCGGTTTGAAAGGCGACTCTTGAAGAGTAAACAGCTATTTGGAGAATGTTAGTGTGAATACGTGAGCTTGTGTGGATGCAAGACAAACGAAACGAGGAAATTCGCTAGAGCAAATGTTTGATCAGAGATTGCATATCACCGCGCCTTATTAACTGCGTCTATGTACATAAAACCGATAAATAAAAAAGGGATGAGAGAAATGCTAACCAGACGAGGTAAGAAACCTTTCCTAGGCTGTTGCATCCTCTAGTTTGTTGCGGATCGACGAGCCTCGCGGAACTCCAAAATGCCTCCACGTAATGGGATTAATGTGCGAGGCGTGCGCTTCCTTCATTCGACCAAATTGATTGATTCGATTGATCCCCTGGGTAACGCGAAAGTTCAACCGTGTTTATTGCCTCTGATTGAATCAATTCGTTTAAGCCGATCATGAAATTCAAAAGCGCCTTTTCCTCGCATCGGCGGAGGCTCAAAAAAATTAAATACTAACAGAAACAAAAAAAATTGTAATAATAATAGGAAATGGCAGAGAGCGCGGAAGCATATCCCGATGTAATTGGAAAATTCAATTACTCAAAACGCTATTTTCCGCGTTTTCCGTCTGAAAGGGTGGAAAGCACTTCGAAATATGATTTCATTAATTGCGAGTTTGTAATCGAGTTAGGTATTGCTGACGTTCTTCCATTTTGTTTCACATCCGGAGGTTTAATCTGATATATAACCCCAGGTTCGATGCGGTTTACATACCAATTGAACAAAACTAGTTAAAAAGCTATTTCAATCGGAATCCTAGATATTGCAACTACTGAAATCATGTTGATTTTGTCGGTATTCTATTTGCACTCATTTTTTCATTGCGAATAAAGCTTTCAAATTTATCAGCGATTTACAAAATTTATCTATAATCGCTTGTTTTTCAAATATTGCAATAATAATAACTTATCATTTCATGAAATTTGAACTACATACTTTGCAATTGTATTAAAATACTTTTCTTAAAATTAAAATTTCATTGACAAAAACAATATACATACAATGAAATAATACATTTATAACCTTTCCATTGTCATTCTATATGGCTATCACCATATACAATGACAATGTATCATAACAAAATTATGACATATTTCACAATTTTCAACTTACGAGATATAAATAATGAATAAGGGTTTTAAATACTGAAGATACCAAATGTATCATAATAATATTTATTTACAAAAGTTCTACTGATGTCTAGACGATGATTTAATATTGATAAAATGAACTGTAAATATGATTGGGTTTATCGTAAAAAATTCATTTAAAATTTGATATTTGAAATTTAATTTTTACTTGTGATATTTGAGTAAAATCGAATTCAAGGAACGTTTGTCTAAAATATGTTTTGGATGATTTGCAGATGATTGAATGAAATCGAATAAACAATTCGATTATTCCTTCCCAAGTTTTTTTTTGGTAGTTTGTATGTGTATTCTCCCTTCTTGCCTCGTGTTTTATTTATGGTTATTTGGGTCCGGTCCGTGTGCAATTTATCACGCCGCAATTTATCTTCAAACATTCAATTTGATCCTGAATTACGTTCATTCCTCGTTCAGGCAGGATAAACGAGCACGTCTAAATATTTTATATCCGATTAAAGTTAGAGGTGACATATAGAATTATACAAACCTACGCAGCAAACAAAACGCGAAGAATCCTCATACTGACTTAAGTTTTAGGTTTGTTTTATTCATGATTGTTGATCATTAGATAAACATGCTTCGCGATGACTAATTAACGGTCAAGACTTGTTATTGTGCTGTTCAAGAATTTGCATTCGTTTCAATGGAGTGAAGTGAAAACAGATCGGTTTCGAACCTTGGAAATTGCAAAATAGAATCACAGTTACAGTGATAAATTTTTTTTTTTGAATATATTGAAAATATTTTTTTTGTTTTGTTATTTCCGTTTCTGATTGATGAATTAGTAATTCAATAATAATTTGCTTGTTCGGTTCGGTTTTCCGGAATGCCGACGGGTTTTTCGCATAATTGGAAATCGGTGATTAATTCGGAATCGCCGGCATTAGGCTCGCATCGCGTTCCATAATCGGTCCATTTGGTACGTCCATCTCCGCTCGATGTTCACGGGATCATTGCGAAAGTAATTATTAGTTCATTTCCATCCTGCCGTCACTAATCCACTTCGTGTTTAATAATTAGTTCCATGGATTGGGACGTGCAAAATATGATCCTCGATATTAAACTATTCACGCCGCCTGCATATACCGATAATTGCACGACATTAGGTCAGCAAACACGACGATGCGAAATATATACACCCTGTTTGATGCGATATTGCATTTGATATCCCATTTCATGATTTAACCCAGTTTCCATACATACACTACAAACGGTTTAAAAACCGGTAACGCGATTTAAAAACCTATAACGTTATTAAAAAACCGGTTATGCTATTAAAACCGGTAAATCTAACCCGATAAAGCCAATGCATACATCAAGCCAATCATATTGTATACATATATAGGAAACTGGTGTCTGTAATGATGCGGATTATTAACAAGGGAAAGCCATGCAAAGTTACATAATCCGGAAACGTTGCCATTACAAATATTAGTTCTGCAGTTGATATTACCATAGGAAATGTAATGTACTGAAAACCTGAAAACAATGCTAATACGAATTGCATTATAAATATAATATAAAATAAATTTTACTAAAATAAAGTGCATAAAACGGGAAAGTGATTTCAATATATTCAAACCATGTATAAAAAGTAGAGAATTATGTTTGTAACGCTAGAGGAAAGCAACGTTCATAGTATTGGAAAACAACTATAACATTCTGGAAAGCTGTCATTTACGATGTGACCTATGTACAAAAAATAGGAAAGCTTTTTCTGTACCCAATCCTCATGTTACAAATAAAAGAAGAAAGTTTTGTGACAATGCGAATAACAATTTTATTAACATCAAAGAATTTTTTTATGTAAATGTTTAGTTTTAAGTAATAGTTAATAAAACCAGAAAAGTGAGAAGGTAAAGTAATTAATAAAAAAAGTATTGCATAACAAGAAGAAAAGCATGTACAGTTTTCTGGATTTGAATCCATTGATTCGAAGGAATGGCCGTTTGTATCTAAACTCTCGTGATCACAAGACAGAAATAAATCAAGTACATAGTACATAAAAAAAGTATATAAAGAGAAAGAACGAAGGCCTGGAGAGATGATCGTTAAACCTGTTTCTATTTTCCAATGAATTCGAAATATTCTTTGTCGATTTAGATTATTCTCCCTAACAGGTTTCGATTTTATTTATAGAACAAACCGAATTCAATTAACGTCGAACCATCGAAATTATTTTTTTAGTCGCTTTTAGTTTGTTTTCACTGTCGTGTGCTGTAAAGCATTGTTCCTGCGTTAATGGTACGTTCCATTATTGGAATTAATTGCGAATCGATTCCAGAGATTCATTCGAATGATTTGCAATGCAGATGCCGCTTAACCGCCGGTTTACGGACACCGCGTGGGTATTTCGAAAGTTATTTTTGGAGCACGCATCATGTCCTCGAGGAAGAATACCGTAATTATGAATTTCGAACGAAAACTGGAATGCGCCGGTTAATTTGTTGGTTAACTTGTTCCCGCCAAAAAGTTCCCCTAATCGAGTTACGTAACTTCGTGATTATGGAAACGCGCAGCGATTGCGGAATTAATCACTTAATCATCCGGTGGGAACAAAGGGATACGAAATTTTGATGCGTTTTTTAAATCTTCTTGCATAATGTTTTCGAACTCGTTCACATCGGATTCGCAGCGTCGCACTTTAATTATAAAGTTGTTTTGGAGTTAAATCCGTCAATAATTAAACTTTTAATTGCATCTGGCTTATAATTAAAAGCCTTTTGGCTTTGGACGTGTGCTTTAATTCCTAGGAAAGATCAAAGATAGAAATTTTTATATAACTAACGTGGGTTCAAATTAGCTGAAACAAATATATCACAGGTGTAAAATTAATTGCTCAACCTAGTTCCATCATCACAAATATACAATTTCAAAAGTTTTACTATAACACAAACAAATATTCATATAAAAGTTGTAATAATTATTATATTTCTTAACTAACAACAGTTTTACTATTACTATTTACTTGGATTAAATTAAGATATAATATAATATATAAGATATTCCTTAATTGATTTTGATATGAAAATAAATAATTTTTAGTACATTTTGATGCAACGAAGGAAATTTTTAGTATTTGAAAATTTATACGTAAATAACTTGTTTTTAATTAAAAATCTGTTTGTTAGGTTTTGTAAAGACAATATTTTTAGTAAATTGTTACTTTTGTGGGGTGAACGCAAATGAAAAGCGTTTGACTAAGAGAAATGGCGGAAACAGCGAAAGCAATTAGTTCACGTTTGAAGTGACGATTCTTTTAATTTTTTCCTCTTGTATTTACATGTATACATTTAGCTTGAGTTTTGTTAATTTCCGAAAGACTTCAACACCAGAAGCGAACTCTTCCATTTAAAAAACCTGACTTTACATCCCTTTCAAATATTTTTTTGCACCCTTAAGCTTTGTGCAATATAATAAGCACTATTGGCAAAAGTTTAAATGCTGGATAGGAACTTCGACGGCTTTTACGGAAGAGCCACTTAAAGTGTCTTGAAGAGCGGAACACACATTATGCGCGCAAATTGCTTTAACCTGCTAGAATTGGGTCATGCTCCTCCTCGGTGATCAATCTTGATCGTCACCAGTGGTTCTCATTTTGTTTCGCATAAAATCGTTAATCTTGCTAATAATGCGTGACGGGATTGCTGCGAGGACACTAAGTCGACAGGAAATATTGCTACTCCTCCTTACACCACCATTTAATAATATTTGTAACACGCTTCGACGACTTCGAGTATCCAATTTGCTGGTCTAACTTCTCTCCTCAGCGTTTAACTTGAAGAAGAAGAAAAAAAAACATACACTATTAGAGGTAATCGGATTTTTCCATCGTATTTAAAAAAATATATGAAAAAACGAAGTCCCATCGTTGAGACGACCTCGAGTATTCGGTATTGTACCTGATTATACATTCGTATCAGTTGGAACGTGGTAATAAATATTTCTAACTAGATTATAACTCTGTCATAAGACGGGCCCAGCCCAAGAATTATCAACAGACACAGATATTGATCCACTAAACCTACTTTGAATATGTCAACTACAAAATCAATTCATTATATTCAATTACAACTTACTTAATATTTGCAAAAATAATTTGTCCACTTAAAAATATTTTTTTAAACTTTATTTTTTTATTTTCTATTTGATTATATAATTGGAATAAACAGAATTAAGATAAATTAGAATTGAATTAATAGATAAATAAGTTATTATTTCTAATCTGACCTAAATTGGTAATGGCAGAACAATCGACAGAGGATAATTAGTTTTGCGTCATTTGTGGGTAATTGCAGAAGATAAAAAGAGTTAATTGCGCAACCACGGCGTGTGGGATAAGTTAACCTTAATTCGGGTCGCGTAGGATCATCCATTACTTAGAACTTAGTTTTCCGCGAAGCAGTATTTGCTTTTTGAAGAAACTTAGTCGTTATTGCTAAACGCTTCGCCGCAGTGACATAACGATCGAAGAAGTTGAAGTCCCCCCACGCCGATTGCGCAATCCGTTCGTTCTTAGTTGTTTGTGTTGCATTAACAATAATATATTATAGTAAATGGTGAAAGATTGAAAGGTTTATCTTTCTTTTCGTTTTTCTTTTCTTAATTACGGATACCGATAACGGCTTTACTTTTACGGAATTCGGTTCAGGAAGTCCCATTGATGATGATGGTCGTCTATGGGCATGGAATGCATTCAAGAATCCTCTTACTACCTGCTCGACCTACGTCCTTATTCTTCTCCTCCTTTTTGTTCTTTACCTGTGTGCATGTGTACACAGAACCCAAAAACGTTGTTATACGTAGGCCGGCGGATACATGATGGCTGTTTACTGGGTTTCAAGAACGCGGCATCTCTTGAAGACCGAGGAGGAAGCCATTTTCTCGGAAAACGACAACAATAGCAATCTGTTAATTTCCTTTCAACTTTGACGCATTTCATTATTTTAATTTTATTTTATATAAAAAAACGCTTTTGGAATGCAAAGTTTTTCCTCGTTAGCATAAGGAATGGAAATTCAATTTAACTTCCAAGTAAATATGATCGGAGCGGGAAGTATGCGAGAAGCTTTTAATATAAAAATTCTTTTGGGTGAAGTATGGAATTATCGTAATCCAGAAAAGGATTCGCGTGGAGTTGCTTTAAAAATGCCTTTGGAAGTTTTCACTTCAGGCTCTTCAAGGTGGGAGATTAAAGGGCGCCGTTTATTGGAGTCGGAAATGAATTCCGATGGTGGAAAACTATGCCGTGCGTAGAACACGTCCTCCTCCCACCACGGCGGAAACTCGGTTTTTCGGAACATCAGACCCTTCAATACCAAATAACGTATCGATCAAAGCCCTTGTTCTTCCCCTTCTTTTTTTTCTCTCTCACTCACTTTAATGTTCGTTGCGTGAGAAGCGACAGTTTGCCCCTAACGGCACGTCAAAGTTTCGACGTGGAAGAAGAAAAAAGCAGCAGCGAAGAAAAACGCCATCGGGTATTTGCAGTTGGCAGTAATTAAACTTTTAATACAGCTGCCAACTTCTGACTTATCTGTTGTCCTATTTATATTTCATTGAGCGAAATTCATGAACAATTCAAAGAAACGTTTTCATCATTCCGAACTTTCTTTATGGGACCTTTCTTTATTTTAACGTGGGATTGCACCAGGTGCTTATAATTAAGCGAAAGCCAACATCTACAGATTTCAAAGTTCTTAAAATCTTTAAACTGTTGCAAATAATAACACAAATTCTTTCTTTCAAAGCACATGACTATGTTTCACACTTGCTATCTGCATTCTAATAAATTATAACCGCATGACGATTCGCGTTTTTTTTTTCAAGATGTCACCTACCAACTCGGTATCAGCTAAAGGATATCTTTTACTTTTTAACTTTCAACGCGTTATCTCGGAAAGCAATTTAAATATTTACCTGCGAACAGTACATACTTGCTGTTTATTTTTTACATACTTTTAACGTACCTCCAAGGTCATAGGTGTTCTCGCTTTGGAAATATTTTTTTGGTATTGCCTTGAACGGGTCAAACGGTTGCTTTCCGTTCGCCCCAAGAGGAGGAACGTTCGGTAATTGCTCTCTCTTGTTACGGTCATATAAATAGCAAGTTAATTAGAAACGAACAACAATAACTACAGCAGATGGATATGACCCATTTGCACATAAGGCTGCAGTTCGCGGATTACGTAAGCACGTATTGGACTAATTTTAGGATTGTATATGTGTATGATTATGCATGCATGTGCGTTCGCAGATTGCGGAATCGGGTTTCGTGCAGCTGCCTTTAAAAGAAAAGTTGCATAATGGCTCGGATCGAATCAGGGAGCTAATTTTAGCGTGTTGGGTGGAAACATTTTTCACATCGAACGTCAATATTTATTTTCATTCGTCCTGGAAAATTCAATACGTTTCCCCATGTAAAAATTTTGTACCTCCTTTAATGGCTTATTTCGTTTACGATGCGCAATTGCTTACCGGATCTCTAATTTTAAACGTTACTTTTCTTTATCTAACGTCAATATTTATTGTTATTCGTCCTGGAAAAGTCCCGGCGATATTTATCTCCTCGACTCCCATCTATTCCCATCAAACACTTTTATATAAAAATATCAATAGTGTATTTATACAGCAAAATACACAAAATTATTCTTATTAAATAATTTAAGTTTCCTTTAAATCAATGATTTTTTATTACTATTATGATAAAAAAATGATATGTGTATTAGTAATTAAATATCACTATTACCTAGAAACAATATCTAAGTGGAATGTACTTAAGCATATAAAATGATGATTAACCTACAAAGATCACGTTCAAGCGAAATACAAGTCAACTACTAAGAAACTCATGAAAACAATATCAAAATATAAGTAAAGTAAATATTATGTAATTTTCTGATTGAAAAATATTGACACTTAAATTTACTGAATTTTCTAACAAAATAGGTTATAATAATTGAAGCTGAAAGCTAAAATCAATATTTGGATTTTATTAATTTTAGAGCAGTGGTTTACGTTATTTTCTAAGGAAATAAAGTTTATTATTTTGTTTTTCTATATTTGTTTTAAAATAAATAAAATTTTATCTAAATTTCCTTAAAATTGTGGAAAATAAACTTTAGTATAATGTTGATTGAAAGTTGTTTTGACTTGATGTATGGAAGTAAATGTAAAAGTGTTGAAAATTTGTATTCGTCCTGGAAAAGTCCTGACGATTTTTATATTGGAAACTTGTACTGTGTAACTGGGTATTATCCGTTTCGCATTACTTAATGCGCCCTTAAGCCGTTGGCTGGGCGTTTCAAATTTCTATTTTGATCCGTGTCAAAGGTTGGGGCTCTTTGATGTGTGCGGAATGCGGTGCATCCTGGGAGGTCCGTAGGGTTGTTCTTCACAATTTGTCGACACGCAACGCAGGAGAGATACAGGTATATTTTTAAAATGGTGGCTGTGATGAAGAGAGACTTGAAGATGAGATCGTGTTTATGAAGAGGTTGGAATATGAATCTCGTAATTGGCTTTTAGCTCGGACAAACGCACGTGCTCGAGGACCATATGTCCGGGAAGTAGTCTCCTTGTAAATTGTTTAAAATTCCCGCAGACCCTGGCCCCAAAAATAGAAATTCGTTGGCGGGAAACAAAAAGCCTGCATCCGCAATACACGCACTTTACACGCAACGCACAACATCAGGGCTTAGCATCAATTCTCTATCCTCTCCTGTTGTAGTTATAAGCTACGTCCACCGGATGCACGGTTAATCCGACATGATTGGATGTACCACACATTAGGCATATTCTTCAAAAACGCTGCCCGAGCAGTAAAGCAATTAGTTATTATCATTATGAGAATGGTGTAACGAAATAATAGCAAAGAAAAAAAACGTAAACGAAATCTGAACCAATCCGGAGGATATCATTTTTTTAGCAAGCCACACATTTTATACTTCAATATAAAACCATTGTTGTTATTATAATGCCTGCGAACAGGTAATTAATGGGACAATGGAGAGCCGTTGTTAATCAACCCCTTTCAGTTCTTTCCAATATTGCTGATGAGCGAGCAACAAAAAAATGTTATATAAAACTCGTTTGAAAAGCAAAAAAAAAATCCGACTAGGTCTTAATTTGGGAAGCTTTCCAATCATTAGCTTTCTTTACCTGCTACCGAATAACGCTATTCATTGTTTTTTTTCTCTCCTTGGGTTGCGCAACCATCCTAAGCCTCTCGCATTATCAAAATTATCGACGATAAAGTGACAAATTAAGTGCACTGTAGCGGAATACAAGTTATTTATAAAATTGGGAGCAACTGTAAATCGATCACAAAATTTTCATCCTAACATTGAAAATTTGATATATTTATACTTTAAATATTCTTAATAAATTTTTATTTTATATTACTAAGAATATAAAAAAAAATAAACCTAATTATTTTCAAATACTAAATACTAATTAGTTTTTTGCATAAAATATTCTTGTTAAATAAATATAAAATACAATAACCATTTTTTTATGTCTGATATTATAGTATTATTATCGTCATTATCAATTGAGCATTATTTGAGATTGTTCTGCTGTTATTTATTGATAAAACGTAATGCGATTTCATATTGTTTAATACATGGTTTTTGGAATGGATATTTATTTTATCTAATTGTTCAGGATAATTGGAAATTTAGTTTTGTATATTTGTTGTAAGATGCTTTCGCCACAGGC
Organism: Nicrophorus investigator; assembly: GCA_963457615.1. Classification (NCBI taxonomy): domain Eukaryota; kingdom Metazoa; phylum Arthropoda; class Insecta; order Coleoptera; family Silphidae; genus Nicrophorus; species Nicrophorus investigator. Next base: position 8,591,631 of record OY735146.1, read on the forward strand.
GCAAAGGAAAAGGGAGTACGGGCCTGTAAACTAGGTGTGCGACTGAGATCCTGCAGACTCTGAGTATCCTAACAACGAGAGTTCTGCGTTATTGATTATCCTTCCTTCGCGCCGCCATTTGTACCTTCATCCTGTTAGTTGTAGCTCTGGAGCTCCTCGCACAGAGCAGAGATACGCGAACCTCGACGACTTCAGTGCTCTCATGGATCTGTTGAGAATCAATTAGCAACGAGTATTAGTTTGCATGAGATATATAGTTTGTTTGGGTTTCGGGTAGTGAGTGGGCCGGCGTTGCGCTGGATTTGATCTGATACTGGGGCGTGCCTCTAATTAGGGTTATATCCTTGTGGTTACAGAGTAGTTCGGATAAATCGTATTACGGTGGAGAGATCGACATCGACGATGATCTGGAAGGAAGCGGGGGCGGGAGGGAATTATCGCAAGACTTAGAATCTAGCGGTTCTGGCTTCGGACCCGACGATGAGGATTCCACGTTAGGTAAGTTCCGGCATCCACCATAACCTTGATTGGATTTACCTAATGCTTCCTACGTTTTGTTCAGAACCCAACAGCGAGAAACCTATACTCCCGAAGGTCGTGCTTCCAGACCGTAGTAAACCAGCGAACGAGGATACGGTGAAATTCTCTGGAACCGGATCCGATACGAGCGTCATCATGAATCCAAAATCCGAGGACAGGCCTACGTTCTTCGCACAACCAGGAATCTTGGCTGGTAAGTTTATTGCAATTATCCTCCGCATGGGAAGCATCCATAATCCGCGTTGTTTATACTTATTTTTAGCTGTCATTGGAGGTGCTGTTGTTGGGTTGCTCTGTGCCATCCTCGTAGTGATGTTCATCGTCTATAGGATGCGTAAGAAAGACGAAGGCTCGTACGCCTTGGAAGAACCCAAGAGGTCACCAACATCACACCCTTACAACAGGGGCAACGGCAAGGAGTTCTTCGCCTGAGAGTAGTGCGGCGAGAACCCATTTGGACAATACAACAGTGGTCTGGCGAAGCGATACACAAAATTATAATTAATTAAGTAACAAAAAAAACATAAAAAACAAAACTACACACACAAAATATGAATTAATAATATTTCATTCGGGGTAAAACGACAACCGCAATAAGAACAACAACTCTACAACACATACAACAAACAAAATACAAACAAAAAGTAATAAGCTATGACTGAATCTACTACTGCTTTTTATTTTATTTCATAATTCTAGTACAGCTTTAGTAAATAACAAACAAAAATAAGAAGAAAGAAAATCTTTCTATCATGCAAAAAGCAAACAACGCACATCGTGTTACAATATTTCTTTTATTTGAAACGACTTAACAAAGAAGGTTTAATCGGGGAATGATTATTTTGATTTAACATTATTATTTTTTTACTATTGTTTAAGTTAAAATTTTTTTTAACATATATTTTTTGGATATTTTATTTCACGGGACTGCTTATTGTTTTTTATTTTTTTGTTGATTCGGTTCATTATAGTTTTAGGAGTAAACTAAATTTCCGGTTCGAGATCATTGATTCGGTCTAATTGCCAAAAACTGCCAACCAAAATCAACCAAAAAAGTGTGAATGGACACTTTCGTATTCAATTATTTCTCTTTTGTTCGAACTAACTTTTCTGAAATTTCAATGATCGCAGCTATTGGTTTCTATTGTTAACTGTATGTATATAGGATAAATAAGGGATAAAAAGAATAACAGAATAAAAATTAAACTGAGTGTTTTCGTCCATTATACCTTGTTTCGTTCTCTCGAGTTTGTGTTCTTCATTTGGATTTTATATTTTCTTTGAGAGTATAGTACTTTTAAATATCGCGTTTTTCTCTGGAAATCTTCAGTACTATACGCTCAAACCTCTAAATTAAAGATGATGTTGATGATGATAAAAAAAAATAAATTTAATGAAGGTACCTATAGATATAGTAATGAAGAAAATAACTAAAAACAAATATGAAGAAGGAAATAACCGATATATAGTTAATAGGTAAAACATGATTAGGCTTTTTGGTAAGGAAAGAAAGGCCAAAACGATAATGATTCGAGATGTGACTTCAATCCGTCGGCCATATATTAATAATATTCTTGTATTTAGGATCGTAATTTTACTCTTTACTTTAATTTCATTATTTTTTGTTTTTATTTGTTTGTTCTTTATAAGATCTTGGTGGAAAGAAATAGATAAACAAAACGATTGTATTTTGCTACGAATACTTTTCACTTTTGTTTGTAATCGCGAATTAGAAGGGATTTTGAATATGCGCTCACATTCAAAGACTGTTCTTCGAAAAATAAACCGATAACATTATGAAGAAGAATAAGAAGAGAAATAATAATAATAATAATAAATTTAAACGAGTTCTTTCGCTTTGGCTTTTTGTAAAGGAAGAAATTAAATAATAAATAAAACCAAACATAAATTATATATTGTATTCATAGAATAAGTATATAGGGTCGATTGTGTAACATTCCTATGGATTTTTGAGGCATCTCTGATGTTGCGCTTTCCATTAACAATTTTTTTTGTCCAATAAGTTTTACTGGATTTTGTTTTGTTCAAATCTTTATTTTGTGTGTAATTCTAGTGTTTAAAAGAAAGCAACAACAAAAAAAAATCACAAGGAAAGAAGAAGAAAAATTTGAAAGAAATTTAATAGGTGTGAGCCCCTATCAATGTCCTGAGTATGTTAATAATTTATTTTCCAAGACAACTATTTATGTAACATGTTTTATTTTATTTTTTACTATCTCACTATTTTTTCTCTATCTCTCACTCTGTTTTTACTTTCTTCGAATTCTTTCCTTCCTTTTATTATTTTTTTGTCCTTCGGATATTCTTGTTTCCTTTCTATCGTATTATTTTTTAATTTTATTTTATACTTGTTGACAGCCTATATAAATATATATATTTTTTAATTTATTTGTTAATTTATCGTTCTTAGATATCTTTCGAATGAGTAAATAATAATATTAATAATAATAATAAAAAAAAAGAAGAGTAAGGCCGGAGAAGAAAATGGAGAAATCATTGTGGAAACTATTTGTATCATCAATTATTAACAATTATAATACTTATCCTTAAGCATTTATTCTTTTCTTTATTATTTTTTTTATTAATACATGCTATGTTTTTTATAATTGATTTTGTAGAGCATTTTCGAAATATATATTGTATAGTATTAAAAACAAACACAAAGAATTGAAAAACAACTAGATATTATGTACAATCCGGATGTAAATAAAAGACCTGGACAAACTATACAGTCCTCCATCTCTATGTTTTGTGAATCTCTGCTCAAAATTTTTCTCTCTTTAGAACTGGTGTCTCCTTTCATTAAATTGGTGAAGCAACAGGTGTTTTATTTATTCCGATGCTCGTCTATATTCCGGCATCATGGCTACTACCACTTTTCAATCATTAATTCAATGCATTTTATCTCTAAATTAGTAACTCCGGCAATACTAAAATATTACTTGGGTTTTCATGAAAAACTCTGCATAGATGCAGTATATAATCTTACCTCTTGCAACTACTTCTAAATTGGATGACGGGAAGTACTTCAAACTAGTTTTCGTAGCAAAGTATTCACAAAACAAGGTCATATGACAATTCGGTAAGTAAAATTAAACATTATTTATATTCGACAAATAATTTTGTCTTATTTCCTTATACTTACAATATAATCCAGAGATCTGCAACTTTTTTGGAGCAAATAACCAAGTCTCAAGAGCCGCTGGTAGCTGATCAACATTTTTTTAATGAAATTACATCCAACATTTCAACAAAAGAGCCGCGGGTTGCCGATCTCTGACAAATATAATATAATCATTTAAAAGATAACAACTTACAATTAATTATTTTAATTAGAATCTTGATTATACTGAACTAAAATGACTAATCAGTTTTATACTTTTTTGCTTTAAAGTCTTGTATTTCTCCTAGTTACATAATAGTAATACTCAAGGTGTTAATCACATGTAAAATGTATGTTGTTGACACCTTAAGGTTCTGTTAAGTTACTCCTTATTTGTTACGTAATATCAAATATTTTTCTGAATCAAATTTCAAAATTTTTCATTTTTCTCAATGTACGTGTATCGAATATTTTGTAATGAGATTGCACAAAAAAAACATATGATTACTGAATTGAATGGAAAGAATAATAATATCGTAATGCAGTTGATAACATATTTATTTTCATTTCGCTTATTACGATAATTGAATGTAATAATCGCTGTTAAAACGTATTAATTGTTGATAAAAACATATTTTGATTTGATAACGTTAGGGTACTCAAAGTGGAACAACAGTCTATACTATTTTTTGTTTTCAACTAATATAAGATAATCATTGGTATTCAATTAGAATTTCTTTAAAAAAATTAGGTTGATTTTGTTACATCTACAATCTATTGATTATGCTAGATTAAAGTAACAATTATATTATTTATAAATTGATCTAGAAATTGACAATTTTACTTTATAAGCTTGAGATATCTTATCCATAAGGACTGTATTAAGGGCCCACGAAATTTTGTTTGGGGCCCACGAAATTTTGTTTGGGGCCCACGAAAATTTTTCGGGCCCACATTTTTTAGATTAGTGTTGTTGTTAAGGTACTAAGATGCTCGTGTCCGCTTGTCATCTTAATTGGTAGGGCCTACAGCAACCTTTTACTGCATCCAGGGATATTGAAACTAAATTTTGAAAATCAATATTTTAAAGTAAACATAGAAAATCTGTAATTATAAGCAGTAAATATTTAATTATTAATTGAAGTATAAAGTTTATACTAATTAATTGATATTTAATTTATAATTTGTTGCTTTTGAAGAATAACACAAACAAGGTTAACTGCATAAGTTCATGGTATTAAAATTCAGTTACAATGCAAAAAATGTTCAATTAAATTATAAACTTTGCACGTGTTAATGTAAAGTTATTGTTGCTGTGGAGTTATATTCAGCGAAATTCAAATTATCCAATTTTTTTTTTGTTTAACTGCAAGGTGATCATTACTACTAACCTGTTCATCGGTTTGTTATGTTCTTTTTTTTAGCAAAAATTGTTTGTGGTATTGGTGTCCTCGGTTACTTTCTACCAAGTGTACAAATTTAGAAAATCTTTAAGTACTTAATGTGACTTTGCAATGTTTGTGCATTAAGCCCAGAGGCGTAGCAACGACTTTCTATATATTCTAAACATGAATTTATATTATTTACTTCGTTTCTAATTTCAATTACTAATTTTACTGACTTAACAACAAAAATATAAGATTTTTAAATCAAAGTGATAGTGTAAATAAAATGATTAAATCGGTTTTTCTTAAAATTTTGAGATAACGGATTTTAGAAATATTGTATCTAGTATATCTTTTTAATTGAAGTACATCTTTAAAGTTTAAGTATTGAAAACTAATTAATAAATCTTATTTTTAATTTGTAAGACTACGTTTTAATAGGTTATACAATGACTATGTATCTATTATTTAACATTCTATTTTTTAAACTTTATTGAACGATTTTTTGAATACAGAGGCGGATCAGCATGTTTTTTATTGGTTTGTCCAATATATATTCTCAAACGTAGACTTTGGAATTAGAGACAGATAAGTGATCTGATATGTAGAATTATTTCTTACGTTTCGACATAAGTACGTTTTCCTGTGCTATTTATATAAAATCGAAACGGAAACGGATTGTTATCTGGTTGCCTATTCCATCCACGATACTATGGTCTCAGATGAAATGTGATTTCGTGTTTATATCGATTGAGATTCTATCTTCGGATGACTATTGTTTTATGTCGGCCCTGATAAGGGTGATATGGGGTACCAAGGTCGTGATTTTGAAATTTCGCGCGCAATGTCAGGCATTGGCATGCTCGTCTGAGCACACTGTCGATCTCGTAGAAAAGTGGGGTCTGGGATTTATGTGCGAGCTCTGTATTATTGTTGTTTAGTCAGTATTTAATAGCTTGTCGTGCGGTTGGCAGCGAAAAAGGACACAGATCAAAGATCTCGCACTCCGATCCTGGTACATACGTCCATCCATCCCCGGCCGAAATGAACAACGCCGCCCCTGTCAAAGTGAACCCAGATTTATTGCGGGAAAGACAAAAATGTACGTTCAACAATTTGGAGCTGACCCATTTACTGGATGGAGGAGCGGATAAAACTGCTGAACGCAGGGAAAGAGGTTCGAAGATCATCTCACACATTTGCGTCAGAGTTGTCAATCGTTTCTTATTTTTCTGATCATCATCATCATGCCAAACCTGTTATGCGTCCTCCAAAATATAGATAATTTCAAACTTTTTTAAAATTTCAAATTGCAATGTTCTAAACTTGAGAATTAACCAATATTAACAATTTGTAATTGAACTATTAAATAAAATCCCATTGTTACAAACTTTATTAAGTAATCAAAGCAATAAATGTGTAAATTGTTATTACCAATTTAACTTTGAACATTTGTAATTTTCTATTGTACTATTGCGATAAGCCGTATCAATTAGTTACCGGCACGGGTTCATATTCGAAACATGTTGTTTTAAAACTTGATTTTCGTATCAGCATAATTAAATATAAATAAAGTAGTTACAAAGGCAGTTTGTATACTTAAGTTATGTCACGTATTTATCATTTCAAAGTGCATCTTGGGTGAGTATCTTTGTAGCGGAGATTGTGCGTTAGCTAATTGTACGCAGTGAAAGTTCCATCAGCTTTCTAATGGTAGAGCAGAGCCGTAACGAGAACTTTCCTACTTTACAGAGGACTTCTTTTTGAACGACCCTGAATTCAAATCGAAGACACCGGTCGAGTACCTGAGTCACAAAGAGAAGTATGAGGAATCAGTGCGCAGGGCGTGCTTGGTCCTTAAGAAGGTGCAACAGCTGCAAGATCAGGGAAAAGGTGGAATCGATAATTATAGGTAATGCATTGTCGGCACCGTACTTTGGACCATCTAATGTGACGTTTGTATTATTCCGCAGACAAGTGATTGGGGCCCAGTTGGGATCCGCGCTCTTGCAAGATGGAAATCCTATTGGGTTGCATTATATTATGTTCATACCTACCCTTATGGGTCAAGGGACCATCGATCAGCAGGCTGAATGGATTCAGAGGGCCTGGAATTTGGAAATTATCGGCACTTACGCTCAGGTGAGTACACTTGAACATCTATATCGGTTGATAAACTGACACCGATTTTGTGAATTTACATAGACCGAGTTAGGACATGGAACGTTTATCAGAGGTCTTGAAACAACGGCCACTTATGATCCGAAAACTCAAGAGTTTGTTTTGCATAGTCCTACTTTGACCTCCTACAAATGGTGGCCGGGTGGTCTGGGACATTCTTCGAATTACGCCGTTGTCATGGCGCAATTGTACACTCAAGATAAATGCCGTGGTATGCATGCTTTCATTGTCCAACTCAGGGATGAAGAGACCAATATGCCTTTACCTGGAATTAAAATTGGTGAAATCGGCTGCAAGCTTGGTATGAACGCTACAAACAATGGTTACCTAGGTTTCGAAAAAGTCCGCATTCCAAGGAATCATCTGTTGATGAAGAACAGCAAGGTCCTTGAAGACGGTACCTATGTCAAAGCACCTAGTAGCAAATTGGCTTACGGTACTATGATTTTCGTGCGTGTAGTCATAGTAGAAGACGCTGCTTTCTTCTTAAGAAAAGCCGTGACTATTGCTACCCGCTACAGTGCTGTCAGGCATCAATGCCAACTTAAGGCTGGGTAATCAATAATACCTATATTTAAAATAAAAATATACTCATTTAACATTGTTTAGAGAACCGGAAACGCAAATCATGGATTACATTACTCAACAGTATAAGCTCTTCCCAAATATCGCAACTTTCTTTGCTTACTCGTATGTCGCTAAGTGGTTATGGGAGTATTACAACAATGTTACCGGAGAATTAGAAGCCGGTATTCTAGACCGTTTACCAGAGGTATAAAAACGATAATAATCAAATTAGCTGTTACTCATAATTGTTTTTCGTCGTAGCTGCACGCTATCGCCTGCTGCTTGAAGGCCGTTGCTTCAGCTGATGCTGCAGCTGGAGTGGAAACCTGCCGTTTAGCTTGCGGTGGACACGGTTACATGACATCCTCCAGTTTACCAACCACTTATGGTTTGGTAACAGCCATGTGTACTTACGAAGGAGAAAACACCGTGCTTCTACTGCAAACCGCCAGATTCTTAATGAAGAGCTGTCAAAGCGTGATGGAAGGAAAATCAATGACACCTACAATCAAATATTTAGAAACATATAAAACCGCCAATATTAAACCTTTCGAAAAGAACATCGAATGGATTATTAGTGCATTGCAGAAAATGGCTGCTAGCAAAATCCAAACGACCTTCAACCACATGAGCAGTCGCGCGGAGAAAGGCATGGCTCCGGAAGATGCTTGGAACGAGACCAGCATCGAGCTCGTCGGTGCCGCCGAATCGCATTGCAGAGTGAACGTGGTGGAAATCTACTACAATATGATGTTGCAAATTAAAAACACTGTTTCCGAGGAGTTACGCGCCGTTTTATTCCAATTAGTCGATTTGTATGCGGTGCACATTGCCTTGAGGTACACAGGCGATTTACTCAGGGTAATAATAATAATAATAGATTTATTAATTTATATTACATAATTTGTTATTGTTTTTAGTACACCAATACTTTGGGCAAAGATATCGAAGAGCTTCAATCCTGGCTTGAAGAATTGTTGGCAGCCATCCGCCCGAACGCTGTCGGTATTGTAGACAGCTTCGACATCAGGGATGACATCCTCATGTCAACACTGGGTTCCTACGATGGTAACGTCTACGAAAGGCTCTTCGAGGAAGCTTCCAAGAGTCCATTGAACGCAGAACCAGTCAACAAATCGTTCCGTCAATATCTACAACCTTTATTGAAATCAAACATGTAAAATGATATAGGGGACGCATGGTATTATTTCGATTAGTTTAGATTACTTGTTATATACAGTATCGTCGATATTTTATTGTTTAATTTTTGTTAATTAAAATAGTAAAAATAAAACCAAAGTGTTATTTGTAATTAATTACACAGATGAGTAGCCGCCATTTTGGTTGCATATCTAAATGATATATATATTTTTTTTCATAATAAAGTTTCTATTTCCGTGGTGGACCTGTTTAAATTTAGATAGAGGTTAAATGACTTACGATCCAAGAATAATAACTTTCGGAAAAGATGTTGTTGTAAATAAGTTCTAATATACGTACATAAAGAGACTGAAATATATACAAAAAAAAATCACATACCAAAAATAATTACGCATGACGTATATGACCAGATTTTAAATTAAACCATTGCATTTGGAATACTTTTCAATTTTCCGGTTATGTGTCATTGAATTCAATAACACAGAGATTAATGAACTTATTGATTCAAGGATCATTTACCTACGCAAAAATAATTTCTTACAATTGCAATAATTCAATTACAACCTTAAACAATCAATTAAGATTTCATGCTTCATCACCGTAATTAAATTAAAAGAAGTATCGTCAATTTATTTTTCAGTTATCAATGTAATTTGATAGCAGAAATAAGGTTGTAATCATAAAAATAAATTAAAAACTATGCATTTTATTAATTTTTTTTCTATTATTGTTGTTACATGAATATTTTTAGTTGTGTCAAAATTTTAATTATAATAAATATTAGATATGATTACTGAAAAATCGCCTTATATGGTTATGAAAATGCGATTCGATAGAACTGCGCAAGTTTAACTAATCCGTATTGGACGAAAATGAATGCGTTTCGCACATTAGATAAGAGAATTATAAATAACATCTGGATACGGAAACGTTTCTGCCAATCACTGCTTCGAGATGAATGAACCCGTCAATAAGGGATAGGCAACTCCCTATTTTACTATTGGTTATATCGCCTGGGTTGGCCTGCAGACCATTGGTTGTTTATTCTAATTGTTTGCTTATCGCATAAAACTTATATAATAACACAATATAAAATATTGAATACTTCTATTCTTAGTACTTCTCGGAAATAATTCAAACAAGCAATGAATAGAAATTTGAAATTAAAAATTAAAATGTATGTAAATTTTTATCACTTATACTTATTATAGATTTTATATAATGTTTTGACTAATTTTAATTTAATGATCTCCATAATTAATACACTTAAGTAATGATAATCATACTTAGGGTGTTTCTAAAATAGCTATGGAGGCAAAAATAAATCCACGGAGATAAGGATTGTGGTCTGGCTTCGCTCTGCAAACTACACCAAATGCATTTACGTAACATCGGAATGACTTCATTCCGGGTAAGACGGAGTGATTCAATTAGCAATGTGGATTTGATCCGGACGGTCGCAATGAATGGAAGGTTATCACACACAATAAATGTCATGAGGCTACTGGATAAATAGTACTTTTTTTATTATTATTATTATTGAATTAGCAGTAAAACAATGAAAACCTTACAAGTATGTGTTTATGTATATATATATATATCATATTCCAGTGGTGAGTCGTACCGTAATTTAAGAGTCATAACATAATAATAAAAATAATACAAATAGTTTTGTTGTCGTGATATGTAATGCTTGTCCAGAGAGTAATCACCCATGTTCCTCGTCACAAGAATATTTCATGTTTGATTGAGAATCTCCGAAAAAACGTACATATAATAATAATAATAATATAAACGATAATATAGTTAATAATAATATATAATATAATAATAAACGATAACTAAACTATGAGATATAATAATATAATTTTGTAACAAAAAGAACTTATATAAATATATATTTGATAAACTTATATAGTATACATATAATAATAATAGTAAAAAGGTGTGTTATATATATATCAATAATAATTCGCGGTGAACGCGAGGAATCGTGCATTAACAAACTAAATCATGAATAACTATAATAATAATAATCGACTTCATTAACATTAATACAAGCTTGAACTAGTCACGTGAGGAAAAAGCTGACCCATGATATCTAAGGGCGGATGGAAATGTGACCCCTTAAGACTTCCATCTTTGTCTCAGGGGGTTAAGGTTATCAAGAGAACCGCCCCCAATCATCGGTCACATTTTCGCGCGATCTATAGCCAACAACATAAAACTAGTATTCATGCAATATATTAAGAATAATAATTATATATATATATATATAAAAAAAAATAGAACAAAAACAAAGTGAAGTGATGTATTATTAGAATATAATAGTTATCTTTTACTCATCAATTATCCTTGCCTCGTACGTTACTTTACACTCTAAAGGTCGCTTGGAATGCACAAAAAAAAACAAAATTCTTTGGTTATACACACATATCATTACATTTCTTTGTTTCCTCTTCCCATCGTCGCGATACACATTCTCTCATTTTAAATATTTTTTCCCGCCAATTTTCATAATATACCTTTTTTTCTCCGTTTTATTGTTCAAAATATCATCTTCCTCTCAATATCAAACATAACATTATTATTTGTTTCCTCTGTCGCCTCAAGGTTTTCCTACCAATAAATTAATCTTTATTATTATTACAAATTAATGAAACACATCACAATATAGTTTATTACTCTTATTAATATTTTTTAAAATATATACTTTCATATGTCGATAGCTCTAAAAGTGTTAGTAGTATAAATAATTTGATTTTTTTTTTCGTTATTTTCTTATATTTTTCTCACATCTTTGCTTTGAAACCTAGGGTTTCCATATTGTATTTACTTTGAAAATGTTTTTAGTAAATCACACTTGTCGTATATGTTTTTTTCTTCGTCTGCTTACATATATGTACTTGTTTTCATATAATTTTTAAAATTTATATTTTTCTTTACTTTGAGTTAGTATCATGTTATTTATTAACTTAGCACAGCCATTATTTACTAAACTAAGCAAGACTAGGCCTAAAGAATGCTTGGACGATCAGATCGAAGAATTTTTGAATCCACAAAATTTAGTTGCATTTGACGTTTCGCTTTCACACTTAAAAACAAATATTTTTCCAAGACATAATTTGTTTGTAGGTATAAACTAAATAACAAAATATCGTCGACTATACGTGAATTGGCCTTGAAACGAAACTGTTTTTAATAATTTATAGAAAAGAAAAACAAATAATAATTAGGAAAACTTAACAACCTCGTGGCTCTTTTATATATCTCAATCACATACCAATAGCACCAAACATTTGTCTCTTTCCAATTGCTTCAACATGTCCCGCTTCTCTTGGCTCTTGTGTTTATTTTTTTTGTTTGTTTTCTATTATATAGCCGACAGTATTTCGAAACGGAGTGGAATTAAAGATAAGAAACACTGGATTTTGCTGCGTAGGCAAGAAGAAGAGGTTCTATGTCAAACAAACTATCACACACGACAATCTCGCTCATTCACTCACATACCTAGCTGATATTCGTTAATTTGTTTTTTTTAAGGAAGAGATGGAGATCGATGGGGAACGGTGCAGGGCTGAAGGAAAAGCCTCTGTCTTCAAGTAGGGAATAAAAGCATTCGGGGTGGGTCCTAGGGGGTGGTTTTCCCAAGGAATATTCGTTTTCCCCCCAAAGACCGATCCCAATGCGTACATAAATATATTGATTTCCCGCCCTGCATCGTTCGCCGCACCTGGGAGGATGGATGCATGCACATCAACTTCGAGGGCCAGGGCTGCTGCGGATCCGAAGATCCTCCGGCCTTTCGATTAATATTAATTTGTCACGTCATTTGGTTTCTAACCTGTGTATAAATATCCAGTGAACAAATCAATCTAAAATATATAAATATAATTTTTTTTCAATATATTAATATATATATATTTTATTTTTTGGTATTTAGAAGCATTTCTAAACAGCTAAAATACGAGAAGCTTGTTTTGCTGGGGTCAGGTCTCGCGTAGGAGGCCCGTACCCCGGCGGTATTCCCTGAATGATTTCTTTACTTTATTTTCTTTTTTCTTATTACGTAGTATTACCGAAGAAAAAAACACGTCGGTTTTTGGTGTTAACCTTGAAAGGCTCGATCACTTTGATATCTCCTCGAGGGGGTGGCGCGCACCCCACCCGAAACAAAAATTATGTTTTACCCAATCGATCAAAATTTTGTTGCTGTTTGCTTAGAACATTTGTTGTTTTTACGTTGTTACTTGATTGAATATACAAAAAGAAATAATAAAATTTTGGTTTCTCATCGTCACGTCGCTTCCTCCTCCATTCTAAATGGTGTACTGGTGCTGGGCGTTACCGATGATGGCGGCAACCTCCATATCTTCCTTCTTCATGTCACTCTCATATTCGATCTTCTTATACTTCGTAGTGGTGGCGGTGCTGTTGCTTAAAGCGCGGAGCACCTCCGGTGTGGCGTTCGACTTCAGGAAGTCGTTCTCCAACTCGAGCTGCTCGATTCTGTCTAGCAGCTCAACGATGCGATCCTTCAGCACCACCACCTCGTTACGCATCGTGTACATCAGATGGTTCTTTACCAAATCCTTGAGGAAAAAAAAAACACCAATTAAATATATTCTACAATTGGCGGGAATGCCTTGACGTCAAATCGCATAACCGAGGATGGAGTTATGAGATTTGCGGGGGGTTGGGATAATTAAGCGAGTGAATGCAAGTGCAGTTCTATAAATAATCGATGCAAGCCTATAAATAGCCACGTGGGACATAAAAATTCAATTGAAGCTGATCAACAGTACTTACCATCGCCTGTTCGATTTTTGTATCAATTACTGCGCTCGTGCAGCTAGTGACACTGAAACAGAGAAAGAAACAAAGAAAGAGGAAGTCAGTGATCGTGTGTCACACTTGGTTTATATACAGTCTGGTGATGGGTATGTAGTGTATCGTGATTGTGATCGCGATTGTGTGATCTTTCAGAGATTGCGACTGCATGTGTGCATCATGTGTGCTCTCGAGAGAGCGAGTGTGGATCAAGTGCAATTGTGACAATGAATTCCATTGAATCAATGGACGTTTCGGCGGTGTATTTATAGTCCTTAAAATAAATGCCAATTGGCACCGAATTCGCGCCAATAAAATGACCCGACGCCTGCATTCGTTCGCCACTTTACCAAATCCTCAGGAACCTAGTCTCCTTCTGTTTATTTTGACGCACCTAATAAAACGCCATAACAATAAAGCACCGCTCTCAATCCGTTAATATACCATTCCGATTCCCGTTCATCAATCGATCACAGCAACCATCAGCTTAGGTCATAGACTTTAGGTACAGCCATTCAGTGCGTGTGTGGTCCACACCATATTAGGACATCAAATTGTTTGTTTTGGTAATGAACACCTCATTTATAAAATATTTCAATACAATAAAGTCTCTTAAAATTATTATTTCTTAAAATTTTTCTACTTCCTTCAAAAGTATAGTCAAGATATTATAAAGTAACGTATTATAACTAATATTAATTTAATTTTCTGAAAGAAATAATAAAACATGACCTACAAGAGAATATTTGTAACATAGGTCATAGGACTATGATTCGATTCAAGTCGAAATGCGTGTAACATTGAAGCCGAGAATATTTATCATTTCGGTCGGCCAACTGCTTGTACTTTCTGCTCAAAACATTCCCAATACAATCTATTTTCATAATGGCATTCCATAGGCTGACCTCGCGGTTTTCGAGAAAACTCACCAGGAGCAAACGCATGAAAAAAATAACGCACAATTTTCAGCATTTTATCGACTTTTGCTTCATTTCAGACTGATCGAGTACAGTTTTCATCTCTGAATTTAGGTTTACAAATGACTCACCATGAATATATTCACTTTACTTTCTTTCATTCTTTCTTTGCACGACGAATCTGTGTCGCGTTCCACCGCAAATCTCAATTAAATTACGTTAATTGGCGATTTAACCGCAAATATAAAATAGATAGAAACTACGTACAAATAAAGTGTTACAGAAATTAAGCAATCCATTTACAACGATCCTCTAAGGTCGACAAAGCCTTAATCATAATAACGCGAGATTTTATATATGGCCTGGCCTGTTATTATCTTTCTATTTCTGGTATTTTTGTCCCACATACTTTTCAGTAGCGCACATTTGTCTCTTTGAGTGTTGAAGTTTCTTACGTTGAAAACTCACTATAATACTTTATATAATCATTTTTTTTTATTTTGGCACGATCAAATAGAGTTACAAAAACACCAACTTCAAGTATTATTCCTTCTTTATTTATATGTCGAAAAAAAACTTTGATCTTTTATTTGCCTGCTTTAAACCTTCAGCACTAAATAAATTCACATACTATCGCGCATTTCATTCAAGAGTTGCGATAACTATAATTATATAACGCACATTTCGGAGAGGCAATACAATCTCACAATTTTTTTTTTAACTTTCATTCAAGTTGATTTTTTTGTAGAAATAACTATTTCATTTAATAATTTACATTTTTTAAGGAATTTAATTAATATTTCTAATATTTTGCCATATATTTAAATTTCTAATTATTTTGAATTTCTTAAATATAAAATAATGTAATTGGATTAAGGAATGTACGCTATATTTTCGTGGAATTCAATCAATTGTTCTTTTATCACCAAATTACAATACGTGGAAACAAAGGAGTTTTGTTATATAATTAGTGTTCAGTGCGAAATCAAACAAAGGGTAATAATTCATTCGTTACCATAATTGCATCGGTTATGAGTAATAATAATTAAATTACTTTATTTTCCTACACTTATTCTTTGTGATAATAGTTAGTGATTTTCAAGAATGACTAAAATAATTATTTAACATTTTTAATAATAATAACATCTAATATTGATATGTATGAATATGTATTAATGGGAATTGTTGGAAATGCAGCTTGTTTTCGGGGGAATTATGTAATGAGTGGAGGAAGTCTCATCCTCTCGAAATGATTCGAAGTTGGCAGAGTGATCTGGAGGTCCTTGGCCTTTTGTGTCAATCGTTGTCGGCGCGAACAATAAAAATGTAATTTAAAATACGTATTGAACGGAATAAAAATAGTGAGAAGTGGCGACACCCAGGCGAAACGAAAAAAAGAAACAACAAATAAATAAATTAAATAAAGGAAGGATTATGATGGATGTCAGCCTTGGGAATACGTTATCGCCGTGGTCCTTGGACGGAGGCGGGTACTGTCCTCTTCCACCTGACTGACAATTTTTTTTCCGGGATCAGAAGGACTAGTCTCGCGCGCGTGCCTGCTTTCTACCTTGTTTACTTTCCCGGAATAGGTGATCGTTGATGATCAGAGTGCGAATGGCTGGAAATAGATTCGGACTACGAACTACAGGAGTAGAGAGCACGTGTTTTTGGTGGTGCCAAACACCTTGCTGGTGAAAAGCGATCATCCGGTGTGTTCTAAGAATTACGAAGACGCTGCTTTCAATACTGTGATGATGATGATGATCATCATCAACGTGATGACGATAATAATAGCGTGCGCGCTCTTCATCCGGACGCTGGAAAAACAAACAGGCGGCTAATTGTATTAACCTTGTCTGTATTTATACGAATGTTTTTGTCAAAATCAATGCTGGAAAACAATCTGTCCGACGAAAAACAAACCCGTGAGAGGAGGCGGCCGTTGACTTGGACTCCCTGAATAAAATACAAGGTGCTCGCTCTACCGAGCTGTGGTGTATTCTCCAACTTTTTTTTTAATTTACTCTATTGATTTATCTTCCTTTCTATAGAACTTTCGTTAAGAGCGAGAGTTTAAGTGAGTTTGAAATTGTGCAAATTGGCGAAGAGTACAAGATGAGTTAGAGATTAAGAGGATTAGAGAGAGAAAAAGATTCTTAATTTTCTGCCTGAAACTGAATTCGGCCCCATTGGCACCCATCCAGACCGGACGTTACCTTGAGAAGGTCACACCTGTGCCACACATTCTGGGTACTCGAAGATCGTCTCGCACGAAAAACTCGTTTGCCGGTAGATTCCTATGGCCACAGCAAAATAAAACAAAACAAAAAAGCCTCATGTATATATCTTTTTTAATCGTGTCCACCTGCGCTCTTTCATAACAGACCCGGACATCATCTTATTTCATAAATATAAAAAAATCTAAAACTATTACATTTAAAGTTATTCAATTTAGTCTAATTCATAATATTCAATAATTTTGTAATAATTTCATACTTCAATCAAATATTTCTTGGAATAAATTGAACTTATTCATCATTGATATTTTTTTACATTTTTCACCAGAATTCAATTTAGTTCTTTTCTTCAAAAACTTCATTATATTTAATTGCTTATTAATTTCCTTAATTAAATAATTTCAAAATTAATAAGAAATGCATTTTAAAACGATTCTGAAAGAGCACCAATTAATTTCCTTAATTGAACTATATTGAAATAAATATTTGTATTCTATATAGGAATTCTTTTAATTAGTTTCTTTAATATCTCTACTGCCTAGTTTTTAATTATATAAAAAAAAATTCTTTTATTTATTTTTTACTAACTAATTGCGTTTGTTGAGATTATTGGAAATAATCTATATTGGTCGAGGACTGACCCCGTAAATCGATATTTCTGAGAGTGCATAATAAAATTTAAGTATTGGATTTGTCGTAATAACTTACATACAATGATTCGTTACTCTTATCCAAATGTTTATCGATAACAATAACCGAAGAAAATTGAAGTCGCATTTAAGACGTTTTCTATTTAAATCTACTATTTCTTAATGTTTTTCTTTGTTTGTGCTTCGAAAATGCATGGCTTCCAGAAACATATAAACGTAATCATTGGTTCGGTCGTAACGCACTTCTGATTGCGAAACGAATCCATCCACGATGTGATAGCCTATTGCCCAACGCGAATAATAAAGATTGTTTCCGTTATCTTTATTGGATCGTTGTAAGACCGACGTTTTCAAAGGCCTGAATGCTCCATCTTATAGACTGATGTCGCCGTTTTCCGCTAACTTTTTACTTGCTCTTCTATCTCCGACTACCGCTTCCATCCATCGACTCACCTAGGCCAGAAATAGATGGAAGGAACTACGTGGAACTGTTTGTTTCTATCCTTCTATTATTTTCGCGCTCAGTTAATTTCTCTTTTAACCATGTGGAAAATTGACGGGCATTTTCTTTTTTCGCCATCCTTCTCTTTTTCATTCTTCGTTTGCACTCTAATGCATTTTTCCAGGTACGTGCACTGGTGAAAAGCGAAAGGCTCGACACTGAAATATTTCGCTATTTCTGCAGTCCTCTGCATTTCCGGTTTGCCATCACGTGATGCATGTTTACAAAAATCCGAAGATAACACATAGGTAGTAGCATTCTACATACATATAATGTTTTTTTTTGCAATATTATTTACTTCACGTTTGCAGTTTTTGTACGACTGACACGCACACGTAAGCTGCGATCGCACAATGATACAGAACGAAACTTGAAGAAAAAATAAATCTTACATGTTTTCACCTCAAAATTTTGGCAACGATCAAGATTATTTCTTTTTCCTTTTTTTATTACTGATCGCTGCTTTTATAACTCAGCTTATATTTCCCTGTTCGGCAATAAACGAAAAGCCAGCTATTAATAGATTTCAAAATTTTCCACATTTTTTATGAAAAAAATCTTTAAAACCAATAATTTTAACTTCTATAGAACTTTAGCGAGATTATAAACGCGTTAGATATTGTTTTATTATAATTGAAAATTTGAGTTATATTGCTTAACTCTTAAAGGTTGGGATTTTTAATATTTAATGTTTCCAAAATTAGCTCATGAAAAAAGTAAAATGAATGGTTTTAATAGGTTCCAGAGTAAAACGCGATGGAGCGAAGCTAACTATTTGGGTCAAGCGGATAACTTCACAGGAACTAGCCGAAATCCGAGTAATTAAGTTTAAAAAAATATTTTTTATTACCATAATTTGACTAATAAAAGAAGAGAAAAACATTCGCAAAAATTATGTATATAATAATAGTGCGAGTCACCGGATCGTGTCGATTGCATAAGTCAAGGTACGCGAATTTTGAGGATTGAATCGTTACGCAAGTGAAACAACATTTGTCTTTCATTGGGTGATTTAACAATCCGAAGTGGTGAGAGAGCAAAAAAAATAATATGGATGAGAAGGAGATACGAAAATAAATGGGAGAAAAATAAAAATATGAAATGTGAACCATCCGTTTTCAGCGCTCGCCAGAGGATTTATTTATTTTCGTTTAAACAGATTCGCGAACTTTGGATTTCCGTTTCAAAACCTTTTGAAAATATCCTTATTTTCGCATTGTCCAGAATCCTGTTCGATTTACGCGTATCAAAAAAAATTACAGATAAAAATACATAAAGAGGATTATGTGTTTCATTGTCGGTGGAATTCATGTTGAAGTATTTCTAAAAAAAAAAATTCCGTTCGCTGAATCATTTCGTTTTTATTTTCGATGCACCTACGTTTATAAATTTGTCTTACTTCATATTTAAGAAATTATTATTTTTAATGATTTAAGGAGTTAAAAATATATAATTGTTTTCAAAAGAAGAAATTATTTTTGGAATATTTGACTTAAAAGTTGCTTTGTTTGTTTAACTTTTCTCTGAAAGTACTTCAATGTTTTTGCGTGCAGACGGATTGTTGTTCAATGTTGGCAGATTCACAAAGTAAATTTGAAAGAGTGCCCACTTTGTACATATTACAGTACAGTTTCAGGAAAATAGGTGTTCTCGCGCGTTATGTCCCAAATAACCTCACCTAGCAACATCTCAATAATAGGATTTTAACCAAAATTTTAAGTCCTGAAAAATGTGTTTTTCTTCAAACAATCCCTTTATAACCCTTATAAAATTTAGAATCTTTTTTGTTATTTCTTAATATTGTATATTCAAGCAGCAAAGTCTTCTGTTCAAAGGCGATTAAACCGAGCCCGAAGATGTCGAAACGCTTAAGTTTTCGCTGCGATTTAAATAACTAATTACGCATTAATTATTCATAAGCCGGAACGCTCCATTGGAGGCGCGAAAAAAATATAAATATATATAAGCTAAATAGCGAAAGTCGTATAAACCGTTCGTCGATCGGTTTCATTATTAGCTTCAATTGGCACGGATCGGGCTCGAATTATCCTCAATTTAAAAAGTTTGTTGTTTTCCGCGCGATTTTTCGGCTATCGGCGACTTTATACAGGGTCGGCGATTTTATTGACCTAACTGGAACAAGCATTGAGCATTAATGAATCCAGATTGATCATCAGATTCCTCCAAAACAAACGTCTGGTTAGATCGAAAGGTCTTCGACATTCCGTATATCCAAATCGAAAATTTTCCATATCAATAATTTAGACTTTAATAAAAAAATAAAATTTTATTTGAGACTTATTTATTCATTTTATTTATATAATTTATGAACTAAAATACTCAAAATAAAATTATAGTTTCCATAATTATTTGTTGCAAAATTAAATTTATTTTAAAAATTAGAAGTTAACTTATATGTTAAAAAATCTCATGTCTAAAAATTCCTGCATGAATAAGAAATGACAGTTTTAGAGTTCCACTAGAAAAAAAGATGTTAGATAACAAATTTTACAAATTGCTCTTTTTTTTCAATAAATTGACTCATTTCCTTGGCAGATTTGCCAAGACTAAATCAACAGGTTTAAAAACTGTTTTTAAAATGAAAGTATAAAACCATAATGTATAAATTTAGCAAATTAATGATTTCGCCTACACGTTAGTCCATTTCGAAGTTGGATGAAAAAATAATGAATTTAATAAAAGTTTTTATTTACACAAAAAAAAAATATTGTTTTTGCGAATTCGCTGTATCTTTTGCGTGGGAGTGTGGAATCGAACGGGTTTACGTTTACGCGAAAGCGAAGGACACGCGCGGCGGGAAATTCGAAAATCCCGTGGGCCGGCTTGCTCGTAAATACGTTGAAGGCTAGGATGAAAGAAAGATAAAATAAATAAAGAAAAAACATAAAAAGTTTGCAGAAAACGGATATAAAGAGTTGGAGTGAAGTGAAGAGTTTTGAATGCCACGAGATTTTTATTACTCAACTCTCCACATGTAGTTTAAATTAATAATCCCTGAAAACAGTGCCACGTGTGCTGTTTTGTTACCTGCTCGTTATTCAAATCTTAATGCATTTCTATTTGCCCACGGCAGTATTGAGTGTTTGAATTTATTATTAATCTGTTTGCTTTCAATATGTGCTATTGTGCGTCGATATGTCGCTGTTTGCTCATCTAATATTAACATTTCGCCTTTTAAACGCCGGAGAGCAACTCGAGAAGACGGTGAAAAAAATTGTAAATATTTTCGTCAATCGTGTCACTTTATTTATTTCTTGTTTTTTTTTCGAGCCTTCTCGTTTGTTGCCTTCTTTACTTTACTTTTTCCCGCTACTTCAACTCGTTTCGCTAACTCCTTGATATTATTTAAATAAGGAGCGTTAAGTAAGTCGACGTCGAAGAAGTCGGGACAACGTGAGTTCAATTAGATGTGAAATAACAACATCAGGTGAAACAAAATAAGCACAAAATTCGAAAAGTTTTTGTTAATACAATTATCGTTTTTGATTAAGTATGAAGATGTAATGGTAATTAGTTGTTGGCCAACGTTATGGTTATTTAATGACAAATCGATAATTTCATGTAACTTGCAGCACGACAAGCAATTTGGAATAATTAAGCAAGGAACGAAAACTGTAGAATTTCAAGGAAACTATGGAAATGACCGTGAATTTCTTTTCGATATCAAATATTAATATATTAACTATAAAAAATAATGAATTGATCAAAGAAAACGGAGACCGCTAACGAAGGGAAACCGCAATTATGTCATTAGAGACCGACGTTTAGTTAAGCCCAAACAAAGAGCTGCTGCAACGGGATGGAAGGAAGGAAAAAACAAACAAACTATGTACATATGGTTGGGACGAAGACGAAAAGAGTCTCGTTTCGCGGTTTCTTCTTTGTTACATCGAGGAAACCGCAAAACGATCTCAATTAACTGACTTCGAAGGTTTCCAGTGATGGAAATGTAATTGGGTCATCGCCTATACCAGAAATCGTTTGTTCCTATGCTCTTTCGTAATCTCATTTTCTACATGTCTTTGCCCCAATTAGTTTACAACGGCTTCTCCTCTCCATACTTAGTCTTAAGATCGTTTAACTTCAAGTGATTTTCACTCATTTCAAACGTTACACAATTTCAATTTACTTTTCTAATTTTATTCATAAAACAATTTTGTATTTAAAATAATTTAATCATATCTGGAAAATTTTTGGATTCACTATCAGGATAAAAAAAAAAACAATTGTTTGTACAGTTCATTGTATTCATTCTAAGCAATATTTTGTTTTGTTGAATTCTTGTTGTAAATTGTCATTATCTGGCGAGTTGCAAATTTCGAACGGCCATTTTTTTTTCCTTTCGTTTTGCTGAGCCTCGAATAAATGGCGGGTCGTTGGGTCCAAGACCGTGTGTATGCATGGAATTCGTTAAAATTCGATGCATTTTATTTCGCTTTTGTTTTTCCGTCTTCAAAATGAAACGGGTTAGACCAGGATCCACCGGACGGCATTATTTTTATTTTGCTCTTTTTTTCAACGCTATTTTGCATACAAGAAACAAAAATATAGTAAAAACTGTTTATTATTGGTGAAAATTTTGATCAAAAATTGATTTATTATAAATTATCAATATTTTGGCATTTTTCAACAATGTTTTGTATACAAGAAATAAAAATATAGTTAAAATTGTTTACTAATAAAAAAAATTCTTCAGAATTATTACGAAATATAAATATTTTCAACTTTCTTTTCATGCAAGATAGTAAGAACTATTTAACGATAAAAATTTTGATGAAAAAATTTTAGTTACGAAATAATAATATTTTGGCTTTTTTCAATGTTGTTTTGCATACAAACAAAAATAAATTTTCTCTTTAGAATTATTTTAAAATATGAATAATTTATCGTTTTGGATATAAGACACAAAAAGATGGTAAAAACTGATTAATCTTAAAAATATTGATGCAAAATGTAAAAAAAATATAAATTCAGGTATTACATAAGTGTAAATGTATAATTTAATTTATTAAATGAAATTTTCAGCGTTAAATTAATTAACAAATGTTATATTACGTTCATAAACAATAGTTTAAATCATCCGACAGTTGGTGACAATTAACGAAAAACACGAAGATTATGTAACCTCTAATGTTTCGGGAACAAAGCGTTGCGAAAGTATAATCTAATTAAACATGATAAAATGCGGTTACGTCTCGCATGAAAACGGAAAACAAAGGCACAACAGATGCCTGAACTATGTAACAAATTTATATTTTTTTTTTAGACCTAAAGTAATTTTAATAATTACATAAAATTTGTGTTTTGTAAAATAATGAATCGCAAAATGAATGTACGACTCAACGGATGATCCTGCAAACAGGACACCGGCGGCTCATCCGCGTTACGCAACGCGAGACCATCTTACTGTTACGCAATTACGAAGGGTGTCACGTTGTGCGATGATCATGTGTAAATAGGTGCACGGGAGACGATAACGTGCAACAAGAAGACATGTGTACTTCTTTCAATTCGATTTAAAATATTTATAAATTCATTCAAAATACATACAAAAAATTACATAAGTTGAAAAATGTATATTTTTAACAATAATTTAAACTCGTCTAGGTTGAATGTATTTTTCTATTATATTTTCCGTGCGTCAAATACTTATTACATAGGTACATATTTTTTTCACTCTCTCCCATTATATAACGTGTCGCGGTAGAAAAAAAATCCGCGTCAATTTTCTAACGAAAAAAATACGTACGCAATTAGAATATGAATTTTCTGAAAATTTGGAATATTTATTAATAATAAATTTGTAATTTAAAATTTAAGAAAATTATTGTTATGTAAGAATTTTTATTGTAAAAGGGAAATATTTAATAGCAAATTATTGTTTGCAATGTCTTAGAAAAATGACTAATATTATTTATTATTCAGAATTTTAAAATATTCATAAGAAATTAATTAGCATTTATTTATTTAACAAAATATATTAAAATATTCATTGAAAGTAAGAAAATATTTTTTTTCGATAATTATAAATTGTATTATTATAATTATATGTTTTGTTTTCGGATGTGATGAATAAAAGTAAATATTCATGTTTTTCTTCATACTTCTTATGCAAAGTTAAATTTAGTAGATGAAAACAAAGTAGTGTAGCAAACTTGAACGGAAATGGTTTCCTTTAAATAACGAGACATAATATTCATTGTTAAATATATTCTCAAGAGTGCAGGAAAAATAAGCTTGTTTAGTCTTGAAATCGTTTGTTTTTAAATAATATTTAAAAAAGTGAGGTTTTTATTTAGGAAAGTTAAATTAGGAAAATTGAAAGAAAAATTGTTATATAAAAAAACATAGTGGTTGGATAATAAGGAAATGTGCAGATTTTTCCATTCAATACGTTACGCGTTCACGTGTTTTTTCACTTGTTTCCCTGCTTCTTCAACTTCACCGTTCCTTCTCTAATTTGACTAATTCAACAGACACAAATCGGACATCGTGAATAAAACATATTCATTTACTTATTTCGTAAACGAATTCACCTTTTATTTTTCCTCCTTTTGCTTTCGAACGGCATGTGAATAAAACATTTCGTACGCGAACATAGGTTTCTGTTACGGCAAAAAAAGCGAAACCGATGCTTACATAATGACCGGTCAGAAGATCCGACTGCAGCAGCTTCATCTGAGAGAAATCATTTTCTGGATTGGCCTACGGGTAAGAAATCGAATGCATGCATGCCGCACTGTGTGTGTGTTGTATCTACGGTTACGTAACGCTTTGTTTTTTGTTATTTATTTTGGATTTCGGTGCGATCGAGGCGTCCGAGCGCGGAGCCAGGTGAAAGTGTCTGAAGATGTTCGTATTTTTGGGCGAGAGTAAGATTCTGGTGCTTACTTGGGTAGGAACTTTTCCAGGTGTTTGCGGATATTCTCCTTGATGTAGTCGGCGGAGACGTAGTTGCTGTATCCTTTGGTGTTGTAATCAACTTTCAGAACTTCCATTTTCATTTTTTTTGATGGCTGAATGATGGAGGCGGTTGCTACTCGGGGTAGACTCTGACCTTCGTAGATGTAAAATTTGGTTGGGTTTCAAGCTGAAGCCGTCGGTCTTGGTTTTTGTGGTTGTAGTCGCGAGAACGCACTTAGACTTAGACACGGACACTACTCAACTCTAAGCAGACTTAGTGGCGAATAAATTTCGAGCGCTAGTCTGGCGAGCGCCTCGCGGTATACCGAGATCTCGCGACTGCGCGGAACTCCTCAAACACTCCTACTTCAAGACACCCGCACCAAAATCTCCACAACCTGGCCACACAACCTTATGAGTAAAACTTTTTATTTATTGCCACACGAAAATAGCAGGCTCGCTAATCCATCACTTGGAGGTGGACCAAAAAAACAGAGCCGAAATGATGCGACGCAAACAAGAAATGTCCAGCATGGATCATCCGCATCCTTAATCAAATTTATCCAAAAATCATTTCCCTAATCTTAAGCAACTTTTACCTCAATTCATATAGACTTTCATCATCATCTTAGACTTTAAAATACATCGAGTTATATCAGAAATTTGATGTTCAAGTTAAATATACAAGATCTAAAGTTAAACTTTATTAATTATGAAATATTTATTAGATTTTAAAATCTCTATCTAAAGTTTGTTACAACTTGAATCAAAAAAGATACATATTTTTTAAAATTATCTAAAGTCTAAACTCTTTAATACATATTTACTATTAAATGCTTGAATTAAAATGAAACAAACTGAAAAACGTAAATTATTTAAGTATTAATTAAAAATAATACAATATACTTAATTATAGCATAACTTAATCCTATAGTTAGACACGTTTTTATAAATAGATTTAATTTATCATTTAGTGATGTATTTGAAAATTTTGTATACAAATTTATAAAATACAATACATTACACTTGTAGATAGAATTAGTTTGTATGCATCGGTATTTCTTAAATAATACATTTGATTATGTAATTTTGTAAATTTAGAGATACAAGTTAAAGACAATATATTATACTTGTAGATATGCATCAGTAATCCTGAGAAAACGTAATATTTAATTATGTAAAAAGACAAGTAAAGTTGTAATACTGTTGAACATTCGATTTTATGGCACGAAAATGAAGCAAAAAGGAAGAAGACAAGAAATGCGACAAAAGAGTTGCGCTTCGGTCAATTAAAAAGTTATTTAAAAATCATTATACTTCGAGCCGAAAATAGATTTGTAATTAAAATAGCGTGAGTGTCCTATCGACACTTTGAGCTCATCGAAACCAACTTTTACTGCTCGCCCTTTGCATACGAAACTAAAATCAATCGTTAAAACAGCTCGACGTCGGTTAACACAACCAAACTAATAAATCGCGCTACCGGGAAGAGCTCGAAAGATCGAACTCCTCGAAAGCTCAAGGATTACCGCTCTGTAATTGCCTTTTCACACAAAACGTTTGGTTTTATGGAAATTCATTAAAGCAGGTGTATTAGATGTTCTAGGAAACATTGAAGCCATTGCACATCTGAAAGATGTAATATTTGATTTCGTACAATTGTTTTATATAATTTCATTATTCCGAGATTCTTATAATACGAAGATTCATATAAAAGGTAATTTACGGAAATATACCTAACGGAATCCAAGTTGGGGTTGGCCTAGGATTTATGCACCTGAAGTGCTCTTGATTATACCACGTCTTCAGTCCGTCCGGCAAGAGTTGTTTAGTCTTCGCTTCGTTTGTTGTCTCAATCGTTTAACGTCGTTCAATTCTGTTGCCAAACAGGGTACGGCATCGGCTGTCTCTATTATGTTTGTCTTTCACAAGATCAACGATGACGAGACATGCTAAAAAAAGGGTTATTCTTCTTACGGTTTCCCCCTTTCGACGATCACGCACGTTTCGTGTAAAATTTTACTGTTTTGCGTGCGTGTTTATATAACTATAAATATGTGCTTGTATTATTCTTCTCCCCCGTGTTCAACCAATTCAACTATCCTGTTATCATAGAAGGCACATTATCAGTTTGTTTTTTAACGATAATCACCGGAGATAAACATTATCATTGGTGCGGCGACTAATTTTAGAAACGCGTTTCGAAAATACTACGGCGGCTTTCCACTAAATTTAATTTACAAGTATTCTATATTCGAGATGTCCTTTAATCGTTGCCAACGATTTAGGCGAAATCCAGGTATTTCCCGCTTGGGAAATCCTGCAGCTACGTGATCTTACTAATGAAACTATCCCCTATTTTCTTTTTCATTTGTCATCCTGTTAACTATAACGATACGTTTCCTTGTAGAATCCTTCATCGGGAAGTAAGTCGAAATTTCCATCTCGTGTAGGCATATCAACATGTCTGAAGGTGTAGCCAAACCTAGGCTAGCCTAGGTATAGCCTAACCTAGCTTCGCCTAGGTATAGCCTAACCTAGCCTAGCCTAAATATAGCAAAATGTATGTCGGTATAACCTACCCTCAGTTCCAGTCGTCAAATCAGCTGGCCGATGCGATTCTACCTAGTTCTTACAAAAATCTAATCGAATACAGGAGATTCTCAATATAAGCGATGCTAATTATTAATAGTATCATTAAAAATATAATTTTTATCTCATTTCTTCTTTTAGTTTGTAAATAATCCAATGTTAGGAGAAATTGCTTATAAGGAAAATTCACTGCACAACATTTCCTACATCGAAAAATTAACACTAAAAAACATAAAATCTCGATTATAACACGTACAAGTTTTAAATAAATAAATATTATAATAATATTACAGATTTAAAAAAAAATGAAATATATAGAATTAATGTATACAAAATATTATTATTTTTAGTACAGTGTGAAAATAATCTATTTTAGGATTTTAGCTCATTGAAATTGAAAATTACGCTTTATTTTAAAGGTAATAATATTTGTATATTACAAAAAAAAAATTTACAATATTTATTTTAATTAATCATTTGATACAAATTAAATTTATTTTGGTAAGACATAAGTAAATTAATGTTAACAATAACATAGACTCACGTGGTATGAGATACGGTTGCTGTGTGTATACAAAATAATTTGTTTAAGTTAATTGCGACGCGTGACCTTGAAGGATTGTTGTAGCAATTTCGGCGGCTTTGTTGGAGGTGTCAAAAAAAAAATCTTTGGTGGATTCCGAAGAATGCAAATCCTCAGATCAAAAGACATGCGGCTTTTTACGTAACGCTTAAGCCGTAGACGGTGCGGCGATGGCGTAACCGAAAGAGAGGAGCTTCTCTTGAAGTGGCGAAAAGGAAATTGATGTCGTTCCCGGAAGCAATAAATTATTTATTTATTTCTTTTCTTAGTTAAATTTGCGTAGACGCGTGGCATCGATTCCGCATTGGAATTCAATTAAAAACAGTACAGGTACGCATGGAAATCACAATGCTTGGAACGTGCACAAAATCGAATAAAGCAACAGCCGAAAATAAAATAAACGATCATAGGAAAATAACAATAAAAGCGACGAAAACAAAACCAATATAAATATAAATACAATAGGATAAATAATCGACATAATTAGTGGATTATCTGATCGTCTGGAACAAACGAAACGTGCGAAACAAAACTTAAATTGTACATCGCATTGTGCTGAACGATGGTTTTGAGATTAGGGTGTGCATGATTAGGTTTACCTTTCGACCTCTGCAGAGGTTTAAAGGCTATCGATATTGCTGAAAGTTATTGATTGCACGGAACCAGTAAACAATCGCAGCTGCAAATTTTAGATCATCAAATTTTGAAAAACGTACCTGATTTATATAATTTTCCAGAAAATTCAATTTAGGATTCCGTTTGTGTGTCCTTTAGATAGCACACATTCCGAAAAAAGAGATAGCAAAAGTAGCAAATATTTTTTGATGATAATTGCATTATTTACATCGAAAACAACAGTTGCATCATATCTATTAAGAAATAACGAAATTAAGTACCAGTGTTTTAGAAAATATTCGTTTATTTCTTTAAAGATCTAAATTGAATATAAAAAATTTTATACTTTGGTGATTGATTAAAATATATTTTTTTTAATTGTAAATAAATGTAGATTGGTAATATTTAATTTATTTTTAGTTCATTCATTTCTAAAGTTATAAATTGTATATAAAATAAAAATGACTTGTTTTATACAGCAGGGGCTGCAAATCTGCAGCCCTATTTGT
Source organism: Nicrophorus investigator (assembly GCA_963457615.1). Taxonomy (NCBI): domain Eukaryota; kingdom Metazoa; phylum Arthropoda; class Insecta; order Coleoptera; family Silphidae; genus Nicrophorus; species Nicrophorus investigator. Next base: position 8,620,951 of record OY735146.1, read on the forward strand.
AGATACAAGTCGAATTAATAATAGATTGTTTTGAAAATACGTTGAAATTCAGCAAAATAACTTATTCCCTTGCAATTGGAGAAGAGACTCAATGTCTAGTCGGGGAATCGAAGCAAATAATATCTCGTAATGTTTATTTTAAAGCGGATTTGTGCTGAGCAATCCCGAATGACGTACAAAATCATCTACAGACCGGCGTTGTTTTGCGATGCTTTTGTTTCACTTTGCGTGTTATTGGGATCCATGGGTAGTCACTGCCCGTGACAACGTAAAACGAAGACACGTTGCGCAACATCTGCGATAGACAGGTGCAACGTGCGCCGCGCCGTCTACGTGCGCGGCACGTTTCGGCCAAAAGACGTATTGTCCATAATCAAATCTTTTGTCGTCACATTATTTCATTATTTTCACTTTCTTTATCCATCTCAAATGGAATCTTCCACAGTCATGTCAATGTCATTACATCAGTTTGCTGTTTTTTTTTTACATTTTGCTTCTATCCAGAGCTGATATTTTCCGTAATCGTTATCCCGACAGATAAATCCATACTAGATTTTTTTCAAGTGCTTTATTTTTATGTATTTCATAGCTTGAAATTGTATTTTACTGTGTGCGTATGTTGTTTTTTTTCCTCTCATATTTTAAATATACTTATTATGATTGGACATTCTATTTTGTAGCGGCGAGCTGTCTGCGAGCGATCGCGGATTTTAAACGCCGTGGGGATAATTTACGAATGTAATGTGCTGCGCGGAGCGCGCGTTTCGCAACGCCAATTAATCCGGCGATCTTAACTGAAGAGAAGAGGTGAAAACTAGCACAAACTAACCGAATCAACCTACAAAAAATCAAATTCGATGGATTACGTAAGCGTTGGCAATAGCTATTTTTGCCGAAGAAGATAAAGATGCAACGCAAGTAAAGGAACCCACACACTAGCCACGCCGCAATAAATAGGGATTACATACATTGTTCAATATTTCAGCTTCTCAAATTATTTACAGTAAATATCAAAAGTTTAATTTTTCGATATTTCAGTTTCTCAAATTATTTACAGTAAATATCGAAATTTCGATATTTCAGTTTTTCAATTTATTTACAGTAAATTTCCAAAAATGAATTTTTCAGTTTTATAGTTACTAATTTATTAAAATTAATTTTTGTAAATTTTATTTAATTAACATTAAAAAATTAGAAAAGCTATTAATTTTTAATTTATTGAATTAAACGTTCATTTCGACCTCCGTAATCCAAAAAGTACAAGTGTAACCATTTAAATAAGTGTCTCAAATATATTTATGTAATAAATATGTTGGATAAAGAAAGTAATTTATACATTTTTTGATTATGAAATTAACAAAAATCGTGAAATAAATAATGAGAATTCATAGAATTAAAATAAATGAAAATAAAAGTCTGACGTCAATAACACAATTTGCAAGTTTTATTATTAAAAAAAAAAAATTAATTCGTGTCATAATATTTGTATAAATTAATTTAACAATATTTCCATTCGTTTAGAAGACCTACTTTTTATTTAAATGCTTATACATTTTTTTATCTTCGAGCTGCCATATCAGATTAGTGATTTTTAAACTCTTAAACAAAGTAATGAAGATTTCCGTTGTTCCGTCTATCAACACGTACGGTTTCCGCTCTATCTGCATTTATCTATAATTAGTCCAAATTACGTGAGCACAAAAAGCTGATGATGGCCACGCAAGAAGGCTTTGTTCTTACAATACTTCTAAAATAGTAGATTATAATTATAATAAACTATTATATAAGATTATAAACTATTAATTAGAAGTTACTCAATTTGTAATTATACTAAGTTAAATAATTATAATATGTAAAATGCAATTTATAAAAAAAATGTAATAATATTTTTATAAAAAGAAATAAAATTTAGTTTTTCTGAGAAATTGAAAAATAATAAGTTTTAATAAAATAATTTTGGTGATTAGCGTTCGACAATCGCTGCTGCTGCAGATGATTCACCCGCAAAATCGCCTAATTTTTATTGTTTTCTGCGAAACGCACTATTTTCGTGCCCAAATAAGGATTGTTTAATTTTTATAAATAATCTCATTTTTATTACATTTTTATCGCATAAATTTTATGTTGGAATTGCTTTAAATAAAAATTAACTAAATTAATATATAATTGATTTTTCGGTAATCTCTTAATTTTTATTATTTTTCTATCGTTTTATTATTTTCATTATAATTAAAATTTAGCGAAACAGTACAATATAAATTAAATAATCCGTAAATATACGAAATCATTTATAATTTTTATTAATGAATTATTAATTAGAATATTTACTATTTTATTTAATTTAATTACTTGCTAAGTTTCGTAAGCGTTTAAATAGCTTATTTTTATTTCAACGAACGAGTACTTCTATAAGTGACTTGGCAAATAATGCTTTTCGAAACTACTCAATTTTGTAATTCTACCAAGTTAAATAATTTTAATATATAAAATGCGATTTGTCATTTAAAGAAATATTGAATTACATTAAGTTTTTAAAAATTCACATTTACATTAATCAATGCAAGTAACCATAATGAAAAGTTAATAATTTATGTTTAAAAAAATGTAATAATATTTATATAAAAAGAAATACAAATTATTATTTTTGAGAAATTGAAAAATAATAAGTTTAATAAAATATTTTTCAATCGAAACTGCAGATGATTCACCCGCCCAATCGCCTAATTTTTATTGCTTTTCGTGCCCAAATAAGGATTGTTTAAACGCAGCTGCAAGTGCAGGTGTTCAATTTTTATAAATAATCTCATTTTTATTACTTTTTTATCGCATACATTTTATGTTGGAATTCCTTCAAATAAAAATTAACTAAATTAATATATAAATTGATTTTTCGGTAATCTCTCAATTTTTATTATTTTTCTATATTTTAATTATTTTCATTTGTAATTAAAATTCAGCGAAACACTACAATATAAATTAAATAATCCGTAAATACACGAAATGATTTATAATTTCTATTAAGTAATTATTAATTACAATATTTACTTTTTTTTTTTATTGATTGTTTATTACTTGGCAAGTCTCGATATTACAAGTCCAAATTACGTGAGCACAAAAAGCTGATGATGGCCACGCAAGAAGGCTTTGTTCTTACAATACTTCTAAAATAGTAGATTATAATTATAATAAACTATTATATAAGATTATAAACTATTAATTAGAGTTCCTGAATAGATATATTGAAAAATATTCAACTTATCTTGATCATCCCGTTATATAATTTGTGATAACCTAAAAACTACTTTAAAAAAAGTTATCTAATTCTTTCAAATCTTTTTTTTTCATTGAAAGTTGTTTGTATGTAGTTCTTTAATGAAAAACATTGTTTTCAAATTATATAATTTTATTTTCAGTAAACAACGAAATTCTTTGGCAATCGTATTGTTATTCCAATATTTGCCCAAAGGAGACATAAATATTAAAAATTATGGAATTAATAAATTAGATGCTTTTTTTGGCGAATGTCCAACTGAAGGGTCTTAAACACTTAAATCTTTGTGTTTTTGTTTGCTTTGTCATCAAGTAGGTTTTATATAAAATTTTATTATATTTATTGATAATTTTTGTAAGTTACAAATTTTCACTTAAAAATATTTTCCATTCATTTAATCGTTATGACGTTATTAATAAATAGATTAAATTTCAAATTACGACACGCCACTCGTAATTTTCGGTTAATTCACTGATAACATTGAAAATTACATTTTAAACTATGTCTCATAAAAACTAATTATAGCAATTCAATATTTAAGTTAAAATCAAAATTTATTTATTTTTTACATAGAAATCAATGTTTCATTCATAAAATTATTAGACATAATATATAAAAATAAAAAAGTAAATAAAAAACAAAGTGAAAAATTTAAGTTATTAATTTTACAATTTTTACTATATATTGTTTATTTGTTTTATTTTTGTGTATTCATTATATAAGAAATTCGTAAAATTAAATTCTAGGAATAGAATCGATGTACTTACATAATATTGTTGCTGCTAATTAGTAATTATCCTTGAAATTATATCTATTAATTAATAATAATATATAAATTATATCAATGCCAAATCTGTAGAATTATTTTTATTTAAGTTGCATAATTCAATGTTAACGGAATTGGAGAAACTGTATCCAAAACTGCTAATTGTTTGCGCAATACAGAAAATGGAAATGAAAAGTCATAAATATTGTAAATAAAATAAGTTTGCTTTAAACACGTTATTTTCACCTACTAATATTTCAATACTCTAAAGTTAACAGTAAAATAATTAAATTTTATATAATTCATTATATTGAAGTTAATAAATCTTAGAAATACCTTTTGTTTTTAAATCCAAGTTGTATTTTGTTGTTTCATAATTTTCTGAAAAATCATAATTTAATGAAACAAATCGTACATTCCCAAAAAAAATGACGAATCTTAAATATCATTGGTATTACGTGTAACGCTCGTGGATTATTCATATGCGAACGTCACCTTCTATAGCAGTGACGTAATTGCGACATCATGTGTAAAGACTGAAGGAAGTTGGCGGCTCAAGAGAGTGAGACAGAAAGATCATACGATGAAATAAATATTGTGAATATTCCAGTGTTTCGCGCTAGACAGCGTGTCCAAAAAAATGTTCCAGTCAACATTCGGCCGTACCGTTCCGATTATTCACCTCGCGATTACGTAACGCGCGCAGATAGATACCCAACGAAAATGCGTTATCTCTGTGCGGTTACGAAACGGAACGATAAAGAGAAAAGGTAATCAGGTGCGTCGTACTTTGGATTGTCAAGTTTCGATGTCTTTGATCAAACATAGGTGGTCCGATCTTGCGTCAGGTTTGAAATGGTGACAACGAACCTTAATTAATTTACAGCGAGCGCCGTAATTAGATTGAGGAATATCTCGGTAGTTGGATATACCGAATATTTATATATGAGGCAAGGTTATATATTTCCGTTTGGACAAAAACATTTTAATTGGAATTTACGTTTCGCGGAGCGCAAATTAAAAACAAACAGCGCTAAAATAACCCGTTTATGTTTATGAAAACGCTGAAAATCGATATATAGCGCCTCCAAAAAATTTTACGATTTTCCAGTCTGATTGCGCCACGGCTTTACTGCGACCTGGAAAATGAGCAAAAGTAATTAATCTCGAAGAAAATAGAAATAAAATTTCAAAAAAAAATAATTTACAAAACGATTATGGATAGAAACTTTATAGCGACAATAACACAAACGGCAATCACCGTTAAATTTAGAATCCTTCCATGAACAATGGCGCAGGTGAAATATCTAACCGCGCTTAATACTTTAGAATTGCTACGATTCCACTTGATGATTGCGTAAGATTTAAATAAATTATATAATTGATTGCACTGGAGAAGATAAATCGAAAGTATGCTCGTACGTATCTGCATTACAAAAATACCTCGTTTAGTGAAAAATTGTATATTATACAATATTTATTTTAGAAAATACCGTATTCTATCTGCATTAAAGCAATATATGAATTTTCAATTTGAGAATGCGGTATTTTTGCATACATTTTGTAAATTTTTGAATGCGATGTCATATGTAGATGTAAGTATTTCCAAATATTTGTTCCATTAGATACTAAGTTTATGACCGCATGGATATTAACAATTTTACTACCTAGTGGCCGCTTTCCTTTGCAGTTATGGCCTGAAACACAATATGATATTATCTTAATATCTAATTAAAACTTATATGGGTTTCAATCATTTCAAGCTTTACGTTACTTTCATGGAATAACTGCTAATAAAATTCTGTTTTGTTCGAGTTTATCTTTCAATTTCCTGGAGAAAGCCATGATAAACTTATCAATGGACTATAAAGATGACTTTTAATGGTTAATTAACCTGCAATTATTATCGTGCATTTGAATATATTTATTGTTTGATTCAAATTTTAATATTAAAATTCTAAATAGGTTAAAATTACTTACTAAAAATATAAGGTTCAACAACTTGGCTCAATGATTCAAGTATATTTGTAACGGGTTCTATTGGTCCTACTTATCACTAAGTGCGGCTCTATTTACTAATATAATCAAAAAAATGGCTCTTCCCTCCAAAAAGGTTGCCGAAATCTATTTCAAATTCATTTTTATCCCGTGCTAACAAAATACTATCGTTTTTTAAATCTTCTGGATAAAGAATCTTCAAATTAAACCAAATTTGGATGTTTCAAGTTATAACTTAGTTAAGCAATAATGGGTGACTTTTTTGAAAATTCCTTTAAAACACATTTTTTTAAATATTCTAAGTAAAGAATCTTCCAATTAAATCAAAATGGAAGATTTGTAAGAAAATTTAATCCAAATAGTCATTTTTTCTATAAGATTCAGTCATAAAAATAACATGTTTTGATTTCGTTTTGAAAACGTGTTTAGATTGATCTGCAATTATTTCATTTTATCCCATGCTAACAGAATACTATCGTCAGCAAATGTGTCATATTTGTGATAATTATGTTTACGAAGTCGTCTAAACTAAAATCATTTTTAAGCATTTCAATAATTTACTTTTTTTATATAAATCATTATAAATACTTTTATTAATGAATTTTTTTTTTTCGAAAATCTAAATTTGTATCTACTAAAATTGTTCAAATTAGATAACATATCAAATTATTTATTATAAATTGACAAATTAAATAGTAAATGTAATTAATAATTTTATTACAAATTAAATATTTTGTTACAATTTTGTTTCTTTTTCACATTTTTTTTACTGATTACAGTGAAATTAGGTCAAATTAGATAACATACTACTTATTATAAGATACTAAATAATAATTAACTATAAGTGAAGTAAATACAATGTAATTACAATATCTTCATAATTTTTGTTTAAGCATCAAGTAGTTTTTTTTTTAATAATACTGATAAGTTATTTTATCTAGTCTATTATTGTAAATCGCTTCTGAAATAATTATTGTAATTAATGAAGACAAAAAACAATAGAATTTATATAAATATGAAAATTTGAAATAAATTTAAACTTGTCTAAATTTTTTTTAAAGGTTAATATTAAAGATTGATGATATGAAAATATTGTAAAGTATAAGAAATTTGATGGGCGTGAAATTCACATAAATATATTAGTTATAAATCTTCTCGAGAATAAGATGTAATATTTCACACCATTGGATATACCTTTAAAATTTGATTAACGCCTATATTATGTAAGTAAAATAATTTTCCAAGAGTTATTTACAATTTAGTAAATATTGAAAATTGGTAAATTGTAATAGTAGATTTTTTTTTAAATGTAGATAATTTTTATTTATAAACTTGAATCTTAGTAATAAATCGGATTTTGTAATAAACAGTGAATAACAACTATTAATTGGACTAATAAATGATAAATGCATTTGCATGGAAATATGCTAATCAATCATTTTTAACGTACCAAAAGATTAGAATATTCGAGAATGTGAACTAAGTGGCAATAATTAGTTGATTGTTACGAACCAATCGGTTCTCAATTAACACGTACAATCGATTACGAGTTGCACATGTGAGTTTAAGGCGTTCTGTTTACCACAACTTCATTTACTTTCTTAGTCATTACTCGACTTACTATATTTAGAACAGTCGCAAAGTAGAGGGAAAGGGGCGAGGAGGAAGGAAGAACGCATAAGAGGAATAAAAATAAAGTAAAAAACAAGAGACAGGACAAAGCATAAAAGTGTTATTGATTCGAGCTGCACACGTAAATTTAGAGATGACGTGATGCGCTTATTACATTTTTGCCACTTTTTTTTATATTCATATACATCGATGAACAAACACACCACTTCTTCCATCTTACCTTCATATTTAATTTAATTCACATTTCCATTATTTTTTTTTTTTCGAGAATTCTTGAATGCAATTATTTTTCTTTCGGAACGAAGGAGAAGAAAAATATCGCCCACGTTTGCTGCATTTGTTTTTTTTTTCTTTAACAGCGGAGAAGGAGAATAAATAAATTAAAAAAGTAAAACATTGTAGAAAGTGGAATGGAATTAGCGAATTTTTAATGAATCTCTCGCACGTCATTTAATCATTAATCACTTCGCGTTTAGAGAAATGACCTGTTTCGTTGTCGATACAAGTATTCTGTTGTTTCTCCATTATATTTTCGTGATAGCATCGATATTTTCGGCGATAGAAGGAAAACTTTTTTTGTTTGTTATAAGATCCCTCAAGGTTCCGCGCTAGGACCGATAATATCGACAGTTCTAATCTGCTGATTACATAGTATTTATTTTATGAGGTAATTCTATTTTGGAAACGAAATCGAGAAATATGAAATCGTATTCAAAAAAATTTGGCAATATTTAGATTTTTTTTCGGGTTCGGGTCGTTAACCCTTTTCCTGTTCTTGCTGCCAAATAACGGACTCAATATACGTATATTTATTGGATAGTGCCTATTTTTGAAAATGTGAGGCAAATTTCTGTAAATCTAGCCAACAATCCTCCCTAATGTTTGCAGCTGTCTGATAATGCTTCGGATTTATATCCAGGTGTGTTATCTCGCATAAATTTAATGATGATAACATCTCTTAACGTACACACGAGATGGAAATAAAGAATGTTCTATTTAATGTACAAAGTTTAGTCATCTCAAACATCTATGAGAAAACATTTTTAATCCAAGTTCAAAAGAAGCAATCAAATCGAAGATACGTGAGACTATGAAAAACATTTTAATACTTAAGTTTACACGATTAACCATTTCTTTTATAACATCGGGAAGTGATAAAAAAAAATCAGCGATAAGATTTGTCCGGTCCGGGATTTTCCCATCATCACAACCAATAACAATAACATTCTCGAGATCTAAACGCGATAATTTATGAAGATAAAATCTATTATTTTTATTAGTGAATAACTGGCGACCAACGTGGGGCACTTAATAAATATCTCAATTATTATAACATCATATTGTTTATAATCACTTTTTTTAAATTTTTACTTTAATATTTTACGATTTTGTTGATAGAAATCCGAAATATATACGAAAAAAATTAGGCGCTCAACGTGGGGCATTTAATAAATATCACAGTTATTTAAATTCCATTTTATTTTGTTAATGGACAAAGTAGATAAAAAGATTTTATTAATCGGTGTATAATTGTCAAAGTCTTGTACAAATATTAAATATTAAATAAATATTTCGACGATGATAACACGAAAAAAATTTATTATAAAACATTTATATCAAACAAAGATCACTCACACTCACTGGAAGCTCATTGGTTAACAAGTTGTGCTGGGTTTTCCAACGTCGTAAATAAATTGTATACAAAAGATAACACATACATATCGCAGTCTATGCAGAAATTCTATCTTTGAGTTAACGTTTAACCAGTGAATTTGTATCAGAATATTCAACATACCCTCCAGTTAAACATTAACCCTAATCTGATAGGCCCATGGATCTGTAGTTCGACCGATTTTTTTTATCAACACAAAACGAACAATACCCTGCAGGTCAAGTCAAATCAAAAAATTAACAACAACAAAACTTGAAAAGTTGTTGTTTACTATAAATTTATTTATTACTGGTTAATTGGCCGATGATAAATTTTTAATTATGTTCCTTCTCGTGGAAAACTCATTCTGAATGCTAATCTAGACGAAATAGTTCTTACAAAACTTTTAGATTCCAATGAGGAAACAAACATAAACAAATAAACATGGATTACGTAAGCTTATTTATTTTTTAAATAATTTTGATGTTGTTTAACTGGGGATTATCAGTCGCGTTCCGTAATCTAATATTCTGCTTTTTGGTTTGTTTTGAATACAAAATTTTCCGATTAAGACGGGACAAAGGTGGGAACCTTGCGGAATACCTGGATGCAGCACTCGAAATTTGTTTATTTTAAGTCGAAAGTTTTTCGCTTTTGCAAGATAAGGCTGATTAAATTGAAAATTAGCCGACTAAATCAATGATTTCAATTACGGTCGATAAACTTCTATGTTATGGATATTTAATGCTCTAGACGAGACAGAAATAAATAATGTTAGCCGTTAGCAATAATAGTAATACGCACTGAAAAGAATTGATTTTTTATTGTTGTTTGTTTAGTCTGAATGCGGCGGTCGGAAGCGGTTAATCGATTTCAGTTGCAAAACGTGCTGAAATTGAGCGGGAAGCAACCGCTCCAAATGTTATGGTCCATTCATGCGTCCATTAATGGAGAGGATAGGTAGCTTCCATTTATGTTGCTGATGTGTTCTAAAAGTTCAAGGCTTGTTGGCGTCACTCGATATCGCACCGTCTGTGACAATGACCATAAAAACATGGACATAAAATGCAAAACGTATTCTGTTTTAGTTTCCAATATGAGAACGTTTCGATTTTCTGAATCTGCTTGTGTTTGTATGTATCTCAGTATTTGTGTTTGTTTGTATTCGAAAACCGGATTCGCTGAACTGATATTTATAAAGGTCAATTATAGTAATTTGCGTCATTGCGCAATTTGTAATATTTCGCGAGGAGATGCTAAGTTTTTGAGGATCTGATAAGATTAAGTTGTTTGTGTGTTTTTGTTGAAGCTTCTCAATCTCACGTCATCATTGTCATAGCTTTAATTTTATAACTTTTGTTTGATGGGTCACTTACCCAATGAAATTTTTGATGAAGCAGTAGAAGGCAAAGAAGGTGTTATCGTTGAAGTCTAAGCTCCGCAGGATTGGTAGGACCAGTCCCTGGGACCGATTGAGCACTTTGTACCTTTGAGCTGTCGCCATGGTTGTTGGGAAGCACTTGTCCTCAGATCAGATGGGCTTGTATCATGGTTGAGAAGGGATTGCGTAAAATAATAAATAATAGGGAACGAAATTAGGGGGAAATATCTATCGATCCTGCCACCCTTCTAGTGTCTCAGACGATACTACCAAACGCGGAACGGCGTTGTGGTAGTATAGCCTGGATCTATTGATCGCCTATGTTGGTACATGTGCGCAGCGAAAAGGGCCAAAGGGCGGCCTGGCGGTTGCGCGGTATTTACAGTTACCTTTCCCCCAAAAATACACCGGAGGAAAGGACGCAGAGCGAAACTCGCCTAATTTATTAATGATTAACCCCCTTGATTTCCGAAAACCGCCTTGAGGTTGGCTTCGATTCCGGCGCGAAGGGCTCATTCCTCGCCATAATACCATCGCATGTCCAGACCGCCCTCAATCCACATCCCCCATTCGGGCCACCTTTTTATGCCGCATTTTCATGCGTCAAACACGAATTTTCACTAATAACAGAGCAACCCTCTCTAATCCAATCGATACAATGCACCACCTCACTGCTATTTTGGATCGTTACAGACCTCTTCAAAATCACACCGAAATAGCGATGACTTCTCCGTGCTCATTAAAGCACAAAACGTTTCACCACATAAACATTTAATTAAATTCCATCAAAATATTTTCACCGACTCTACGTCAATCTTATAACTACAATAATTAAGTACCCACAGTATTACTTCGACCTTCATCATCTTTAATTATTAATTTACTTATTCAAACAAACAAACTATGCTTGATTAAAAAAATTTAAAAAAGTAAGATTTTCTGAATAGTAGTAATATTTGTTATGTATTAATTATAATAAAAAGTAACACCTGCATTCAAATATCAGGTGTTCTGCGTGTATTGTTGGGAAATTCCTGTAGAAATCTAAGGAATTTTTTTAAAGCAAAAGATAATCGGAAAGAGAATTATTTTATTTAGTCCTTGGAGTATTAAAAATGATCTAAATTCGCAGACTGGGCGTTTGTTAAACAATGTAGTTGTTGTTTTTTTTTTCGATTCCGTACGTAGAATTTCCAATGCTATAGATTGATCCGCGTTACTTTCAAATGATCGACAGTCGCATTATATAATTACGAACACGAGCGAAAAGAAAAGCGAAACGAGAAAAAAAAAACGCGTACGAACGGATCTCGAATCGCACGTCGTTTTTAATTAATCTGTTCGATTTTAATGTCGAGGTCGAAGGACATAATTGCAAGCGAAAAATATTGTCTTGACAATTGTGACCTACTCTCATGCATCATGAGGATAAGCAAAAGAAATAAGAATAAATAACAACAGAAACCCATCGAGCGGCTATCGTTTGTGATTTCCTTATGGTGTATTTTTTGGGTAGGGCTGTGATCTATTGCAGCCCAAGGTCCGCGCCGGATCGATGGATGTATACATATGACAAGCTGCAGATGAATGGAAAAACACGGGGTCCTCAATCAAGTCGTCCGCCGAAAACGATGGATGATTGAACGTTTTGCGAAAGATTAATTGAAGCTAAAAAATAAATAAAAATAAGAAAATAAAATAAAAACAGGTTCGACAAAGTGAAAATGGCTTTTGCATTCCTGGGCCTGGGCGGACGCAGCGTCGATTGATTTATTCCAAAAGATTAGTGAAAACGAAAGTTGGAACAATTAACTTTCAAATCTGCTCCCACGCACACGACGCACGCAAAATTCATAGAAATCGCACTTCACCTCCTGATGTTACCGAACTCGGGTCAATCCAGGTCGCATCTCCTCCACCTCCTCAATTTTTTTTAACCGGTATTTTGTAAACAATCGTTTCGTCATTTTAACATTTGAACAACAAAATTATCCTCGAATAACAACAAGCCAAAAAAAAGCAAATATGCAAAAAAGTATAAGGAAATCCATTCTCTCTCGTTTGTGATTAAATCTTTCGAAACAATTACGAAACGTTTTATTTAATTGTAAATATTAAGAAAAGAAAATTAAACAAACAGATCAGTTTACTTTTCGCAATATATTTTGAAATCGAATACTCCAAACATAAAATTGTTTCAAAAAATAAAATTATATTTTTTAAATAATAATATTTTGTGCGACGTGCCAAATTCAAGAATGCTTACTGAAACTTGAGATATTTACGAAATATGATATATCTACGATGTAAACTTGTAAACTAAGATATCTCCAATTCTGCTGCGCTTTTTTCAGAGTAGGCATTGTGTTTTTAATTTATTGTTTGTTCTGTTAAAAATTCAATCACTTGTTAATACAAAATTAGTTTTTCTCTATATTATAAAATTTTCAAAATTATTGAGTTTCCAACTCATTATTATTAACAAATGCAGACGGATCGTTGCTATGGACGCGTTATAGTTGCTACGGACGCTTTATAGTTGTTAAGGACGCTTTATGGTTGCTAAGGACGCGCTTATTACTATTTTGTAAATGTCTATAAATATTATCCAATTGTAAATGATTATTACTGAAGATCAGGTATCTAATTATAAACTTGGAGCAACCAGAAGATGTAATGTAAAAGTTTTACAAAGGTTTCAATTAAAAATACTAATAAAGATAGATGAAGACCTCCAAATGGAAACATTAGATGAAGTTATCGAAGGAAACATACAAGATACCAAACTGGGATTGAATGCTACAGAAATGTGATGGATATAAATCAATTCGACTGCAGATTGAGAACTCAACAACTGAAATTATGCAAATAATTAATAATAGAAAATATAATAAGGATATAATAGAAAATATTTAAAACTAAAAAAAAATGCTGAAATTTTCAACTAAATTTAATGAACTAAAAAAAATGGTTAATATATGAATATATAATAGGATATGCTGCAGCTTACACCTTAATAAGCCTTAAGCCATGGAAATGTTCGTACGTTTCTCTTCGTCTACACTCTTCGTTCCTTTTTTTCTTCTTCTTCCGATCTGCAAATCCGTACGTAATTATATATTTGGCCATGTAAAATTGCTTTCATTTAAAATAGTTGTACTACAGTGAGGCACATAATTGAAGCGATTCGCAAATGGGTCAAGTATCTTTGGCTTTGTGTATGTGCGTTTGCGCGCTCACACTGATCCGTCCGTGTGTGCATGTGTTTTTCGTTCTTGGTGTGTATTTGCTTTTATCTTACGCGGAACAAGGTAGATTCTTGGATGATGAAGGTGGTATTTTCGCCATCCACACAATGAGCAACCTGGCATAGGGCCAAGGGTTGCAGAAGCCAATTAATTCCAAAATTCCGAAATTTATAAATAAACCATTGGATAAGTAAATAAATAAGTGAGTAAATAAATAAATAAATGAATTCGCGGCCATCGCGGCATTTAACGTCCAACATGATATAATTCAGCGATTCACAAATGGGTCAAGTAGGTCGCTTTTCGTGGGCACGTATCTCCATGTATGTTTGTATCCAAAACCAATAGTTATTATTATTATTATTATTTTCATTCATTATATTAACCCAAATCCGATTTTATATTGTTATTTACTTTTTTTGTGGATTATTAACCTAAATAATCCCTTTCACACTCATCGATTATACTTTTTTTTTATCTTGCCCTCAATTTTCACTCATTTATTGAGAATACCCAAAATTAAGTAATCTACAAAATACATTTATTTAAATCTCTTGATGGTAAAATCGGAAATAATCGGATGAAACAATTTGCTCATCTTGGTGTAAATATTATGGGCGATATTTCCGCTCGCTCAAAAATACGCGAGTCCAAATAAAACTCGAAATGTGAATCACATGTGTTTATCCATTTGGGTTTCGGGTTTGAAACAAAACAGCAGGAGGAAAACAGAAATCAAAGCGAAATATTGTTTCGAATAAACAAACGTATAAATATGAACCACAATAGCTTGTTGTTTGGGGACATTTTTTATTATACTAATATATCTAACAAAAGACAATAATCTTAAAATGTCTCTACTTTGTGGTTTAAATGTTTTGAATTTACTCAAAGATTTTTAACACTCGAAAATCAGAGCGTTTTAGTTGTTAAGGACGCGCTGTAGTTGTTAAGCACGAGTTATGGTTGCTAAGGACGCGCTGTGGTTGCTATGTTTGTTAAGAACACATTTTTGTTACTAAGGACGCGCTATGGTTGCTAAGGACGCGCAGTGGGTTAAACCCTTTTAAAAATGTCAATAATTAGGATCAAATTAATGAATAAGACAAATTCAGTCAGTTGTGCGACCATTAACTGTTTTAAATGGCATAAATTGTTCCCAATTTGGTTTATTTCGGTGTTTTAAACATGTTTTACCCGGACCAAATCTTGCGAATTGCTTTTGTCGTAATTTTTGCACAACCGAGGCTACAAAATTCGTGTGTCATTAAATCAATTAAATTGCAGCGCGTTGAATATAATAACTATACGAGTATTGTAATAGAGGACGAGGAGCGAAACAAAACAAAGTATACATGCATGTATAGCAACAGGCTTCATTTCATATTTTATTTCCGTGAAAACCGAAATCGTTTTATAATGGACCGATGCACGTATACAAATTAACAGCAACCAATTAATTTCAATTACGTAAACGCGAACAAAAGGAAAAATAATTAAATTTAAAAAAATGAATGTATGCGTGATTACTATTAACTTTTCCTTTTTGGAATTAATTATATGAAGAGATTTACTACTGTTTTTATTTTTCAAGAAAACAATTAAATTATATGAATATAAACTACATTGTTAAAAACGAAATTATAATTAAAATTTGTTAATTCAAATTACTTAAATCTGTCTAGATTTATATAGGTTAATCTTAATTCTTAATCTGGTTTCATACATCACCTGATCAATATTCATGGTGATCTTGTCAATCAACCCAAATCTACGTAGATCAGCTGACTCGATACATTACTAATTAATCTCCTTATATATTTTTTTAATTAATTGTGCAAGAATTAAACTCGTCCATTTTTAATATTTACATTACACAGAAATAATAACTATAATGGAAGAAAAAAAAATAACTGTAAGATTTGTGTTAAGAAATGATATTATATTTAAACCAAAAATAAATTTTGTTAGAGGAAACGGTAAGTATAAAACTACAAGGATATGTTGCATTTTTTGGAAAAGTAAAAATAATAAACAGAAATAAATGGAGATGGTTTGGGTATGAAATTATGTGTCATTCGGAGTAGAAGAAAAAAACTGTATACTATTAAAGTGCGATTTAACTTAGGTACATCAAGGTCAGAGGAGGCAAAATTCTAAACTGTGTCATGCGTCTCATTATTTTTTCGTTTTGTGCAAGTTTGTGGCCAGGTTTAATTAGTTCTGAAAATTTTTGAGCGAAAATTGTTTTCATTGGAAATAGTCACAATTGAATTTGGGATTCGCAAATGGGTCAAGCGGCCTAGCAATAGTCGGCCAGGCATATGTATATATATGCATGGGTCTCCTGTCCTGACGTAGGTATTGCGTGCGCCGAATATTTCGGTATGACTTTGTCACTCATTTCCACCTTAACCAACTTAAACTCGCTGCCAAAAGAACGCCGATACCATTAATAATGTAGATGATACGCGTTGCTCTCAGGTATCGTTACTTTCACCATCTATGGAGGCATCTCTGATCAACTTATAGCACCTTGCCCGATGCCCCCAGTACAGTTAGACCTGCATGTTAGAAGCAAGGTGGTGAAAGAGGTCAATGTCGAAGCACACCAGAGCCAAGCACAAAGCGAAAATTAATATTTCATATTCGTGCGAACTTGAATAGCCGATTCCTATCTAACAATCTAACCATGCTGATCTAACCTCCATAACACCAAAATCCTCACGAACTGCAATACGATATTCGCGCTCGTTCTTTTCCGAAATCGAATTCGCCGTTGCGAAATTTTCGATTTAAAATAAGATTGGGTCTCGGCTTAGATTGGCTGTGTGACTAATTAATACCCGCTCGGGCCTCCCTGAATTGGCTACTTCACTTTTAGAAAGCAGATCGGACACCTCGTTGCTTACCTGATTACCTAATCCCACGCACACGCGGACCAATGATCTTAAGATTCATAAAAAAATTCCAGACGACACTCTACAGTTTAACTTCCGAATTCAACAAATCAAACAAATTTCATCATTGTTATGATTATTTTTAGTTACAACCTTTTTTTTGTCTATTCTGGATAAGAATATAAACCCAGGTATCTAGGTCAATCTTAAGTTTATCTCTGATTTCATACCTAATCAATATTCACAATGATCTTAGAAAAGCTTACATGAAACATTTAAATTTATAATTCAGAATTTGTTGATCAATATTTATAATATTAACAGTTTACTTAAAATGCATAAATATTTATGAAGATATAATACCAAAATCTACTTCGATTATACCAAACATTAAATCTTCTGATTTCATATAGATAGGATTATTTTTTTTAATTTTAGCAAATTTGGATTAATTGAAATATCTTAATCTTCTATAAGAATATATAATAAATGATCTTGACAATGTAGCTTAGAGAATAGATTTAATAATATCTAGGTTAATTATATGGTGATTTGAATCTTCTGTTTAATTTCATACGTCACCTAATCAATATTCACAACAATCTTTCCAATCGATTATAAAAAAAAATAATGGAAATATTTTAATTAATCCATTTTTTTTTATTTACATATTTCGGCCCTATTTGTGTCCCCATTTAGTTCTTATCAACTCACATATTTTATTTAATCTAATGTTTATTTGAATTATCTATCAGATTTTATAGTTCAATATTTATGATGATCTTGACAATGTATATAAATACATAAATGTACTTAGATTAGTTCATCCCAATATAGTATTTATAGATAATCTTAGGATTATTTAAATATTACTATATAAAGTCATGAATTTTGTTTAGATTAATTTAGAGAAAAAAAAACAAAAATAAGAAATCATCGATTATTACGTAATGAATTGTTACTGTAAATCAATTGTATTCAAATATTTTGAAATTGTGAAAAATTTAATTTGAACTGTAATTTCATAAAATTCTACATAGAATCAATATCTATTTTTTTTTGTATACAGAGAATGCACATTATCAATAATGTGTGTTTTCAAAAATAAACTACGAATAGTGAGTTCACTTTTATTCAATTGAAATTGGAACAAAGCGTCACGTGAAAAGTTTTTTTTTATGATTGTGTCAGTGTTTCATGTGTGTTGCAATGTAGCGCATTCCTTAGCAACAAAATGAAAGATTTGTTTATTTATACTAAGAGTATCGGTGAAAAATAATTAATTGAGTGCAGGAAAAACAAATTAAGAGGAATAATTAAATAGTACATTTAAAATAATTTGTTTGTTATTTATTTTTATTAATTATTATTGATGAACAAACGTCGGATTAGTGATGACAAAATTATTTAACCTAACAAATTGTTAATAATTTTTACTGTGTTAAAGATTGCAACAAGAGCACGGAACAAAATTTTGCATTTTTTTTATATAATAAAAATGTTAATGAATAGCGGAAAAGTCTTGTAGACGTAGATATTCACAATTTTGGATAACATGACAAATGTGTATATTTTTCCTTATTTCACAAGAGCTTTAATAAAATGCTAAATAGCGGAAACACAACACAAACAAGACGTGGAGCGTGGCCTTGTTTGACTGATTTCGAATCGATACTCCATGATTTATTTAGGAATCCGCGAAAGTTTGGAATCTGTTTTGCAAATAAATCAAGAGTGACAATATTTCCGCGTCACACGTGGGAGAAAGAAACAAATAAATTTGACTTTTATTAACATAACAAAATATTCAAACATCGCGTCTTTCTAAATGTCTGCGCGCGCGTTTTGTTATTTTGAATAACAAAAATACGTTCATAAATATTAATTTCTTAATGTTTTTGCAAGAATAAATACTTCCTTGTACGTTTCCGGCGCTACGTCACGAGGAGTCAAGTTTAAGATGATCCAGATTGATGGTGATTAGTCCGCATAAAATACAAGATTATCTTAGTTTTTTTTTCTACTAGAAATGGATCAGGTCAAGTTGATGTTTTTTTTCGCTCTCGAAACTAACGAAAGTGCCCATTATTAGAGTTTCCGATTACGTAAGATTATGAAAGTCTGAACGGTATTTGGGTATAGACAACCAACCGTACATCTTTCAAATTCGAACAGCGTGCGGTCAAAACACTATAACGCTTCGGAGCATAACCTGCCCAAAGTTTAGATAAAGTTTCAGGTTTTTTTAAAATTCTATTCGGTGCCTAAGGTAAGAAATACAAGATGCAGTCGCACGACTCACCTGTACGCAAAATCGGCCTAGGCGTTGTGGAAATTAGTTTCTGGGTGTTGAAAGTTTGAGCGGCAGTGTTTTCTGAAAAATTCAAAACCATTAGAAGTGCATTCGTGACAGGAACACGATACAAAGCGCCACGTCATTAAAATAAAATAATTTAAACAAATGCTGGCGTGGTTTGACCTGAAAAGAATTTTAAGAAGCTGGTGCGATCTAATTTATTTAAGTGTAATCTAAGGATGTAATGTGTCCTCCGTCGATATTTTTTTGGAAGAAGAATAATTTCAACAATTTCTAAGCTGTGGCCATTTCAAGTTACTTTTTACCCAGGAAATTGCCAAAGCTCAGGAACAGTTGTAAATTTGATGATGATGATGATGATTTTCCATAGAACACCTACGTTGCATTACGTTCTATGACTTTTTATTTCACGATCTAAAGAATCGGTGGATTTCAGGAGGTTACTGACCTGATCTAATAATAGGATGGTAATTTGAAGATAGTACTGGAGCATTCATAAAAACTAGTTGAGTTGCACTATCTGCAAAATAAGTTTTGTTTAGGATAGGCTATGTTAGTAAACAGTCTAGAAACAGTTAGTAGTCTTTAAAGCTATAATATAAAATTCGAGCTTACTGTGAAGTAGAGCCACTGGTTGTGTAATATTGTGCATTCCCTGCTGAGCATTGATGTCCATAAGAGGATCGAAAATAACTACGAAAGGATGTATATAGTTTTTTTGTGTTATATAAGTTGAGTTTGGCAACTTACAAGTCTCTTGTTCCATCTGCTTTTTGATTATTTCTAATTCTTTACGTTTGATGAATTTTCCACGAAAATATTCGTAACCATCTTTAGGCGCGTATTCGGAGTTGTCGACGTAGTCGTGACAGATCCAGCGGCCTCTTCGGAAGGGATGTATACTTTCTACTTTTACTACTTGGAAGCGACCTATGAACCGACCTGGAGATGGAATGTGTGAAGTGGATGACGAAGAGGAAGTTATTATTTTTATAGGGCTGGAAGCTGTGTTGGAAGAGGTCGGCTCTTGAGGTACTTCATCGCTAGCGGTCATGACGGCGTTCACGCATCTTTTTAGGATGATCTCCTCGCATGCACAGTAATCTACGTCCTCGGTATACTGGGAATACGAAGTGTCCTCAGAGAATGACGGAGTTTCGATGTCGGTCTGTCTGGAGAACTCTTCGCTATCATCAGGCGAATCGCACGTGGCTGCATCAGCTCGTGTACTAACACCTGTTACCACGAACGATGCAGATGACACCGTCTTTTTAGTATGCGGTGGGGGCAGATTTGATGGCCTGTGATTAGCATCCGTCTCTCCTCCAATCCGTATCGTTTCACTTGTCGTCCTCTGGATAACCCTATTATTGTTGTGCCTCCGACGCGGCATATTCCCATACGCGAAATCAGACCAAATTTATTGAGCAATGAGGCACTACCGGTGTAAGCGATCTGTCAGACGAACACATTTCACGGAGGTGTTGAGGTAGTATTAAAGCGTACAAATGCGGGATTCTCCGGCCACATATCCGCAGGACTGGCTGGCTGGCAAAATAAATTGATTTTTATCCTGCCGTTCTGCGCCTACGCTACTGTCAAGGACGCATACTAGCGACAAAACTACCCTTACGACACAGGATCGGAATTGGGATAGAGATCAGGATAATATCCTCTCCTTTCAGCGCTGCAAACCCTTGACATACCAAATCACGTTCCTACCACTCTATCCATGCGTAATGTTTGATCAGCTTAAACATTTTATTTATGACCACCAAATCTCTACTTACAAACAACAACCGACTTGGCTTCAAAATTTCTTCAAAAATTGAAGGCTAACTAATGGAATTAAATCCTAATTTAACTGCGCAATATTTAACTATAATTAACGTTCTTTCCTACTTGGAGCCAATCTACGACTTAATGAAGTTGAATCAATTTTATGAAAGCCTACGCTCGTAAACTGCTCATAATATACGTTATAAGATGCCGCAAACAAGCTCTAAAACAATAACTGGTAGCTAATCTGTAATTGTTTAAACAAGATTTTATCTTAATCTTTTTAACGAAAGCAAACTAGAAATGGGCCTCAGAAATTTTACCGAATTCAGTAGCTGGTGGTTAAGTTAATAACATGGATGAAAAATCGGTGGAAACGGAAGACCCCAAAAGGGGTTTCTTCTCGTTTAATAAAAAACTAATCATGCTGAAGTTCACGCTCTTCTTTCTATACGGCGGTATGTATCAAAGTAAAATAGCAAATACAAATACTAATTATTCAAATTATAATAGCCAATTCCTCTTTAATGCCTTACTTGACAATCCACATGCAAAGCATTGGTCTCACAGTCCGACAAATCAGTATAATATACCTAACCCTTCCATTAACCACCTTCCTCACTCCACCAATAACAGGTTTTCTAGTGGACAAATTTGGGCAATACAAGCCTGTAGTCATCATTTCATTCCTCATGACTGCCCTCGTCCATCATGCTTTGTTCATGATTCCTCATCAGGAGATACCCGGAACAGAACCGGAAGCTTACGTAATGCGCCATTCCAGAGAGCATGTAGAAGTTTGGTGGAGTCCATGCCCAAGCAGAGAATGCACCGACGAAGAAGAAATTAACGTCGTCCTTGGCGAGTGCTTCGATCATTGCCTCCTAAAGCCGAGAAATCAGACCACCGCAAACGCTTCCATGCACTTAGCGAATCAGGATGGGTTTAGGAAGGAAGGGTAAAGTTCATTTCATTGCTCCATCCTCCCCCACAATTACGGCACAGCGCTTACGCAATTACGCTCAATTGACGTTTATAAATAAATCCGGGACGACAAGTTCAAATCCATTGCAGGCAATTTAAGGCAATTGCTTTATCCTTTCTGCATGATAACTGACCGGTGTTCCAAATTGCTAATTTCCCCATTAAAACATGGCAAGCACAATATGCTTCTTTTTGCGTGTCACTTTTAATATTAATTCGGAACCCTCCAAAGTAAATAAGATAATCATAATCCCGTTCGCATCGTCAAACATTGAGTGCCCAAAGCTTATTGTAAACACTCCATTGCTTAATGTTACAGGCCAGGCGTTTTATTCGTTCTTGATATGCACCCAGATTTGGGAGATCCCGTCGAAGTGCTAGGAATTGAGCTAGAGTCGAAGGAAGATGACACAGCCATAGAGTTTAAGGTGCGCTTCACAGAGAAGCTATTAACACAGGCGGGTGTTAACTTCACTGAATTAGATAACAGCGACCTAAGATGTGGTGGTATTGTCTTACGCCATAACAATACGGGTGATTGGGCCGGAGATTGTATTGTGCAGAAATGTAAATTCCATCTGGGCGGACCAGAAATTTGTCCACCTGACTTTAAAGAGACTGATAACAAGACTTACTGGATTTACTTCGTTTTGAGATTTATTGGAAGTATTATGATGACTGCTGGTGTGACAATTATGGATCCGATTGCACTAACTATGATTGAAAAATACGGCGGGGATTTTGGCCGTGAGAAATTATTTTCCAGCATGGGCATGGCTTTATTCTCACCAATTACCGGAGTATTAATTGATTACAGCAGTAAATACTTGGGATATACGAATTATTCCCCAGCTTTCTACACATATGATATATTAATGGTCATTTCGGCAATTGCTGTTTATTTGATGCCTTTAGGCAGCAAGCTTCCTGCAGATAATATTTTCAAAGACATGATTAACATCTTCAAAATGCCGAATGTTATTGTTTTCATCCTCTTTATGTTCCTGCTTGGTAATCCTTGGGGCTTCATTGAGAATTACCTGTTTTTATACCTCAAGGACTTAGGTGCTCCAAATGCACTTTTGGGAGTTACCGTTACCGTCGGAACTTTAAGTTCTATGCCATTCTTATACGGAGCGGAGAAGATAACTAAGAAAATCGGGCATGTTAACATTATCATCATAGCATTCTTCGCACATTCAGCGAGGCTGATGGGATACTCATTTATAGAGTAGGTGATTCTAGTTATCTAATTTTTAGATGTATTAATATGATGTTTTAGGAGCGCTTGGTGGTGCTTTCCATTCGAAGCAATGGAGTCTCTCTCGGTGCATCTTATGTGGGTTGCGGCAGCTACATATTGCGCGTTCATAGCTCCCAAAGGACTCTTAGCAACTCTCATAGGTGTGATTGGAATGGCTCACTTCAGCATAGGTAAGTAGAATATCACATAAATAAATATTATTAAAATGATACTTTAGGGAGAGGTAGCGGTAGTTTCATAGGTGGTAGATTAATTGGAGAATATGGAATCCGCGAGGCTTTCAGACTAATGGGTACAGCCTCTGTAGTATTCGGTGTGGCGTACGCTGTTCTCCACATGTGCTGGCTCAGAAAAATTGAAATAAACTATCAGGAAGAAGGTAATTAATTTAAATGTCGCTTTATAAAACGAACGAATGTAATGTTTAGATATGATCGACGATGTGAAGCCCGAACCTGAGCCCGAGCCAAAGACTCGCGATCAAGGTACGATGGTCAGCTTTGAGCGGTTGAGCTTGATCATAGAATACAACCAAGTTGGGTCATTGACCTCACTAGGTCGTTTCGTAAATAAAATGGACGGAGAGGTGCTGAAGCGCGTTCGCCGAGGCAGCGATAGTTTCGGGATGTTTAAAAGATCTCGTGGCAGTGCTTCCAAGGTGGATCTGCTCAAATCTGCCACCGAGGTAAATCATTCCAGGATTTCATTCAAAACGTCAGCAGGTCAATTGAATAGACAAAACGGAAGTAGTACGAAGGTAATTATAATTGTAAAATCATTTATTCATATAATGTTTATAAACAAGAATCGTAAGAAACAAATAAAATAAAATTATTTTTTTGGCTCGCTTGATAAAAAAACATTAAATAAATCAATTTGTATAAAATTACTTAATTTACGTACTTAATAATCGATGAAAAATCAAAAACAAATTCACTAATAAATCAATTAACTAAAACTAGTTTACAAATTAATACGACATAATTTCTTTTAGATGATGATTGATGGTAGGACATCAAGTGCACCAAGGCTAGCGTCTCAAAAGAGCTCAAGTTTAAGTCCAATTCAAGCCAAAGAATTGGACAAATTAATACCAGATGAAGCAGAAGAATTAATTTATGATAATGAGAAATAGCATAATAATTAAGCAGACTATAATTAATGATATTAATTAAGCATGATGATGATGATTAAATAATAATTAATTAATGAGTAAGCAAAGCTACGTTAATTTCCTTTACCATTCTAACCCTGTGAAGCATCTTTTCCAACGCCGGTTTATCTAATGCCATAGTAGAATACCAGACAGGACTATCTGGAACACAGGACCGTTCAGGTAGCAAATAAAATACATCGTTTCTAGTTTTCACGCTCTCTGGACACTTCGAAAGGTAGAATTCGTAAAGTTTTACAGGACACCTTAGCGGATTTAATACATTTTCCTGCTGTTCATATACCTTTTTCTTGCGTAAGTTGCTTTCTAACGATCTTTGAGGTGGATAAAACCGTAGAAGTACATTTCTGGAACCGATCTGCTTCGAGGTTGGTAGATTCGGATGTCTCTTCCAATGTTTCATTATGTGGGAGAACGACAATTGCATGTGTTCATCGACCGACTGAAAATATGCAAGTAATTTTGCTATGATGTCAATTACTCCTGAAAATCATGTTTATTAGTGCAAAACATACGGTTAAGTTGAAGTATTTTGTGTTGAAGAACATCAAAGTACTTAAAAGCACGTGCGGAGAGTGAGCACCGAGTTGTTTACTTTCCCAAAGGTGCTCTTCCTCGACCCTAGTCACTATGTAATCTGTAAATTGCGTAATTAAATAATAGTTTTCTAAATGAGAATTAGAGTAATTTACGTGAATCATTGTAAATAACCGTGAATTTTCTGCATATTTCGTTCAAACATTCGGTGAACTTCTCGTAATAAGAATCACAAAAAATATTATCGATTCTGCCATTTTCGTATAGAAATTGTTGAATACCTAAAAATCTTAAAATTGAAAAAATTGCGGTTTAGGTTTAACATTTTACCTAAACACAAATAGTATATGGTATCAGGGGCGTATTCAGCACCGTTGGGTTTACGAACTTCGTTCACGAATAAGCATAGGGAATAATTCAATTCATCGGCAGTAAGTTGAAGCAATTCCGTTTTGAAGAGTTTCAAACGTCGCGAAGATCTTTCTAGATCAACGTTTTTAGTGGTGACCCATTGCTTCCAAGCGTTCACTCCGAATGTGTACTGCAAATCAGAAAGTGTACACAATTCCTAGCCGATTTCAACCTCCATACCTTAAGACACATGTTAGCATCTGGCTTCTCGATAGGTTCTAATGGTAAATCGGGTATTGTAGGCACAGGTTGATGAACTTTCTTAGGTTTACGTGGATGGCTCTGTCGCGTGCGAGTGTTTCTTCGTGGAATAACCGGTGCAACAGGCTCTGGACAAACTTATTATACAATTTAAAAGTGCAAAGCATGACATAATTACCACTAGGTCCTGGTTCGTGATGTGTAGGTACAATGGTGCTGGCCTTTAAAGCACCTTCCAAATCAATCGGAGTATTGTCAAAGTCAGTAGCCATTTTTAAGGCGATTTGCAACATATCTTCGTTAAAAACATCGGCTTCAGAGTTATATCTCTCTTCTGTTGGATTTTCTTCTACATCACTATCAGGTTCATTATAAGGATCTTTTTTCTCGGCTATAAGTTCAGCCATCATCAATATTTCAGCCTCATAAGGATCCGACGGTCCTTTGACATAATCTACTTTGGTCTCTTTTATAATGTTGGCTGCTGTATTTTTAGTTAATGGAATTAATACTGGACAAGGGATGAATAAGGGAAAAGGAATAGGTTTTAGTACTGGAGCTTTCCAGGCCCACATAGGGTTAGGAATGTAGATAGGTATTATTATTGGTGAAATTTTGTTTTCGTTTTCTGTTATATCCGTTTGACATCCAGCATGAACAACACGAAATTTCATTGTTGTAGACTTATTGCATCTTGTTGGAATAACAGAGGTTGCAACGTTTCTTATATCCGGATAATCCGCTTGTCTGACTATGACGAGTTTCTTTATTGTCGCTTCTATTGGTACTTTGTTTTTCGCCGATGGCGCCAGCGAGCAGACATTGGTTATAACCGGAAGTGTTCCTTTATTCGCTAAAATTATATTTACATTTTGAACTTGAAAACTGTTTGATCATACAACCTTTAGGACGACCTCTCGTTGCCTTCTTCACAGGTGGCCTTGCTTGTAGAGATGTTTGATACATGCTAATACAATGATTAGAGCAGAACGTGTAAGTCACTCCATTTCCACATTTCACGTCGTAAATTCCTACATCCTTAAAGCAGAAATGACATGAGGACCCTTTATTTATAATTGAATCGGCACTGACTTTCAACTGGTTCATGCAATGGAGAGAACATGAGAAAATATTTATGCCGAGAAAATTATTTTTCTGTATCATATCGAAATTGTATTTTTTCACTTTACACCAAACGCAAGGCATTACCCTTCTATGCGTTATTATGTAAATATGTTGGCATGTCTCTGAACAGAAGTAGTGTATACTGTTGTCATAATACAGAGCATTACTCTCCAAGTATTGTTGTAAAACATACTTGCAACAAGTATGACATTTTTTAGGAGAGTCGCAATTTTGTATAAATTTGAATACTGTAAAGCATTCCGTTGAACAAAAATAAAACATAGATCGGTGGTAATCAAACTCGATTTTGATAGGCTTCTCATACAGTTTGCAAACATAGCAAACTACTTCATTCGAATTAATCAAAAACGGCGTCTTCTTTGGATTTTGTAGAAATTCAAACATACCTTTACAAACGTCACTGCAAAAATATTTATTCCCAATATTTGTATTCAAGTCTTTCAGACCTCTTTGGCAATAAGAGCATATTCGTATTTTCTTTTTCTTTGCTTCCAAACATAACCCGCTACAAAATTGCTTGACTATGCAACCAAATCGAACAGAGTATTTACCCATTTGTCCGAAAGCTACCGGAGCTCTGCATTCTGCGCAAACGGTGCTCAGCTTCTTTTGATATCTGTCTAAAATTTGTTTAACTGTAAAATTGGATATTCTAAATTTACATTCTACTTACATAGACAATGTTCTTTACAAAAATCCATGGCTTCCCAGGATAACACACCAGGCACATTTAGCAACTTGGCAGCACATTGTTTGCATTGCCTAACATATTTGTAATTGGAGTCAATTTGAACTGGACAATAGAATTTGGTAAAATATTCCTTGACACTGACAACCACTCCAGTGGTTTGTAATTGATTTAAGCATTGATCGTGGCATATGTAAGATCTTTCTTCACATGATCTACAACTGTACTTAACTACTTTGGACTGAAACATTAAAACAAATTAAATAAAAGAACAAATGCCAGAAGATCTAGCTACATTGTTACAAATCATACAGAGCTGCTTCATTTCTGTATTTTGAACTTCCACATAGTATACATTGCGCTGCTGTTGTTCCAATAAATCTAAATCAATGTGTACAATCTCAGGAACTGGGGGTTTCACTCGTCTAACTTTTACAGTTTTGATCAAGCTGACTTCAGGTGATACCTGCACAACTGATTCAATGGCAAATTGGTCATCACCACTGTGCGTTTGAAAATCATTTGATGCATTCATTTCTGAGGTAACATGATCAAAAATCTGCCTCGATGTTGAAGGCATATCTCTTCTATTCCTGCCACTATCCCTTCTGGAGTACATGGCTTTCTGTCGATTTAACTGAAATTTCAGTTATTTATTTTATAGATTATTGAGGTTATGTTTATAATCAAAACTTACAGACATGGTTCCTTATAAATATTGTTGTTGTTTCACAAATTAAATTATATCATTACACAATAAACGACATTTCGTATGGTATAAAATGAAATATTATTATTAACAATTTATGTACCAACTTAAATCTTGGTTAGAACTCAAATATTTTTTCATTGTGACTTAGTTCTTATTAGATTTGAATATGCAAAGTCGATTTTATTATTTCAAAGGTGGTAGATTCGATGCAGACAAAGGATTTTAGTAAATAATCTATAAGATCCCGGTATTTTGAAGGTTATGGCTATAGGTGTTCCTGTGCACACGTAGAGGGGGCGCCAACAGCCCTTTGCCTGCGCAAGTGGCAACATTGCTGTCGCAAAGGCGGCGTTGCTTGTGGCCGGAGAGCACAGCAAGTAAAACATGGCTGCATGCTAGCTGCTATTTTTCTTTATTGTTTGCCAACGTATTTGAAAGATTTAGTAGTGGTGTTTGATAAAGTCAGTCACAGGAAACCAAAGTGTGGAGAGTGTTAAGTACAAATATCAGCAAGGATTCCACCTTCGGTAAGATCTCCAGCTCGTACATTGATATTAAGGGACGGGGGAGAAAAATCATTTAACCGGCCTGCACCTCCCTTAATAATTAACTCCCGGCTAAACTCCAAAGTTCCGAATTAAAAATTAAAATACCCACCACCCTCAAGAACAATCCTCATCCAAGACAATAAAATCCAAATCTTAAAGATTCCATGATCCACTAAATCCGAGATTATTTCATCACATCATCTTTACATTTGACTACCACCACAAAAGCAGACCCTAAGTACAAATCGCTAACGTTATTTCTTTTCAGATTAAATTATATAAATTAGTTATAATATGATGCGACATCCAGAGCACCATCATGTTCCTCCCACAGCAATGCAAAGAAATAGGCAAGTCTTCAAATAAACAAAAGTCACTAATTTTTAATTATGTTTAGTTTCATTTGATTTCTGCATGATTTTCTCTAATATCTTCACCAATTTATGTGCAATTCTTTTTACTCTTTACCCAACTTCATAATTTTCACCTACTATTAACAATAAAAATCTTTATCAAAGAACATATACTAAAATCTTGAACCTACTTAATCTTGAGGTAATTCCGTTATCTTAAATTGCTTATTTGCATAGTCAGTGATCTTTTTTTTGAATGATCGAAATAAGTAGCACTTCTGACAGTATTCGGGTCGTGACCTAGCGCTGGGTCGCTGCTAATTTCAATGAAGCATAATACCTGTCACATCCATTTTTCTTTGTTAATTATGTATATATCTTTGCTTCTACCTTGTTGCCATAGTTTTATTAATGCTTATTAACTTATTCTCCTCTTTCAATTTAAGAGCAAAATATTAAATAATACGTTAATTTCGAAACGAGAAACCAATCGATACGAAGCTAATTATTACAAATTTAATACACGTACTTTAGGCCGATATATCAGCTCTAAACGGATACACGTTGAACCGGGAGTGTTAACAACCTAAATTCGATTCATGCATTTTGATTGCTCGATGCAATCAAGTTTGTGTGTGAGCAATTCGGGATTAAACCAACCCGGAAGCTGAGTTTAGTAGCTACAATATTTAATTATCCAGTTCCGGAGATTTTATAACCATTCGTGCTTTTAATTAGAAAACATTACACTACTTATAAAATTAGATCTAATTTTGTATTAACAAAATGTATTAACTTACTGAAACTACTAATTTTAAAATGTTGCATAATGATTGCAATAATTGTTATTTTTTATATATAAATCACAGTAATTCCTACACCTTTTCGGATACAAATAACGGTTAAATATCGCTCAAAAGAAATGTAAATGGAATAACTGTTTATTTTTAAAAGCTTATGTTTGTCTTTATTTAATCCAATTGCAATTTGGTATAAACTTTTTGGAAACTTAAAATAGACGAAGGTTTTAATTAAATTGGTGTGATATACCTGAAACCTAGTACCTTTTTTCCCGCCATCTCTACAAACTTTGTATACATGCCTGAAAAACGGGGTCTTTCCAAAAACTGGTATGTGTCATTCATTCATTTCTTATATTTTGTATACATTCTTACGCAAAGATTATTTAATTCAAATATTTGTTACTGTAACATTGCGGTTTACGCTTAAGTAAATAATCAATACCTATTGTAAATTATAAATAAATGTTTACTTTAGATAAATTCAAATTTCTGTATTTGTTTACTGCGAAAGTATAAATTTATACTACAAATCTTAATCCGAATCAGCTGAGTGTTTTATTAACGGGAAGTCTCGAAAGGCAGCGGAACCAGCCGAAGCTTGGGATGAATTGGATAGAAACTTGCAAGTCCTAGGTTATAGACTGTGCTCGCTGAAAATGTTAATATTAATAATGCTGCGATAGAGGAAGTGCCAAAAACTTGTTTTCTCTTCGTACGCAAGGGACTTTTGGCATTGCTTTAAAAAGCATTACTATTAAGATTTATGCGCAGGGAAATGCAATAACCTTTCAACTTTTCTTAAATGTATTGTTATTGATAACAATGCAATATATAAATAAATCTTTGTATAATTTTTGGATACTATTCTCATCTCTTCAGTGCTGTTAATCATCTGTGCTTTTGATAATTTTCTGTAAGCTTATTGGTGCTGTATCTTAATTTACTAACACCTATGTGACTCGAGAGTATCACTATTAGTTATTCATGTCTGTACATGTGACGAAGCGGGAATCAATGATTAGATGAAACAAACAAAAACATGAACCATTTTGCTTTATAGTTTCGAATGGAAACCAAAATCACATGGTGTTGGTTGAAGGCTTTTAATATTCAGATGCGATATTTTTCTTTCTCAAATGCCACTTACACTCAACCCCCCCAGCTGTTTGGTAAGTTATCAACATATTTCTTTTAAATAAGATCTTAATTTGTGGTAGAATCAGAGCGGACAACTCGGAATTATTTATAGATTTCACTTAATCGAACGACGCGCGCGCTATT
Organism: Nicrophorus investigator; assembly: GCA_963457615.1. NCBI lineage: Eukaryota > Metazoa > Arthropoda > Insecta > Coleoptera > Silphidae > Nicrophorus > Nicrophorus investigator. Next base: position 8,651,996 of record OY735146.1, read on the forward strand.
GATTTTCTGCCGCTTCATTAACACTTTCACTGTTCACCTTTAACACGCACACCCCAAAAAACTGTGTAAATTTATCATCCAATACCGAGATTACTTTGCGTTGCTCAATGCAAATTGCATAATATTAACTGCGTTATTATTTTAATAAACTTTTTGGGTGTACGTCGAACATCAAAAATCGCATACATATGTTTACAGACATATGCTCACAGTTATGCACTGCATTTTGATTTAGTATTCTGTGTTCATCGTAATGAACATGAGCATTCGAAGTGTACATTTCCAGCTCCTAATATTGATTTCAATTATCATACCATTTCAGGTCATCTTAATGACATTATTTGTCTCTCAAGAATGTGAATTGTATAGACATTTAAAAATAATGATCAGAAATATTTGAACATTAATGTTGTTTCTTGTTTTTTTTTCGTGTTTTCCTTAAACTATTATTTTTGTTTTAAGCTTATTTTTGTCCTTTACACGCCATGATCTCGTCTTCCGCTATAGATAACTTATGAACTGATAGTGGTAAGAATGGTATAAATAAGTGATTGAAAATGGATAAATTAAATAAATATATTATGGGTTGGGTCAACTAGGATTGATTTGAAGTGCAGTATAATGAGTTAATATTGATGTAGGTTGTGGTAAAATAAAACAAAAAGTTAAGAAATTGGTATTGAAGATGCAGACAGTATGTAGCGTATAGTATGTGGATTGAATGGTGTAATTAATATTGTTGATCTTCGTGTAGAATGAATATGCAACAAATGGGTCCTCCGCCGCAGAGGATGCTGATGACTGTACCAGGTGGTCCACACACCGGTGTTCTCGTGTCTATGCCGTCTGGCCCGACCCTGGTAAACACGATAACACCGATCCAACAGTTTGCAAATTCAAAGTCAAACATTAACAACCCAGTATCGCAAGTATATTATGACCCAATTTCAAATGAGGCTACGGAACTGTCTGTGGAACAAATACAGCATCAGCCGTCTCAACTCGCAAATACCACTACTTCTTCAACCGTGCCCAACTTGGCAAACATGAAAGAGAAAACACCAATGTGTTTAGTAAACGAACTAGCTAGATACAATAAGATCCAGCACCAGTACAGATTGACCGGCGAGCAGGGACCGGCTCATAAGAAAATATTTACAGTCACATTGAAATTAGGCGAAGAGGAGTACGAGGCTGAGGGGGCCAGTATTAAGAAGGCACAACACTCGGCGGCGGCTCTTGCTCTGGAGAAGACACAATTCAGACGGCCGCCGCCAAAGACTAACAGGATCTTGAGGACCGGTGGAATCCGTGGCAATTCCACCGGTATGGTCACACCGACTGTAGAATTAAATGCACTTGCTATGAAACGGGGCGAACGCACGGTATACATCGTAGAGAATGGAGCTCCACCAACAGCCCAGGTTAGTACTACTGTAGATCCCAAAAACGAGCTTAGCCTAATTTCGTAATGTTGTATATCTTCCTTTAGGGCTATATATTACCGAACGCGTATTACGGCCGCCAAAATATCTATCAACCACCTGGACAACCACGTTACAACAGCTTTGAAACAAGAAGAAACATACGCGGCCAGTATCAGTATGATCGCCATCATGGTCAGTATAAACCAGGTTATCAACAAAACAACGGTGAAATGTGTACGGTTCGTTTAAGAGTAGGTGAACGCGAATATCCAGGTACAGGCTGTACGATTCAAGCGGCCCGCCACGATGCCGCCACAAAAGCTATCGAAGAAATAAAGAAACTGAAAAGCGAAGAGGCCGCAGCCGAGAACGAGGAGACCACCAAAGACCAAGATCAAGACTCAAGCCTGTCGGACATTAACACGGAACTCAAGTCACCGATATCCCTGGTACACGAAATCGCCTTGAAGCGACATTTGAATGTCAGCTTTGAGGTGAAGAGTGAAAATGGACCCCCTCATATGAAGGTATTCGTCACACAGTGCAAAATAGGGGACTGTGCCGTGGAGGGTGAGGGCAACGGCAAAAAAGTCTCGAAGAAACGTGCAGCGGAGGAGATGCTCAAGAAGTTGTCGCAGCTTCCGCCATTGCCAAACATGAACAACGTAGCCCACCTAAAGCGCAAACGCGTCGCCACTAAGAAGAAAACCAGGAATCTCATCAAAGTCAACGCGGACAAGCCTAATGACTTTGTTGAAGATATTAACCCAATCTCTCGCCTAATTCAAATACAGCAAGCCAACAAGGAGAAAGAGCCGGTCTATGCAGTCGTGGAGGAACGCGGAGCTCCACGTCGACGGGAATTTGTCATACAGGCCTCTATCAATGGGTGCTCAGCGAACGGAGTCGGGCCTAACAAGAAGTATGCGAAGAGGAATGCGGCCCAGGCTCTTCTCACACTGATGGGTTACATCACCACAACTCCATCTCCCACAGCAGCCAGCAAACAACAACCGCAGCAGACGTCACCATCACAAAATCAACAAGAAGCGAACAAGGTATTTCTAATTATTAAACCCCTATTACTGAAACAACACTAAAACGGTTTGAAAACAGTCCGAGAAGGAAACGGAACAAGCAACGACAACACAGCAAGCGGACAAACCTAGGAAAGTCACGTTCCTCGAGGAGAAACAAGAATCTCCACCAGTTGGAGGCAGCGGCGGCCGCCAACTGGTCCCTGGTCTTCTCCTTGTAGGGGACCAATCAGTACACGTAAATCGGCACCTCTCTAACCATCCTAAAATTAATATCCATTCCTTACAGAACAACAAGTCGAAGGCAGCGGCCGAGAACACCAACTACAGCTCGTCCGAAACGAAGAAACCAGTTCCAAAGGTAGCTCCGCCTCCACCACAGGGTGTACGTTCCAAAGATCAGCTACTGTATTTGGCTCAAATCATGGACATCCCAATACAGTTCTCCGACTTCCCGAAAGCGAATCACGAGATGTACCTCACATTGGTATCATTAAGTACAACCCCACCTCAGGTAAGCTAATTAAACAAAAAAAAAGATAAACAATCAATTAACAACCATTATGAAATTACAGGTTTGTCATGGCGAAGGGCCAACAATCGAAGCTTCACATGAGAAAGCCTCACTGGAAGCTTTGAACGTGCTCTCTGAAATGGGACTAGATAATATAGCGCCGAGCAAGGAGAACAATTCAGAAATGTAAAGTTCTTTCTATGTTTACATATCCGATAGCAAATTACTTTACATTTCATTCACTGTCATCAGAACGTATAATTGCAATTTCTTTTTGTCGCAGGGCGAAACCTCAGGTTGCTGGGTTGTCTCAGAACGGTAACACAATATAGATTCTTCCGCGATACACAAAAAAAAATAAGAAAAAAAAAGTGAACAAGAAAAATAAAACGAAAAAAAAAAGAAGATATTAAGCGAAAAAACGAGTAATCAAGTTATATTTAATTTCATTTGTTTGATTGAGTTAGAAAAATGAAGAACAGAAAAGTTAAAAAAAATCAACAAGAAAAGGAAAAAAAGTCGTTTGTTTTTTATTTTTAAATTATTGATATTTTTTGTTATGGATATTTATTATTTTTTGGCCATTCGGGCAATTGTAACTAAGAATTATTTATTATCATTACTCTATGTGATTTCATAACATTACCATGCAATGATGTCATGTAACTTATATGTAATTCTTGTTATTTATTGCTTCATACGGGGAGGCCCACCGGTGATGTATAACCGTGAACGTCCCCCTTTTTCCGCGGTGACGCTTTGGGGCAAAAGCGCCACGTGGACTATAACTCTTATATAACACAGTAGTTCAGAATTGGTATTATCGTTATTGTATAGGGTGTTTCAAAACAAAAATTATATGTATTAACGAACAAAAATACTGATACAAAACTTCCCTCTGTGACTAGGGAGATTTCGTATTAAATATTTAATAGAGTAATATATGGAAACGGGAGAGAAGTGAAGGAGATCACTTGAAAAGTATTAAATGGAAATGTAGTATTCTCGCAGCATTTTTCATATATAAATAATGTATATGTATAAAAAAAGCGAGCTATTCGTTGAGACATCCTGTATATAATATGCAAAAAAATTATTTCTAATTTATCTAAAAAAAAATAATTATCGAATTGCAAGTGGACGAAGAGATTATCATTATACAGACTGTATTGTCCGCATATTTAATTTTAACAGTAGGATTTTTGTTTGTTTTGTTTTCTATTTTTTGGTTTATTTATATTAGCAATCGCAATTCTGACCTGCTGAAATTGTATCCTCATTGATTTCAGTATTTCAAAGGCTTCGTATTTATTTTGACTAGTATTCCATGCTAAAAGAAAATCTAATTGATCCTTAACATTGTACAATATATATATTATTTTTTGTTAATGTATTTTATTTATATGACTATATATATATCTACATGTGAAGAAACTAAATGGAAACAGATAATTTGATGTACGATAATTGCCACATTTGAAATTGAAATCAATAAAAGAAATTATAAAATTAATGTCTATTAGTAACCTTTTTTGTTTTCCTTTTGCTGCAGGTAAAGCAATTTGATATTTATTTACTTCTAATATTTTATTGATTACAATTATGGTTATATGTTTTTACTCTGATTTGGATATAACTGACGTGTTTGTTTGCAGATGCTTGTTAATCAGTAGTCTTGATAAGATTATGAAGGATAGCTGCGGTAGTTTCGTTGAATTTGAATGAGGGTTTAAAAAAATATTTGAAGTTTTATTAATCAATTTAGGTATGTCTTACTTAATTTGCTGAGCAAAGTAATATAAATTATCTGTGAGGTGTTAGGGGTTGTTTATTTTGTCTATTTGGGTTTAAAATTATGCAAATGTTAATCAGGCTATGCATCGTACAAAGTGGTTAAGCTTGGGTCAACCTAGGTGTTGTTCGAAGTTCTTTTTCTGTGGTATAGTGCCGAAATTTAGTTCTTGTTGAGTTAGTTGTTAAGAAGTATGGTATTTTTGCTTCAGTTAGGCAACTTTGTTAGCTAATGAGGCGGCGGTGGAATTTTAAAATAAGTTGAGGCGTCTGCGAGGGATAAAAGGTCGAGTTAGTAGAGTGCGCAAAGGCCGCGCGGACGTTTCCATTGTGTCCAATTGGCGAGCGGCGAATTCTTTTATTATTTATTTATCTTTTGGAGAGCGCGCGCGAAAACAATAATCCACGAATCGGCGCGCGATCGTAGTCCAAAAGCAACCAAAACCATACCAAAAGCCGACTGAACGCCGCATATTCGTCTCGTAATTGCCGAGAGCTACTTGAAGCGATCCGCGTTTCTTGTCGTTACCGCTCAAAAGAGAAAAAAAATATATAAAAGAAAAGGAATTTGCATAGACGAAGAGATAGAACAACAATTGTATCTGCTTTCCTCAACTTCTGGGATTACCAAATGCGCCAGAGTACGTGACCTTCCGCAGTAGTGCACCAGGACCTCACTCAACGAACCATCCAAGATGACCGAATCAGGAATCGACCTGGGTTTCGACCTGTCGGCCTTCATGACCGATGATGCGGACCTTCAGAATCTGCTAGATTTCGACGATCTTCTGGGGACGCCAAAAAACCAGGAGTTCTATGAGCTAAAGTCCAAAACCATGCCGGTCACCGAGAGGTAACTTCACACGCCTCCCCCACAACAAAAATTAATAAAAATAAAAGAAATAAAGTAAAAAACCGCGATAGAAATTGTGTTTTGATCGATCACATGACACGTATAAATCTGCATTTTTCATCATTCGCGGAAACGCCGATCATTCTGTTACCAATTGCTCGCAGCAGCCGATACAGATTGGCTTATGTAATCGGAGCGCAGTGCGCGCACCATGAGTAACGCGCGGGGATTTCCGCGATTTGCCCCTTTGGATGCGCGCAATTCTTCGTGACGCAAATTCTTTAATAACCAGTTTCATAAAACTTTTTCATTTAAAAAAGTAATAAATAAAACAATCGGTTACTTTGTAGATGAAGATGTATGCATTATTAATTATTCGTTGAAATCGCGATTCCAGTTTTCGAAGAACCCATTTGCATTCAGCTAATTCCTATTGCAAAATTTTATTGACGTAACTTTAACGTCAAGATTGTTTATACCACCCTGTATCCGTGTTTCGCAGAGCGCAATTATCCTATTAAGTAACTTTAAAATAGTACAATTATTGCTCGTCATTATCACGATATTCTTGGCAGCGGTTCGTTTGTTTGTTTTAAATTTTTGCGCTCACTTATTATTACATTTTTTTTTCGTTCGGGAATTTTGGACCTCTTCCACAGAGCATCATCGAACCGCAATTATTTCCAATGATAATTCGCGTTTGTTTATTATAACACTGCGATTGTTTGCGTAATAGGTGGTTGTAGTGTTGATGTAGCTTTTTGTTTCGGTATGCCGCGGGCCTTGGGAATACCTGCCTACTAAGTAGAGAACCAGAATAGAAGCGCCAAGTTCTAGGCCATCTCATAGTATTTGGGAATCGCCGCTCAATTATTATCCTAACAATAATTAGTATATACAGGATGAACAATAAATTGAAAACAAAAATCAACCAATAATTTTCAAGATGTGTTAATGCTCAATGATACAAATTACAACTTTCTGTGTGATAATCACCCAGTATATTTATCGAGAAAAACTTGTTAATTGCGTAATAAAAAAAAAACTGGTTACAGCTAATTGGAAATTAACGATTTCGAAGGATAACTTTTTTTTTAACCAAATTTATTATTCAATTTACATTTTCTGTATTAATAAAAGTTTTATAATATAAATATTAAATTAAAATTGTTAAAAAACAAATATTTGAACAAAGTTATAATTATTTCATTATTTCATTTTAACTGGTTACAGCTAATTGGAAATTAACGATTTTGAAGGATAACTTTTTTTTTAACCAAATTTATTATTCAATTTACATTTTCTGTATTAATAAAAGTTTTATAATAAAAATATTAAATTATAATTATTAAAAAAACAAAACTTTGAACAAAGTTATAATTATTTCATTTTTTCATAAAAAATCCATAATAAATACGTAAACAGATAATTTGTGTACATTTTCCTTTGTTACGCTCAGTGACTCATAATATTTTCTTCGTGTTTATTTTCATGCTGATAATAATAATTTGTTAACTATTTCTTATGTTCTAAGCCGCAGACGAAAGGAAATTGCAAAATAACTGTATAATATGAGTGTACTTATTTTATCAAAGATATTTGAATGAATCATTTATTTTGAAAAAAAAAAAAATTATATTCATATTTTATTTAAATGTGTTATTTTATGCAAATATTTAATATTGTTTCATTTCAAAATGTTATTATCAAAAATTTTTTTTTAAATATTTTTAATTTAATGAAAATATTTTATAATTGATTAATTTTGTTAATTGTTTTGTCAATTCTATCTTAATATATGTTAACAGGTATTGGGTTTCGAATTTGGCAGGTGGAAAGTTACTTTAAACTTCGTAACGTTTGCTTTTGCAATTTGGAAAGTTCGCGTCGATGGATGTATGGAAAATGCATTCTCTGGGCCCTAGTCCATCGCGAAGCTGGCAATAGTCATGCTTTTGATGTGGTGTCCGCAATGTAAAACATCGAGTATAAAGCCTTACTCAATGTTCGTAGCGTTCGAGACTTAATTACAAATGCACTTATGACTGCTGATTAAACTCGGGTTAACCATTGGTAGTACAATGAACCTATCCGAATAGAAAAATTTAATCGAAAAGTTATTAAAAAAAAGCGTCTGTGCGTGTGGAAAATCTAAATTTAAAATAGTATACAAATATAATTTCTATACGAAATAAAAAAAGGCTCAGACGCATGGGCGCAAAACTAAAAATAATTTTCTGTGAATCACGGCTTTTCAGAGGATGTTTCTGTAATTTGCGTGCAATCTGTTTAGCGTCGGGACAATCGATTTAGGTATTGACTTCCAAAAATAGGAGGAAGAGCATGAAGCAGATAATAAGTGCGAGAGTAGAATGGGCGAAAATTATTAGACATTGGCACCGGTCCGGAAATAGATCAGTCCTTCGAGCGGGTTCGCAGACGGCGTAGGCGAATTTGCAAACAGGCCCTAAATCACAGGATATAAACCACCCGCGAATGTGAATGTGAAGCAAGAGGAAGACGTTTATCATGGCAGCGATATCCTCGCAGCCGATGAGGAACCTTAGGGTTCAGTTGGGTATTGATGAGGATCTCAGGATGATCCTCGAGATGGACCCGAGCATCGTAGACCTAGAAGGCTTACCTTGCGTGACTACACCCAAGGTCACCGGACTACCCCCAAAAGCTGGAGGGTAGGTGTCTATGTGTTTTGCCTGCGGACGTATGTTTTGTTACCAGTAATCCGCAAATGCGGTTGTAGATAAGATGATTCATTGAATCGCCAGCTGGCGATTAAAGGAATTAGGAATTTGTTATCAATTTTGGCATGACAATGGATGATGCATTGTTGCGTTCGAAATGTTGCGGCAACATTAAAAGTCTATTATCGTCAGCCGTGTTTACCATAGACGGGGTTCATCGTCTTGCGAGCGTCGATAAGACGATCAGGATGATGAAAAATGACAAGATAATTTATACGCGCTCGAAGAGGAGAAAGGCTTCAACTTTGAACCGAATCGGATTCCGATCAATTACCGTCGTTGTTGTAGCATCAAACCCAATTCACACGTAGACAAAAACACAACCAAGAATTTTGCGCAGCTCGAAATCCCCAAACCTAAAAATAAGCCCCACCTAGGTCTCTTGCCAATAATTTATCGCGTGGAGCAATACTTGGCAATTGCCCGTCGAACGTGGCAAAATCCATAAAGGCACATTTTGCGATATTTTTATATTACTTCTCTCAACCAGTCCAACTTTTCTTCTATATTTCATTTTTTTATTATTTTTTGGAGCGCCTTAATGCTTCAGCAAACACTCCGATTTACGACATTAAAATATTTGGTGGCATTGTAATCATCGTTGTTGACGCATCGAGTAATGTTTAATTAACAGACCATATAAAATGCTCTAATACGAAGTGTCCACAGATCGCTTTAAGTCCTGACGAAAACTTTCTCGCATCTAGAGAGCCAAGGTTCTAGAAGCAAAAATTACTACTTAAAAAAATAAAAATATAATAGAAGTATGAAATTGATCCATACCCGCATAGTCACTGTCTCATCTAATTTTAGACACTGCCTTTGTTGCTCTACTCTGTGGGCAGATCAACATGGCATCGTAATTGTAATAAAATACCGGTTTTCGCTAACCGTTCGTTAATTAGTTACATTAAGGCGGTCATATTTGTTAATATCATTGGCACATACTAAAAATACGCTCGAATCGTATTCCATCAAATTTTAAACGATTGATTCCATTTGTACGAGATCACTAAGTTGCGAATATATTCTTTTTGTTTGCGCTATTTTTAGATGGGAGGGAAAACGAAAAATGTACACAGTAGTAATGATGGCAGTTTCCTATGGTTATCATAGGTATAATATTTGTCTTCCTATTTCCATGCATTACCGAGATCATTCACATACTTGCAAATCGCCTGTACTAACCGACATCAGCCACTATAATCACGTTAATTCCATTTATAATGTAGTGAAGATAAGCGGAAGTTTAATGTCTCGCGTACGTCAAGTTCACTAACTGATACTACATACATCTACTTTTCATTTCACTGGATATACATTCCATTTATTAACACACATTTATATCTCATGGTATAACACAATATTCAATTCAAAGTTTTACATTGCAAAAAATGTTAAACTAAAAAAAAACTTAATTAAAAGTTATTAATTTCGTTAGCTTATTTTTTTTATGAAATTTGACTTATGACGATTTTAGTAAAATTAAATAGAAATATTAACTGAATGCAATTATAAAGTTGTTTTCATATAACTTTAACAAATATTTAAGATTTATTAACTGTTATTGTAATATTTTTGGTTTTTACAATTTCTTTAAGATGAGCAATCAATCAAGTTGCATTGCGGAATTTTAATTAATGATGAAACAAAAATGTGACATTTCCAAATACCAGTTTTGTGTACAAAATAAATAATAAATTTATCGAGGAAGAACACCTTTCGTAATTTAATAAAGAAAATCCGCAATTTTTGATCTTGTAAGAAAACTATTTTTGTAACGCATAAAAATATTTGAATAGTAATTTTTTAAAGTATGGACAATTGTAGGAAATCTATCAATTGTGATGTAGTTTGTAATGAAAATCTTATGTTGTTTCAACTTTGATAATTAAAAATCGATAAAGTTAAAAGATTTTAAGGAATACAGGTATTTCAGATTGTATGTTTTGATTACAGTCCGCCGAATTTAAAAACCGTTAATCCGTTATCAAGGACTCAACTGAGACAACAACTTATGAGGGAACAGGCTATGCAGGAGCAGGAGCGTAAGCAGAATCAGGAGCGGATGCAGAAGGGTCAACAGCAAGAGCAGATGAGTTCTATGAGAGTTCCGCTTCATAACATCGCTGTGGACGTGCCTCCACAGGTGTTGCAAGTGAGTTGGGACCACCTGGTAAATTTTCTGAAGAAGAAATAAATCAAGTTCTGTTGCTAGGTGCAAACCAAACTGGAGAATCCGACCAGATACCATGTGATACAGAAGCAGCGAAGCCAGGTCCGCCAGTATTTAAGCGAATCATTCCAGCAGCAGAGCAATTCTTTGCTGCCACCTGGAGGAGGACCGCTGTCAGCGGACTTCACACCTATAGGAAGCTTCAACTTCAATACCTCATCAAGTCCAAGCGAGATGCATGCCATGTCCCCAGCGCTTAGTTCAGCCGCTACAAGTACATCCGGGGTGAGTGTGAGCTAGGCAACCAAACGCACAAGTTTCGAAACAAAGCGAAACTTTAGTTTCGTGTCCCCTCTTTTATTGTTGTTCGAAGCAGCAAAATCAACATCAACAAAAGCGAAACTTTCCAAAAACCCGAATGACACACATAAACTGCCAATGCAGACGGAGAGAGAGTGTAACAAAAATTGATTGATATTTAAATATCGCTCCGATATCGATAGGTCGAGAACTTTTGTTTCACCGTGCAGGTGCTTGACCGTGATACCAAATACCAAAAAAACTATACTTACACAGCGCTAATTATTTATCGCTCACGATATTAAACACCAATTCCAGGATGATTTCGTCAAATCCTATTAAATTTGGCCTTTCCAAAGGAAGGAAAATATGTTGCATTAAAAAAAGCCAACAGCAAGTGTAATAAATTGTCTGTGCTTAACGTTCAAGTCCACTCGCTAATAAAGATTATTTTATCGTCTTTTGCATAATCCTCGATGGTTAATCGATTAATAGCCTCGTAAAGCCGCGAGTTATCAGCCAGACACTTTTTATGAAGAAATTAAAAAAATAATGCAGCATTTCCGATCAAGCATAATGGGATAATTTTTCTCCTCTATTAGAATCAGTTCTAATCTGTTTTGCAATTAATGCTCATGTCAATATTTATATGGATTTTGAGGTAATAATGGTCGGGGAAAAATGTCGATTATGTAAGGATTAGCGTTCGAGTGCTGATACTGTTATGCATATACACGATACTCTTTTTTTTTTCGTTCGCTGTTGTATCCTCCCATTTAATGTGTTCTTGCAACACTTATTATAAATAAGTACACGCTACGATGTATACGTTTACTTTTTATATATACTTACATTATATCTCTATATATATATAAAAATAAATAACTCTTCATTTGTTTGCAAGAACGGAAATAGATGTGTAATAATGTCCACGGGCGCCTCACAGCGTTCGGAATTTGCTTAAAACATTTGCGATTACTTAATGGTTATACGGCCGTTCAAAATTCACTACACATTTTAAATATAATAATTAAATTATCTTGTTGTTGTAAGCTCGGCCTTGTGCGTCAGCCTCGCGTGCAATCCTTCTTTCCTCCTCCACGTTACATCCCCGACCACCTAGGATCGCTTAAGTAACATCCCGAAAAACTGGACTCTATTTACAACTTCTTCAGTACACCTATCATGTAATATATACATGTTTTGTTGCCTATATCTCAACGATCGTAAACTTGTGAAGAAAATTACTTTCTTAATGGGTTTTCGAATCCCATTTGTTTTTTGCTCTCATTCTATATATTTGAATTGTCGTTTTACGTACTTTATTTTTAGTTATTTTCTTTTGTTCGGGCATTCTTTTATTTTTATCAAGCAGTTGATTGCGATGGGGGCAATTTCACAACGGCAATGTTGTTTTATCATCAGCGTAGTGAAAGGCGTCACAATTAATTATACTTGGATTAAGTGGGATTCCAGTAATGAAGAGTAAATAGAGTCACGTCTGTAGATGTCACTGGATGTGTGCATAGAACATTCGTAGCTTAAGATGTTTACGGTGCGTAGTATCGTATCTATTTTAACTCAAAAATATATATATGGACTTTTTGCGATTTCGGGTAATAACCGAAAACAAGGTGCGTAGAACGCAAAAAAAGTTCTGTGTTTTTAACTAGTTTTGCGCAGAAGTTATTTAATGAAACTTAAGCTCTTAAAACTATATAAAATGGCAAACTCGTAAATTATCTCTTACTAAAATATTTTAGTATAATCTGTCATATTGCAATTCCGGAACAATTGCTGGAAATTACCGCATCAACAATTTTTTCTCACATAATCAGATTTTCGTTCGTTACTTAATGGGACTTCCTGTGGCGGGAAAACAGCGAATATTATTATATCTAAGAAAAACAATGAATGAGCGATCTCAACTATTTGTATCATTTCGTTTCGTCAACAAAATTATAATCTTCACATTTTCTCGTATTACTCGCAAACCACGAAGTCAAAGTTGAAACAAATATTGATTTTATTACTGGTTAACCAAATGCTAAGTATAAGAAATCAATCATTAGAGGTCTATATTGATAACTTTAAGGACCTTTGGTTTAGTGATCAACAACAATGGTATAATCGATCATGTTTACGCTCTATTCTCTTTTCGTCCTTGCTTTCATTGATACCAATTGGATTCGTACACACATGGTTGACTCATCAGGATCAAACTCTGATTAATTTTTAGCTTGATTAAATATTTGACCTCTGACACTTGAATATTAGTTACATTTCTCAGACAGTGATAACCTAAGCTTACTTATCACCTGCTTCCTATATACAAAGAAGATATTTAGCAATAATTTTTTATCACGAACGTGAGTTACCTCTACACCTAAGATTACCTATAATAATTTATAGCCAAGATTATGCTGATAACCTGATTTAACTAATCTCTTGTTTTTTTTTTGTTTCTTATAATCCTTATTAACGGTTTTATGCTACTATCTGGATCAAATGTCACATTGTATGACATTTATTTCCTACATTTATAAGGATAATTTTTTATTTACTACTTAATCCATTACATAATTCAATAAATTTGATTGCAAAATTAATTAATGTCTCCTATTAAGTATAAAACTCGTTTCCTACAAATCTGCAATGAGTTATGACCAGATTCTGAATTGTCTAAAATCGTTATTGAATGCTATAAACATTTTCGAAGTAATTCCTGACGTCTTAGCTCCATTAGAATATTGCTGTGATTGAATCTGTTTGTTTTTTTAATGAAGACCCACGAATAGTCCAGTGTTGTTCAATAATTAATGGACTGGTGCCGAATGATGAATGGAATCATCGCATGCTCTAAAGCTACTCATCCCATACCATGAAGTGTACGTACGTCCTCCAATTCTTCGTAACGCCGCACGATCAAGGACGTCGCGTTTCCCAAGCCACAGTTATTTGCAACGATAATGACTACTTCAATTTCATTTATCATAATTTCGTTCGAATTGTAAACGAATTCACCGTTAGCTATTTATGCACATCCTTATGCAACATCCTCGCATTACACGCTTATTAGTTTCCAAAAAAACAAACGAACGTTTCCTCCACGTTCTTTAACCGGTTACCGCTTCAGTCGGTTACCGGTTAACCTACCTCTTAATACCATTGTAAACGCAATAAAAGACGTAAACGGTTCGCAATACAAGCTTGCAACGTGAAATAAATAAATATATATATATAAAAAAAAAACATTTAAATAGGTAAACTGTGATAAGGCCACGATGATAAGGCAATCAGATTTGGCGCGACGGTAAAATACGACACAAAACTGAAAAAGAAGAACATCTTACATACAGAAATATGGTACTGTCAAGCATCGTCATTGAGCTTATAAATACTTTGTACACATATTTGCGTTTATTATATATATTACAAATTAACATCGCCCGGATAATGTGTTATATAAAATGGATATCGAGATAACTGTTCATATGGGAATAAGAGGCGCCTAGGCTCCTAGGTTCTGCTTCGTACCAGCAAGGATAGACTCCCATTATTGCGGCTATTACTACTAATTAACGCTTCTGAGCATCGGGATTTGATCGTCGTCTCGCGAACGTTACGCAATTTTTTTCCTATTTAATTGATAAATCGGCGGCTGTTGTTGTTTGTTCGCATCAATTGAAATGCAATGAGTAACGCTATGCAACGATTATGGAGCCACCGAAAACGCCCCGTAATCAAAATAAATCAGGTTTACACTTTTTTCTTAGATAATATAATGTTGTTTGTACATCTCTAAGTACGATACTTCAAATCCTAGTTTCTCGATTCAAATTCTAATTACAATTTATTGAAAACTATTGTCTATTAATTAATAATTTTAATAACTTTAAATAATTTGGAAATATAATGAATTGTTTATTTAAATCGCCTTGGGCAATTGTTTTCACCGTTGCAATTTATATAATTATATGTTTTATAACTACTTTGTGGTGACTTTTTACTATTAACACATAATCAAAAAAATGTTTATAAAACATTTAATACTTAAGTTAATAAAAAGATTAATTATTAGAAAATCCGAAGGACGAAGCAATTTTTTAAAATTAAAAAGTTCTTAAAATAACTTAATTCAATTAACTTTTTTGAATGAAATAAAAAAATAAAATGCAATTCGATTGAATAATTGAATGTTATGAAACGCATGTCAGTACAACTTTTACTTGCAAATTTGTCGTACGAAGAATTTTAATGCACTGCGAGTTGTTTATGCATATGTGTTTCCAATCTAAAAAGAACGAATATAAAAATTATGTCATAAATATTTAACGTGGATTTTCCTTGCAAATTTTTCCAGAAACAAACTTGGTCTTTCTAAAAAACAAATTTCTCAAAAACTAGGAACGGCTAAATATTTAAATTAAATCAATAGCATGAATTATAATTTCATTAATAAAAACCGGAAAATTTAAATTTCATTCTAAAATATATTGAAATAATCTCGAGAAAATTTCTTAAAAATTGTGATTTAAATATTTAAATAAAATCAATTTACGTAATGCATTGTAATTTCATTAATAAATTTTGTAAATGATTTACTTTATTTAATGATGATAAAAGTAATGAAAAATAGAGGAGATCAAAATATGGAGCAATGCATAAGTATGTTACGTCGCCCATGACATTAAACTATCGCATGTTGTGGAAAATGAAGCGAAACGCTAAGTGAATTAAATTTATTAAACTTTATATGAAATTGTAGCCTCGAGCCTTCGGGGACGTTGAGCCTTTAGTGTTTTGGTAAAATTCACTTACGACACCAACGAGCATAGCTATTATGCAATTTGGATAGGAGACACAATTGCACTTTAGTGCATTCGCTTTGTCCAAATAATTTTAGATTTAAATTCAGTGCACAACATTCGTGACCTAAAATAAGGTTTAGAGTTGAATAAAAACCAAATTATTTTAATCAAAAAATAATATAATATTTTCCAATTAAAAGGATAATCAATGTCCTTTCGAGTATAGATTTTGGTTTTAAAAGGATAATTACTGTTTTTTTTTAGATTGTGAATATAGATAGATGTAATTGTAATTATGCAATTAGGTTATTGTTTTCCATTCGAAATCGAGTCTGGCTTATGTGTAGCCTCGAACTTGAGGCTCGTGCGTTCCCGGTCTTTCCATGGTGTACCGTCACTTGTACCATGGAGGGAGCGAGAGGCCAAGGCGACGGGTTGCGCAACACGTGGAGGGAAGAATCGGGTCTCTCCACGACGAAGCGAAGACCCGTCCCATGGAGAGTCCAAGGCGATTGCGTAATTGGAGGTGTTCTGGGAAGGAACACGCCGATGCATGCAAATCGCACAACCAAAAAATAAATAAATAATAATAATGGAAGCAGTGGAATATCTGCTTTTTGGGTTGAATTGTGCAACGTTTGTTTGGCAATTAATGTATGCGCACAAATCCGGTCTTTCGTGCTGATTTATAATTAATATCGTACACAAACGGTTCGACCATTCGAACATGTAATTTATAACAAATACAGTTTTGAATATAAATTAGGCACGTCAAATAGAAAGTGTTTCTGTTCCTTATTTTTTTTTGTAGTGTGTTGTTTGTTGTTCGCTGTTTCTGTGCACCTTTCTTCCTTTCCACGACAGTCCGCCTCTTCGAAAAACGCTGGCGCAGAACAGGGTTTTTGATGTGCGGAATATTTCGACCATTGGCCACGTTCCCGTTTCTATTTTCACAAACATAGTATGACAATAGCTGTAGACAATTGCCCACCTGCAATAGATACACTATTTACAGTGCTCAGCATGATTCATCGATTGATAACATGTAATCAAAACACATTTGGCATATTTTCACAATTTATTTATTTTTTATTGTATTCGCGATTAAAATCTAGATTTATTACAAAATATCTTATTAAATACAACCAGCTGTTCGATACACAATACTTGACAAGTAATCAATTTGCAAATAACAATCTATAAGTGAATTAAATGTAAAAGATACACACCTCAAATTGTTGTTTCTTTAAAAAGTAGACAAAGTACATTACTTGACAAATAATCAATTTGCAAATATAAATGTAATTTCTTTAAAAAGTGTAATTGGAAAGTACTTTAAACACTTGACTTGAGTAATCAATTTGCAAATAATGAGATTTAAATGTTAAATATATTTCTCATTTCTTGCACAAGTAGACGAGTACTTGGAAAGTATTATATAACATTAACGGTATCTCCCATTACGCAACCTTGTTTGTTAATAAAGGTAGCCGAATTATAAATATTACATAGTTTCATATCGTGACTATATCTCAATGATTATACTATAATTCACAAATAATTTATTTATAATAAAACTTAGATAAATTTAATAAACTATAATTATATGCAATAAAATATGTAGTTAAAATTTAAGTAATAAAATTTTTATTTCAAAGAAATTGTGGATTTTCTCGAAATTATCTAATTTTTCATAATATATCAAAATGTTTTTTCGAAATTATTATCAAAGATTCTTAAAAAATTATTGTTCAATATTAAATTGTAAAATATTTCTAACTTTCAATCTTCAATGTTTATTTAAAGAATTGTTAATAAGTTTCAGTATTGTCTAAAAAAATTATCGAGAAAATGTTCCATCAAATATATCTATAAAAATCTATTGTATTTGAAAATTCACTAAATTAGTGTATACTTGCCAATGAATAGAACTTACTTCCTTTAGAGATGGCCTCAATTCACCATAACTTACCAAAAATTGTATGGTGAGAATATCAAAAAAAAATCTGTATTCATATCTATTTTTTTTAATGTAATTACTTCACTGGACGCACCTGAAATGTTATCTAATGATTGTATCAAAGATCTTGAGAATGTCTTTATCGCACAATATTTAATCGTACAATCTATTGAACAGCTGGAGCCAATTCCAAATCATTTATATTTGTTTTTTTTTTTCGTCGGATTATCACGTTTTTAGATAATTTTTACGATATTTCATATTAAATTAAAGTTTTATTCAAATTTAAAATAATTAAACTTTAAATTTAAAAAATATTTTAAATTTAACATTCAATTATATTTATTTGATTATGTACGATGAAATTTTTGGAAAGTTGCTTAAATTTAAGTTACGTAACTTTCAGATTCCATAGGAAAACGATTTATTGGATGATATGCGTTCAAAGTTGCTTAACTTTGAAAACGATTTTTTATTTCGAAAAAGCTGTAATTGTTAAGAAGAAGGCTGATTTTAAGAATTTCCATTTAAAAACGTATTAAAGTAATTGTAAATTCGTGACTTAATTTTTGTAATGATACTTAAATTAACGTTACGTAATTTTGAAAGCAGTATTTCTATGAAGGATTATTGTATTATAAAGAATTAAATAATTTTGATGACTTTTAAAAATGTTGAAAAATTATTTTAAAAATAATTAATATTTTCGTTATAAAAACATATACGAATTTGCAATTTATTTAGTAAGGTTAAATTAAATTTACTAAATTCGAAAATAATATTTTTGTATTGAATCATAGAGATTTTGGTTTATTTTTAAATTGCAAATTTTATTTTTTAACATTTTTAAAGTTGCAATTAAAATAATTATAAATGGATTTATAGTATTATTATGAATAATTTAATTAAGTAATTTGATTTGTTTAATTATAAATATTTTACTGTGGTAAAAATATTATATGAAAAATTATTAACTTGAGTGGAATTGGAATGGTAAATTTTTCAATTAAAAATAATGAGAAGAAAAATATGAGGTTTGGAATCTTGTATCAATTTTAGTGATATAAATTGTGTTGCATGGAATCGTTTTTTGAGATCGCTCTGAATCGGTCAAATTTAGAACAGTATTTGCTATGTCGTTTAGATGCAATTAGAGCCATTCGGCTCTCGTACAAGAAAATGATCATTTCAAATATTTACCTCCACATTTGACACCATCATTGTTCCATTGGCATATAGGAAGCAACGAGAATCCATCAAGTGATAATAAGAACATTATCCTCATCTCCTTCTCTCCAGATTAGACACACACCTGCGAAACATCGCAAGGCAACAAAACATTTAAATCCACATAAAAAAAGGGCACGAGAGATGATTATCATCGCGCGATAAACACGTTGTAATCATAATGAAACGATTATCATTATTTGTATGTTTTAATCGTAAATTCCTAAGCATTTTCTTGGCTTTGGTGACAATTGATTTGGCAATGAACATATAATCATAATATATACATATTTTTTTGTGTGCTTGCATCAACACCGAAATTCTCCTACAGTTATAACGTTATTAAACTCAATTGCAATTCCGCAAAATTAACAGTAATTGCATGTGAACTTGGACCGTTTTCAGTTAGAAATACTATGAATAAATAAATAAATAAATAAAAAAACAATGCAGCGACATTCATTCATTGGATTTCGTCGTGGATTCACAATGGAAACGGAATAATTAGCGGCTAGTAAAAGTAAATGTAAATAATTGCAAATAATAGAGTCACCGGCTCGTGAAAACAAAATTGGATAATCTATTTCCGGATAGTAAAATTATAGTCTCTTTTTTTCGTTCTGGGAAAACTGCTTTTGTTGCAGGTAAATTTTCTGACTTTTCCACCTAAACGACTTCGGCAATAAATCTTCTAATTTTCTAAGCTCGTTTACCAAATTAATTGCAGTCATTACACTGCTAATGATATTTCAAGTTAATGACTACACGTTTCTTGTAGTTAGTACTGTTCTACAATTTACTCAATAACTAAGCATTTTATTTTTAAGAGAATTTACTTTTTTGAAGCAATTAAATATGAAAAATTAAATTAACATTTCATGCAAAAATCGATATTTAGCAATATTTTGTATGTTGAGAAATATATAAATGAAAACAAAGCTAAAACAATAAGTTGTGTAAATTTCTGATTAAAGTAATTAATAAAAAAAGTAATTACATATGAAATTCAATTTAATTAAAATTAAATAAAAAAAAAATAGTGAATTGTACTCAATTTACTCAATAAGTAATTATTTGATTTTTAAGTGAATTTACTTATTTGAAGTAATTAAATGTTAAAAATTAAATTAAAATAATTTTAATATTTAATTGTAAAAATCGATGAAGCAATATTTTTTTTTTAAATAAATCTAATACAAAATGTTGTGTAAATTACTATTTAAAGTAATTCATAAAAATAGAAGTAATTTATTATGAAAATTTAAATAAAACTAAAGTTTAATATGTAAATTAAATAAAAAATAATACTACAATTTACTCGATAACTAAGAATTTTATTTTTAAGTAAATTTACATTTTTAAAGTAATTAAATGTGAAAAATTAAATTAAAATTATTTTAAATAACATTTTAATATTTAATTGTAAAAATCGATGAAGCAATATTTTTTTTTTTAATAAATCTAATACAAAATGTTGTGTAAATTTCTATTTAAAGTAATTCATAAAAATAGAAGTAATTCATTATGAAATTCAATTTAAAATTTAATTAAATACTACTAAATTTGCATTTTTGAAGTAATTAAATGTGAAAAATTTAATTAAAATTATTTTAAATATTTTATAATTTAATTGTAAAAATCGATGAAAGCAATATTTTTTTTATGTTTAGTGAAAATAAAGCTAAAAAATAAAAATTTCTGATTAAAGTAATTAATAAAAAAAATAATTATGAAATTCAATTTAAAATTTAATTAAAACTAAATTAAATGAAAAAATGTATGAATTGTACTAATATTAATTTTATGTAATTAATAATTCACTATTGAAGATGTATACATCATTATAGAAGTAAATGTCGAAACAATAGGGAATAAAATTATTAACGATTGTTATGTAAATTTTTATGTAATATTTCGCTGATAAATTTTAAGTCATTGCATAATAAACTTTACAAAGTTTTCAAATGTAAATTCTATATTTGTAGAATAACAGATCAATATATAACCAAGACAATAAATATGAAATTTTCCTTAAATTCTATTATTTGATATATTTCAAATTTACAATTTTTCAAAAACGTTTTAAAAAATTAATTATTTCTATTTTAAATAAATTAAAAAAATATATTAAATTAACAAATGTTTATTTGCGATAAAATTTATTAAAACTGTTATATTGGGGTAGTAAAGAAAATGTACGTTAAGTGAACGGAGATTGTTTGTATATCTAAGAGAGATCTTTAATCGGTACTTATAGTCGATTAAAGACAGGATATTATTGATAAGCGTTGTCATATTGTTTAGGAGTCGGGTCTTGGACCCGCTGTTGTCTCTAGTGATAACGCGATTATGGATCCGCCGGCGGCTCCGATGGCACCGAGGTCCGAGCCCCGCGGAGCCACCTGTGGAGCATTCGGAGCCGCGCGTCGACCGCAGGCAGGCAGGCGTTTATTCATTATCCTAGTGCAAAGCGTGGCCGCTTCTTAGTTCGTAATCGACAGTCGTGCGTTACGTTTTGGGATCCGCCGCCGCGCACAACAAAACAAAAAAATAATAACAGAATTTAAAAAAAAAAAACAATTAACAGACGAACGTCGCAGCCGAAAAGTGCAGGTACCCAGAAACTTGAGCCTTTCCTGTTAAACTCCCACCCGTTTATACCCAGCGAAAAACTCGCGCGAAAGTTGCCCAACCGCTCATTAGACTATACCGAAACAAACCCCCTTGAGCCTAAGCCGCAAATCTATACCAAAAACAGTGCTGTGAACCGAAAGAAGACGCATCCTACATGTATTGAACAAAAAATTCCGTTCGGAAGTTTTTCCAACAAAACATAAATTTTTCCAAAAATGCCAGTCTACAATATCATTACTAGAAGACGTAAGGTATTTACTACAACTTTTTTTTTATATTATTACTATTAGCTTTAATATTAATTTACTAGTACTTATATTTATTTATTTTTTTGACTTGCTAAACAATATATGCATTTTCTGCGGACTTTGCAGAAACTTTGATTTCTTGTCGTGCGACTGTCGCACGTGTAACGTTTCCACAAAGTAAGCAACACTTCTTACCGAACGCACAAAAATAATTACCCAAACAATTAGCGTCTCCGCGCTATTTGATCAATCAATTCACCGACCCCCTTTTGTTTTTTACTTTTTCATAAAAGAAAATCAATTTTACATAATTTTCAAATACAAATTCAAGGATTTTTCATTCAATTTTTTATAAATATAATAAACTTATCAATTCTTATCAATATCGTTGTGTTTATTATTGATTCTAATTAATGTGTTACTAACTACATGAATAATCATTAATTTTTACTTAAATTCCACGGAATGTTGAGCATGCATTTCTCACTCCACTAATAACATTTTGAAACTGAAATTACGTAATTGGATAATTGTTTGTTTCCACTACCAAATTAAAATTTGAATATTTTTAACCTCTCACAAATTGAAATTTTCTTAACAAATTTGAAAATTTGGTTTTGAAAATTAAATATGAATGACTTTTTGATGTTTTTCAAATAGGAAGCGGTTCATATTTTGTAGTAGAATTATTTAATAAATTTTTCAGAGTTCAGAGTTTATCAGCGATTTTGTCGCAATCACTGAAACCGCTAATTGCCGATAGATGAAAATGCACATCTTTTCGTATGAATTTCTATAAACAAGATCCGTTTTATCGCATTCCACATTGTTTGTACACAAATCGTATTTGGAGCAATGACCTTGGTTCCATTACCAAATTTACCGGCGACGCAGAGGGTCTTCTGGGAGTCCTGAAATGCGTGTTGGTAAACTATTCAATCAATCGCCAGCCACGAAAATTCATCGATTCAATAATTACCCCACTTCTGGAAAAACACCTTCCTCCAAACCTGACATAATTCCAGTTCAAGTAGAAAGTTCCACTTTTTTATATTAAAAAAATAAATAATTGATGAAGCCTTTTTCGCGTGGATTTGGGAATACCCAGAGACATAATTGCGAGAAACAAAAAAATAATCGGAAAGTTTCGTAATTATTTAAAAAAATAATAATAATTCAATTGTCAAAGATTATTATAAACCAAAATTGGTTAAATTAATTATGGTTGCGATAATCAAATTTTATAACCGTTACGAAATTATTTCTGAGTTTGTCTCTTGTTTTTAAACTAAACATTTCAATCATTTTATTTACATGATTGAAATAAACAAATTTTAATTAATTAATAAGTGCAAATAGATATATGAAGTTCCCAAATATTTTTATTTATTGATTGCGAATCCATCTATGGAAATGTGTTGAGTCAAGCAAACGTTGCAATTATGCAAAACTTAATTGCCCGTGAAAACACTATTTTCGTTATGTTTCAACGCCGATTTTCTTATGGGCAGTGAAATTGCTTGTGGTTCGTCCTTGAGGGAATGCCTTTCGCATAGCCGATAAATTATTGTAAATAGAGAGGGAAATGTTAATATGGTCGGCATGTGAAGATTTTCACCGAATCGCTGATTTGATGTTACCATTACTACTAGATAAAACGTGGCCTTATCGCTTTTTTTTGCTATTACTTCATACTACGATGATTTGGCATAAATCGGATTGCAATTTCACGGTTGATACTTTGTCGAAGTCGATACCAAAACCAGGTAACAACAAAACAAAACAATTGCATTGTTACAAAATGAATAACTTAAAACAAAGTATATATTAGAGCGTGATTTTATTTCTAAATGGCTATAGATATTTTTTTTACATCCTTATTTCATGTAAATTTTTCAATTATTTCAAAAAACATATTAATTTTAGAAAATATGTAAAATATAAATATTATTTAATTTGTAATTTTAGTTTTAGTTTAGATTTTTTATAATTATAGTAATTTTCGATTAGGTATTCCGAGATTAATGTTATAATTAAAAATTTACAGCGATTCTGGAAAATCGCGCAAACTAGTTTCCAATGCAATGACGCTCGATGAATTATATAAGTGTAGACACGGATATATTATGTGAATGATTATCGAGTCGATGAGCTAAACCACAGTTGAATACAGTCATTAAGTATCTTGTTAAGTTCTCCGCGCGCGGCTTTAGTTAAGCGTGTCCGACGCTGTCCCATTTTCAAGACGGGACGAATGGGATTTCTCTTCGCACGTAGCCGATTTGAATTCGCGGCGTAGGCTCCTCCGCGGTCCCATCCACAGCAGGAAGTAGTTGCTTACTTAATTGTGAAAATTATGGCAGAGGCATGACACACTGCCGGAATTGCATCTGTGCGCTTCTTGTCGACAAGTACCAATGCATTCAGACTACTTCTATAAAAATATTCCAAAAGAAATATTTTTTACCTTGTTTATCCAATTAAAACAATTAAACTGCTTTTAATTAATAAAATTAAAAATAATTGTGACAGAATCGATGGAAAAAACTAAAGTCATATTAATGATATATCAATAATAATTTGCTTAAAATAGGATTATTTACTTTCAGAATGTTGAACGACTTAATTTATTTTTCCAAAATCGAATTTCAGTTTTGATAACTTTTATAATTTAAAAATCGATGCACCGACAATATTCGACAACTATTGTCGTTTTTTGTCGGTGCAACTTGTTACATATAAGAAATCATAACTCAAAGTTGATTTTTGTAAATATATTTTCAGCAGTAGAACGTAGAAAATTTAAGTTTCCCTAGATAAGGCGAGATATTAAAAACAGCATTATCTAATCGTTGGGTAATTGGGGTGACGACTATCATCCCGTTTTCGGGGAGGGGAAGAGTAAAAATTGCGATTTCTCTGTGCCAGCTTGGCAATTGCATCCTGCCAAGCTCTGTGCTTATTTTTAACCAAAACCATTTCGCACCCAATTCCATCCGGCTAGGCAACCCCACTAGCTCCGCACAATTTCGTAACCCATTCGATTTCAATTGTTGACACGAGCGCACACCATGCAATTAGCAGGCACGTAACTTGTAATCGTAATACCAACAAAAATACAGATCGGAATGCGTTATGAATTTCCTGCCGACAAAATAAAACTAGCAGTGAAAACGGCCGAAACTAATAAGGCTTTAATATGCTTTTAATTGGAACCAAACACGCACAATTTGAAATTGGTAGAGAAATCATCCTCACCAAAATATTTTAGTTTTTTGGATAAACGCAGCACCAGAAAGAAAAATATTAGAACTAAACTGGGCCTTTCTGTGGCGCGATTTAACGCTTTATCTATGCGAACGCTCCAAATCCGACGTCGCCTTGTAACGCGTTATTAATATTTCATTTACTCTGTATTACATTTATATTGTACACTATTTCATTTCTCTCATCTGAATTATCATTATTATTAATTCATTAGCCTCGAGCTCCTTCCCCAAGGTTAAGAGGATTCACTGTAGCGATTTAACCACAACTTCTTACTTTTCCACAATACGAATTTATTTTTTATTTACACAAGATGTAAGTCTGTTAATTGTCGTTTCGAAACGAGAAAACAACATTTATTGTTTACGGAGAAAGACATTTTTTTTTTGCAATAATGGAAACTTATTTAATTAATGAATATTATTAAAAAAATATATTATATTTAAATTTATGATAATACTTACAATACTTCAATCATATAAAAGAAATAAGTAATTGATAACTTTAATTAAGTGATTTAATAATATTTAAATATTCAAATCTTATAAATTTGTGAATAAAAAATACTTTTAATAGTTTTTAACTCTCTAATATTAATTTTTTGTTGTGTTTAATCATCTCTTACAAAAAAAAAAGTTTTCTTGAACTACATTTTGGATTATAAAAAAAAAACGAAAGGAACTGACATTAATTGACTCGAACAACGGTTCTTATCAAATCAACTTGAAAAATAAGACACTCGATCGGCGAGTACCGTTTCATATCAGTTTAATCTCTAAGGCTTAACACAGATTAAATAATTAGCTACATTCTGTAAATATCAATTGAAATTGACAAAGTTTCGTCTCGAGTGCTTAGAAATTGATATAAATTTTAAATTTTCGAGCTTAGAGGAACAGTTTTTGGTTTGTTGCTGCATTAAATTTGAATTGAGAAAAGTTTTATTGTTGCTTAATCAAAAGGCAAACCGAAATTAAACTGTTACTTAACGGTAACTGGATTGGAAGAGGTAGAGTTTTATTTATCGTTTTGAATCAAGTTCAAATTTTGTACTAAGTACATTTAAGGTTTTTTTCTCATTGTTGAACTGTGTTTTAGCACCAATTAGAGGCGCGTCCTTCGATGATTATTAGCAATAAATTTGCAATTTGCACACAATGAGAGAAGCGGAGAAGTGAGTTAATTTTTTTCCTAAACGAAATCGAAATTTGATACTCTGACGCGAATGGCGGGTGCTTTCTAATTGTTAACAACTATCAGTCTTAATTTTTTTTTATCGATGTCTTTTACTTCCTATGCTTCTTCGACATCGGTTCACTTTTGTGAATCGGCCCGAAATTATAACACAATGGATTAGGGTTCCCTCGTCGTGACCTGAATTTCTTCTTAGGCTCTTTTCGGGGAGCGCCAAAGTTTCACATACACACATCGCGGAATACGATTTCGGTGGGATTATATAACGTAACGGCCGGCCGCGAAGTGGGTTAAAAATGAATAATTCCGCTTTGTTGCCATTGTAGCTTCGAAGGAAAAATTTAATCGAATCGGCGAAATATAACTAAATGTAATACATACACGACCATAAACATACACACATATAACAAGCAAACGCACACATGCATGGACAACATTTCGGCTCGATTTGCATTTGCCTACTTTCGAATGATCGTGAGTGTGCTTCGAAATCTGTATGGAGAGAACTTTTGTTTTGGCTTCATTGCTTGCTATTGAAGAACGCGTAGGAATAGCAATTATCTCTCATTTAATTAACTGTTTAATTAGGATTTGCACACCTGTTGGATACAGACTATGAGAAGATGTTGAGGTCGCACGATATACCTATTGATATTATATATTACATAATTAAAATACAAAACAGTTGTTCCCCAGTTATCATTACTAGGTCCTCTTTTTTATTATAAAAGTTTTTGAAAATTTTCCTCATTTATTTTATTAAATAATTATAAAATATTCATAATTACCAACTGTTAATATTTATATTTGTAATTAGTAAAAGAGTAGAGTTAGTTGTTCCTCAGTTATCAATCAAATCCTTCAATCCTTCATTCATAAAGGACTTAAAATTTGAGAAATTTCTACAATGTGTGATAAATCTTCTATTGTTTTTTATCAAACAAAATTAAAAGACAAAATAGTTGTTCCTCAGTTATCACTGCTAGGTCCTATTTTATATTATATAACAGTTTTTGCAAATTTTCTTAATTTATTTTAATAAATAATTATAAATATTCAGAATTAATTACAGTGAACATATCCTTAATTCCAGTTCGATTTACGTTTGTAATAAATAAAAGAGTAGAGTTGGTTGTTCCTCAGTTATCAACCAAATGCTTCAATCCTTTATTCATAAGGAACTTAAAATTTGACCAATCTATACAATGTGTGATAAATCTTCTATTGCTTTTTATCAAACATAATTAAAAGACAGTTATCACTGCTAGGTCCTATTTTATATTATATAACAGTTTTTGCAAATTTTCTTCATTTATTTTATTAAATAAAATTTATCATCAGTTAATATATCCTTAATTCCAGTTTGATTTATATTTATAATAAGTTACATAAGAGACTTAAAATTTGACAATTTATACAATTGTAATTTTTTGTTAACCCAAAATATAATTTGTACAAGTTATTTAAATAATATTAATTTTATCAAAATTTATTTAAAATTATAATAATTTTATTGTTTTATTATATTTATAAATTTTTTTTTTTGGAAATGAATATTTCTTTTTATAAAATATTGTCCAGGAAGGAAGAGAGTCCCACTTGTCCGATGATGTAGAGTGCGTACAGTAATTACAGTAATTCGCGGACGGAATAAGCGGTGATTACGAAAATATGTTTGATCTTCACGGTTGAAGCGTCGCCGACGAAAACAATAATTGAAACGAGGGGGGATTAAAAAATTATTGCACGCGTTTCCCGCTCAAATTAACGAAACAATTGTGTCCCATAAATAAAACACGCTTCATTTCAAATGCAAAATGGAAACAAACAACGGCACAACGAAACAATACAAATAATTGGAAACAAAAAAAAACTAAATAAAATGGAAGAACGAATTCAGCATTTCGTTCCGCGTAATAATGTAGCTAAACTATTGATTTGTTGAGTTTTAGATGAAGTTTCAATTTGATCCCTCGACCGACTTTGCAAAGGAATTTCCATCGACAACCTTCGCGATGCATTCAAGCAGCAACTTTTTGTTGTTGCCGGAACTTTTGTTTCTCTTTGCGCCTAATTTCGTTTTTGCCCGCGCGTTAAGCAATCGCCTTACATACATATCCAGCGTGCATTTCGTTGAAAATTGGTCTAGTTCATAACAAAATCCTTGTCGCTCGTGTTGCAACAAGCAATAATCTGATACATTGCGTTATTACTTTGCGTTTTTTACGAACCGGAAAAATGTGTGTCGATCAAACTTGTTATATTTCAGAAACTCGAGTTACTTCCATATTTCAAACACAAAATATTAAAAGCTTATTCAGAAATTTTAAGTTATTATAAAAAGTTTTTTTTTTAAAAGAAGAGCACAATCCCAATTTAATAATTATGTAATTCCAAAAAATTCGCTACCCATGCAGAATGTAATTTAAAAGCGTCGACATTTTCTGTCTTTATTTCTACATAGACAAGTTTTGTATCAGTGACCGCAATACTTCGTTTTTTTACTGTATATATTTTTACGTCATTATTCCTATCTTCGTATACAAATATACACGTATATAAATAAATTTAGTA
The DNA here is from genome assembly GCA_963457615.1 of Nicrophorus investigator. Lineage (NCBI taxonomy): Eukaryota > Metazoa > Arthropoda > Insecta > Coleoptera > Silphidae > Nicrophorus > Nicrophorus investigator. Next base: position 8,680,771 of record OY735146.1, read on the forward strand.
ACGACAATGAAATGCACCGTCAAATAAAATAAGAGTGTTTGCTTTGTGTGGAGATACGCAATGAACGGAAGGTAGAAAATAACTAAAGAAATGGAATAAAAATGAAAGAACGGCAGAATACAAACAAAAGCAACACGTTTGATTTATGAGCACCGCACTCTCCGGTGATGTAACATTTACTTAACAAATGACAGAGTAAATATCGTTTATTATTTTGCCCCCAGTTTGTAATTTACAGCGATTCCTTCGCAAATTGTTAAAGACGCTAATAATGATGACGTTCAGGTATAATCTTATGATGACTTAAAGTTTTGGAACAAAAAAAATAATTTAGTAAATAAGTTGATCATTTCTACTTTTATCTTTGTATTTTTTAAACGACAAAAAGCTAAATCCAATTTACAATGTTTTTCATTAAAAATCTATGAATATGTAGATTTAATAAAAAATAAAATAAGTATACTTGAATGATTTAAATGTATATCGAGCTACGTTTAGTTTATTTACAAATTGTTGAAGCTATAAAGATTCTCGAAATTGCTGGCACTTAAAGTTTGACTGGAAGATGGGAATACTGCGGACAGTAATTTGACACGGAACGGAATAAAGACGAAATGAGCATCGTTTGTCGGGCGAATTGTGCAATTGCAATTTCAAAAAAATTACGCTATTCGTGTAATGGATGAAACTACAAAAAAAAATGGTTAAACCAATTTACTTGCATGCCATTAAAATTGACATTAGAGCTGAAGCCGTTGCATAAGAATTTGTTTTTCATTTGCTTGTTCTTCCTTCGCGCAAACCCGTTAATTGCGGTGCAATAACGAAATTGAAACGAATTAAGATACACTGGCTCCGATTTTTTTCCTTTCCCAGAAACCTTGGGGAATATTTTAATGATCCGCTTTAATCTATTCAGCAAACCTTGGTGTAATTTGTGATAATAGAAAGTTATCTAACAAAAATCTAATTGAGTAACAAGGATTGATTGATATCCAGGATTTTTTATTTGTTTCGTTTCGTTTGGGGTTAATCGATTTCACTATCCTTTGTTATTAATGTCAATGAAATTGTTCGGTTTGTGCAAATGCGTTTCGTTTTCGCGCGTACGTTTTTTTTTTGCTGAGTCAAGGATTTCTATCTCTGTCTTCGTAAAGCATACCAATGGATTTGATGTTGAGCCTCTTGCAAATTCGCTTCATTAACCGTCAATTATAATAATTAACCAATTTTAGTGCTTCGCTTATCGTCGTTGGAGTGAGCGAGCATTATATACCTTTATTTATTAATTAAGCAAGATCGAGAGTGCAGTTGCACACCGTATTTGCTTAGACAATATGGGTTATCGTTATTTAGTTGTCGCGTTAATCTGGAAAAAGGGGCACCTCCTAGCAACTGCAAGGATTCCTCAAGACGATGTTATATAAATATATATTTTTTTATCTCGAGACGAGATTATAGGTGTTTAAACAAAAATGCTCAATTACTTCTCCGATTCCATCCATCTCGCTCTCTTTCACAAGATCTGAATTTATATAATTTATATAACCGAGTTGGATAAACCCAAGGTGTAAGGTGTTTCTTATATTATATTATTTTTAATTCTCTGACATAGCTGGTTTCACTTTTACGAAGTACTACTCTCCTCCGCGTCTGGGAGTAGTTAATCTCGAACAAGTTTTCGGATTTTTCAACCTGAATCCTTTATTTCAATATTATGTGATAAATTGCTCGACCGTAATTCACGCACGCGAAAGTGGATCACTGAGCTGCTGCTACGCATATCCTGGAGGTCCTGGTCTATTCAATAGACCATCATCATCTGCTTTCCTTCTGCAAATTTGACCTGAAATCTGAAACCTTGAAGTCCTCCTACGTGGAAAACGCTTTTCCTTGATCCACTTTACAAAAGGCATACTATAATAAAACCAAATTTAGATTAATTCATTTCCATTCCCTTCAATCTCCATCATCTTGTTAAATTCTTTATTGTAAGTAATTTTTAATTTTAAAACTCGCTTAATGAAAGTTAAGCCAAATATGCAAAGTTTACTATTTGGATGGGTGACAAAACTCAAAACTAATCTTTAGAAAAGGAACTGTTTTTAGTTGCAAATAGTAATACAACACAAAAACTAAAAATTTAAAAAGTTAAACAAAGTGTGTAAAGTATAGTACTTGGATGAAGAAAAATTCCCAACATAGGACTAGTAAAAAGTAAACCATTATAGTAAAAAAAAATATTATTTTCCAAAAAAAGTAAATGTGGATAATTAACAATTACAGCATTGACATATGCGTGGCATTGACTTGGTAACGAGCGAGTACTAATTTGACTTAATACTTGCTCTAGAAAAGCTATGTATAATTTACTCTATCTATATGAATATACAATAAATACGTCAATACGATAAACGTAGATGTAAAGCATGGAGTTGCGTAATTTGTAAATGTGTAAGACTAGGTATTTGAATCGGAAACGGAAAGGAGAGAAAAGAAAGGAAAGCGAAGTCCGTTAACCATTTTGCCTGTGCGTGTGTCCGTAATTAAAAAGAATTGATAAAAATGGAGCATACAAATTGGGTAATTGACTTAAATAATAAGAAATAGTGAAGAACGAGCAGTTCCTCCAAGACATGGAAAATCCGAACCCGCAACACCTTGTTCTTCGTCCTGCTTCTCCTTTTTTTTCTGTTTTGTTTGTGTATAGCTTAGATTTTGTTATTGCTATATTATTATTTTTTTCTTCTTCTTCGTATTTACTTATCGGTCTTTGTTTTTTGCTTGCTGGGTTTTACCAAATGGCTTTCTCTCTCGGAAAGAACGCTCCAAAGATCAAGAAGCGCTTGTACTATAGCAACAACAAAACAGCAGAACAAGAAAAAACGCAACAAGCTGAATAAGATTAAGAATAGTTAGAGAAAATTAAAGAAAAAACAACAATCCTATGGCGTCTTTAATTGATTCCAATGAATTGGAAGCCGCATTCCGACATTGACTTTAAAAGCCCGCGCTCGGCGGGCGTTACGCAACGGCCCCCTATTCTGTAACGACGCACAGTTACATCATTCGATCAAAAACAATCGGTATGCTGTATCCGTCTGTTTCCTCTGTGCGTGCATGCAGCATGCTTTGCACACGCAACAGAAACCCTTTTAATGAAGCCCAGCAAATTGAGTGATTATCTGGCATCGCGTTTTAATAGGATCGCGGTCTTCGGAGGATCCAATTGCTATTCATTGAATTCGACTTGATTGAATTTTATATTCTCTATTGTCTTTTCTTTTGTTAGAGCTGCAATTCGTTCGACCAACGAACATTTCGATTCCCGCCACAATAGAGTGTGTAAAGTTTTTTTTTTAATAAATCGCTTTCAATTATCAATGATACATGTCCACCTATCAGGGAAACCTTATCTCGATATGTAACATGTATATAAAACATTATATAAACTATAATCTATAGTAGTTATCTCACTCTTCCTTTGGATCTTTATTTCTTTAGCCTTGTTTACTGTCGCGAAAATAAAATATCATTATTGTCATCTCGGAATTCCATTAACCAGAATGTTATCAATGGTGTAAAACTATTTTTCATTGAAGACACAATGATTTGTATTTTTTCATGAATTTTATAAAAGATTTCATAATTGAACACTTATATATTTGGTAATAAAGTTTGATACACATTAAGCGCCATATCTCCAAATCTAAAAACTTTAAAATCAAATTTTACTCAATCCTGTATACATAATATAAGTTTGGATTTATGATCAAGAAATAATAGGTTAAAATTTGATACACATTAAGCGCTATATCTACAAATCCAAAAACTTTAGAAACAAATTTTACTTTACTTTTTTGTTGGGCTAATCGATCTGCTTCTATGGTATGAATTTGGATATTTAAATATAAGTAATATGAGCGGGCCTAGTACAGAACCCGCGGTACTCCAATAATTTCAAAATCATACAATAAACAGTGGAAACGTGTAGTGGGGAAATAAAACAAAGTACATAGGTAATGCGAAAACGTGTCGTGATAACACAGTACGCTATTTGTTTATGAATTATTCCAAATCGTCGAGAAAACAGGCAGATCGTAATCAGAGGAACGTGTTCTCGTTATCGGCGCCAACGACGAGGACGCAGAAGGGTCTGTGTATTTCGTAACCACTTAACATACAACCCGTCAAATATATATATATGATTTTAATTGTTCGGTTTCGAATTGCGGCCGCTAATGAAAATGCAAACCTCGTCCGTCTCGTTTCGACACGCTTTTAATAATACTCGAAGTTTCGATACTTTCAAAAAGCCGTCTCTTTTTTTTTTCGTCCTCCGTTTAGCAACTCTTCTTTGTGAATTGGTCGCAAACAGAAGCGCTGTGGTCCCTACATTTTCCCGTTCGATTTGGTGCTCTTCTTTGCGTTAAACGTATAGACGTCAACCTATGCAATCCACTCGACACTAATTCCAATTGTAAATCTTCAATTATCTTGATTGCGTGTAATGGATTTGTTTGGACGGTTCTGGACTTTCTCGCATTGTGATAATGAACTTATTGTCCACGTGCCACCTCCGTCTCCATTCACATCCATCAGACCAATACTCCTATAGTCAGCCCGCATTACGCTTACGTACAATTACTCTAAACAAATCGAAATTAGCCTCAATAGTTCCATGTCCGATTAAATAAAATAACATCTCGATCTCAAATAATCAAATACTCAATGCCAAACATTTTTTATTTCAATCATTAAAACAAATTAATTCATATACTTTAATTAAACTTTTACTTCAATTTACAAAAGCAAAAATCAGTTCAAATTTTGATAAACACCATTATCGAAAATATTAGTCATCATGCAAACACTTTAAACAATTTAATTCGACATTATATTCAAAACAACTATTTTTTCGCTGAAATTATCAAGTAAACAAAAATATCAAATTTTTAAATCATAACGCTTGTTTGTTTTTTTTATCGATCTTACTTCTTGTTTTCGATCAATTCTTCATACCAACACTTTGTCCAATGATTTTAATCCGAATGCGGGGATTCCCAGATAATTATTATCCTATGCTTACATGTATCTAACAGTGATTAAATCTTATGAAACGTAAAAATAAATTATAATTATTGAAATAAGATAATTTCCAAAAGAAACAGTTAACTCAATACTGCCACAAGGTCTCTCTTGAACTTCCGTAATTTCATCAAAATTTAATGTATTTTTAAGCATGGATGGAAAAATAATAACTTTGTAAAAGTTTTAATAAGTGTCGCTTGGATTGGATAATATTTTGTTTGTTTTCGTTACTACCAAATAATTACAAGGCTTAACTGCATAATTGCATTGTAATTACCGATTTTTAGTTGAAACTTAAATTAGAATACATTATGTAAACGATCCGTTTCACAGTGAGCCGACTTTAATGGCCTGCCATTAAACACTTTGGTCACAATGAAAGAAACGTAATTCATGTAATTTTATTTGTCACCCGGGATATGAAAAAAAAAACATGAAAATGTTCACTGTTTATAAATTTACTAATTTATTTTATTTAAAAAACTACAATGTCTTATTTAATTCGTTACGCGTAATGTTTGGAAATATCGATGGATAATTCTCTCTTTCTATACTTTATTGGACAACGCTACACTTTCGCTTTCGACTATGTCAGTTTGCTGATGAGTTATGGCGAAGCCGTGAATGTGAGCCATGTTTGCATACCGTTTTCGACCGTTCCGAAATCGATTGTATGCATATTTTCGGAACCAATTAGCATCTGCACTCGTTTCGAAATTCGACCGCAAAAAAAAACGAAAAGAAAAAGAGAGAAGTTCAATCTGGATTGGTTCTAATCAAATGATAAATATTAGCCGCGAAAGTTGAACACACTGTATAAATGGTTGAATCTGGTATTTCTCTCTCTTACTTACAACATTGTGATGAATCCAAGATTAGAGCAAAATGTGTTTTTGATTGCGTCTATCAAATTATGATACGTATCCAAAACACAGCATTATCTAAATGTAAATAGCGCCTCATTATCACCTCAATTAATTTCTGTGCGTTACATAAATGCAAATAAACCAGTTGTTTGTATTATTCGATACACACAAGTGCTTATTTTTTTTTCTATAGATTTGTTATTTTTCTCTTAAATTTTTCGGATCCATATCGATCAATTATTTCGTCTTTATCAAACTTTATATTTATTGATTTTTCATTGATTCAAATTATATGAAATATCAGACGCCACATTTATCATCGAAAACATTTGCTCACAATGTTGATGTGAGTGAGAGCTACCACAGTATGAGACATTCGCAAACAAATCTTGTTTAAATCCTCTCACCTTGACCAGAAATTTAAAGAACTCGCATTTCAATCGAACGCATAAATTATACACGTTAATTTGATCTCAAAAAGAAAAGGCAACAAAAATTGAGAGGGAGATACACACACACGCGAACCGGATTGGGCAAGCAAAGTTTCACCAAAATAATTGCAAAATTTCCAAACATTATATTTTTTTTTCTTCGGATCTCTCGATTCTACATTTTGATGAAGCTGTTTTAATACCATTTAATAATTAGTTAATTGCATCATGTTTGCCGAAGTGAGAGCAAATCTCCGGAAATTTTGAGTTCAAACTGAACTAAAGGAATAGTAATAATAAAACTCGTTTTTTTACTTCTGCTTACGTAAATCCAGCAAAACTGACAATTTTCTCATAATCCCATTCAAAAGCATCAAATTATCTCAGAATCTAATTAATTTTTGTATGAGAAATAATTACAAAAGTTGATTACTAGTATTTTTCATTTTTAATAATAATTTTAATAATTAATTATTAAATTTTTGTTTTCAGTGTTTCTGAGAAAATTTAAAGTAACGTCTTGATTAAAAAAAATCTAGGACAATAATGACATATGTATCTTGTTACGATTTAATAAAAATGAATAGAAGAGAATGTTCGTAAAATCAAGAGATCGAGGATCACAGGTTTAACGACCGGTTCCAAGTTTGTTGTTTTTTTTATAATAGGTTTATTGCTTTATTCTGTCGTAGATCGTAGTTTGATCTACAATACTAGGAAATTGCATGGCGTTCTTACATTGCGTAACGAAATGTCCGAACCTCCAAAAGTTGCGCAACGTATCCTGGATCTCGTGCATGCTTGGCGAGGATATCTATAATCACAACTTGTTACATATAAAGTTCAGTTGCGTAACGAATAATTGTTTCCCATATATTAATCGAGCATAATGACAATGTTGACAAAAAAATTGAGCGCGAATCAAAAAAATTAACTGATGCGCGACCATATTTTTATAAATTTATATGTTGTTTGTTTTTTAACTGAGATCAAATAATTTCAATCCCAATTACAATCTTGGAAACCTTGACCGAAAGACCGGCAAGAAACAAAGAGCTCTTACTTTGCCCTCGGTTATCCGATGGAAATTAACCCGCAGTTGAAAATACCAGAGTGCAATGCCTCTGTTGACTCAGCCACTTATGTAACGACAATGTTTTAATCTGTCAGATAATGGAAGAACCTACATTGATAAAATTCGCGCCAATAAATTCACAAAGCGAAAATGAAGAAATTTCTTTTAATTTAATTGAAGCTAAATAATTGTATGTTTGGGTATAAACTAAAATGTTCTAATTTTGTTTTACAGGCCGAAGATCTTATCGACGACTTGTTGTCTCTGGAATCGAGCTCTTTGGCTTCGGATAGTTTGAAGACCTCAGACAACTCTCTGACCAGTGCTGAGATTAGTATTAAAAATGAACCCTTTGCATTCACCGAGGCTGAACTGCACGCCCTCGCCAAAGATCGCCAAAAGAAAGACAACCACAATATGAGTAAGTAATTTATTTTGAAACAAGTTTATTTTAGATAATGAGTTTTTATATAAATATTTTAATAATTGTTTATTTCAGTCGAACGTCGACGTAGATTCAATATAAATGACAGGATTAAGGAGTTGGGAACGCTACTGCCGAAGAACAACGACCCATATTTCGAAATAGTGAGAGACGTAAGACCCAATAAAGGTACAATTCTCAAATCGTCAGTGGAATACATCAAGTGCCTGAAAAATGAAGTACAAAGACTTAAGCAGAATGAAATCAGGCAGAAGCAAACCGAACATATCAATAGGCGATTGCAACTTCGAATACAGGTACTCGTTAATTTGCTTGTAGTGTTTCAAGTTACTTATAACTATATTATTTTAGGAATTGGAGCGACAAGCGAAATCTCATGGTTTGCCTGTGTCAGACTTCAGCTGGCAGCAGAGCTCAGCTGGTAGTTCACTGTACAACACGTATTCGAAAAGTCAAAATCAACAGCCCACTGCCTCGGTGATGCCATCACTGCTTCTTCCGGACCCAGACCCGATCAGACGAGTTAGTTGCGATAGAAGTAAACTGTGGAGATTCTTATTGATCTTAGATGAAATTTCAGATGCCTGATGTCATCACGGACGCAACGCTAAGCTTGTCAGCAATGGAAGAGCTCATGGACGACGATGAGCCTGTAAATGGTGATCCTATGTTGTCTTCTCCACATGCCCTCCACACCGATCACTTGTTGTCTTCACCATCCCATCAAGTCAGCGTAGATTCTTTGCTTTGCGAGCCGAGACTACCCACCCCAACCAGCCATATCGATCCAGTGGATGGAGACACCCTCGACATAGACATGATTGCATGATATGCGATCATCCAATTGTTTCACCTACAAACAATTGTTCCGCTAGCAATATACCAACTTTCGTCCGCTGCATGTGGTTTTAACAAAAAGAATTTAAGCAATAATCAGTACTAAAGTTATATATATTGTTCTTATATAATAATATCTCCTCCCAACAGAAAAACATCTGGCGGCATTCCCCAGCTCTGTTCGTAGATGATTTTAGAATTTTAGTCATATTATGTTTCTTTTCTTTCATTTTATTATTACGTTTTTTTTTTGTAAAGAGTATTAGTGAAAAGCAAAATGTTATTTTTTCAGGCGATGTTGTAACAGCATTTAGTTATATTTTGTTATTCTGTAATCAATGCTACCCTTTCGTTCGCTTTACCTTCGTTTTGAACCTCAAATAGCTAGAAAGGGACTATGAATTTATCCGATCGCCCGGTGTGGCGGGCATGTCCAAAGTTACAAAGTTTTATTATAATTGTTATAAATTTAGTCATATTACAAAACAAGTTTAATACCATATAGTTGATAATGTTTAGTACAAGTACCTCAAATTGGTGAGTGCTGATTAACGTCCCAAATTGGGGCCCAACTGTGTTACAAAATATTTCAGTTAAAAATATATATATTTATATAATATATGAAGGTTTTGTATATAAATCTCTGTGTCTGAATTGGATACAATCCTATCAGATTATATTTCAAATATTCTATTTAAGAGATGTAAAAGTGTTATTTTTCCTCTTATTATTATTTGTAAAGTTTATTTAAAAAAGAAAAAGCCAACAAAACTTATTTCGTTTTTTTACCTCTTTATCAAAATCCACTTATAAATTCTTTTTTCCTGTTATAATTACTACTAGAAAAAGACAGTAATACATTTTCAATACATTTATTTCATACATGAAACTATTTCATTTCCACTAATATAATAGATATAAGTATAATATATGAATGATTATAATATATGATTATATAAGGAGACATATTTTTATTCGGTGGGCTTCCAAGTCACAACCTGCATCTTCCTATTGAGTTCCTCTAAAATTAAAGAGCATTGCAACTGCTTTTCGGGACTAAGATTCATGACCAATTCATCATCATCTTCCTCCTCCTTCTTTACTTTCTTCCTCTTCGCTTTATTCAACTCCTTCCTGGACATATTGTCATCATCATCACACTCACTTGTACGGCTCTATAATTAGATAAGAATAAATAACCATATCATGCAAAGTAAGCTACAATAACAAACCTTCTTCATTTGATCTTGTTTCTTATCGTAGTCTAAACCATCATAATAATCAATCTCTCTACGAACACGACCAGTCCTCCTACGATACTCCTCACCTGGAGACAACTGTAACTGCGCTGATTTCCGTGCGTTAAAGAACGAATAGCCACAAGGACATGCTTTACAAGCCACTGGGACCTAGTAGACAATGCAATCATTAAAGTAAACAATAATATTAGGTGTCAGCTTTATCACCTGCTGATCACATTTTGGACAGCCTTTTGCAATCATCTTGCTCACTCTTATATGCCATACCCTACATTACTGTGGGTGCTAACAAAAATTGAAAACTATCTACAAATTGGCCCATAGACAAACAATTTTTTTTTTAGATAACGAACAGATAGGTTAGTTGTGTTAATGACTATTTTTGTTGAATCTTTGGAACTTGAGGAACATTTGGTTGCATATAAAGATTACGCAATTAAAATTTGAATTTTTTTAAAGAATTTTAGGCATTCTATAATTAATGTTAAAATCTAAGAACAAATATAACGTTGTGCAACTTATTCGCTCTGATAATATTTTTAGTATGCTGCCAGTACAGATCGATAAGGTTTTATTGATAAGAATCATAGATAATACTTGATTGTTCACATACCATAATTTATTATTGTAGTCTGCTGTTTGGAATAAAGATGTTCAATGTCCCAGAAAACGTTCAAAATGGTTCCGACACAATGGAACAACATTCTACAGGTATATTCTTAATGTATATTAATTACAAATAATTTTATTCATTATTTCAGAGCTGGATTTGCCGAGCTTTAGGGAATCGGAATACGTAGAAAGTCCTTCAATCACCGTCCAGCCATACAGCAACGGTTTGTTACCTATTAATGGTTTAAAACTCTATTTTCCTCTATATATTATTATTGGTAGATGATACTAATGGTAACAGAAGAAATATTCCAATATCTACGTTGGATTGGCAAAGTACAAGTGAAAGCCAATTTATCCCTGGAAATGGATTTGACTTTTTAAGAGGAGCAGACCAAGTATACATCCAGCAAACTGTGGAACTAAGCGATTGTAGATAAATCTATAAATAATAATATAGATATTTATATGTTATAATTTTTTAGTGTTAACCAATGTAGAATCAGAGAACAGGTACACGGTAAAAATCCCGAGAGGGGAAACTCTATTTTATGCAACAGAAGAATCTACTGGAGGCCAAAGATTATGTTGCGGTTCAAACAGAGCCTTTAGAATGAAACTATACGATCAAACACAGCAAGAAGCTCTAAGATTAGAGCGTAGTATGGCGTGCGGAATGTGCTCCATTTGGTGCTATTTACATGTACGACAAAGTATAATTTACGATAATATTGCTAAAGCATCTGTTTCAGTATATGCAAGTTTTGAAACCTAATGGCGAGCAAATTGGTTGGATTCAGCAGCAATTTAGCCTTACGGTTCCAAGGTTTCATATTTTTAATAAACACAAAACTTTGATATACAGAGTGGAAGGACCAACGAGCTTAGGTTGCTTCACTATGGGAAAAGAAGCGTATTTCAAAATCTATTCTCCTGATGGTATGACTCAACTAGGTAGCATCAACCATCATTGGGATCAAGTGCAGAGCGCATATAATTTGTGCCTTCAATTCCCCAACAGAAGAGAGGACTCAAGGCACAAGGCTCTCCTCCTAGGCATTGCCTTCCTTTTGGTAAATATAAAATCATATGGTTATAACAAAAATTATAAAACTTTTTACTTTTTAGGAATACATGTATTTTATGAATGCCAAGAAATCTGGATTTTGTAACTTTTGCTGATAATATGCCTATATTAAACAGCACAAAATATAATATTTTTATCTTTTAAATCTTATTCTCATATCATATAATGAACATCTTTAATAAACATATAGATTATCTGTAATGATATTTATTTTTAACGAGATACAAAAATAAGTACTTTATGAATCATTCAAATAATCAACAATTTTTAACAATAAATGATCATTTTTGTATCTACGCATTATTTTTTAATACAAAATGTTAAAATATTCTTTATATATATATAAATTAACGTAAATGATCATTTGGTTGCCTGTTATTAACATATTTGTATGTTCTTATTGTTGGAAATATTTTAAAACGCATATTTATATATTATTATTTTGTAGCAAAAACGGTTAAAAAAATGGTAGAACAAATAATATAATTTAAAATTTCAAATATGTACAAGAATTTCAAATCATTTCTCATCTAATTTGCTTTTCGGTTCATCCTCGTCGCTATTTCCTTGGAAAGTTGCTAATTCCTTTTCAGCCGACTTCAAGGTAAATACAATTGGACATTCTGCTAATTTTGGGTTTACTTTTTCTAAATGTCTAACCCATGACAATAGTGAATCTTTGCTCGAAGTGCCTGTTGCGCAAAGCGCAAATATAACACCATCTTCCTGTTCGTGGACCGATGGAATAGTGGCCAAAGATTTCGGTTCTTCCGGCAATATATTGAAGAAAGGTACTTTAATATTACTGACATCTAAAAAGTATTGTGAATAAAAAGACGAACTAAAAATGATTTGAAATTACCATCAGTGTCTTCAATTTCGTAGTCAAGAACCTTAGCAGCTGTCCTCAAAATATAGTAGTTCACTGATTCGTTCCTAAGCCATACTCTAAATGACCCTTCCACATAAATTGGTTGCTTAGGATCATGTTCTTCTAATAAGACCTTCTGCATAGGGCTTTGAGCACTAACAATCCATGTGTCTTCAATTGAATCTGCTATGTCTGAGGTCTGCAATTTATATTGTAAGCAAGTATTGAAATGAATTTAGTAAGAAATTTACATGGTAAATGGTCATCTGAGATTGTATGTCAATACTGCTAATCCTTGCAATAGCAAGTTTTGCTAATTCAAAACTATCATTAGGAGGTGGGTTTGGTACAGGCCATGGAGATAAATTCTTGAACTTTGGCATCCAATACATCATTCTCCAAAATTTTCTTAAAGGATAACCCCTTTTACCAAATATATTTAACAGAATATCTTCCATCTCATAATCAGGCATAACACCTAAAACAATATAATTTAAAATAAAGATCATGGCACTTGTAATTAGTTACCATTGTCTTCCATCTGTTGCAAAAGGTCTATTGCACATTGCTGTTGCTTAGGATAGTGCATAAACTCAGCTTGAAACATATTTGTCGGGATGAACTTCCCTTTGGGAAGCACATCAATTAAAGCTTTGTAGACTGTCAAATCCTTATGGACATTAAAGCTTTCCATGTTCTTCATTGCTGAGTAAATGAACTCTACATGGCCTCTCCTGTGCACATCCCTGCCAATAAAAATATCAATCATGTCCAAATATGAGTTCTTCGTTTTCTTCTCTATATTCTCAAAATTCATTTTCACTTGCACTTTGTTCTCTTTAATATCACAGTAGAACCTCGAAGACGTGTGAACAGTTCTGGCTGCTTCATTTTGAGGTGCATTGCATTTATATTTGCAGTATTTCAATACTTGGCATAGATGTCTTCTATAGAACATCTTTACAGGTTATGGGTACAATTTCAACTTTTCTCCAGTTGAAAGTACTACCAACACAAATATGTGCAGAATGTTGCCAATTATATTTTTTTATGTTCAACATTTAAATCACTGAAGGAGGCTGTGATAGGCGAGTTTGAAGGAAAGTTTCAAAAAGTTGATCTTGAATCGACGCTGTGAGTAGATGGATTTTAGGATTTATCATGTGCTGAGTATGTTTGAATTGGATTTAGTAAATCATATACCTGGCAACAAGGCAGTGATGTCAACAGATTGTAATTATTCACTCATTGTCTACATATTTTAGTGTTGATGTGTTTAGGTGAGAAGTTGTTGTGTCCCACTGTGAGCCACTCGAAGTATTACTACTTCATTCAAATTGGTGAACTCCCATCGCGCATAACGGCATTATTTACGTTGTATCGGGACATTTCTGTGCGATCAGAAAGTATTTGAAATGAGTAAAACGGTAAAGAGCGTCTAAAAATATCATCGGAAATTATCAATTCCTCAAAGCAAATTTCACTTGCAAAAGCATTCTTTTACGCTTATTAAAACCTAATTAGAATCAATTAGAGAACAATAAAAAATGTGGATGCCTACACATGTACAAGTCACAGGTAATAAAAATACTGCAAATATCTCCATGAACTTCTCATTTGACCCCAATTTTCAGTGCAAAGAGCCACTGATCTTCTGGTCAAAGGGAAGAACAACACAAATGATTGTTTTGTCACAATTGCCCTTGGCAAAACCAAATACCAAACATCCGTGAAGAAGAAAGCTGAACCATCTGTGGAATGGCATGAAGAATGTGAACTGTAAGTTTCTACTATTTTTTTACATAAATTTAATTAACATTCAACATCCTTGCAGTCCAATCCCTGAACAAGGGAATACTGCTGAGATAGTATTAACAGCTTTGCACCAAAACTTTCTCGGTGTTGATGAATTCTTGGGTAGAGTTGCTATACCTTTGAATACATTGGATACCTATGAAAGGCCTAAAAACAGATGGTACACTTTACAGAGTAAACCAGGTTTGTACCTTTTTATCTTTTTAAATACATTGGATATTAACTTTGCATTTTAGGGAAGGAAGATAAATCCAAAGAAAGAGGTAGGTTAGAAGTGAAGGTTGCATTCACGGTGAAATCCGGTAGTTTGACGGACCTTAGCAAAAAGGAGAAACACAAGTCTTCAGTGGGTCAGTTATCGCAGATGGCGCATTCCGTTGGCGGAAGCCTTCTGAGCATTGGTAGCGTTGATAAAAGAAAGGGCCTTAAGAAATTTGCAAAATCTATTGGTTCGAAGATGCACTTGAAAGGCAAGAAAAAGGACGACTTTGACGACAACTCGTCTATGGGTAGTGTGGCCAGTTTGAGACGCAGCACTATCGCAATTGAGCCAAGTTTTAAGAGCAAACAGACGTTTGAAGATGCGGATCCAGGCGTGGTCAGTGACGAAGAGGATGACTTCATGTTTGACGATCTGTCCCATAAGAGTTCGGCAAGCTCCTTGAACCAACCGCCGCAAACGCCAAAGCTGTTTGAGACTAATGATACCCTGGACGAATCGATGAGAAGAAAAACACTTCCACCCAGCAAACCTCCAAGATTCGAGACGAAAACTGATGAATGGGAGATGAAGTTGAATAAAAATAAGTCAAATTTGAAGCCCAGTAGTCTCGAAAACCTGAATAGAAGATCTTGGGAGTCTCCGAAATTGTCTACGCGTATCGAAGAGGAGGATATCACTGAGCAACAGGAAGACTGGTTCCCCAGCGATTCCGTGAGCATCAAATCAAAATCACCTGAATTGGCTCCGAAAATTGAAAAGGAAAGCATTATCACTAAATTACGGAACTTGAGAAAGGGTATTAAATTAGACCGATCAAATTAATGAATATAATATGTTGTACTTTCAGATAAAAATGACGATAAACCTGATAAGAATAATGAACGTGTTATTATCGGCGGTGAGAATGATTCACCCGTGACCACAAACAATAGGATTTCAAACGAACTGTTGCAAAAATTCGAAGGAAAATCCAGAGAGGTGAATCACTCCCAATACAAATTCAAAACATTATATAACTATTAACATTCACAGGACCTAATTTTAATGCTGTGCGAGGTGCAGTCCGACCTCGACCACAACAAGAAGAAGCTCAAAGACTTAGAAGATTATCTCGACGACCTGTTGCTCAGAGTGATGGAGACGACTCCGAGGATACTGCAGAATCCGTATGTTAATTGCAAATTAGCGCATAAAAAAATAACGTAAGTCATCGATATTTTTTTCTCTCTTTCTTTCTCTATATAGGCCTCTCTCCCACCAGTACATCAACAATGCGTCATTGTGAAAAGCAAAACAAACAATCAAAAAAAAAATATTATGTAAACATCACTCGGTGCTTTGATTACAACAGATTCTAGAGAGAATCGTAATATTTTTATATTATAGCATCCTTAAAAATTAATGGTGGGAGGGTTTAATGATTCTCCGCAAGTAAGTTGACCCCAAAGTTCAATATTTAATCATCTATGATGTATTAATAGATGCACATTGAAAAGTAATTCGGTCAAATTAAGATGTGCTTCGTAACTTGCGAATTGGTTTTTAGGACATCCATTTCCATTAACACATCGCAAGTGTGATATTTTACACATATTTCTCTAATAGCTCTAACAACTATTATACTATTTTTTTCTCCGTTTTTTTTTCTTTTCCAGTGGATAATTCAAATGCCAAATCATTTTATTACCTGATGGTTGTATACTTGTTATATAAATGAATCGTAATATTTCTGTGATTCTAAAACAAAAAATAATAAATATTTATATGTATTTGTTTATAGCTATGACTAAAAAGAAAACGGTTAGGTTGATTTTATAAGCTTTAAATTATTTATATTTAACTAACAGACATTTATCGTTGGTTGTTGTTCTTCGACGAAATAATATTTTATTGAACATGTAGTATTTACTCATCATTATATTATTCAATAATTGTAGTCTTCCCACGAAAGGTTTGATTGTGTCCTTTATTTTTGTTTGTTTGTATTATTATATATAGCCTCTACTGTTTTCCTCTGATCACAAAAAAACGCCTTAATCAATGTGTCTTAATATATTTCAAATTTGGGAAAGAAGGGCCTTATTCAATATTTTATATTAATCGAGACTAATAAAAAACATGGATATTTATATTAGGAATGTAGGAATCGTTTTGTAATATTTCAAAATATAATTTATGACGTAAAACGAATTTATTTACTTCACCTTCACCACTCACTTTGAACACACGGTATTTAGAGATTGAGGAACAGCAGATACGGATTTTCGATTTGCTTCTTGAGCAAATTGATGAAGTTTGCCATGCTGGCACCATCTACGACCCTGTGGTCGGCGGCTCCGCTCACGCAGATGATTTCTTCAGGAATCACCTTCATGTCGGCATCGAATCTTGGCAATACCTTAAATCGAAGTTCAATTACAATCATTTTTATTGACTGTTTGATTAAAATACCCTTGATGTTCCTAATGCGATGATAGCTACTTGCGGCGGTAGAATCACCGGCTTGGTATAGGTGCCTCCAATCTGAAAGTTATCAATCCATTAAATAACATGATATGCTCCGCGGATTTTGATGACTTACAACACCGATATTGGAAATCGCGAAGGTGCCCCCTGTAAGGTCGCTAGTTGAGAAGGTGCCCTCTTTTCCGCTGATCATCAGGCGGTTCAGCTCTTTAGCAATTTCGATGACTGAGAGGTCTTGCACGTTCTTGATAACCGGAACAGCTAAGCCTACCTTAGTATCCATGGCAATACCAATGTTGTGCGAGCTCTTATAAGTGATATTATCGCAATTCGCGTCTACGGCGGCATTCAATACGGGATATTTCAACAAACCATTAGAAGCCGCTTTGATGAAGAAAGGCATATATGATATTTTAACGCCGCTCTTCAAGCATTCTTCCTTCACTGCTTGTCTTAGTTGGGCTAATTTAGTAACAGCTACCTCGTCGGAGTATACGAAATCCGGAATTTTCTAAATACAGTATCAAATAATAGTAAATTGCATTATTTTTTTATTTAGATGAATTACCAAGGACTCTGTCATAGTTTTGACCATAGCCTTTTGGAAACCCTTAATAGGAACCGTTCTATCGGCTTGTACGGTCTTTGGTGTTTGAACAGGCGCTGTTGGAGCGGCTTCAGGTGATTGCAAAAATTTAAGAACATCTTCTTTGAGTATCCTTCCATCCTTTCCAGATCCATTAATCAAAGACAAGTCGACGCTGTGCTCCTTGGCGAGTCTTCTGACAGATGGTATACAAATATCCTTCTTGTAGGAACTCGGTGATGTTTGTTCAGCGGCCTTTACGATTTTTTCTTCAGTTTTTTTCTCGACTTTCTCGTCGTCCGATGAAGTATCGGCGTCCTCTCCTGAAATTCGAAATTGCCGCGAATAAGGTCACACACCGTCCGTTTTAAATGACCTCAATAATGCGACTTACCGCTGTCCGTCTCGATATCCACCAAGGGCTTTCCGACCAAAGCAGTCTCGTCGATGCCATAATGTAATTTCGTAATTACACCATCGTACCTACTAGTTATTGTCACAGACGCTTTGTCACTCTGAACTTCACAAATATTGTCAAACTGAGATACCTTATCCCCGACTTTCACGAACCATTCCTTCACAGCAACCTCCCTAATACCTTCACCGATATCAGAGAGTTTGAAGGAAACATTTTTAAACAAGAGTGTGGACGTATATATTGACCTTGACTGCAAGTAAATGTCTTTTGAGATATCCACATGTCTATTTCTATTAAAAACAGATTTATTCTAAAATTAAAGAAACAGAAAAAAACAGGTTTTCATCCTATTTATAGGAATCTAATAATTTTGCGATTACTTACAACAGATCTACAGTTATTATTCAAGATAGTTGCAATTAAGCGGCAAGATTTGTGTGTTACTGACATGCTGATCGCTAAAATTGAACTAACCCTGATAACACGACTTTCCACTTTCTTATCTGCCGAGCAACTATATCGCTACACGAAAATTATTTGTTACATAAACGACGGGGGCCGCGTACGATATGCGATATCGTACGATACGCGGATTATCGATGATGCCGACGATTTAATCCATTCAGAGTGACTTTGCGACGCGCGTTTCCAGTAATTCTTATTAGTGAATGTTATGTAATTTTAAATTTTCGCGCTGCGGACACGTGTACGCGACCTCATGAGACTTAAGTAGAGTTTTATGGTCGCGCAGGCGCTTCCTATAACTTTATTTCCAATTAAATATTCATACGTCCACATTTCTCTCCACTTGGAGCGGATGACCTTCTTTCCAAGCTAGTCGACTCGGTTGTTCATGCTCCCGCAGCGAGATCAATCTTGGCTTCGCTAGCGGCGCGTACTATCAAAATACGACCATCCCGACTAATCGATACCAGACCTAGTCCAGTACGCACCATAACATCCACCTCATCTGCAACAGATTACAACCAACGTAACTAGTAAACAGAATACAAACAAGTCCCAGTCACGTGGCCACGAATTTATACGAACCGGGTATCCGATGAGCATGCTTCTTATCAGTAATATAAATTGAAGTACACGCACAATAAATCGTACTATTACCTATCCAAAGTTCAAACGCACATACAATGGCACTGAAAATGTTCAAATCCGTTATCCTGGGAGCACCCGCATCAGGGAAGGGTACGATCTCCTCCAGGATCGTAAAAAACTTTAACCTGGAGCACATCTCCAGCGGAGATAAACTGAGATTACAGATTCAAAACAATACACGTAAGCGAGAAGACACCTTTCACGCGTAGGTGTTGTAACTTTTGGGTTTTATAGCGATCGGTCAGGAGGTGAACAAATTCATCAAGGCGGGTAAATTGGTTGACGATAGTCTGATGGTGAAGTTCATTATGAACGAGATAAATACTGTCAACAGCAAACCATGGCTTCTTGACGGTTTCCCCAGGACGTTGTCCCAGTGCGAAGCTCTCTGGGACAAGGAGAAGATAGATTTCGCGGTCAACCTTGTAGTACCTTTCGATGTTATCATCGACAGGGTGAAGAACCGTTGGGTACATCTTCCGAGCGGTCGCGTTTATAACATAGACTTTAACGCGCCCAAAGTTCCAGTAAGTTATATAATTATTTATCAGCTATCAGCTAATCATCAAACGATGTTTAATTTCTAGGGTAAAGATGATGTTACCGGAGAAGATCTGGTGCAGAGGGAGGACGATAAGCCGGAAGTTGTTAAGAAGCGTCTGGATTACTATGCACAACTTACGCAACCCGTCATCGAGTTCTATCGCAAGAAAGGCATCCTGCAGGATTTCGAAGGCAGGACTTCAGATGAGATCTGGCCAAAGGTATTGGAAGCCATGTCGGCATACGTTCCTCTCAACATAACGAGCGAAAGGAGCCAGCTTTAAATCAACAATCATCTTTATTACTTCCGTTTCCTTGATGTTGTTTTTATATATATTTTTTATACATTCAATAAATTATTTTCAGAGATGTAATATGATATATAGCTGAAAGTGTTAATGATGAAAATAAATTAATCTGATTTAGATTTGTTTCTTCTGACTTCGTTAAATAAACAAAAAGTAACTATAATAAAAAAATATGGGGAAAATTCGATTAACAAGCTTCTAATCTAATAGATTAAATGGTCCTCAAACGTGTGTGTTTTTCATTTATAATACTTCGAATTCTTCCGTTTCTGCATATTCCAAATCGCCACCCTCCAACGAGTACTCGCAATCAGGTGGCAACAAGTGCTGCGGTGATAGCCTGGAGTCCCTACTATATCCATCGCAAAAAACAAACATCGGATATTCTGGCCCATTTCCAGTCCTTGTTGAAACGTTTATAGTCTACAAAGAAAACAATTATAAACATAAACTAATTTTAAACGAGAGAATACGCACTGTTTGCACATTATCTATTAGATTGTAGAAATCTTTTTTGGTGCCGCAATAAAAGCCTAAGCAACAGGAAGGATCCATCTTGCTCAAGTGAAGCTTACGAGGAGATCGACAATGGAAGCTGTTTAGAGAGAAGTCGTTAGCCCATACGTCCACCATTTCCTGACAATAGTGGGGATCCAAATGTATCAATTTATCATCTGCAATGATTTAAATGAGCGTCAATTAGTAATCCACTATTATTAGATCGTACCTTGGTATCCTATAAAATAGAGCGAGTGTTTTGGCCTGCCTCCAATAATCCCGATGCACTGCTCCAATGTTAGAAGTGCAGTCAGAGCGGGCGCGTAGATAGGATTGAATTTTTCCGTTCCCAGGCGTACAGGTATTAATAATATCAATGCCTTCCATTCACCATCTTGGTTGCAGCATTCCTCCAATATATCCTGAACATAAACTATAACAGAGATATTGATGTTAAACACTGTTCTCTTTAAACGTACCTGCACAATCCTGCGCGACGCAAACGGTCAGCGAATCAAACTCATAGTTATCTTCCGCCGCGACCTTCACGGCTTGCTTTAAGATATGTGCGACCGCGCCTGGACCGTACCAATCTCCCGCTTTCTTTCCCGAACTCTCGCCCAAAGTTACCAAAGAATGAATGGAAAACGGACTGTTCCTACTCTGCTTATCTCCAAACCATTTAATAATCTTCCTGTGAGTTAAATCTTTCAGAACAGCATCCCTTGTAGTTGGCATATGGTCTGGTTGCCACCTCCATCCTAAACATATACATTCAGCAAACCAACAAAAACGTAATACCAATACATACCCCTTCCCAAGAAATGATAAGCTAGTGCTTGTGCAAGAAGCATTTGACCACTGCGCAGCATGCATCCCCAGCCACAATCACTACTGTATGTAGAGCCATTCAGAATGGGAAATTCTCTACGATATGTCATCCAGATCCTACTGATAAAATCATTCTTGAAACCTTCAAAACCTTCATCATCATTTGTAGCCAGCTGAAAAATGAAAAAGCAAATTAAAGAATAGCAATATTTTCATTCAAGCATTAACTGCAATTCTTGAGCCTTACATTTCCTTGACTGGTAAATGCTGCTACATCAGTGCCTAGCTCTGTAGTTTCTGGATTTTCTATTTTCCTGTGATAGCATCGGCCTAATAACCATACAGGAGATTCTTTAGAGAAATTTGTTTTCAATTTCATTCCTGAAAACCATTAGTTTTTACTCTCTATGCATACAAAGAAACAAGTAAAAACTACTTGTAAAAAACTGTGTATATTTACCAAATTTTACATTATTCCACATTGACATCAACCGTGTTTTTACCTTTCCCTCCACATCTGTTATACCATTTTCGTCTTCTATTTTATTATTCGCATTGGAAGTGCTTGGGGATGCAAATACGTTCAGCGTTGAGAAAATATTACCGCGATCGCCCCCCGATATCACTTGGGTATTCATCTTTTGATTCTCCTCGTTCCACAATATCACTGATACAAAAAAATAAAAAACATAGCTCAGTCCAAGTCCTGGAAAGTACTAATCACTGGGATTTCACATATCGTTATTGTTTCACGATCATAGTAAACATCACATCTGACATTCACTTTGATTACAAATACATTAGATAAGTGGGTTTTGGAACGATTTAAAGACAAACATATATATGGACCAGGCAACCAAACTATCACACAATCCTTTCTAATTTTAGGAAATGCAGACACGCGCAACTACCGGTATAATTCTTTCTCTGACGTAGTTCTGCATTCAACAATTTTTCTCTGAATATCCAATGTTGCCACTATAACTCTAAGAAGTTGAATAGAATATGTAAACAGTTCTCAAAATTTAAACTTGTCTTTAGTATTTAAAGGTACTCTCTACTTGACAAGTAGTTACCACGAAGTTTTTCAACTCTATACTGAAGATTTTGAAATGTTGCCTAATTTAATATAGTTTTATAAATGAGTGAACATCTATTTATTGATTTATTACGCTATGTACTTTTGCGCATTTCTACAACGCTTATAAATAGAAATCAAACATAACCTGGAAACACTGTTCTCATAAAGACTTTAACTTGTTTATCAGCGTTGGGTAAATAATGCTGTAATCGACGATAAGACTAATAAATAGTTTGAAAGAAAAAAATCTATTGCATTTTCTGCGTTTTAAATTTATTGCCTTGCTTGTATTACTCAACATGACCTATTTGTCAAGGATCAGTCGAGGGGAAATTGAACAAAACTTAAAATCAGCTTATGATGTTATCAAAGAAGTTGACTACATCACTGACACCTATATTCTGGTGAGTGCATTTATATGGAATAAATCAAAGATCACTAATTTGTTGGCTGCTAGGATTTCTTTGTTGAAGATGTGTGGGGAAAGTTACCAGAGGATTGGCGAGCCTACCTAGAGAGTTTGTCCTTAGCCGAGTTAGCTCAGATGATTGATGCCACTGCAGCTATCCCGTAAGATGAATGTGGATGATGTTGATGTTTATTGAATTATTTTTATTGCAGAAAAGAGGAAAGTATTCCAAACAGCTTGCTTAATCTGAGGGAAAGTGTGTTGCGTTGCTCTCTATCAAGGGATTTTAAGCAGTTCAATGTGCTGTCCAACACAAGCAATTTTCCTCTCTTTGAGCAACTTAAGGATGGAAAGTTTGAGAGCAACTTCTTCAGGGGTGTGAAGCGAAAAAAAACATATGAAATTATGAATATGTCTGCTTTAATATATCAGACGACGCAGCAAATACCTGTGGATTTCGTAGTAGATGTCGGTGGCGGAGTTGGCCACTTGTCAAGACTCCTAGCTTACGTTTATAACGTAAAAGTTATAAGCGTGGACGGGAATAGATCTTTTATCACTTACGCTAAG
This sequence comes from Nicrophorus investigator, assembly GCA_963457615.1. Taxonomy (NCBI): domain Eukaryota; kingdom Metazoa; phylum Arthropoda; class Insecta; order Coleoptera; family Silphidae; genus Nicrophorus; species Nicrophorus investigator. Next base: position 8,704,206 of record OY735146.1, read on the forward strand.
TAATAGTCGCAGGAGATATTTGGTGAAAGCATTATTAATATTTGTTTCTACAGCAAGTTGAACGACAAGATTGCTCTTTACATGAAGAAGCTCAAACCTAGTGGTACTGATTTAATAAGACCAATACATATTTGCTCAATGGTTGAATCTAGTATAACTGCAGAGGAGTTTGAGAAGTTAATTCAACAAGGAACTTCGTATGGTATAGTCGGTTTACATCCATGCGGAGATTTGGCGCCAACTTTACTGAAACTCTTCAAAACTTCACCGAATTGCAAGTTCATCAATATCGCTTCTTGTTGCTACATGAAGCTAAGCACTGATCAAGAAGCGTAAGTTACAACTGTTGTTTAAGCAGCAGTTTCTTCATGATGGTGTTGTAGGGAGGATGAGCATTTCGGATTTCCGGTCAGCGATGAGTCCAAGGAATACCAAATTAAACTTTCGTACGCGGCCAGAGAACTGGCTTGCCACGCGATAGAACTCTATAAAAACAAGTTGATATTGGGAAACATCGAATATCTCAAGGTACATTCCTACAGGGCTCTACTCGAAATGCTCATTGTGGAGAAATACCCGATGCGTAGAAAAGAGCAGATCAAAAGCGTCAAGTACAGGGATGGTCTGACCTTTTTCGAATATGCGGAGCGCGCTTTGAAGAGCTCAGATATACAACTTGATTTGAACGAAACTGATTTACAGTCTATTTCGGAAAAATTAGAGCAGTGGAAGAGAGTGGTTATTGTATACTCTTTACGTCTGATGTTCGCTCCATTGATTGAAACCATTGTATTAATGGATAGACTTCTATATTTACACAACGGTGAGAACTTGGTGCAATGGAAATATTTAATAAAATATTAAATTCAACTTACTGTGTATAAAGGCCCTTCTTTTCATGTTTGCAGACGTCGGCAGTTGCGACCTAATTCCGTTCTTTGATCCGACCATATCGCCGAGGACTCACGTCTTAACCGCAACGAAATAATTTAGTGTTTAGCTTACAACGCACAATAACTGTTTATATTTCACTCCTAATAATGATACTCTATGCATTGGCATTGAACATTCCCTACTGTTTCCCCCCAATTCTGAACCAAATATTTATTACATGTCTATACTTTAATGATGTATAAATGTCTATTTATATTGGACTTTCTATTAGTCCAAAATGTATTTATTGTTTGGTTTTTTAAATATATATGACTATAACCTTATGTGCTCGTATTTTACAACTACCCCGTGTATGGTATTTACCTTCACTGATAAAATCTATATTGTGCTAACTGTATTATTCTTGCTACCTTGTTACTAATGGGGACTGAAGTTTCAGTAGGTAATTGAATAAATAACTAATTAACTGATACTGTTGATGACACAATTGAAAAATATTTGCTTAAACTTGTTTGATAGATGATAAACTAGAAGCGCATAAAGAAACTGTCTAGAATCACAATGAATCATATTTGCGATCATTACTGGAGCTTACTATTTCTGAACCTCTCGAGATAAGTACCTAATTTCTCGAAAATATATTTTCTTCATTTAATCGAAAGATAAGAATCTTCAAAATATATCAAATGTCTTCGATTTAGTAAATATATAATACATAGTAATATTGAAATTTATCATTACATAATAATTGAAATACGAAAGAAAAGTACTGCTTCAATTGAAAATGAATGCAACGAACTGAATTACTAACCAATCAAAAGAACTTTGAAATTGACAATTGGATGCGTATGAATTCAAATAAACGATAAAGAAAAATATGTTTATGAATGTTTGTTTAATAATGTACTAACATATACAAAAGAAATTGAAAAGCGTAAACTGTTGACAAGGTCTAAAATTAAATACAATATTTCTTTGTTTGAATAAAAATGTCTCCATTTTTTCCGCCATTTTGTTTATACTTAACTCATGTTTAAATAAAATGGCGGCTACCAAATTGAAATTTAATTTTTACAAGTTAAATAATGTTAGGTATTATTTCCTGAGTCTCGGAATTTGAATTTTTGAATGGTGCATGTAACGTTGCATAATATTATGAGCTAAGCGTTAATTAGACTGGTTGATTGGTTAATTGGGTTGCAGAAAGATTGAATTTAATTAAATTCAAATTTAAATAAATAAATTCAAGATGCGAAGGACTTGCGCGCGTTCTTGTGATCAGGGGGTTAGTAACCACCCCCCGTTCGAGGTTAAGGTTTTGTCAGCGAGGGGCGTCGGTCAGGGCTCGCACAGGTAGAAAAGCACCTGCGGCGTTTTCCCAAAAAAGAAAAAAACAAGAGAAAAAAAGGGTAGATGGACCGTGTACGTATATTATAATTGTATTAACGGCGATCCGTAGATGCAGGTGGTGGATACAGGAAGAGTTGTATAATTATACGGTGGAATAAATTAACCGGCCTTGACCGAGGTGGAACTGAGCTTGTTTAGTTGGTGATAAGATAGTAAAAAAGGTGGAAACAAAGGTAGATCGTCGGCAGTGGGGATGAGAGCGGAGTGGCCGTGGCGGAATTAGCAGTATGGAACAGACGGAGCTGTATTCAATGAAAAAAAAGCCGAGCGTTTCTATTCTAATCCATAGTGTCTATGGCTGTGGGTTGTTGTAGTAGGTTAAGTCGGGCCGTATTTTCATTCACTTTCACTTCCATGTGATGTCACCGAGATGTATTAACATGTGCGAATAGGAGAGAGGTCCTGAACATCGGCACAACATCCAGACATCAGAGCGGTACAAGAGTCGCCGAGTGCAGTGATAGCCGCAATTATGATCCCAATGAAGCCAATTGAATAGGGAATGGATCATTGCTGTTACACAGTGTGCGGAATTTAAAGACCCCAGTGGATGTGCGAGTGCCATTATGTATGTTGCTGAGGCCAATCATAGGTAGGAGCTTTATCTATGGGTAGGAGGAATGGTTTCGCGTAGGCTTAATTTTTTCCGCGATGCAGATGTAAATTTATTGTCATTTATTTAAGGTGATACCGAAAACATGGACGAAGACGACGTTACCGTTCGCGTCGCAGTCAGGTAAACTATACACATCTCTATTATCTTAAATATAAATTTACTTTTCTATACCCTCATAAGCTTTAAATTCTATACGCGATTCTTAACTTCCAGAAGCAAACGCATCCATTAGATTTAAACAGATTTCAAGATAAGATACACCGTTCAAACATAGATATTACACCCTTGACCCGATGCGATAATCCTATTCTCGGTTTCTTCACATACTTTTTTTTAACATTATTTTTTTCGAGATGGTATTCTGTAATGCGGACTCCAAGTAAGAGAGAAAGAGCAGTAGACATAACATATACCTGAAAACAAGCGATATGAGGTGTGCAGGTAGCCAGCTGAAGAGGATCAACGAACCCGCGTTTTTAAATCAATACACCATAAACTTACTTTTTTTTTCTTGTTCCTCCCTTTAAAGAACACGGCTTTGCTGTAATTGGGCCAAATTAAGTATTATCCAACATATGCGACAGTTAATCTATTTGGGGCGCTAATTGCGCTCGGGTATTTTTAAAACAAATTCCGCCCCTTCGGAAGGAACACAAGAAAAAAAACTTATATATATTTACATACATATACATGCATATATGTATATACATATATAAAAAGAGACGAAGGAAATATGCATGTATAAATACTCGCTCGTGTGCATGTGTTTTGTTTCATTTGCTCCTTAATTTATTTCCTCCTTAATTAGAATGCGTCCAAGATAAATCGTTGCCTTCGCTAATGAATAATTTAATCGCGCGAACACAAAAATATCGATGATGCTGATGACCATCATCATCATCATTATCATCAGCGGTGTTACGTTGGACGTCCTTACGCACACGAAAATTGCTTCGGCAAACAGTATTTTGGCCTCGCGCCGGTAATTATCGTCTTCGGGTAAGGCTTTAAATTTAGAACCCAAAGACGGAAGGTTTCTATTACCGCGAAGAACAGGTGCACGATTTCTTGAGGTTGATCACTCGTGTGCATCAATCATCCTCAATCGTCCAGTATAGACAACTATGCCGTAGCAGAGTAATTGCGTCCAAAGACTATTGTTCCTTGGCAAATTGCATGTTTGTTGGGCTTCAAACGCGAAGAAAAGAAAAACATAAATATATATACATTTAAAATTGAGGTCGAAAGGTTACAGTTTAGACTTTGGGCTGTTCCAACAGTTTGTGCGCAAACTTTCTTTCGCTTCAGATAACACAAAAATCGATGAGCTTATACAATTTTTTATTTAATTTTATTTATTTATTATGACCTACAATATCTTTCGAATTGCGAATAGCCGTCATACATCAGATTATTTTTTTTTTGTACGGATTATGATTATTATTAGAAAATCCTATTAAGGATTTAAATGATTAATCTTAGCCCTGAGGCTGAACACTGACGTAAAGCTGGTATTTCACTTCATCCGTCTTAATTGAACGATACGTCGTTGCATAATTTATTTTTTTCTTACGTGATTTTATTAATAGCCATTGAATAATCCAATACGAAATAAAAAGAAGTCCAATAGAGTCGTTGATAATTGCACATTAATGATAAGCAGTTTGATTAATATAATCAATCGCCAAGTAATTTCAGTTTTATCTTAAGTGACATTCATGTGATTTGTAACGTTAATTATTATGCATTTCTTATGATTTTATTAATAGAAAATGAGTAATACGAGCATTGCTAATCGACAAATAGGTATAAACTGCAATTAATTAAGATTACAACGCATTATATCGAATATAATATTTGTAATTATTTAATACGAGAATCTAATACGAACTTTGGAAGATTCTTCGCATTGAACATAACATTGGTTTAACTTGTATTTATATATAATTTGGGACACTCTAATTGGCTCAATTGTTTGTCGGCCACAGATTTCACTAAACCATTTGCGGGCATCGCACTTAAGTATTTCCAACTCCCAGTTAACGCTTAAATGCCCGTCCACTGCATTTTTTTTTATTACTAATAAATAATAACCATTCGATTGTTAACCAGAGCATGGAGATGATGTATTTTGTATTATTAACCTAGATTATTAACCTATAGTGAAGGTTTTGGTTAAATGTATTGATCACTATCACTATTCCAAATAGGTTAAATACATTTTAATATATTCGTTTAAAAATAACATATATTATGATAACTTATCCTAAATTTGTGCTATTAATTATTAATTATGTTAATATCGATTGCGATAGCCTTCAGTTAAATGTTAAACCGAAGATGGAAATGCACGTTTCTTTAGATTCAATTACTTTGACATTGCGTAACCATAAACTAATTCGCTAAACAATTTACGTCAATTGCTATATATACATTTGTTTGTTACTTAGAAGTGTTGTGTAACGCAAACCTCCGGATTTCCTAAAATTTGAACGTTCGCAAAATTTATGGGACATTTTTATAATGTCCATAATCGAATTTATTGCTGTGACATTATGTGTTTCTGTTTTAATATTTATTATTACGTTATTGTTCCTTAAGGGGGAATTGATGATGTTGTAGTCGTATAGATGTTTTCTTTTTTTTTTGTCATGTAGAAATTTCTAATTTTAGAACAAGGTGGAAAAAATGTAATTTGCACGTCAGGTGCTAAATCTCGCGGAATTTGTTCAACTAAGTATGACGGTGTACATTTAACGAGGCAAAAGAAAATATACCTGAATAGATGGTCGTGTTAACGAATACATAGCTGCTTAATTGCAAGGAATTCTCGGCTGAAAATCAAGGAAAATCCTCAAGAGAATCAATGGAAATTCAATTCCAGCTGCGTCGATCGTACTTGAAATTTGTTGCGCAATTCGAGATGTTATACTTGAAACCGCATAATGTATGAAGCCCGATTCGGCACATAAGATCATTTGTTTTGCTGTAGTTACCAATTCCTATATTTAAGAAATAATTTAAGAATGATATCATATTTTCAAGAATTACACAAACTCACTTAAATAATGTAAACAAAAGTTGTAAACAAATAATTTAAGATTTGTAAAAATAAAGATTCGATATAAACAATTATTTTTTATTAAAGATTATCAATTAAGATCTTTTTTTAATATTTTGTATCTACCAAGTCCAAATTGATATAAACAAATTTTGCTGTAAAAATAAAGATTATCAATCAAGATTTTAAAAAAATACGTTCGTTTTGCCATTGTTTCAACAAATATTTTGAATCAATATTTTTTTTTTAAATTTATGTGCAGTTACTTTTTTTTGTAATTAAAAATGTTTGGATTTTTTTTTTAATTTATTGATTCTAATAGTTTCAATTTAATTAAAAATTATGAGCAAAAAATAAATCTTTATGTAATAAAACAAGGACAAACTGTGAAAAGTAATCAAACATGTGTAGCAAATTGCACAGTGAAGGAAGATAATAATAATGCAGTAAATGTCCGAAGAAACTATAACGAAGCTATAAAACTTGGGAGGCCTACGGTTTTCTTCATTTTTTTTTTGCACATTCGCGGAAATTTATGGTTGTGGAATGACATCAGGTGTCATACAAATTGCGACCTTGGAGCGTTGCAATACTACAAAATAACATACTTTTCGTAACTCGTATTATGCAAGTATTTTCTCTTGATTTGTTGTTTCGGTTTTCTATTCGTTAGACCGTTTGATGTTGTTTGTTGTTGATTGTCGTTGCCCGTTTTCGGCGTTCCCTTTGACTGGGCGGACGCATGTGTTTAGGTGCAATAATTATTTCCTGTTTCCGTCGGCAGTCCAAGTCCCGTTTCGTTTCGAAACGCATCCATTCAGAAGGCTAAAAATGGAACGCGCTTCCAGATAATGAGAGAATGGTGGATTTGGTATAAAGAAGACAACATAAAAACAAAATAGAAATGTTGTAGATCATTCCATACAACTCGTCCCCTGAGCGCACGTTTTCTTTGCGGTAATAGATCCTCGTGCTCTTGCATAACTCAAAAAATTGTCGTCGTTATTGTTATGCGGCACACACGCACCTTCATTATTGTTTTACAACGGGTGAACACGACGGCAGGGCCGTATTGGGACCTTTCCATAAATAGACACCAATTGGAGATAAGGACCTTCGGAAATGGGCCATTACCTCATACTCTATTTAAACACTTTAATCTCTATAAATACAAAGAACAAACATGTAAATAGCCCAGATTCAAAAGATGACACATGGTCTATTGCTGCAAGACTTCAAAAAAAAAACTTTAACTTCCATCAAACCAAATTCGGATATTACCTCATACTATGCAATCTCTTTTAATATTGTGAACACAATAATGTAAAGTCTGAAAATAAACTCTACATTAGATATATTTATCTGGAGGCTATAAGAAATTCATCCAAATCGTTACCCTTTTTCGACACATTAATCACGGGTTGAGGACTATAAGTAGCTGGAAGTAATTAGTTCCAAGCTAATGATGAACTACACAAAATAGATCTGTTCCTTTTTCATATTTAAAATTATTAATATTTTCAAAGATTGTTTCATTTAAAAGAAAATTATTCGAATATTTAAATATATGTATCTCATTAAAATTTTACTATTTAATTAATTAGATTTTTATTAATTTTACAATATGTTAAAATAATCACAGTTTGATGCAGGATGTGGTTATCTTTAAGAAAACTTTATAATTGGAACTATTTTTGAAATGTATTTTGTAAAAACGTTATTGATTAACATTAAGATTTATAATATGAAATTATGTTGATTAAGATATAATGAATACGGCATATGGAGTGGGCAACTTTCTTTTGGTGAATGGAACCGAAATGTATCGATTGTTTCGCCGCAAAACTGGAAAGTGTTTTGCTTCACGTCGCATTGCAATCTCTTTGATATTGCATCCCAAACGTGCGATTTGCATGCAAATGGCACTTTGCAGCGGCCAGTTTTTGGCGCTTTTTGCTTCCAGTTGCTCGATTGAGACATTCAGTGTCCACCTCATTGAATTTCATTCAATGTTGCGCAACGATTTTCGCAGCATTATTTAAATATCACCATTAGAAAATTAAAAAGCCCCAACCTTGGAGCGGAACGGTGTGCCGGTTTTTCCTTCTTCTTTAGCTATCGTTCTCTCCTTTCCTCTGTATTTATTCACCTCCTACGGCTTTTGTTTTGTTTTGAATTCATGCTTCGTAAACAGCCGTAAAATTTCAATCAATGGAATTCCATGCAGATCTTAAATTAAATTAAATTTGCTAAAAATGTGTAGGATTTAATATGTTGCATAGTTAAATTATAATTTTATTTTTGCTATCCATAAATGTATTAAATCAATCGTGTGATTAGATAAGATTGTAGCTGCATTGTTGTAGAATTTGCGTGTTCATGAGGGGATCGATACGCGCTGTTTGCTCGCAATATCGCGTTTGGAATTATGTAATTTGCGTGTCCTGGGGATCCAATTTTAGAACGTTTCGAATTTATGTTGTTCGGCTTTCGCCGAACAAATCTCTAAAATGAGGGCGTAGAAAGTAAATGTAAAAAAGAAGAGGCAATGAACGCCTTTCCGAAATGGTTGTATAATTATTATTGTTTGTAATTGCAGGATAAGACCGCAGATTCCGCGGGAGAAAATAGAGATGTGTCAAATCTGCACGACGGTTACTCCTGGTGAACCTCAGGTTTTGCTGGGTTCCGATAAAGTATTTACATACGATTATGTATTTGATACGCCAGACAACCAGGTGGATGTTTTCAGCACTTGTGTTGCACCACTCATTGATTCTTCCCTAGAAGGGTAATAACCTGATGAGTCTATTGATTTTTAGTGATTGATTGCGTGTTTTATAGGTACAATGCAACGATCCTGGCCTACGGTCAAACCGGTTCAGGAAAGACCTATACTATGGGATCTGGGTTTGATGTTGAGGTGACCCCAGAGCAGGTGGGTATCATCCCAAGGGCCATAGAACACCTCTTCGAAGGCATCCAGAATCGCATCGATAGGGCTAAGGAGAACGGCATTCTAGCGCCAGAGTTTAAAGTGATGGCCCAATTTATGGAACTCTACAACGAAGAAGTTATAGATCTGTTCAATCCCGCTTATAACAAAGTGAGTGGATAAATATTTATGCGAAATTAAATCTCTATATTTAAACGTGATATAATGCGAATATTTAATAAACAAACTCGAAATGCAAATCGGCTCTGGTGCGTGGGTGGTAATTACTGGTTATTTGGAAGGCAACAACAACGAGTGGTCTCTTTCATGTTATATGTATCTGTTGCAGGAGAAGTCGTATAAGATCCACGAAGATTCATACGGTGGGATCCAGGTGAAGGGTGTCGCCCTGAAGACGGTGACCTCGACCCAGGAGGCCCTGCAGTGCCTACGCATTGGTGCCTTGTCCCGTACGACCGCCAGCACACAAATGAATACACAATCTAGTCGATCCCACGCGATATTTACATTGCACATCAAGCAACAGAGATTGGTGCCTTCGGATGAAGGCGACTCTACGGAATTCGAGACGTTAACTGCTAAATTCCATTTCGTGGACTTGGCCGGTTCTGAAAGACTGAAAAGGACTGGTGCTACTGGCGATAGAGCCAAGGAAGGAATATCTATCAATTGCGGCCTTTTAGCTTTAGGCAACGTGATTTCTGCGCTGGGCGATAAAAGCAAAAAAGCTTTGCATATCCCCTACCGCGACTCTAAGTTGACCAGGCTTCTCCAGGATAGCTTGGGTGGTAACAGTCAAACTGTGATGATCGCTTGTGTCAGTCCCAGCGACAGCGATTTCATGGAAACTTTGAACACTCTTAAATATGCTAACCGGGCTAGGAATATTAAAAATAAACTAACAATTAACCAGGATAAGAGTTCTAGAACTATAGGGCAGCTTCGCACGCAGATCGCCCAGTTGCAGCTTGAACTGGTTGAATACAAACAGGGAAAGAGGATGGTCAGCAATGATGGCACGGAAACAGTAAACGACATGTTTTATGAGAACAACATGTTGCAAGGAGAAGTCAACAATTTGCGCACTCGTGTGAAAGCGATGCAGGATACAATAGATGCTTTGACGATGAAGAATACGGCGCTGCTCGCGGAAAAATCCGTTGGTAATTGGATTACCTCTGGCTCGGATAATCATCTCACTGACATGGTTCAAGAGTACATGAAAGAGATAGAGGAGCTGAAAGCTAAACTCATTGAAGCCAACAATACGTGCGAAATTCTGCGAAAGCAGATCGTCAGATCTCAAGCATCGCACTCACAAAAAGTAACAATGGATGTCTCCTTCGGTGAAATTCCTTCTCTTATAGAGGAGGCTAAGAGGGAGCTAGAAAAAGAGAAGCAAATTTTACAAAGAAATCGTCGCGTCTCTGAAAACGAGGAGAGCGATATGAGCGAGTATGAGAGTGATAGCGAGGACAAAGATTCTCAGACCGATCTTAAGGATGAACTTATGTCTTTAACCAATGACATCGATATGAAGCAGAAGCTCATAGATGAATTGGAACTTTCTCAAAGGCGGATGCAAACGATGCGTCAACATTACGAAGATAAGCTTATGCAACTGCAAGCCAGAATTACGAACACACAAGAGGAGCGCGATAAAGTCTTAAATTCATACTCAGCCCATCCAGAGCCTAGCGAAAAAGTAAAGAAAGTTAAAGATGAGTACACAAGGAAGCTGTCCGATATGCAGAAGGAATTAAAGAGACTCCAGGTGGCTCAAAAAGAACACGCGCGTTTAGTGCGGAATCAATGTCAACAAGATAATCAATTGAAGTCATTCAAGAACGAATTATTTGAAATGAAACGCGCAAAGGTGAAACTGATCAATAAGATGAAGGAAGAATCTCAAAGGCATAAAGAATCTGAAATGAAGAAGATCAGAGAAATAGCTCAATTGCGAAAGGAGACCCGCAAGAGTGCAACTGTCATAAAAGCGATGGAAACAGAACGAAGGATTAAGGATCAAGTGTTAAAGAGGAAACAGGAAGAGGTATCAAATTTGCGTAAGAGCCAGAGAAGTAAGTTAAGTCTTAGAGCTTCCGGTCGTTTACCTCAAAAACCATTTGTTGAAAAACACGCTAAGCAAAAGTGGTTGAAAGTTGAAAAGTCTATTAATAATATTACAATAAGTAAGAAAAATATAGTAGAGCAAGAAGTGAGGATGGAGCATTTCCTGAAGAAACGTGAGGATTTGGGGAAAGAGCTTGAGGTGTTACAAATGAGACGCGAGCAGGCTGCGGATAAGCAAATGGATGTATCGCAGCTGGATAACTTTATCGAAGACATCCAAGAGAACATAAATTACGTCCAAGAAACGATAAACGAAACACAACACAACGTAATGCAAATCGAGGAGTCACAGGATAACAACGAAGCTGCTGATATTCAGCAAATCGTTGATTCAGTGAGTGATATATACGAAGCGAAGTATCTGATGCAGAAGCTTTTCAGTATGACTTTAAGTCAGAGCCACGCTGTTGCCCACAGGGATGCTAAATTAAAAGAGAACGAAACAGTATTATCCGAGGTATTTGAATTTCTGTTGTCTTGTAACTTCATCCATATCCATTATGCTTCTATAAGTGTTCATTTCAGCTTCATTTTGCAATTCTGTTCTGTTTTAGCTTCAGCAAGAGAATACAGTTAAAGGACAACTCTTGGATCATGTGTTGAATTCAGAATTTCCTATATTCGCTAAAGACTTAACCACGAGTGTTTCTAGTAATGCTAACGACACAACAAGCTCGACATATTCCAGCCGATCTGGTTCACCGGTAGACACAACGTATGTCTAATACAAATAACCTTGAGACTGTAACAATACTTATTTACTGTTTTTTTTTGTTTCTGGATTCATTTTAGATTCACTTCTGCAGAAATGATACACAATAACAATAATAATAAGTCGAAAGCGAGGAGACGCACAGTTAGACATGATGAGTTATTATTCGGTAGCGCTAATGTATGAAATTCCACTGATCAAGAAGTTAGTAACTTTGCTTATAGCACTAACCATACATCATTTCCATTTCATACCTACAATACATATACTAAAACAAAACATCAGAATTACTCCAGCGAACCATTGAAGTTATGCCCGTTTAATTTTTTGTTGTATGAATATTATTTCTTTACAGAATTGTTTACAGTTTGAAACACAAAACAAGTTGAAAGAAAACAGGTTTCTGGTTAGTAAGAAATGGGGCTTGGGTCGCAACATATGCGTGTAAACGTGTGTAAACTCTTATAAGAAATCGGAGGTGTAGCAACAAAGTTCTCGGAATTTCATGATTTAGATAGTTCTTTGGAAGTATCGACACTATCATTCCGCGAACTTTATTGTAGTACCTTGTAAACAAGTTTCTGGAACAAACTTGGGTCGGTATTTATAAAAAAAAAAGCTTACATCTTGGTAATTTATTTTAAATTGTATATATTTTTTTTATTCATTTGGGCCATGATTGAGGGAAGGTTTATTAACAACACATGATTAGATGGACAAATTGAGTTTATTATTTTACTTTAATAACATTTACGGGCTTTCATTTAGTACCCTAAGAGGAGTTTCAATGCAACCAAATTGTATGATCTCTTTGTTTTAGGGTCAGGTGTCAATTTCGCAGGATTTAGAGATAAAATCGCCTAATTCAAAATATAGATTTAACTCGCAAGTAATTATTACTTATGAAGAATTGTTAATAATGTGTATAGTACTATGTTTGTTTTTGGTAATTATAATTTTGTTAATAATATTATGATAATTATTTATTAAATATTTAGCTATGGAATATATTGCGCATTTTATTTCTTTATCCCATACCCATCTTACATTTAGGATCTAGTAGACAATAAAAGTTACATATTTTTACTGAAACTTATTTATATATTTAAGAGATTCTTAAGAGTATATGTTTTATATATATATTACTAAAGTAAATGAGTTATTTCCTCTTCTTTCCAGATGGTGCACTATTTGTAGTGATTGGTGTTGCATACACTTTTTGAGAGTGCTTGTTTATATAATAAAGTGCAACAAGAGAAAATAACACACTAGAACAAAAAAAAAACAGACATTTCAGACAAAACTCAATCAACCATCCACACAATAATTACCAGGTTGTAGCTGACACGCGGTGAATGGACCCAGTTGAAAAAACTGCTAAAGCTAATGAAAATGCCACCTCAGGGAACAATTTCACTTGCATTGATTTCCCAAAGACAACATTTCCCAAATTCCCACAGGCTGTTACTATGAAAATAAATAATATGGAACCCAGATATCCTCCTAATATAGTATGCATCTGGCTGGAGACCAACCAGGGCTTATACATCTGCATTCCGGAGAATATCAACACTGCACTGATCAGGGCTATGGTGAATGAGATTCCACTGGACATAGCTGCAAAAAAGTCATTTAAGGTTACACAAACTTCTTACAACAACGTCTTGATAATCACTTACCCATTGTTAATGTATTATTTTGTCCAAAACATTAAAATAAATGATTAAAAACAAAAATGCCGACAAACAACGTCACTTACACTCGATGTACCACTGGTTTTTGTCAAATTAAAGCTATTGTGCAAGGTTGCCAACTTGGATGGGCGTTAGTTCACAAAAAATATATTCAATATAGAAGCAGACATTTTAAAATCTTGTTTTATTTTAATTAATTGTTATTTCTTCAATAATATTTAATATTATTCATATATTATGTATATAACTAATATGTGCACAATTATTTTTAAATACCAGCTGCTAAATCTCTTGTAATTTGATTAAAAGCAAGTCACTACTTCATTTTTACATTAAAATCATGAAAGTTAAATTTATTACGTATATAAGTATAAAAATTGTTCTTCTTATTAGATTTAATTAACAATACTTTAAAATTAATATATTTTTTAACTTATATCATTATTTTTGTGATATGTTATAAAATATACATTTTCTGATTATAATATATAAATAAGAGTTTATTTCTATTAATTTAAGAATGATTATTTAAATACAATTGAACTGAAGTTATAGTTTTAATTAGAAAAGTACAGAATCTAATGATTTAACATGGAAGATCTAAATAATACATAATCATTAATTATTAATGTAACTAAACATTTTAAATATAATTTTAAAGTTTGTTGTTATGCAAATATTTGTAACATGAATATTTACTACAGTAATATATTATTATAACTGAATAATTTGTGAATGTTATTAGATTAATTTTGAATTGTATCTTTAACAGGTTTTAGTAATGTTTTATAATTGATTCCTGTAGATCATGATATCAATCCTTTAAAATTTTATTGGTGTTATATACAATAGTTAGGTAATTGTATAATCCTTTGATTATAGCCTTATATCTAGTAGATAAGATATACGTTTAAAATAAGAAATTGGTTGAAGTTAAGGGTACTCTGGTACATGTATTGAATGGGTGTTGTCTGAATTTGAGGATTATTGGATAATTTGGTTGCATAATATTTTGAATGATATAAGATAATAAGTGTTGGTAGCACTGATGCATCTTTGATTTACGACGGCGGTGGCAGCGTTTGACAGTTTCATTCGGATTCTGAATCGAGTCAAACAGTGTTTAGCCGCAGCTGTGTACGTACCAAAATCTTCGAATTCCTAGTTGCAAAGAGAAAAATTCGCGCTAAACCATTCAAAGCGACAGGGGAAGCAGATTTTAGCATCCAAACGACAACGAAGACAAATTCAGGGTATGTTACCACCCACTTAGCTCATGCATACACATTTCTCCACCACCCTCCCCGTTGGTCCAAAGGACGAACCCTCTCACCCCTTGGCTTGCAACTTGAAGTTGTTCTTCTATAATCTATTCTACATTTATTTATCAATTTGTTTTAATTGCAATTCTCTCTCTTCTTTGCTAGCCAGAATTTAATCAAATGCATGCAGTGTAGGAGTAGTAGAGATACTAATTGAACCTCTGGCGAAAATCGTTTTTGAAATGGGTAAATATGAATCCTCTTCAGACAGATGTGTTACAGATGAGTGGGTGAATGTAGTAAAAAAAAAGAAATATTCGAACGTTTATTAAGCTCGAAAAAGAAAAAAAGATGAAAGAGGGAGGATTTGGGCGAACTACGACATGGCCTTTGTGGCGACGAAGGTCCAATCGATATAAGGATTATTGGTCTAAATTACTTACTAGTTACCCCTAATTCAGCTTTTTCTCTTTTAATTTTCATGAATTGGAAACGGGGAAACCTATTAGAATCATTATTAATTCGCGGCCGGTCCCTAGGGTCCTCCCCCCATTTGCAGAGAAAGAAAACGCGCGCACAAAATCAATTTGCCTTCTATTTAGCGCAAGCAAAAAAAATCAGATTTGCGAAGAGATGATTTCATCTTTTTGCTGTTATCAAAGGATGCGAGTGTAGGATGTAAGGGTAAACGCCTTGATAATCCGTTGATATTCAGCATCCGCATTTTGTTTTGTTGGACATTACAAGTTTAGGCCTAACAATGCAGTAACCACCCTTCGCCATAAGCTGCCCCTCGACGTTCGCGGGGGTGGAACACGCGCACGGAAAGCTCTCGGATAGAGATTTAATTAACTGCACTACCAAAGCCTACATAATAATTCCATCAAATACCTTCAAAAGCATCGCCGAAAATTCGAACAATAAACAACGGATCCTATTGGAACATTACGCACTGCAATTAACCTGATAACGCAATCTTTTGTTCGTTATGCAATTAAATTCACCTGACAATACTAATTATGGAGATGAAGTAATAATAATCCCGGGAGTCGGAATTGTCTGTATAAACTGCTTACCATTAAGAAATTTGAAAATGCGCTGACTGCATCCACCGATGTCCGTGAATTCAAATGTATTATGTAATTAATGCCGCGCCGCAAATGATATATGCGATGCATTCGGTATTCCAATTTGTTCCTCCCCGGTGAATGCATGTATTAAACCGGGGACAAGTATTGACGGTTTGTTGGATAAGGAACCAAATTAATTTATGTTACCGATACTAAATGATATATTGATTATATCTTCATTACCATTGCTTAATTAATACGTTCTCTGTGCATGCATTGGATCAATATTCCTGTTCCGTGCAGTCCTTTAGGAAATATAATATCGTTATTTCGCGGAAATGATCCTCTCTAAGCTAATTGGAATATATATTTTTATGTAATAGTTCGCTTGATGCACATATATTGGATCCAGTTTCCACAATTAATCTGTCGATTCTAAATGTTTTATTGATTACATGTTTATTACCATTACCTAATTAATGGCGTTTGCAACGCACATCCGCACATCCTGATCGATTTTCCTACTTCGTGCTGCCCCCAGGGAATGCAGCATCCTTGCGTCACGGAAATAATCCCTTCCACGCTAATTGGAACACTTATTATCAGATTTTTCTTTGAATAAAATCATATTTCATACAAATTTATTTTTTATTCTTGATATTCAGTTTTTTTGTAAATAAATTAATATTTTCTCTAATTTGTCTCGTTCAAAAAACAATTCCGTCTCATTTTCCAAAATCTAAATCAAGATCTGCGCATTTGAATCGAAATCACATAATATGTATTTTTAACTTTTAATGTTCCAAACTTAAATTGAAACTTACCGACTTACTGAAAATATTTATTTAATGGTGGGAAAGATTTTATCGAATAGATTTTTAAAACCAGATATATTATTTTATCAACAATTGGAAAAAACAAAAAAAAAATGATTATAGATTTTATGTTTATATAAATAATTATATTATAATTGATTTGGAATAATTTATATCGATTATTATATAATAATTACCAGTCAAGTATCTAGACCCAATTTAGGAAATACCATGTAGTGTGTACGTACTTCAACTATAAATCAAGGCAATTGTGACACATGTTCCAATTCCCATCATAGGTCAAGATATAGCAGTGGTCCAATTAAGGCAATTTTTCATTGATTATTGTGATCAAACATTTTTTACGTTATACTAATTATCTTGCCAAATTCATTGATTTTACTAATTGTAGAAGCAAGTATAGTTTGAATAATTAATTAAAGTGTTCTCATATTCCCTGAAGCCAAAAATACTTGATGAAAATAACGAGATCCATTAAAACCGTATCCAATTATTTTGCAGCTGAGGACGAATGCAAATTCGCCTCAACTCAAGTGGTTACGCAAATAGAAGCAATATCGATGTTGTGATTAGAGAGGAGGTGTTTCTACTGCCAATACCGCTGTCATTATCCTCGTCGGTGGTCTGTGATTACATCAACCTTTTGCATATTTAATGTGAAACTGTCTAAACAGTTTTCAGTATTCCAGAATAGATAATCACAGTGCAATTAAATTTATATTAAGGGTAGGTTCAACACCCTTCTTCTTTCTCCAGACAAGGCACCCGGACAAGTGTTGTCCACTATCGATTTTATCCGGAAACATCGCTTCCGTTATTTTTTTTTTATAAATGCACTAATTTACACGAGTTTGCATACCGCAAAATAAATACTGCTTTTTCAATAAAATCCCAACACCATCGTTAAACATGAAATGTGGATGATGAAAAACAAAAATAATAATCATTGTGTTTATTTTTTATTAATACTAGTTATTTTGCGTTATATTTTACTTTTATAAAAAGTTTTTCATTTAATGTTTGCTTTTATGTTTTATTATCATCCTCAAAAACAAATATTTGTTTACAATTGACTATTTTCATCGGAAATATTAATTAAAAACGTTGGAAAATTCGCATACATGTATTGATTTTGATTCAATGGAGTTTATATGTTACATAAAAACTTGATTTTATATTAAGTAGATTATACCTCATGTTAGATTGCAATTATATTCAGTAAACTGATTACATTTTCTTTCAATATCATATATTGAATGTTATTCATAAATATCTAAAGGTCACGAATTTATCTTCATTTTTTCTCAGTTGTCTTCTTTACATCTCCAAGGTACTGTAAATCGATGAAAATATTAGCATTTTAATTATGAATTTAACAAACAGTTTATGCTAATTAGATATAATCTTTGGAGCTTTACGGAGAGGATCAGCTACGAGATTTTGGATTTAATTCAATTAGTTATGGTTCAATGAAGGTTTGAGCTGTTTGCTTTGAGGATTTGTTGGGTGATCTTGAAAGTGCTCCTACCATACATATCGAAGCCATAATGTGTTCCGAAGTGTTAGAAATACCTTCAACACTTAAATTACAAGTAAACATTTTATACATATTAAAACAAAAGCTTATTACTTATTATATTCTCTAGAAGCCATCAACTTATTGTTGAATATTAATTTACGGATCACTCACTTTTCACCAACAACAAAAGCTGATAAAAATTAAATTTCCTTTTTTACATACATCGTCAATTTCCATACGGAAATTCAATTATTTTCTCGTCAATATGGAAAATAATTATGATTGATTTTAACGTAATAAAGGAAAGCTACGAAAAAATATATGTGTGGTTGTAATTCTATTCGATTGTTTCCCAATAATTTACTTGTTCCAGTAAAATTGTAATTAATTTGTCTGTTCCGATGCTAATTTTCTTTTGGTTATGTAATTGGTTATTAAAATTGCGCTTGTTGATTTTTGAAAGGATTGCAAGTGGTAAGGTTTTAGTATTGATGGAAATTTAATAAAAGTATTTTTTGCACGAACGACGGATGTCGTGTTTCGTTATAATTCACATTTTTTAACATGTTTTCTAGAAATTTATAAATAATTTTCACATAATTATTTCAGTCACACAAATTAAGTTGTAGAAATTACGAAGTGTTTTCAAAATATACTTCAAATACTTCAAATTGTTGTAAATCTTTAAATTGGAAATTAGAATTCTATAATTCAGGTTTATTGCATTGTGTTTTGAAGCAATGATGTTATTTAGCAAGTTTGATCTGCTAGGAAGGAAATGCAATATTTGGTTGATTAGTGGCGTTGTGGTAATGTAAAGATCGCCGCCAAGGGTGAGGCTACACGGATCTTCGCGCTGCATTAGCAGACGTGTTTTTCCATCTTATTCCTCTTCTACTGATATCGTGTTTCTACGATTTCCTGTTTTTCGTTCCATGCCAAATTATATGCGGTCTCCAATTCGCAATGGAGGAGACTTTTGGCGCCTCCGTCACTTCTGATGTTGCCGGGGCCGCCCTTTTGGAATTCTCGGATACTCCCACCACCGTTGCCGTTGCGGGGGTGGCACTGCCTCCCTTAAAACGTCGGTGGGTGTTTTAACTTGTGTGTGGTGGGTATGGTCGTGGGGGTGGCTGCTTGTATATGTATATACGTCTGCGTGGGTATGGACGTGGGGGTGGCTGCCTGTATATATATATATAGGCGTCTGTGCTTGTATGTGTCTGGCATTAGGTATCGATAAGTGCGCGGAGAAGATTGCGCCATGGCAATTCATTGCTTGTAGTCAATAACTACAATATAACGCATCGCGCGCTATTCTGTTCCTGAGTCCAGAGGCTCGTCCACGTTTTAGCTCGTCGAAGGGTAGTTTGTTAGAGTGTTCTTTCCGTTTCCGTTTCTTGGATTTACAGCAACTACACCCATCCCAAGGTAGGTTCCACCCTTTAAATATTCATTCAAAACGGAAATTTATATTATTTTTTTCAAATATTTCTCTCGCTCATACACGCACCTACGAGCAGAAGTTCATTCATAACTTGCCTTCGATTCATTAAGAGCCGTGTGTATCACTTTACCTCGTAGCTCGTGACCCATGCGATTCATCATTTAGAATGACCTTAAAGTTTGTTATGTTCCTAATCGATTTTCAAGAGTCCTGCAGCTAGGATGCGGGAGGATAAAAGAAGAAAACAGGAGACGGAAAATGCGTGCAATAAGGAAGTTGTAACCTCTTCCGGAAAATCGATTCCCATCGAATTATGTCAAGGTGCCAAGAAATTTAGGTCACCCTCTCTGCTATTGCGAAAAAGCAGACCAACCATCCAATTAATCCGCATCCCATTTCATCCGAATCGATCGCGCCCCATGGGCGAATCATATTTCCGCTATTATATGTCTTTTTTGTGTATTGCCATTCTTTTTTTTTTGGTTGTTGCGGATTCGGTTGGCACGGGCTGGTTCATCCATCGATTTCATCCAAGTATTGCATCCATCCAGATCAATTTGTCCTAATCAAATCACTTCCGCGTGCAACGGATAATGTGACGCAATAGACGCATACATAGACTTAAGTGAACCTTTCTTGGATTCGCCCTCGACATTATTTCATTTGCATCGCGTGCAAGACAAAAGCTAAATAACTCTTTCTTTCTCGCCAATGCACAATTTCGAATCGATTAAAGATCGCGTGTGTCTTATTCTTTCTTTCGACGATAACTCTTGGGAAGCGTTTTCCAAGATATTCCCCAATCTTCCACCCTCAACCGAGGTTTAACTTTTAATTACATTTTTTAATTACATCCATTATAATATCATCTTTTCTAATCGCCTTTGTCCTCTCAGCACGTCCGCCTCCAACTTTATTACTTTTTGTTTTTCGCTATTCATTTCAGACTTATTACATCTTACAAATTCTCCGTGACGACTTTTCCATTCAACATTCTACTTTTTATATGCTTCCACCTGAAAACTTCTTTATATCAATTTCAAATATATTTTTAATATACAACCTTTCAACTATATTTCTTTATATACAAAGTAATATTTTCTCTCAAAGGACGATTTTTTTTGCATTTTCTTTAAATAGAAAATAATTTTTATTGAAAATCTGCACAACTAATGCAATTTTCCTTTAAACCTGAACTTTGCTGCTGTACTTTCAGCGCTTTCGAAGTTTATGGATTCTCGGATGAGGAGCTCTTGCATTTTTTTACGTAATCCTCCTTCGAGCATTATTTTGCATTAAATTCATAATGGAAAAGTTATCCTTAGCCGAAGCTTTTAAGACGAAAGTATACACTCGAAGCGGACAAAGTAAAAAAAAACAGTTTCAGAATAATGAGAGAAATTATTATCTTGTAGAAGCGAAATAGATTGATTTAAAACAGCTATAAGGTTTTATATTATTGGGATTAACTAAATATTTGGATTATCTTCACCTTTCTATTAAAATTTGTCAGCAGTTGGAGTTGTGAAACTTTAAGTAACCTATGGACAGCGTCATAAAAATACGTGATAACTAATCTTGGGTCAACAAATGATATATTCGTTTTGGTTGCTGCTCTTATTATTTTATTATTAAAGATGATCATTAATGTCTGTTCTTTAAAAAAAACTTTCTCAGGGTTTATAAATAAACACTGCTGTTTACTTTGCTTTTAAGTATCGGATTTTGATATTAGTGTATAAAGAATTTTCATTTTAACATCAAACGTTGAAGGGCTTTTGCTGGGGGCATTCTTCTAATTGCCTCGGAAAAATCAAAGGGTTATAACCTTTAAATATACTTCAATTAATTATTTCTCAAAGGCTAGAACCACCTATACAAAATCACGGTTCGTTTTAATCCAAAAAATATGAATGCTTTTATCGCGTCGATGAAAAAGTTCATCTTTTTTTCTCTCGTGTGCAATTTTCCCAATAAGACTTTATCCAAATTCTATATGCGAAGAGGCATTCAATTTGCTGCATTGAAAGGATTTTGTAATTAATTTAGATTGCTTTTAAACTTTCCGCTCGAAATGAATGAAATGAACGTTAGCTTTTGTGCGTTAATTTTTTAAATACCCAGTCGGGATTAATTAATTGAATCGTTATGCCAACTAAATCAGTTTTCCGTTTTCTAAAGTAAATTATCTATAGATTTTGTGAATGCGGATCGATGGAAATTTGTGCTAGGTTCGAATCGATTGCGTAATTAGGAGGTGACATTTCCATTCATAATCGAGCTTTATTAAATAGTGAGGTTTGAAATGTGGTTACAATAGTCGGGTGATTTAATAATACGCTTGTGGTTACAACGCTCTTCCCTAATTATCATTTCGTCAATACATATTATTTACAGTTTAAACATTTAGTTAATTTCATTGCGGTTGACATATATTTCTTATTTGATCATCAATTTTGTTCTAAAACATTTATTTAATATTTTCAATTTTGCTTCTTACATTGAAACAAATACGTAGTTATTCTTAGAAATGCGACGGATAAATATTGTTCTTATATAATGGATGATCCCCCATTGTCATTCATTGTCGACATGATTGCGTAATAAGCGGTGCTGATTAGAGTTGTATGGAACCTTTTGCGTTGCGAATTATGCGTTATCGAGAGTGCTAAATCACAACAATAAACTCTTTGTAGTCACCCTATTATGGAATAATATATATAATCGTTTTTGGCTGCGAACAACTCGCAAATTTCGCATTTATAACCGGAGGTTAACTGATCACGATTGTAATATTGAATATAAATATATTTTTTGACAAATCTATTCATTTATCATAATAATTATACTTAATATAAATAAAAGATATTATAATCCTTATTATTAATTATTTTGACGTTATAGTTGACATTATATCTATAACCATGCGTGATTGATGTGGTTCAATGCTTGATGGATTAGGAATTTGATATCGAAGGAGAATTTTCGAAATGAATTCAGAACAGGTTTAGAGATAAATGTTGCGAAACATAAGAGCGAAATCGTGATCTGGAGTAAACGCTTGATAGAAATGCCATAATGCCCGTTATATGGAAATTTATGATAAGGCACGACTCGGGCCTTCATCAGTATTCAAGTAGACTTTCCGCGACATTAAAATTAGTTTGACAAGTTTTCAGAATCGAAAGAAATGTAATATGATCCGAGGAAATTGCAATTTCCATTTAAATTGTGGCAGCGCAATTAGGGCATAGTTAGTCACGGACAGGAATCCAATTCCAGCAGAAGTAAGCTCCGGCAATTGGAGAACAACATTGATTTGCTCTCCAGCAGTGCTAGTGATTTGCTGCTGTTCCTTAATGAATGTCACCGATAATCCGCTTTGGTGGATGGAATGAATGCATTACTTGTTTGCTTGTTTCAGATACCAAAATGGCATTCGCAGGGTTAAAGAAGCAGATCAACAAATGCAACCAGGTGGGTATCGTCGCATACGCGACGGTGAAAGGTTGCGTGGGCGTACGTTAATAAGGGTTCGCAGAGTACGTAGTTCCTGCGTGGGTTGATTGATTCCGCGAACGTTTAATGATCCCTTATGAATGAGACCCACGCAAGCAACATGAAGCCCTTTCGAAAATTTATTATAGCACCATTAACGTCTATTTTATTACTGTCAACAGTACATGACGGAGAAGATGGGAGGAGCAGAAGGGACAAAGTTGGACCTTGATTTTATGGAAATGGAGAGGGTATTATGTCCACGCACTCGTTCGCTGATGAGCTTATGTAAAAACGTTTTTAGAAAACCGATGTCACCTATGAATTGGTCGAGGAATTGCAAATGAAAACCAAGGAATACTTGCAGCCAAATCCAACTGCTAGAGCCAAGATGGCTGCCGTCAAAGGCATTAGCAAGTTGAGCGGCCAAGCCAAATCTAACACTTATCCTCAACCGGAAGGTGTTCTTGGTGACTGCATGCTCCACTACGGCCGTAAGTTGGGAGATGACAGTATGTTCGGGCAGGCCATGGTCGAAATGGGCGAATCCTTGAAGCAAATGGCAGATGTGAAATACTCACTTGATGACAATATCAAGCAAAACTTTTTGGAGCCCTTGCATCACCTACAAACTAAAGATATAAAAGAGGTCATGGTAAGCTATCAGTACCTTCAGCAATCGACATCTATCTAATCATTACGTTTGGCCCGCAGCATCATCGGAAAAAATTACAGGGAAGACGACTCGATTTCGATTGCAAACGCAGGAGGCAGGCCAAAGGTCAGTTTGATTTTTTCCAATCAATATTAACATCATATATATGACACTGCAAAATAAACCAACTCTGAATTTAAATTCTAGATGCAAAACGTAAATATTTTTCGGCTAACTATACAAAACACATCTATATATAAATACTCTCTATATATATATACAAAAATACATGAGCCAATATAATTTTTGCTAAAAAAAATTATTGGAATAAGTATATTTTTTTAATTTATACAGCATGTTCTTTCTGTTTTACTGTCGAAATAATTATTGTTATTTTTATGTTCTTCTCTTCTTCTTCTATTATTTTTCTTCTTTCTTTTTTTGAATGTTCTCTGCATGATTAGTTAAGGGTCCTCTGAGCCCTTATTCAAGTCCTGTTAAGACTCAGGGCCGAAGTACTGGTATGTTCCACACCAAAAACTATACATAAATAAGTTTTTATACGTATATGTAATAGAGTAGATCGAGTATTCCCTGATTTTTGTTGTGTCAACGGTTTTCCAAACTTTGTGAACTGCCGCTAATGGAAATCCCACGTGAATTGAACTTTGTTGAAGCTGCCGCAGGTAATGGAGATCCCCGGGATTTTGCGATCCCATCGAGGCTTTCAAACTCCCACTATAATAAAGACAAACAACGCTGTTATAACATTTACTCTATTCGAATCTAGCTCGCAGCAATTCGAGATTAACAGATTTACTTCTTTTCCAAATGTAATTTCGGGCAGCTATTGATTGCGACTCATTATTGTTTAATGAATTTAGCCTGCCTTTGGCAAGCACTTTACTCATCATTTCCTATTTTGTTTTACTACATATATTTAGATACAGTAAACTTCATTTGATTAACAACTTATCTTCAGTTTTAACACGTAGACTATTAACAATAACTAATTCAATTTGTAATAGCAATATGTTTATACATTTTTAAACAATTAATTGAGAATTTCATGAATTTAAATTATATTAGAACAATATAAATTATATGAACGTTTCAATTTGAATTTATATAGGCAACTGAAATGACTCCAATTTTAAAATTGTTTGAAAATGTCTTTCTACTAACTGTATATTAACATTACTTTAAATTTACTTATAACAAGGACATATGCAAGAAATTTATGATAAATAGAAAACTTTCACAATGATACATTTATATTATGAAGTAAAACTAAACAGTTTGATTAAGCATACTATTCTAAATCAAGTATTTCAGTTATGTAACTGTAGAGTGGAAATAATTGCACCAGGATAGGATGTAATCTGCCATGTAATTGGTGGAAATGCGTTTGGATAAATGAAGTTGATCGGAAATCATCTTGCGGATGCGGATGGGTCGTGACCGCAAAATCAATTTGGAAAACCTGCACAAATTGATGAGATTCTGGTTTCGGTGTGGAATCAGGGAATACTCAGTTATTGAATAATCGCTTCTTTTCTTGGGTCCACGTATTCTAACTGTTATTTGTAGACCGATTCGTAAGCTTGACGAATTAGACGTTTTGTACAAAATTTTTCGTTTGTTTTTTTGTTTCACGTTTGATTTATTCTTAGTTCAAATTATGTTTTCAGTAGTGTTTATTTATTATTTTTTTGTTGCGTTTCGTTGTTCCTGCATGTGGCCTGTTACTCGACATCACAGGTTCACATATTACAGATGATGAGATTAAGATGGCCGAGGATAAATTTGCTGAATCCCTGCATCTTGCCCAAATGGGAATGTTTAACTTGCTGGAGAATGATGTGAGTATTTGCGGTGATGGAGGATAGGTCATTTTGTGACACCTAGGTATCGCGTGTTTTAGGTGGAGCAAATCTCTCAGTTAGCCACATTCGCGGAGGGCATGTACGAATATCATAGCCAGTGCGCTGAAGTATTAAAAACATTAACCGAGACATTGCTGGAAAAGTAAATGGAATATTTGATCTAAGTTCGATTATATCATTCGTTCGTTGTTTGCTTTATGTTTTCAGGAAAGACGAGGCGGCCAATCGTCCCAAGATCGAGTTTGTACCGAAATCACTTGCGGATCTTAATATAGAGGCGGTGTCGGATATGAATGGTACATTTAATTCCATAATTCCAACAGCCCCACCTCCCGCATACACGCCTCACAACTTCCCTCCTCCCGCATATAGCGTAAACAACAAACCTCCGATTACCAACAAACCTCAAACCATGCCCAGACCCGATCCATTTGACCCCTGGAATTGTACAGGTATTTTATTATTTTTTTATTTTATTATTTAAATTTAGTATCTAATCCTCTAATTTGTTTTTAACTCACGGCGTACAGCTAAAGATAAGTTATAAGCTGGTCTAACATAGTTACTATATTATTTTGTATATCGTTCATCTAATATGTTTTTATTTTAATTTGATTTCGTTTCATAGTTTTTCTCTTTATCTTTATATCACTTGCTCTCTTACTGCATCAACCCTTTCACCCTGTCGCATAATACAAAATGAAACAACCTCTTCTTACCTGTCGTATACACTCTTCCAAACTTTGTTCATGACAATGGGCACGATTTACTTGAACTTGCATGTCTCTCTACTTAAGCCTAAGGCATCTATCTTTCTGATGTAGTTACCGAGCTGTATGTGTGCGTGCGTGGATCTGTGAGTGTCTGAAGCGTGTTTTATTGGCAAAGCTCCAAAACTAATTTTGGTTCATGCAAAACAAAAAAAAATAGAAGGAAAAATAGAGAAAACATGGAGGCTCGAGTGATCAGTGTTCTATGTGTTTGATTAGAATTGTGTTTGAGTAGTGCGTAAAGATGTCCTTTTGTGCTCGACTGAGGACTACTTTGAAATGCTTGAGTTGTTGTTCTGAAAATGATGTGTTGCTAGGCTCGTCACAACTGTCTTCACCACAACACAAGCCTCATCAGTTAGAGTTGCTACCTGGACAGCATTCTGCTAATGGTAACTCAATGTTTCTTGCATATATTTTTTTTTCTACTATTATATGTGTACCAAAGACCGAAAAAAAAAGTTAATGCATTTATGTGTGCTTTACTTGTATGTGTCTCTTGTGCCTTCGCATTTTCGTTCTTCCTTGGTTTTATCATGTTTTATTATTATTTCTTTCACTTCATTTCGGATGACATCATCCGGCGTTCTTTTATTTTATATTTATAATGACAATCCTTTAAACGTCCTGCGTACGTGCGGCGGTTCAAGTTTCCCGAGAAAGGCGCCCATTATATTTATATTAAAATGAAAATATTTACGTAAAACCGACCTACGCTTATGGCTATATTTGTAGTCCTGTTCGTTTTTAAATGAGAAAACTGGACTAACCGTGGTAATGAAGTCTGCCTCTGGGACAGCGAGAACGTGCCATATGCATCTTCGTTTTTTTTTTGCACGTGCTTTCTGCAAATATTTACCAGTTTAAACGATTACAGGAAACATAATATAAATATGGTTTCTTTTTCACCGTTACATACTTCCTACTGAATTTACTGAAATCTAAAACATTCTCATTTTTTTTTCAAGAAATTGTTAATAGAAACGACTATGGAACGAAAGCTTGTGCCTACTAATATATTTCACGTATTTTTCAAATAACCAATAATTTCTACACTTGATGAATACTTTGCAAACTTACACATATAAGCCTAGTTTACGTAAAAGGAAATCAATTAAAAAAATGTAGAAAATAACTTTCAGGTGAAGTTAAAAATTTGCTAAATTCATTGGGAAGTTTTTTTCTTAATATTTATTTGGTTTGAATATTATTTTTGATTAGGCCTATTCTGGAATAGTTGTCGGAATGTTGTGTCGTTAACTATCGGTAATTTGAATTAAAAACGCAGTCAACTAAATTCAAGAGAAACGACATTTCGACAATTGTAGAATAGGTAGTTAAGATTTATTGGAATGGTTGTGATTTTGTTATGATGTGATTTTAGCATCTCCGTTGCCGTCCCCGATGAAATCTCCGGCCAAAACTCCGATGGCCAAGGCTCCATGCTGCACAGCTTTGTACGAATTTGAGCCAGAAAATCCAGGCGAGTTGGGATTCAAGGTAAGCAGCGAAATCGAATGAAAAAGAAAAAGAAAGTACGGGATCTGATAAAAAAATATTTTCTCCAGGAAAATGAAGTGATTACTTTGATAAATAAGATCGACGAGAATTGGTTCGAGGGCAGCCTGAACGGCCGCACCGGATACTTTCCAGTGTCCTACGTGAGGGTCGATGTGCCCTTACCATGAATGACCGGCTAGAGTGGACGTAAAGCAACATGCAAACAAATATTCAATTAATTTATTTTTTAGTCATCAAAACAAAACAAAAATATCCGCACCCTCCAGCAATTTGCTTGTCTGAATGATTTAATTTTTTGACTCTACAAAAAAAGTAACCTAATAATTTAGAGAGTTAAAAAGAAAAACGAATTTCCGTGCTGTATTCCAATAATTAACTAAAAGGATAAAAAAAACATGTGATGCAATTTTTTTTAGCGAGGTTTATTTTTTTGATTGGTTCGTTTAAGGAGTAATACGTACAATTAAGTTTTAATTTGTATATATGAACAAAACAAATGAAAAGTAACAAAAACAGAAAATTTATGATGAGTAACTTTCCGCTAGTTTTAAGTTGTCTATTCTTTTTCGCTGAGCATTTGAATATGCGTTTTTTCTTTTGTTATTCTTCGAGGGGCGATTTCTCTTCGCTACAAAGAACGAATTAATCTTTATTTAAGTCTTCAAATTTCCAAGAAGACCGTTTCCCGCGCTCATCCTAACTCCACTCTTGCACGTGGGATCGCGTGGCACGGCTTCGACGTAATTTGGCTTCCACATTTTTTTTTTCAATATTGACGATTATGTAAGAAATGAAAACATTAATATTCTACATATAAAAAATATATAAAAATCTATTTTAAGAAAACTGCATGACGAACAAGATATATATATATATACATTATATAATACATATAAATACCATATATTTATACGTGTATACATATATGTAGGACACAAATTAGGGATTATGTATATATGTACATGTATAGGTATATTCAAATATTATTATATTGACTCTATGAATGTTAAAGTAATTTAAGGTTTACGTTGTTGTTTTTCGGTGTAATTGAAGCGATTTGCTGGAACTGAGAAATTTCGGCTTTTCATAATTTTCGGATCGAATGGGAAACGTCGGCAATAAACTTTTGCGAAACAGTACAATTTTCGTGGACGGATGCGGATCACCTTTAAGATCTGCCATCCATCAAGTTCATATTTACATACATATAGTTTATAAGCGAGTTGGAGAACATCCGATGAAGTGGGTAGAAAGAGGAAAGAAGCTCAGAAAGAAAGAAAATGATAAAATGAACGCCGCAATTTCAGCAGTGATGCAAATGATTAACGTTGTAATTTTTAACCTTTAGAATTGCTATAGATGTATCCTAATATCCTCATATTCAATGTGAATAACTTTGCCAGATCAATATTCGCGCGCGGCTAAGGCCCTAAGACTTCTCCGCAGAAGATCCGAACAAAAAAATATAATAAACGTGAGAGCCTCACTCCCTGCATCTACTTGAATCCTGGACAGGTTGTATTCCGTGCCACCCCTTCAGTCGAGACAGGAGCGTCGCCCCGCCGCGCCTCTATCAAAGTACTTAAATATCTGGTTCATGACAATACATTAGATATAAAGTTATATAAGAAATTATATATATTATATATGAAGAAGGAGACGAATGAAAAATTAATGGAAAAAAAATAAGGCTATTGTTATGTAAGTCGTTAAAAAATCTGTTTAAAAAAAAATATTTAAAGAAAAAAATATATAATAACGATAAATATGAAAAAAAATTGTAATGAGAGGAAAAAACACACGTCGTTCTATTGTATAACTCTTTTCGCTGTCACATATTATATAACCCGGAACGGGGCAAAAAAATATATTGAATAATAATACTTATATAAATATATATGATATGATCTCTTATTGATTAAGGCAAATTACTAATATATTATAAAACCAAACAAAAAAATATATATATATGGAATACAATATGATGTAATATGTTTTGTGTGGGTGTTAATGTTCCAACAAATAAGTAATTTAAAAGCTAAAGTGAAAAAGAATATATAATATATATGGATGTATGTAATCAAGTAAAAAGAGAGTACCATCAAAATCGAGTTGTTTTTTGTTTCGTTTCTTTATTATTACTATTTTTTTTGTTGTTATTTGTTAAGCAATACTCTTCCTGGTTATTTTGGAAAGCGAAGCGAACTGATGGATGTTTATTATTAATATTTTGTTTTAATCAATATTATTATTATTTATAAATATCAATTTGAGGCGAACAAGCATACTAAAGATCGAATTACCTAACTACCAAACACTTTAAATTAATGGTAATAAAATAATGCAAAGACTAAATGCAAGTACTAAATTTTTGTCAGCACGATAATTAAAAAAAAAAAAGTTTAATAAAGGAAATTGGTAAATTATATCGGAGGAAAGTCAACAGGAAAATAAAATTTGTTATATAAATGTTTGTGTGTCTATATACAGATATATTTATATGTGTGTATACATACAACGTATATATATGTAAAGAAACCGTTGAAATATTATTACTAAAGTAGTCAATTGCCATAATGATATAATATATATTTTTTATTTTCATTTCGAGAGTGTAGCATGTTACCAAATAATGAACTTGTTAATTATACATGTATACAATTTAAATGTTACCGTATTTGTGCATTAATAAAAAAATTGTCGCTAGAATGTATTCTTTTAATCGATATTGAATAAAACTCTTCGAAAGGAACACCAATACATTTATTTCTTACCTTCTCACGAATTGTGAGTACCTTTCCGTTTTTGCAGCAATAGGACCAAATGGAAGGATGCAATAGCAGAGTTAAGGATAACAGCAAATACACAAAGAATAGTGGAATTTTAGCGAATTGAAATAATTTTAAAAAATGGTAAAATTTATTAACTTAATAATTTATCATATAAATAAATTGTAAATAAAATTTAAAAAATATTTTATAATTTAATATAGATTATGTAAATGTTAAATATATAATATATAATAAACATGTGGTTTTTGGACTTAATTATTTATTGGATTTTGTATTTTTTTAAATTTAATTTAATATTTTAATAATCCTTCCAATTCTTTTGGGAAATCTGAATATATGAAATATAAAATATCAAAAAAGATATAATATTAGAAATAAATCTTCTCTTCCTTCTATGGTTTGATATGATGTAGGTTTGGTTACCTATACTTTAATAAGATTTAGTATGGCAAAATTATTTTCTGTAGCTACTAATGATTCAAATCAGAAGGAAGTACTGTAATCATTGTGGACCATAGTACAGGTTTTTGATAGCTTCTTTATTAATTTAGTGTGCCTGATTGTAATATTTTATTAATTCTTCGACTTTATTGGGAAATATTTATATGTAATAGGGTATAAACAAAAATATGATATAACTCCAGTTATTACAAAATTGCATAATTATATGATATTCAATAAAAATGATAAAAGAAAATAATTAAAGTTTAGGCAACTTAATATACTTTTTTTTTAAATTAAGAAGATTTGTTTTAATTTGTCTAATTGTACTATATTATTAATCCTTCTAAATATATTATATGGTTTAAACAAAACTATGATGTCTTCTTCTTTTTCTTGTTCTTCTTATTCTGAAAATAATGATTGAAGAAAGGTATAATTACATAACATTTCTTCTTTTTTATATAAAACGACGCTACCACCGGCTGCGACGTGCGCTACATTTGCATAATTATGTAAAATTTCATAAAAATAATAAATGAAAATATTTGAAGTGTAGACAACTCAATATACTTTTTTAAAATATAGATTTTCTATTTATTTTTGATTGTTATATAAATAGTTAAGCCATATTTGATTATAGCTTATTATATTTAATTATTTTTTAATACATTTTTTACTACAAAGGGAAAAATATTTTACCGCGCAAAAATAAATATTTGCCAATGGGGTAAGAACTTTTAATATTGGGGATTTTTCATAGTTTTTTGTAAGTTATGATCATATTTGAACGGAATTTATGGAATATGTGCGCAGCGCATCTACTACAAAGTAATATGCAATCATAAGAGCAGAGATCAGCTGAGTGGTACCACATGCAGCAGTTTGAAATTTCTGATTATTTGAACTGTGCTTCAATTGTTTCCACTATGTTTACGAATTGCAGTAAACTTCTTTCGCGGTTGTTGCAACCGCGACTCCGAGTGTTGAAATTTGCAACAATGTCTGAGGACTTTTATTATTCAACTTGTCCTCCCTGTGATGAGGATGTAGCATCCAATCAATCTTTTTCTGATACTATATGTGGTCAGGCTACAGGTAGGATCATTTTTCTAAAATTTGGATTAAGTTCATCAAGTAAACAAATAGTAATGTGTTTTCTTAAACTCCAGGATAGGTTACTGTACATAAACAAACTTGTTGTCTAATGCAATATAATGTTATATTTAATTATTTGTAGCACAAGTTAAAAGTGGAGTAGCTGTTATTAGGCTGTCAGGTGAATATGCAAAAATTGCATTGCTCCGTATGATAAAACCTCAAGTACTGCCAAAACCACGTTTAGCCACTTACTCGAAGATCTACAATCCATTCACTGGTGAACAAATTGATAGTGGACTCGTATTATATTTTCCTAAACCTAATAGTTTCACTGGTGAAGACACTGTTGAGCTGCAAACTCATGGAAGTACAGCAGTAACCAGATGTATACTCGACAGTCTTATTAGAATGGAACATATACGATTAGCAGAACCTGGAGAGTTTACTAAAAGAGCATTTTACAATGGGAAAATGAACTTGACCCAAGTTGAAGGATTAGCAGATTTATTAGATGCAGAAACTGAGTCACAAAGAAAGATCGTATGTGCAAAATATATGTTTTGTAAATTTAATTAACATGATGTTTTTTTCTTGTTATCAGGCAGTGCACCAAATCAACGGAGGTGCATCAGATATGATTGATGACTGGGAGAACAGGATTATAACTCTGCAAGTTGATTTGATGGCTGATACTGATTTCGGGGATACTGATGAAATAAGTTTTGATATCGATTTATTTTTCACCAAATTATTTGGTGTTCTAAACGAGATTAAACATGAGTTAGAAAAATTAGAATTGGCGACTAATATAAAAGACGGTATTAAAGTTTTGATATATGGAGCTCCAAATGTTGGTAAAACCAGCGTTTTTAACTTGATATGTGAGGCGATTGACGAATTAATGTTTGAACATTTCTATCAACGATTGTTTATTTTTAGCCGATTCCGATTCTATTGTGACGAATGTTCCCGGGACTACTAGGGACATGGTGGAAAGCGTAACCTACGTGGCTGGTTATAAAGTATGCAATTAATAATATTTTCAAATTAGAACTTGATGATGATCCATTAAATTTTAGATTCGATTTGTGGACTCTGCAGGTATACGGACGCAAACTCACGATTTGGTAGAGGGTAAAGGTATTTTTAAAGCAGTACAAGCCCTCGAAAATGATACAAGTAAAATCCACGTGTTAGTA
Source organism: Nicrophorus investigator (assembly GCA_963457615.1). NCBI lineage: Eukaryota > Metazoa > Arthropoda > Insecta > Coleoptera > Silphidae > Nicrophorus > Nicrophorus investigator. The sequence continues at coordinate 8,737,679 of OY735146.1, forward strand.
ATGTCGTGCAGTGACTTTATGAAATATGCACAAGCTAACCCTGGAATTCGCGTCACCGTAATAATTTATCTAAAGTATTATATGAACATTATGGGTTTGACTCATTTACACAACGATACAACGAAACTTAAAGATTTTTTTAAATCACCCACTATTGTTGTAATGAATAAGTTTGACTTGGTAGAAGATAATAAAGATAGCTTTGATCTGAAAGAACCGTTGGTTGTTCCATTCTCCTGTAAGAGCAATTATGGTTTTAACAAATTTTATGGCTGTTTGATGAACGCTTTATACACTAAGTAAGTACAAGATTATCAATTTTGTAACCGAATTAATTGCTTATTTTTTTGTTCAGATTCGAACCGGACGAAGGCATCGTCTGCTTTAGTACTATGCGCCACAAAGAATATTTAACAAAATGCGTTACGGAAATGGAATCTATTGATAAGAATTCCTTTGATTCTGCAATCGCCGTGACTGCTTTGGATCGAGTCATTAAACACCTAGAACTTTTATCCGGTAAAACGGCTAGAGAAAAACACCTGGATCGCATCTTCGATCGATTTTGTGTTGGAAAGTAATCAAATCCGATTACTTTTTTTTTAAATTCTGTTTAATCTGTTTCGAGCAATTTATTTTAAAAGCATTCAATGCGCAAGTGAGAAAGAGACTGACTTTTTAAATGGAGCGATTTTTTTGCTCATTTACAGTTATATAACTTATGTCTATGTATTTGTATGTATTTATGTATATTAATAATATTGTAAATCGAACAATTTCCTTCGTGTTAATTTATCGTTGCGCATTACAATTATTTCTTTACGATCATTATAACTTTTAATCTGTGAAGGTTTGGCCGGAGGAATGCTTCACATTGTAATATGTTGATGAAAGAGACCGTAACAATAACAATATTCGAACAAACCATTTTCTGTTGAGTTTGATATGACAAACCAATTTTGCCATAACATATACACACAGATGCCTGTCAAATCCATGTTTTGATATTGTTTTAGGCAATAGTAATCCTTATACACATTCACAAAAGGTCTGTCATTATGTCAGATGGATATCAGGCGAAAGCGCGGAGTCATCCCATCCTACGTTTGAAAAGAATACACGCGGCTGACAGAAGAATGAATGCGTTTGCATGCATTCAGGTATATCTATATACATGCATATATGTACAGTTTTCTAAGTGTGTATAAGGTTTCTTAGAGCTGGATATAATATAGTTCCGATGCCGACAAAGCGCTCCAAATTTCTGCTACTTAATGTTGATTTAAAAGAGCACTCACTTTTAACGATACCATCGCGATCAACTAAATATTAAGGTATCAATGCCAAACAAAGCACCATTTTTCCTTTTGTCTTCATTCCCGAGACAACTCCCATTGTATTATACCCGAGATCTTTGCATTCACATGTAATTCCTCTCAATTAATATTGAAACGCCATTCAACGCTCTTCGCCACGATCAGTCCTTTTACTAATTACTTGCACTGCCGACAAATAATACATCTTTTTTTAACATTTACGAATATTACTACATATTCTACAGATGCTTTTTGAACACAGCTTAATTGCAGATTTTAAAAAGTACAGTATTATAGTCAAAGAAATTAATATTTTTTTTTTTGATTTATATCATTATTCTTAATTATCTGCATGTTTTATATGCGAATTTCGCATCAACATTGTATTAAAAATTTCTTTACTGTTATTAAAAGATATTAAAAGCCAAAGACATAATTTTAAGGAAATTATATATTTATTTAAAATAATTGAATATATATGAAGATTTATATTATGGTAAAATATTTTTGTTTTGTTTATAGTTATTTGGTGAATAAACAGGTAGCAAAAAGTAACTAGTGTTTATTTCTTCGTTTCAAGGCGAAAACAATGGTGTTCCCAGTGGGTGTAACTATTTTAAAATCAATATTTATCCATTGCGAGCGAACGTATATGGCTGAACCACGTGCACGGAGTGTATTACAATGTGAAGTATTATATGAAACAGCTAATGGCTCGGATGGACGATTCATCTCGAGACGAGTGTTTGCTGTAAGGGAACCCAGGAAGGACCGAGTCAGAAGATCGTAGTCCGAAGAAGAAGGTGCAAGACCAATATTTACAAAATGCCGGCTGCCTGTTTTCCACACACCTTCATGTTTTATGTATCTCATATGTAAATACTCTCCGGCCACCCTTCAACCAACCAAACCACACATCCTCCGTTGTCCCTCTTTTCTACTTCTGCCTCTTTGTTTTACAATTTTTGTTCCGCTCCTGCCACCAACCCCAACTCCCTTGTACACCTCTTTGTTACCCATCACAATTCATTCCGACAGTTATGCCAAGCCAAAACGTGGCCGGAATATGTTATATTCCATCAAACGAACATTTAATTTCGCAAAACAGTTTCATTATTGGCAATTATAAAATAACTTATAAAAAGAACATATCAGGATATCAGCAAATATGATTATTTCAAATAATTTTCTTTGTCTCAATCAAAAAGCGGCCAAGCAGCAGATGTTGCTAAATTTAAATTGTTTACTATTACTATTTTTCTTCTTTTGTGTTGTTTCCAATTGGGTGGATACGTTTATTTGAATTGTGGTTCCTTTCTGGTCAGGTGCGGATGCCAATTTTCGTGGTTCTTTTTCCCACGTCGCCGGTGTTATCTTAAGTAATATCTGTGTATTTCTGGGTGGAATGCTGTGAAAGGGAATTGTTGTTGGGTGTTGTTGTTTGTTGTCTGAAGTGTCGATGGGGTTTTTGTACACCTCGGGTGGTTGAGCAAACATTAGGTAAAAGTAAACTATAACTAACCGGATGGATGGCCGGGCGACGGATAATGCAATCCGACACTCGAACCTATCGCCGCAGACAATCTGAGCCCAAAGGGTTTGTTTGTTGAATAACCAATCCATCGGTTTTCGAACCGCACCAAAATGATTATTCAAAATATGTTTACGTACATACTGATATCGTAAAAATCGTCGAAACCAACCATTGTCTGCTGGATTGGTAACTTAATATTATTTCTACTTGTATGCAATCATTTCCATCAACCAGAATCAACACGAATCCACTGTTTGCTTACGAACACCACTTTACGTCATTTCTGTTTTGCCCCTTTTCTAAGTCCCTTTCCCAGCATTTCAGTTTTACCTCCGACAATTTTCAGCAAATCAAAATTCACTTTCTTACATTCTCTTTAAATAAATCAATATACTTCAAATCTCACTCCATTACGTAACATTATCCTATTTTTAGGAAAAATATTCAAATTATTTCATATTTATTATTAATCTATTGAGTATATAATAAATTTTATCTTAACTTTTTGCTTTACCTCACAAAAACGAATTATAAATTTGATTAAATAACATTGTTAGTATTTTTTAAAATTAGTTTCAAATACTATTCATTATGTTATAAGTGATTTTACCTATCGTTATTTTAAATAAATAATAGCAATATTTACAGTTCAATTTAAAAAGTTGCAGTTGTATAATGGAACCATTTAGTAAATAACACGAAAGTTTTGTGCTCAAATTTGAAACGATAATATTCACGTATGTATATTTAAAACGGGGCGTTATGTAATTGCACTTCGCCGTCGGCACTAGGAAGACGCGGTTCCATCCTTTAGAAACGTTGTTTTTCGTCCTTTCTTATGGTTTTGTTTGATCATCCTGATCTTCATAACTCCTTTCCACCCCTCTATATTTCCCACCACCATCGTTATTATTATTATTATCACCACTGTGTCTATTTTCTTTCGTTTTCCACTACTCGTCTGATTGGGTGAACGCGCTCGGAAAATATACATATTTTCCGCGTTGTGTGCAGAATTTTTCAAAAGCCGCCCGCAGCCTTTCCCTCTTATTTTCACGTCGTAAAGGAATAAGAAAAAAAAGGACGAGTATATATATGTGAAATACAGGCGGCGGGAGAAAAAGAAACGCAGGAATATTTACACGAACGCCGCAGGATAACTTCGGCAGCCGTTCCTTTGCATTTTTCCAGGGCCGCGACGAGAAGGATTTCCCGGACGCCAAAGGTCCTGCGGCGACGCCCGGCGCCCTCGTCCAACCCTGGCGCGCGAAAATCGTTCGGGGAGTCGGCTATTTATGTAAAAGCGTGGAAATGGAATTGTGTTTTTCGGTATTTGCATTTTCTTTCCCCGCCGGCATTTGTATTCCCAGATAAAACAAGAAGAGGTGTGCGGTATGTACGTGCGGACTGCTTGGGGGAATTTTCACGATACTAAATGAAACATCCCGAATTATAACGAAATTGTACCATTTTTTGCAGGGGAAAGAGAGGAAGAAGGTATATTTAACGGCAGATACGAAATGTATGGAAAATTATGTGCCGATTATTTTTTGCTCATCTTGCTGGAGTTTTGTGGATGGAAACGCTCGCATCCATATTTTCATATTCATGTCACTCTTGTATCCAGCTGAATTCAGACGTGTGTTCGGAATTTTTACGTCCGCGAAAATAAGATCAAAAACAATTTCCATTACGCGAAACAGAATATCGCCGCCTCCTTGTCATTTCCTGTGCTTCTGACATTATTATTTACACAAAATAACTCAAATTAAATATTTCTCAATATTCTTTACATAAACAAAAAATTTACTTTCTTTTTCTTTATTATTTTCATCACACTAAAAATTTAAAAAAACAATATTTATAACATTTTTTAACATTCATAATATTCAAAACAATTCTTAAAATCATTTAGAAGTATTTATAATTTGAATATTTTATGTTATATTTTCATATATATAAAATATTTTAGCTATGAATCAATAGAATTTTCTTTATAAATTTATCTACTTACATTTTGTGCAATAAAAATTATAAATTGAAAAAATTACGTAAAAATAAAAAAAAAATACATAAAAAGAAATTAATCTTGAAAACTAGGATTTATGTAATACAAAATTGAAAACAATAATTTTTACTTGAAATAGATACAAATTCGTAAAAATCTAAAAATAAATTGCTTAAAAAATAAATAAAGAAATTAATCATGAAAAGTATTGTTTATTTATTACATTATGAGTAATTATGTAATAAAAAATTGTGAAAATAATTAATAATTGTTATAATGTCATATAAAATAAATAAGCAAGAAATGACTTATGAATAGAGTATTTGTCGTATATTAAATTAGAAGAGTGGAAAATTTATTTTTAGCATCTTTAGCTTTGCGTATGGTAATTAGTTATATTTATCATCTACAGAATTTACCATAAGCAAATAGAGACCGAACCGGAGTGTTGTGTTATGATTATATTGCGGTTTATTTAAATTTTGTAAAGTGGGGATTGTTATAAATTCGTTTAAAAATATTTTGTATAGAATAGTTTTGAAGTTTAAATGAGATTAAGCATTTGTTTGTTGCGTAACCCTAAGAGTGGACCGCGTTAGCGTGAAGTGTGAAAGTTAAATGAGTTACAAATCGTGATCGTAATAATACGACTGTTGGGGTGCAGCAGCTAAGGGTGAGTACAATGTGTATTTATTATTATTGTTTAGTATTTTTTTTAGTAGAGCGAAGTAATAAAAAAAAGTATATGAACTGTAAGAGTGGGACGGCTTTGTGAGAAGGTGTTGATAAGTCCAAAGCTGTTGGGTCGGAAGGAAACCTCTTCCTCACCTCCCCTCTCTCTCGCTCGCACCCATGGAAATCCGCATATTCACACCTATTACCATATTCTCTTTTATCCGGGGGTCTCTCCCACAATGGGCATAAATGGTGAGGCGGAGTGTAAGTAAGACACCGCGGGGGGAGAACCAGTGGCCCAGAGGGGGGGCTTCAGGCATTCAATGTTATCCACGGTATTTAGGATTGCAATTATTTAGTCATTTACACACAGTCCAATAAATACTATTACAATTGTTGGAGCTATAGAAACGCACCCGACCAAATAAAAATCACATTAACCGAATAATAATAGTAGCAACACACTCTGAAGCATCTGAATTACCTCCGCTTCGTGGGGGCAACAGAAACACCAACAGAAACAGCAAATATATAAATAAAAATGAAAAGAATAAATGTGTCGGCAGAAAGAAATAATGAGTAAGTAATGAGCGCGTTCCGGGATTCGCCGCTATCCAGATGTGTATTTTCAAACATCTCGAGGATCACCATGGGGCCTTATTAAAGACACACCACAGAGCAACTGCTCTCAAGAACGCTTCGCTCGCTCCTTCAGCGGTTACACGTCACCTAACAAGTTCACACCAATCTGAACACACGAAAAACATGACACACAAAAGATTCGCAAACGCAAACAGATTATTGCACAACACAACATACCTGTTCTTCTCATACCACCTTAGAAAATTGATGATTATTACAGCTGAATGATAAATATAAGAATAATATAAAATTTCTTATTTATTCTGGATTCTAATGATTATTACAATAGATGCATTACAGAATGATATTTGTAAGAAATATTTAATTAATTAATTTAATTATTTGAACTTTTGAAAAATTAAATTAATAAAACCTAAAAAATAGACCTTATATATTATGAAATGACAAATATAACAAGTTCAGAAAAATTTGACAGGTAAAGATTTCTCAAACGCAGTTTGTTTCATAACACAACATGCTTACAGAATGACAAATTTAAGAATAATTTGCAAAACGTGCATTACAGAATTATATTTGTAACAATTATTTAATAATTAAATTTTTTTGAACTTTTGATAAACAAAATATTTATCCAAATCTATAGCAAAAAATATAATTAAAAAATGATTCAAAATTTAAATAAATACAATTTTTTTGAAATCTACTAAAACTGCTGATTAATAAAATTTTGTAACGTAAGATATACCTAAATAATAGATACGTTTATATAACGTGAAAGTGCTGATTTATAGAATTGTAAATCAATGAAATAGAAACTTAATTACATAACCATTTCAGGCATTTCATTTAAATTGTAGGTAACATCTATAAAATATGTAATTGAAGCCAGTTTGTAATATAAGAAATTGAAAAAAAAAACTATTTATTTACTTTTAAATTAAAATTTAACAATTTTAACCAAGCAGTTTTATAATAATTCATAAGATTTTATTTACAATATTTCAATTCTTTTAAAAATTATTTTACAAATTACTATATTGTGTTTTATTACAATTATTGTATAGTTTTAAGGGTTTGCGTAATGTGGGTAACAATATTGTTATTTTTTGTAAGATTCATTTGATGCATTTTTAAGGTATCCAAGATATTATAATGAATGTTTATGGGATCTCGTGGTGAATTCATTAAGCCACTTAGCCGACCGTACTTTAGATGGCACAAAGGCAACGTTCTTTGTGCGAAAACAATGCGAACGAATCGTTCCTTTGAAACACGATTTCATATATATATATATATATGTATATGAATTTGCAGTTTCGCCCTTATTGTTTTCATGTTTCTGTTTGTTGTGGCGAAGAGGGTCACCGATATTGATCTGCCGCGATGGGATGGGATGGGTATCACATTGGATGGGTCTTCCACACACTCCTTCTGTCTGTCGGCTCTCAATAACCTCCTCCTCCTCCAGATCGGTTCTTCTTCATCCTCATCATCATCTTCAATCTCTTTTCGTTTCTTGTTTTTTTTGATAGGTCATCGGCGGGTCTAAAACACAGACGAGTAGCGGCTTCAAATTATAAATCTTCTAGCACTTTAAAACTATAAAAGCATCGGGCCGCGTCGGCTACATAACACATGACAACCTTATAACTCATTAATTATCCTTAACGCCGCAACACTTACCTTTAAAACAAACTCACTTAAAACAGAGAGCGACGTCAATATAAGCATTATAATATTGTTGATTATTATTATTCGTTTCGTTCTTTCCTTTTTTACCCCTCTCTCATTTTTCACGTTTATTTTATTGTCTTTTCCTCCTCTCTGCCTGCTGCTGGTGGTGTTGAGTTTCAACAGGGATGAAAGCTGCCGCTGCGTTATTAAACGTTTAGGACCCGAATAATTCAATAACTCTCGAAATGTGCGTCACCGAAGGGCACATCCCTCGAACTCGCCAATTATGACATATATTTCTTCCTTTTTTCACAACACTCTCCTTTTATCTTCAACATTAATTCAATCTATCTACAATAAATAGGCGAAGCTTCAATTACTACAAAGAAAACCCTTAATTCAATTTAAAAATATTTTTTAAACGTAAATTATATATTTTTATGTTTACAAGAATTTAACAATTTAAATTTAATATATGAGCTTTAAAGGTGTAAAATCCGTGTTGGATAAAGCTTAAGTGAATTAGTTGTACTGCAAAAGGTTCCCTCTAATTCGCAATGTGAACGCTAAAGCTGCTGTGTGCACCTATACTGCTCTCATCCTTGCTTCGTTTAAATTGGTCCTGGATGTGGGCTGTGCCCGAGTGTGTGTCCCATCCATTGAGTTAATTCGATCAAGGGCCGAAGTGTGGAATCTTTAACTAGGAGTACTCTTGTACCTCAGGAGGTACCCTAAATATTGTGGGGATTTAATGGACAAGTACTGCTTTGTCCCAACTAATCTACTTGACACAGTCCCATTGAACGCATTGAGGGATTATCGCGGTTTTTAAGGGCATTTGCGTTGAAAAGAAAATATCGTACCTTTTCAGACGAGGGAAGAGGACAATGTGGAAAGGAAAAGGGAACTTTGGCTCTTGCGGAACGGAGATGGAGAAGTTAAAAATCCAAGGCACGGAAGTCGCATTGTGTCTTCGCCTAATCCCGACCAAAACACGATCTTTGTTCCGGCAACATCCACATATTTCCACTTTCCAAGCACAATGCCCTTCGGCGAATTTGTCGAAGCGCAGATTAAAGTCAAACACACACAACAAACGGCCCTAAAGGAAGTGTAAATACTTAAGCTCATTTACAAAAGGATAATCAGTTCTATTTTTATTAACTGACAGGTGAAAAATAATATACATTCAAACATGTTAAAAAAAAACGAAATTGTTGACAGATTTCATCCCTTAATATCATCATAATATTTTTTAGATCCAAATACTTAATACAGATTAAGTAAAATTTTATTTTTCTCGTAGATCTTTAAACTTTACTAATCTGTAAAAGTTTACGAAATTATTTATTTTTACAATAATTATTTTTTCATAGATTAAAAAAAAAGAAATTCTACTATATTATTTATTATATACATATTGAATGCAATAAACATTAATTGTGAATTATTAATGAAGCCATTTTCGATCCGCATTTTGTTTGCCTCTTCATGTTTCCTATTTAATTGCATAAAATTAACATCAGTTATTTTATATATTATATAAATAAAACAAGGACAATATTTATAGAAACCTTTAGTTTATTTACTTTAAACATATTTTTACTATTTTAATATTAATAACTTTCTCCATGTTTGTAATAAAATATTTTTAATGAAAAATCGCTATTAGCAATTATTTAAAAAAAATAATAATTTATATATAAAAATCGACGGGTGTAAAAAAATATAAATCTTGAACTCTGGTCTTCTGACAAACTTCTGAATGTTTGTTCAACAATTTGAAGAAAGAACAAAAATAATATAAAAGTAAGAGCTGTATATATATATATGAACGCGTAAAGAATTTTAAGAGGCTCGGAACACAGCCCAGAACGCGCTCTCGAAGATACCAAACCAAATAAACTTGTTCTTGCATACAACAAATTAGCGTTCCCTCGTTCGCGTGTAAATTCCGTTTCTACCACAGGCGAGAAAACAGCTACAATGTCTTACAAACACATTAATTCGATGCTCCAACGAAGCTCCATCTGTTACAAATAATAATTCAGTCATTTACATGAAACTTAACAGTAAGAAAAAAATTAACAATTATATAAGTTTATTAATTGAAAATATTGAATTGTAGTTTATACAATTTAAGAATGAAACTTCTCATAAAATAACTGTAAATTATGATGTAGGTTTTACACTTCATTTTAGATCGAGATCTGCGCTTGTTTATTTTTCTACAAGTGTTATGACATGTAGACTTGATTGATTCTGTTGATCGTATAAATATTTTGATTGGTTGCGTTTATGCAATAAAAACTTCTCAGATCAGATTTATGAAATCAATTTTCGTACTAGAATTTAATTATTATTTTTATAGGGCAGAAAAACGTATTATTTAAGAAAACAAGTTCATTTCTTCTATTCTTTATTGAATAATTTATAATATAACAATTGTTTCCATATATCCATTAAATTATATAATAAAATAAAACAAAACTTTAATAATCTCAGAGAAAAAACAAAGTATATTTTGGAATTTGGAAATACCGGAATTTTATGTCTCTTTTTGCCGTCGGGATTTTAACAATTTTGTTTGCTTTCCGTTTATTTTTAAATGATGTTTTAATTTTGAATTATTTATAAAATATCAAAGAAATAAATTTGTAAATTATTTCTAAAAAAAAATGATAGATTTATACAAAAACAAATTTATTTTTATCCTTTTTTCTATAAAAAGAAAATTTCATTGATTTTTGTTAATAAATTCAAATTGTAGGATTTATAGATTAGAGTAAAATAAATATAGTTTTTATTTAGAATTAAAATAAATATTTTATATATAAAAAAACAATTAACTTAAAATAAATTTCAATCTGTTTTATTTCTTTGGTAATTTTATAAATTACAGTGACAATTTAATAAATAACAAATCTCAAACAATAGTAATTTCATAAATCACAGTTTAAAATGAAAATTTGGAGAATGTTCCAAACTTATTAATAAATTCTTATTTTTTAAGGAAATAATATTTCAATTTGATTTAATAAAATTATGAATATATAAATTTTGTATTTTTTCATTTTTAAATTGTAACCAAGATCAAAGTGCAATAAAATAAAAATGTTGAATGTAAAGTTTTGGGTTCAATTTTCCACTTTGCGCGATGCGACGGCAACGCAAAAGTTTCCAACTTTCCGGCAACTACTCGGAACTAATCCGGAACGCGAAGGGCCGTAATTTTGACGCTGGGTGGTGGCGAATTCAAAGGAAACTGCACACGATATACGTTAATTACGTAATATTTACATATATTTAAGTAATATAGAGATATACATTTTATACATACACAAGTTTAAATATTTAATTTACTTTATATATTTATATTTATATATAGGAGATTTGAGAGTATTTACATATTTTGAGATAAACGTGGATGTTGATTCATTTTTCTCTTAGGGGTCCGGATTCGCTACACACATTGGAGATTCTAAATTAGCTTTTCCTCATCTTTGTATCGGTTTTGGTGGAATTGCACTAGCAGTGTCTTACATAATTTTGTTAAATTTAAATGATTGAGATTACAGAAAGAGGTATCGATTACACAGTTCACTTGCCTCACTAGTTTAATTTTTAAGAATTATTATTTTTTTGGGTTGTGGAATTTAAGAGTCATCGCTGGTGTTGGTCGACGGTTCGTTCTGCGGATTTGGTCGCGCCTGAAGAAGGGCCTGGTAGTAGTTGACGATGGGGAATATGGGCCATGGTCTGGTGGTTTGCTGCTCCTGTTGGTCGCTTGAAACGACGTCGATGTCTTCTTCAGCGGTGTCTTCGCCGGAATCCGGCGCGAGAAGAGAAGCAACGTCGAACTGGCGTTTACGCGACGGACCGCGGCTTGGGGCCGGGAAAACTGCCGTCGAAGGACCAGGAACCACCGATGAAGGACTCACGGAAAGCGGCGGAGGGCTTGGGGAATCAGCGCCATCCTCGTCAACGGCAAGCCCCATGTGCTTGCGAACCTTCCTCTGGGCTTTCCTGCGTCTGAAGTCGCCTTTGCGGAAATCATCCACGTTGGCGGGATGGATGGCCCAATAATGGCCTTTGCCGTTGGCGCTTCTTCCAGCTTTGATGAAGCAATCGTTCAGGGAGAGATTATGTCTGATCGAGTTCCTCCAGCCCGGACCTCTTGTTCTGAAGTACGGATAGTGATCCAGGATGTGCTGGTAGATGTCGGAGAGTACGAGCTTGCCTTCGGGAGCGCTTAGTATGGCCATGGCTATGAGGCCGATGTAGCTGTGCTGTGGCTTCGGTTCCTCAGGCTGCAGGACGCGCGGGAACAACGGATAACACGGAAGAGGTGTTGGAAATGGGTTCAGAAGAGGATAACGTAGCCTCTCCGCAACTGCATACTGGTATAATTGTAAGCGATATTGATCAATGGGCAGCAGCGCCCTGGGACCATTATCCAGATTGAAAGGCATCGGAAGCCTGGGCGTCGAGTTGGTCGGCGTCTCGTTGCTGCACATCTTCACGTCTTTTTGCTTCAAAATCACGAACTCAACAAAGGGTGCAACAAAAAGAAACCTTGATTATGTCACTTGGAACACTAATGGAACACCCGACACCGCAACTGGCAAAATGTATCTGATTTCAGTGTACGGCTTTGGTAGGTAGTGTCGCTGAACGATCAATCATATTAAACGAACGAAAGGTAACTAACTGCTAAGACTCTAGTGAGCATCTCTAAACATGCTACAAACAGAGTGTATTTGTTGGCCCAATATTTGCCAACAGGCTGTAGGCGGGGTGCGCGCCTACCAATAGCAACTTGCGGCAACCTTCCGGAAACGGGGAAAACCCCGCCCAGCCATGTTGTCACGAGTTAAGGGTTTCAACCCCATATCTGCCGATTTTCGCAGCGGAATCCCGTCGGCCGTCTCGCCCCTCGCAAGGGCCCATCCCTTCGCAGGGACTTCGTTCGATGGTGGGGGGTGTTCGAGTTGAAAAAGGAAAGGCGCAGAAGAGGAATCCCATTCGAGTGGAACATCCTAATTAGCCTGAAAGCCGCATTTAAACAATCCCTTTTGCGAATTTCGCGCAATCAAAGATGGCCGAAGGCGCGCGCCTTCCTTAGCCTCCAAGACAAATGAATACGTATCCATTGTACGCAAGCATAAAGACAATATTTAGCCAACATTACGAATCCAGGTAGATAGGTGTGACGAAGATACCGTGTCATCCATAGACAGTGGCTCTGCTTTTGAAGAGGGGGTCTGCTGGGAGTGGCCACTGCGCGTTAGGTTCATAAAACAAGAACAACTCATCTCCTCGATGGATAGATAGAAGACCATACCTAAAAAATATAATACATATACAACCTATACAGATGTACACACACTCCATGGTATGCATCTATGAACGTTCAAAATCTATCGGTCGTTTATACAACAATAAGCAATAAGCAAAAACCTATTACTCTCTGCGCAAATATATTCATGGCTCTACGATTAATTAAACGAAAATAACGAAGCGAAGAAGAAAAGAAAAAAAACAACCACCGCATAAGTTCTCACTAATCCGGGAAATAAAAGGTATCTACGTTTAAAGTGATTTTCCGTGTCCCTGGACATACAAACTGCTGTGAGTGATTAGCATAATATTTTTAACATTTATTTAATCCATCAACGAAACAAACAAAACGAAAATATGAAAAGAGAAAGAGTACTTAGTATAAATTCTATCTAGCCGTAAGTGCGAGGTAAATGTCAAGGCACGGCAGTAGAATCGCAAATTGGATCACCTACATTATTTTTATACACATTTACATCTCTCATTACATAATAATTGATTACTTTACACTTTTACTTCTAATCGATGCATTTGCGTTAATTTTCCCAATTAATATTGTGTAAAGTTGTTGTAATTAATTATTTGTAGATGCTTCAGTTTGGTACCGACGGATAACAATTTTCGAGCGTTTCGTTTCGTTAGGGAAATAAATATATTTCAATCGCAATTACGCTGGAAGTGGAAGAAAAGTGATGTAAAAAAACAAACAATGCTCGAGGAAACAAAAGAAAAAAAAATATGTTGAAATTGGGTGCGAAAAAAACGAGGATAGAGAAAAGGGTGGATGAAAAGGTGATGGAATGCATGCACATACATATAGTCTCGTGAATTCCGCAACGGAAAATAGCAGTAAAAGTAGACTTTTGTGAAGCGGTCGCAATTGGTGAGGTGAAGCGTTCAAGTTAATTTGAACATTGGCAGTTCATTTACAATTGTGAATGGCGGTTTTGCGAACGAATTGTCTGGCCTCGTTTCCTCTCCATCTATCTACCTATCTCCATCCCTATCCGCCACCAATGCACAACCATATCTATCTGTCCTTGTCCATATCCACATCTAGTCCCGCATCCATTTTATACAGATGCATTTGTATGAATGTATGTGTGTGTGCACACGTACCGAAAACGTTCATGTTTGTGTGTCTGTGTGTGTTGGATAGATCGATGGAACTATTGTACAGTTGATTCTGGTCACGAGGCCGGCCGTATCTGATATCACACATTGTATTTCTAAACACACGACCAGTCCGTGATACATTCACATCCACCCTCGCACGAACGCACCGAAATCAATCGGGAACAACTTCTTACATCCTCAGCTCCTTTATTTTCTACTTTTAGTTTTGATCCTCTTCTCAACAACCTATAAATCTTCTTTTTTTTTCTTCAATAAAATTAATTACATATACACTAACAAAATTGGCTTCTCAAAAATTTATCCTTAAAAATCATAGAATTATTTATAACTTTATAAAATTTTTACGAAAATATTTATAAATATTACATTCTTTATTTTTGATCCTCTACAAATCTTCTTTAATTTTACTTCAATAAAATTAATTACAAATCTATTAACAAAATTTTTAGAATTTTATCCTACAAAGTTATTGAATTATTTGTTAATTTTTTACAAAGTATATATAATTAACAAAATTTTATTATCTAATCTATTATGCTTAAAATTTATAGAATTATTAATTATAAAAATATTTCATAAATACATTTATTTTGATAAATATAAACAAATATTAGTAGTAAACAGTAGTACGGATTTGCTATAAAATAGATTATGTATATTTTATTAAACATAAAAAACTAACATAATGCAAAATTTTAAAATTAGATAATTTAAAACTTATTTTTTTTTTATATTTAATTTAATAATAATTATATTTATTGCAACAGACTACAAACATATTCATATAACAATAATAATAGAAACAAAAAAAAAATATAATTTAAATGAAAATTATTAAATTAAACACAAAATTGTTACTTTGTTTTTTTTTCTGAATTATAATTTATGTAAGTTGAAAAAAAGAAGAAAAACATAATTATATAAAATTAATAAAAATTACGCAATGCAATCATAATTAATGGAATTAAATCTATTAAAAATTGAAGTAAATTTACATAATAAAATCTTTAATTGAATGGCAGTAAATGATTATTTTTGTAGATTGAATTATATAATGATAATTATTGCAATATAAAATCATATTGTGATTTTTTTGAAATATAAAGTTGAAAAACTAATAGAAGTTTACATAAAATGAATTAGTTTGGTGTTTCAATTTATTAAAATTAATAAATAATGAAAAAAAAATGAATGAATTTTACAAATTTTGGTGGATTCGCCGGGTATTAATTATTTGATTTTATTTGATAAAATAAATTTATATAGCATTACATAATTGTAATAATCCTGCAAAAATAGCTTATTTATATATGCATTGTATTACGTCATTGTGATAATTTTGTATTAATAGTATTATGTAATTATTAATGTGATTCGAAGTGTCGTTTAATTATTTCATTTATTATTGATTGAGAAGAGGATCTGTAGAGTTAGTTAAAATAATGTTTCTTCTTATTTTTTTTCTGCTACCCTTGCCGTAGGAGATGTATTATGTAATATGTATACGTATAGTTTGAGTTGCTTCCATCCGAATGCTTGGTTCACGAAAGCCATGGAAAGTTAGCGGTGGTTGCAGAAGGGGATGAGGGCACATAATTCAGCAACGATACGCGTCTAAGAAATAAAATCAGGTAATAATAAATCCATAATCCTATCCGCTTAAAGTCTATATCCAACACATATAACCAGTGATCAATTTCTCCCTCTCTCTCATGCTCTATCTCTCCATCTATGAGTTATATAACATTATCCTCGCTCTCGTTTCGTGAGTCGTGAGGATGCGGACGGGGGAGAAGTCGGAGCCGGCGGGCTCTCGCAATACCAGGCAGGGAGTTTAATTACAGACTAGTGCCATCCCTTGGGACTGGTGGGGCTTCAAGCCACCCTTTTTGGCCGCCGCCGCCACCAGCCGCCCCCCATCATCCCCCGCTGCATCCCCCAGTCCACCCATCGTTTACGGCATCCGCGCGTGTCCCCCACCTGCGCCTACCCCTACGATCCCTCTGGCTACCCATGTCAAACCACCACCCCTTCAAGCTACCCCGACGCCAACGCCGCACCTCGTCAACAGCCATAAACGCAAATACCAGCAACCCTCTAACTTTGCATTTCACTGTTTAAACCTCAAATCGAACTCCACATCTCAAATGTACACTTAATTTATCATTTACATAATTTAAAAAAAATAATTCAAAAGCAAATAAATAATTAATAATTATGATCAACAAAAACACAAACAATTTCAAGTATTAAAAATATAACGATATGGGTAGAATTAACCATAGGTATAATAGCCCTTTGAGAAGTTGAATTTTATGTTTATTGTGTTATTGTCTAAAATAAAATGCATTACCTTTTTCCCATTGGATTTATTTTTGGTACTCTTGTTTTTTTTTTTTAATTTTCGTTACCTATTGTATTTCTGGCTAATAAATATTATTATTTCTATTTGATGATTGACCTGGTTTGGCTGGGTTCGAACCCGTACTCTTAATATTGGGAGGGGACGAGTCTAACAAGTTAGAAATATAAACATTTTTAATTTTGGTAATCTAACGTGGAAGTGAATGTGATAAAGTGAATGAGTTCATTATTGAAAATAAAATCGATCAAAAATAGTATATTCGAGGAATGCAGTAATAACTGAGAAATTTCTAGGAAATACGCACAGCGAATAAACAATGAAGCGGTGTACGCGATAAGATAAAAAATAATGTATTCGAAGTAAAGACGATAAGATTGAAATGATTTATTAAAAAATAGCAACGAGAAACTGCGAGCATTAATGCAAAATCTTGAATATATTTCAAATGTTTTGTAACGATTAACAGAAAATTCACGACAAATAATACGATTTTAGAAATCCGGATTTCATCGCATCGAGTTGGAGCGCGAATCACGAATAATGAAAATTATTGACTAAAATCTTTGAAAAAGTCTAAAAAAATTTCAAGACTCCGATTCTAATTGAATTAAATGGACTAAGGACGTTTGTTTTTTTTTAAATAAAGTGAAGTTAAGTGCATTTTGAAATAGGACTTTCCGAAATGGTATGGTCAAAAAATTAATTAAAAAAATTGATTAATTAAGTTAATATTTGACAAAAATCTTTGAAAAAATCTATAAAATGGATTCCGATTCTAATTGAATTAAAAGGACTAAGGACGTTTTTTTTTTAAATAAAGTGAAGTTAAGTGCATTTTGAAATAGGACATTCCGAAATGGTATGGTCAAAAAATTAATTAAAAAATCGATTAATTAAGTTAATATTGATAATTATTGACTAAAATCATTGAAAAAGTCTATAAAATGGATTCCGATTCTAATTCAATTAAAAGGACTAAGGACTAAAGGACTAAGGACTTTCCGAAATGGTATGGTCAAAAAATTGATTAATTAAGATAATAATTAATTTACACTGTTGGAATAAATTAAAAAAAAAAAAATCAGAAAGTTGCATGAATTGCTAGAGATATATTAATTATCAATGTATATTTTATTTGTTTCTATTCTAAGTATCAATGTTACCTATTATATAAGTTTTAGTAAACTTGAAAGAACTTAACATAATATTGTTAATAAATACTGCTTATTTTATTGGAAAGTCCTTATTGAGAATATTTATAAAAATATGTTATATAATTATAATTATATCTGAGGAATTGTGGGCTGCTCCTGTTATAAAAGAAAAAAATAAGAAAATTAATGTATCTGCTGTTATATTGGTTTTATTCTAAAATACTTACTTCTCGATTATTTCTTCGTGTTTTCGTTGTTGTCAGCGTTATCATCATCTTCATCAAATGTTTTTGGTGTATATGATGTACTTGGGCCAGGATTAGTGTCTTCTGTTGTTCCTAGTATAAGAAAAATTATATAATATCATGAAAGGAAATATCTATTTTACTATTTTACCTGTAATCGTGCTTTCAGAACTATTTTCAGTGGTTTTTGTCATTTCACTCGGTTCATCTAAGACAACACAAATTTATGAAAATCTAATAAAAATTTGAAATAAATATCTTAAATTCTTACTTTTCTTACTGATGTCTTCTTCTTTATTAATTGGTCTACGTAAAATCCCTACAAAAATAAAAATGAATTTATTTAATTAAACATTACTTCATAGTTACTTGTTGTAAACTCTGATTTTCGTTTGTGACTAATACGGCCTTGATCAGCTGTAACTAAAGTTTAAGTTTAATTTTAAAAGTATATGATTTCGAGGATATTTACCTGTAGAAGGAGGAGGAGGTTTCTTTTTTATGCTCAAGTCTAATGGTTCTGCAAATTGAAAATTTTGTATTAAAAAAAACTTAATTAATGTTACTTACGTTGTTCTTTAATTTTCCGTTTAGGGTAGGGAACTTTGAAAACGTGATCTGTTCCTACAATGAACAACAAAAAAATTAGTACATAGAAAATAATAAAATATTTTATTTACCTCTACTTGTTGAAGGTTGAGGATATACAGGACGCGGTATCGGCCTTCGATACATTCCTGCAGCAGGATTCATAAACCTTGGTCCTGTTAGATATAATAAACAAATTATTAAATTATTGATTTATGTAATAGAATCTAAAGTGAATATTTTTCAAGCCTTAATTTTTCAGAAATTTTCATTTGAGAGAATAATGTAAAAAAATAATAGTAATTACCAAGATGTGTTGAAGGATATGGCACCATTCTTTGAGGCATTGGCATAGGCGGTCTGGCAGCAATAATTCTTACTTGTCCTGCTGGATGATAATTTATAAAATATATAAATTTTCATTGAAATTAATTAAAATTGACTTGAAAATTTAATAATGTATTAATAATTACCAAAATTTAATAAAGGACGTGGTGCCAATGCTTGAGACATTTCCATCCACTGTCTAATTTGATCTGTGTATAAAATAGACGGTTTCAATTATAAAATAATTTTTGTTATGATTTTTTAAAATTAAAATAATAATTACTACGATTAAAAGTAAAGTAAGATTTAACTTACCATTAATTATTGATGGTATAGGATATATAGGACGTGGTACTACTACTCGTGGTACTGTCGCTCTTGGTATTTCCATATGCGGTCTGGCTAGGTTCATTCTTACTGGTCGTGCTAGAAATAATCGTTGGGATTATAAAATAGTTATAGTTTAATAAAACTGAGCTGATTAGAAAATAAAATGAAAAATGTACATTTCAATATTTCAAGTAATCTTGGAATATTTCATTGGTCTATAATATTCAAGATTTGAATAATTAATGAAAACTTTAAATTCTGAACGAATTAACTTATTTTTTGCAAATACATATCGTATTTTGTATTTGCAACAAATAATTCAAAAAATAATATAGTGTTTGTTATATAAAATAGTTATGTAATGTCAATCAGATTTACTCTTAAAGAAATTATTCATTTCCTTCATTTGATAGTCCAACAACCCTAGAAAAAAGAAACGCGTTTAAATTAATTATTTGTTTGATTTTTCGTATTATTTTATAATACACACCTAATTTGTAACTCATCATATGTGATTCTGATGGAAATGCGTAGGGTTCTTGAAACATATTTCCTACAAAAATATTAGATTTATAATTTATAATTATTTTATAGAATATTTACTTCTGATCTCAGCTGCAGCAGAAGACAATGCTATAAAAACAATAATATTAGTTTCATTCATTATATAAAATATTCACTCATATAAAAATTACTACTATTATTTGAATTCGTTTTTGATACTATAAAAATATTAATTATATAACTTTTTTTTTAATACATACTTGCTGAATCATCGGAAAAATTGGGTTTAATTTTTGATTTTTTAACTATAAAAATTAAAAATCGCTATAGTTTTTTTTACTTATTAGTTGTAAAATAACTTACTTTGCCTTTTCTTATATATGGGATCAATAGGCATGGTACCTTTAAATTCTCTCTCAGTATCGTCAATTCTCTCCTGAAAGTAAATTTTGTTATGTTTGATATACGTAATGTTAAAAAAACTCGAAGTACCTGATGACGAAAGTTGCTCAAGCGATATTCCTCACTACTTTGAGTGCTAGTTGATGGAGTAACATTATCATGCATTGATGTAGTAATTATATCTTCAACACCTGAAGGCACGTTAGCATTTGAAAAAGTTTCATCAGCTGTCAAAGTTTTAACATCTGATGATGTACCAGCATCTGATTGGTTTATGCAGACAGTTTCTACACATGAAGAAACTCCATCATTTGCTGGACAATCCTCAATGTGTAATTTAATAATTTGGTCATCTTTCTCTAGAAAATTATTATATGGATCATGTCAACTTCTATACTAAATAAATAGTCTTACTATTTTTCTTTGACGGCGATTTTTCTTTCTTGGACATAATTGTCAAAAAATGAACGTGGACACCGCTATATGTCAAAATCTGTTTGGAGAAAAACAATTTCGATTAATATTGATCTACGAGTAATACCAGTTACAATCAAGTAAAAAAATTAAGAAATTAACCAAAGACTGACTTTAGAATCATGTAGGAAATATTAAGAAATTAACTAAACAATGACAAGAGAACGTTGAAATAAAAATGGCCACACCTAAAAAAATATCATTTTTCTAGGGACCAAAATTGAAGTAAAATGAACGTGTACACCGCTACATGTTAAAATATGTTTGGAATGATGTAGGAAATATTAAGAAATTAACTAAAGAATGACAAGACAACGTTGAAATAAAAATGGCCACACCTAAAAAAATATCATTATTACTAAATCTTTCCTAAGGACCAAAATTGAAGTAATTAAAGACCACCGCATTTTTGCAATCGAACCAAGTAATAAGTACAAAGAATCTACTTACTCAGAACTCCAAAAAGGAATTGTCAAACAGCATTTGGCATTTTTATTTGTTCAGGAAGCACAGAACTTGCACGACAGTAGCTGCTTGTGAAATTATGTAACGTCACCTCCTTCCTACTCTGAGGAAGGTACTGCTGAAGTCACAAGTATTCAAGATAGGCGTTTACTTTGTTAACTTGACCATTATTCAAGAAAGTTTCACTAGGGTAATTTTTTTTATCGTAATTAATAATTTATAATTCGTATAATAAGTGATTTAAATGAAAAACATTGGAGTTGAGGTTACTTAAAATTACAATGATTTGACTAAACTTCCGGTTGTCACTTAAGTTACGTGTACAGTCAGTGGCACTAAAACAAATCCTGCTGAGTACTTTTTTTCAGTTCATCTTAAAAATTTTCAAAGTTTCCTTCTGCATTAAGGGATTTGCAGGAAATAAATCCATCTCACTGAATTATCAAACATTGTATGAAAAAATGGAATTATCTTTTTAATTACCACTTTAATTAGTCTTAGATAAATAAAAGCTGCGCTTTGCGGAATTCGCTCACTACTTATTTTTTTTGTAAATTGTTAATTACATGTTGATTTTAAGCAAAATTTATGCAAATGATAAAAAATAATCAATAATAAAAGTATGATGGGTTATATACCAATTAGCAAATCTTAACCATCCAATTAGCATCTTATATACTCCACAAATTAATGAGTTGCCTACATCATTAAGTATTCTATTAGATTCTTCAGGAATTGAATTATGATGGATTTCTGTTTAAATTCTTAATCAAATTAGCTTTAATACTAAACAAATAAAAGTCATTTTCAGTTTAATATAGTATATTTAATTTTTTTTTAATAAAACAAAAACATCAACTTATTATTAGTTTTCTTACATATTTAATAATAAAAATATAGTATTATAAGATAAATATGATTTTCCTGGTCTAAGATCCAATTATTCCCAGTTAAAGCGACGTCGTCTAAAGGCAGGTGGTCCCTAGAATAAGAAATGTTTTAAATAATGTTTTTAATGCTAATGCTAGGATATTTACATCTTGTTTGTCATCATCATAGGATGCTGAAATTATGATAATTAAGTAAACTATTCTCTTTCATTGTTTGTTAAACTTACGATCCTTATGACTCCTGCGTCGCGATTGTCGGCGCTTTTGTCCTGGCTGGTCATCGTCTAAATCAGAGAGTATTAGACTCTAAAAAAATTAAAATCGTTATACCTTCACTTACTGTCATCCTCCTGAAAACATTTATTTTTATTATTTAGTGAAAATGTCTTAAGTATTTATATAAATATTACCTCATCATTGTCGTTTCCTGAAGACAAAGATAGGGATCCTGAATATTAGAATAAAAGAACAAAATATAGTAAAAAAATATAAAGAGGAATTGACACCTAAGTTCAACAAATTTTAGTTGTGTTGATAAAATGATCCTTACCAAACGAACTGCTCTCTGAAGCCTGAAAATATAGCAACATATGAAAACTGTTAAATATTTTTTTCGTAAATATATTTACCTCTGATTCTTCTGAAGACCTTTCTTCTACCTTAAATTAAAAAAAAAATAGATATAAAAATCGTTTTTTGTAACAATTTCAAACATACTTCCATATTATCTGCTTCGTTGGCTTGCCTCATTAGCAATGGCTGTAAGTAAATAAATAAGTAATCTTGAATTTGTACAAAAAAAAGAAAAATTAAATATTACAGTAAATAATACACACGACTTATACACGTTATTTCACGTTTGTAAAATTAATCGATAAAAAACATACCTCTTCGACGCCTCTAAGATCGGCTAAAATAAAAAAAAAAGATTAGTATCGATGAGAGTTTGTAACTTTATTTAACAATTTTACCATTCTCCTGGTTTTCTTGTTCAGGCATTTCTTCATCATCCTCGATTCTATTCCATTCTCCTTCCGGGATCCCTTCATATTCTTCATCATCTTCGATTCTATTCGGTTCTTCTTCCGCGATTCCTTCATGTTCTTCATTATCGCTTCCATTCGGTTCTCCTTCCGGGATTCCTTCATGTTCTTCATTATCATCGCTTCCATTCGGTTCTTCTTCTTCATCGTTAATTCCATTCTGTTCTCCTTCCGGGATTCCTTCATGTTCTTCATCATCATCACTTCCATTCGGTTCTTCTTCCGGGATTCCTTCATCTTCTTCATCATCCTCGATTCCATTCTGTTCTCCTTCCGGGATTCTTTCATGTTCTTCATCATCATCACTTTCATTCGGTTCTTCCGGGATTCCTTCATCTTCTTCATCATCCTCGATTCCATTATGTTCTCCTTCCGGGATTCTTTCATGTTCTTCATCATCATCGCTTTCATTCGGTTCTTCCGGGATTCCTTCATCTTCTTCATCATCCTCGATTCCATTATGTTCTCCTTCAAGGATTCCTTCATCTTCTTCATCATCTTCGATTCCATTCGGTTCTCCTTCCGGGATTCCTTCATGTTCTTCATCATCATCACTTTCATTCGGTTCTTCTTCCGGGATTCCTTCATCTTCTTCATTATCCTCGATTCCATTCTGTTCTCCTTCATCCTCGATTCCATTCTGTTCTCCTTCCAGGATTTCTTCAGGCTCTTCATCACCCTCGATTCCATTCTGTTCTTCTTCAGGGAATCCTTCATCTTCTTCATTTACGATTCCATTCTGTTCTTCGGGGATTCCTTCATCTTCTTCATCATCATCATCGCTTCCATTCGGTTCTTGTTCCTCGATTCCTTCTTCCAACTCTTCATCATCTGAGTTTACATCCAGCACTCCACCATCACCCAACTCTTCGTAATGCGGAATTCTATTATCTACTTCTTCAGGAATTACATTCTGCGGTTCTTCCGGAATAAAATCCTGTGAAAGAAATTGCAATGAATATTGTATATACTTTTATTTTATATTTACCTCAAGCTCTCGTCTAAGGTGTATATCCTGCTGTAAATGATCTTCCGCCTAAAAGTACACAATTTAACATCTAAGTTATAAACAGAAATATTTTCTTACATTTTCTTGCTGATTATCAACTTCACCATGATGATCTTCTTCTGGTATATTCATATTATCAACATCATCTATCAACTCTTGGAATATTTTTTGTAATTCCGCATCATCATACTCTATTAACGGGCTGGGAATATACCAAACCTGATCGTCAAAACATTCTTCCCTATTTTCAAAATTATACTCATTTTCCACAATACTTCCTTGGTTTGAGCTACATTCTGCTTGCATGCTTTCATTGGTTTGGTCAACATTTAGATCTGAATCTGTAAATGGTCCTAATTCTCTTTCTATTACTTCGCGTATGATCGAATCTACTTCTTCTTCAGCTGATCTATCGATAGTTTCATCAGCAACATCACAGCTCATATTATGCAGCAAGTCCATCAAATCGTTTTGTTTCTCTGATTGATTTCCATCGCTTGTAAAACATTCAATTACAGAATTATCTTTTGAATCCCGTTCACCAACATTTTGATCAATACACAATCCGAACTCGATGTCAATTCTTTGGCAAATAATCAAATCTAATTGTTGTAGACACCCCATATTTTCATTTTCAGCAACACTATGTGGTTGCATGTAATCGTTCAACAAAATTTCCAAATTTATTTCCTCAGAATTCTCTTCACCAATATTATGATCTACTGACTCATATATAACTACTTCTGCTTGTTCTTCAACATTTTGATCAGCCGGAATCTTAGCTTGTTCATCAACATTGTCAGCTTTTTGTTCCATATTTACGATTTTATCTGTTCACCAAATTAGTAAATTATAGCTGAGTTTTTGACGCAGAGTTTATTAAGACATTTTTTTTATTTGACAGCTGTCAGGTGTAACACCTCATAAAATATATTCCCTTCTATTATCGATTTTTTATTTAATTATCGATATATTCTCAATCTTTGAAAAACTTTACTTTAAAAACGTTATCACTTTCTTAAACAACATAAAAATTAAATAATTAATTATTTATTTTTTTAATGTAATTTGCCGCGAAAAATTTGACTAATAAGCAGTTAAAATTATTTCTAATTAGACTTACAAGATTTCTTTATTTCATCTATAAAGGCAGGCAATCAATTGGATACTAAAAAAATACACACTTCGACGGAATATAAATGCAAAACAAAGCAAAAGTTTAATCGCATTGTTTTGTTTATGTATTGCGCTTGAATAAGGCAGATGGCGGGAATGTTTAGAAAATAATGAACGTATCGAAATACTAAATTCATTGTATAACACTGTTTTATTCTTACAATTTTATACTCGAAAATAAGCGAAATTAATAACTACAATTTATAATTTAAAGTTATTAATTAATTAATGAAAATTCCCGCCTTAATTTGATTTGATAATTTGCTATTTTTTACGCAATTCTTCAAAATATCTTTATCTGACTAAAGTTAAAAAGAAAACTGTCTTAATAAACAATACGTTTAAGAATTCCTGAATACTGCGGTTAATATTAATATTTTGCTTTACATGTTTTCAAAAATTCAAGACAACATGCGAGGGCAGTTTTGAAAGCAGCTCAAGGTTATAGCATAGCATCAATATTCAGATTAATACTTCTATACCGAATTGAATTTGGCGCGTTAAAAGGTTAAATAATAAGTAATTAAAATTATCACTAATTACATTTTTTATTTGATTAAACACTGTTTTATGAGTATAATGTTGTTGTATAATTATAATTCAAAGGTTAATTAATATTAAGTATAACATTAGTAGTCATTCCATAATAATTAAAGATTGCATACGTTATCATCATCATCATCATCATCGTCATGCTCTTGGTTAATGCGTCGTTTCCTATCTTCATTCGTCTTTTAAATAAAATTAGATATGTTAAAAAATGTTTTCATAGCTCAAGCAAGAATATTTACTTTTAAGTTTTCTTCATCATCATCGGCTAAAAGTGAAAATAACATCTTTGATTCAATCATAAATTGTAATAATAATTCTACTTACAATTGTTTCTGCGTCTTTTTAAAGTGCGTTTTCTCAATGCCTTAGCATCCACTAAACCCTAAAATTAAGTTTTAATTAGTTGCTTATACAATTTGTAGAATTATAATACCTTCTTTGAAGTAGATGCTACTGCTGTTTAAAAGTTGAAAGTAAATCAGAAATTATTACAATATTAAAAAATATATATAATCACTTACTACCATCATTCACGTTGACGTCCATAGCTTCCTGAAAATATGTTTGGATTAGTTAGTAATAATTTTACTTATATAATTTAATAGTACCTGCCCGGATGCTAACGTATTACTTCCACTACCAACGTCTTTAATTAAAGAGAGTTACTTTTTGAATTACTTAATTTATTTATTATAAAACTTACTGCGATTTTTCACTCCCTAAAATCATACAATTATTATTATTTATACCAAATACAAATAATTATATCTACTTACAAAATTCAGTTGTACTGAAATACCATCATAATCATCATCTAAAAATAAAAACAGGATTAAAACTTATTCATTGATCATCAAAATTTGTAAACTTTGATCTGCAAACCATTACCTGACGATGATATGCCCTAAAAATGAATGAAATTTAATTATAATATAAAAATTGTATTCTAAATATATTTACTTCATCCGAATCGCAATGTCTGCTGGTAGATGGTCGCTACAAAATAGAATTTGATAGTTTTGAAAGTTATATAAAATTGAATGAACTTACACCGAATAAATTTAAATTTAAGTTTACTATAGCATCAGTGATTGCGTTAACATTCATTTTTTCATCAAAATCGCTCTGGAAAGTAATCAACACATAAGTACCTGAAAATATGTTAGTAAAGGTCTTAGACTTACATCACTATCTTGGTTTTCTGCTACCATTTGTGCTGGCTGTAAGAACATTTATATATTGATTAGTCATCATATAAATATAGCCACCATTGAACTTACATTATCATTTTCTTCCACGTTTTCATTCTGCTCATCATTTTCCTTGAAAATAGAAAAAATATAAATGTATATTAATAACAAATATTGGAATACCGGTAAAAAGATTAATTGTTACCTTCTTCATTTTTTTGGGTGCTGGGAACATCTTTGCTAATTCAACTTAAATTAACGCTGGATAAGAATGGGCGTTTGACAAATAATGGCGTTAGTAAAGACACTAAGTCATTAACAAGTTACCAACTCTTTAAATTTAATTAATTAGGGTTCCCGCCTTGATTTGATTTTTTTACTTTGCAATTATTATAGGCAGTTATTGAAAGAATATTTGCTTAATAAGAAGATTTTAATGTTACAAGAGAATATTGAGACTTGATAATTTCTTAATACTGTGGTTAATATTAATATCTCCAGATTTCTCAAAAAATCCAAGACTGTACTATATTTGATAAGTGCAGACAATATAAAGAGTGTTTCAGTATTTGTCTTGTCCAGTTTTGATAGAAGTGAGTCAAGTTTACAGCATGTTTACTATTTCATAGAATTTACGGCATCAGCTTTTTTTGTAATGTAAAGTGATTTTTTGAATAGATTTTCTTAAGAAAGATAAAAGAAATAACTATATTATACTATAAAACCTGTTAGTTAAATTGGATGAAAAAAACGAGAAAAAATAACTTTTTTTCAAACCATTCAAACTGTATTTGTTTTTGCTCCACTCCTGAATATTCTGAAGTCTTCATAAGCAAATCCATGGATTTTGATTTGATTGTCGCTTTAGTTAACTAAATAAATTTATGAAACTGTACTTTTTTAATTGGTTTTAATAAAGCAACTCTTGAATCTTTATAATCTATGTAAGTTTATTAATATAATAGTATATGTTACTTAAAATAAACCTAACTTAAGTAATATTTCTTAAAATTTAAATAAATTTGATATATAATACTCGTTGAAATTTCCTGATTTTTCTACTTGGGAATACTCATATTAACAAGAAATCATTGTTTTAGAATTTTCAACTGGACCTCTTGGGGGTTGATAGAATTTTGAAAAGAGTTTTTTTAGGGATTTATGAAAGTTATGTTTATTCTAAAGTAATACTTTTTCCTGAATCATCTGGTATGTCCTCAGAAGATTTTAATTCCATTTTATCATCACTCATTGGTACAGCTGATGCACTTGGTCCAGGCTGATCGACTTCAATAATAAGCAAGCGATTATTATAGTATAATTTCATGTTTTCTTAACTATTTACCTATAATAGACTGTCCAAGGGGCGTTGGCACATTTTCAGCGGATTTTACTATTTCACTCGATTCATCTACTATCAGAAAACTAAGATATATTTTGGATACTTTGGTTAATGTTATGTAATAATGAATACCAAAGAGACTTGTCTAAACAGACTGTCCCTATATTTGATTGATTCCCAGAAAATCCAAGAATAGGCCACGTGTGGACAATATAAAGATACATTTATTTAACCACCATATTTGGTAAAATCTTTGCAAATAATATCTTAAATTCTTACTTTTCTTCTCTGGTGTATTCTCAATTATCGATGGATTTTGCAGAAGATCTACAAAAATATAAATTATGTTTGTTCAATTCAAAATTACTTCTTACTTTTAATCGCTGTCGCCTCGTTTGGAACAGAATGAGTGTCTGTAATTAAATTTTAAATTAAATTTTCTTTAATGGACATAATTTTAAGGATATTTACTTTTCAACTTAATAGATTTTTTCTTTTGCATGAAACCCTCATCACCTACGAATTAGTAATAGTGTATTAAGAAAATAATTAATTAATGTAACTTACGTGGTTCACTAATCTTCCTCTTAGGGTAGGGAACTTTAAAGAGATTATCTGTCGAGTAAAAATATAAATAACTAAGAAAATTATGTAATAATTAAATTACCAGTTGATGTAGAAGGCTTTGCAGGACCTAGAATCGTTCCTCGAGAAGTTACAATTGCTGACGTGGCATGGTTAATTCCAACTGATCCTACCGGACATAATATATAATTGAAATTATTAAATAATCAAAGTTTATTAAAAACCATTCCAACTGATCTATTTGTATATTAAGAAAAAAATTAATAATACTGTTAAAATTTAATTGATTTAAAATAACTCACCGATATTTGATATATGTGGAGTTGTTTCGAATTTTTGCTTCTCGCTTTTGTTTTGATATTTTCTCTTCGACTCTATAAAAATAAACTTAATATATAAAATAGTTGTGGTTTATTCAGATTTACCCTCAAAATATGTTTGTATCTTCTGCATTTTAAGAGCCAATTCAGCTAGAAACAAGTTTAAATTCATTATTATTTAGTTAATTTTTTTTTTTTTTGTAAATACGAACCCTTTTTACGTTCTGTCAATTGATAAGGATTTGTTGGTATATTTCCTAAAAAAAATGTAAGTTTTATAATTTGCCTTTTATATTTTTTAGAATATTTACTTTTCGGCTGTAGGTAAACCGTAGGAGGCTTTGAACCTACTAATCTATTTGATGATTTAGCGCTTGTTTTCGATCCAACTAAAAAAATGTATATTAGGTAATTTCTTTTCAAGTTTGCTCTTAGATACATACCAAATGGGTCTTTGTTATACACGATCTTGAATTTTGGTTTCACCAGTACTACAATAAAAATCATATTAGTTTTTCTTATAATTATTGGAAATACGTTGTAAAATTCTATCTACATTTCCGAGATTCTTCATTAGTTTGCGTACTTGTTGAAGGTGTAGTCTGATCTTGCATTGACAGGCTTCCAGCTTCCGCATCTGACGAAGCATTATTTTTAGCTTTATCTGACTGCATGGTTTGGTCATCAACTTTTTTTACAAAATGATATGTAATGTCAACGTCTGCAGTAAACAAACACTCCAACTGTTTTTGTCTTGAGGAATTAATTATTTCTTAGCAAAACAAATGAAAAGCAGGAAATTTGATAGACTTGAACAGAGCTAGATATGAAAATCCGTTTTGACAGAAATAATTGCAATTCAAAAAAACTATTTTTAATAATAATTATTGAATTTGTCAATACTCTTTATTACAATTAAACTAAACAATACACATTACCTAATAAATCCAAAACTTCACTATTTATTTTTTTGTTTAAGACACTCAAGACTGCTTATGCAATTTCACACACTTAGATAATATCAACACAAAACGTAAGGAAGCAACTGCTCTAGTCAAATTTCATTTGTTAACTTTTATTAACGTTACCATTTTTAAGGGATTTTCGCTAGCGATTTTTTTTATAATAATTGATAATTATTAATTATAAGTCATGTACATTAAGATTTTTTTTTAAATTACAATAATTCAGTGGAATTCAAACAAATCTTCCTGAAAATAAATTATTTTTAATTTGTAACCAAAGTTTTTGCAACATCAATTAATTTTTTTATTCAGTTTTTAATTGCAAAAATTGAAATTTTAATTTACAATATGAAATTTAATGAAACTAAAAATTATATATTTACATTTTTTTGTGCAGGAATTATAATTTCATGCCGAGCACGAAAAGGTTTGAACCGGTCTTTCTTAAATATTACCTGCGCTTTGCGTATGAAGGGTCATATACCAATAAATCTCCAATTGTTCTCCAAACCGTTTTCCAATTAGATCACCAAAACTCCACTAAGTTATGAGTTGCCTACGTCAAATTATTTAAATTTTATGATTGATATGTTCTTTAAACAATGATAAAGCCATTTAAGTTATGTAATAACATTCTTTCAGGATGAATAACTTTTTCAATTAATAGCAATTGTTTATTGCTTGAAGTAATATAAGAATATTATAATTAAAGAAACTTTTATTCTAATAATATATATTTAATGCAAACAAATTAAAAATACTTCCTTACAACTAAATATTTCAAACATTATGACATTAAAAATAAACATTCTTATTCTCTAAATACAATAAAATTTAAATAATTATATCTATCTATTGCTGGTTGTCGAAGAGACGACGTTTGGCTGCAGGCTAAGAAAATTCATTTTGAAATAATGTCTCCAGATAATGCTAGGCTATTTACCTCAAATTCGTGGCTATTGTCACCGTCGTCAGCTAAAATTGAGAATTACATAAAGTTTAATATGTTATAATCGTAAATTGACAGCAGTACTTACGCCTGCGACGTTTCGGCGTTGGGTTAATGCGATTCTCATCCGCTTCATTTAAATCAGAAGTGTTAGTATTCACAAAATCAAGAAAGTTATACATTTACTTACGTCCATTCTGAAACATATTTTGATTATTAGGTAACAATATTTTATTTATTTGTGCAAGTATTACCTCATCATTGACGCTGCTCGGTCTTGTTGCTGATCCTGAAGATTAAAAAGAAAAATATAGTTAGTATATGTCGGATAAAGAGAGAAATTAAAGTTAAATCTTTGAAACGTGTGGACAACTCAATTTTGTGTACTGTCCACCGACATTTTTATGTTTTAAAGATAATTGGGAATTCCGCTGATCAAAGTTAGAAATTTCAGAAACAAAACTCTAGAAACTTTCGTTCTGTTGATTAATGAAATTGTTTGTAGGTATTAGATCATACGAACCAATTCCCGAAGTTGATGCCTAAAAATATAGCAAGATAAGAATACTATTATATAATTGTTAGCCAAGGATATTTACCACTGCTCGGACATCTTCTGCAACATCGTCATCTGAAACAAGATTCTCCTCCGATACGTTTAAATCAGGAAAGCTCTGGAACTTTTATTTTAATTATTAGTTGAAAATATGTTATTTATTTATGTAAATATTACCACATCAGTGCTGCTGTTAGATACCGATGACTCTGAAAATTTAGAAATCACAAAATGTAGTACAAATATTTAGATATAATAAGAAGATTTGAGAACATATCCAAAGATTGTATCTAGCCTCCATAGATTCATAAACTTTAGTTGTGTTGATCAATGAAATCACAATACAAACCATTATTTGAGACCTGAAAATATAGCAAGATTAGAAAATTAACAATATTTTTTTGATAAATATCTTTACCCTCAATACAAAACTATCTCCGGAGATACTAAGATCATCCTCTGAAATTGAGAATGAAATGAATAAATAAGAGATTCCAGAACATATCCAAACAATATATCTTGTGATCATACGAACCGACAATCTCTCTGCGTCTCTGAAAATATAGCAAGATAAAAAATCTATCAACTATTATTTGCTAATCATATTTACCGCTGGTTCAGCATCTCCACTGTTGTCCTCGGCAGCATCATCCTTTAATTTAAGCAAATTTATTAGATATCAAATACTCATTACATAACCTACATTTGCGGGGTTGATTGCTCTGTCTTCCTCGTTCTCATCCAGCTGTAAATTAATAAGTCAGTAAAGTATTTAGAAACAAACCTGTTTTGAATTTACCTCCCCGTCCATAAGTTCTCCTACGAGTTCCGCGTACCTATCATTCTTGATTACACAACAAATATTTGTAAAAAATCAAAATTTTCAAATTGTATTTCAAAGATATTTACCACTGATCTTCCCAGCCGCATATTTTCAGCAACTTCGTTCTGATAAAATAGACAATTTAATGTTAATGTTTGTACATTACATCAACACAAAGACATACCTCCTCTGCAACATCCACTAAGTACAAAAAAAAAAATTAGTATTGTTTAGATTTTGCATGTTTTTTTATATATTACCTTTAGGTTCATCGTGATTTTTCGGGTCTTGGTTCGGCTGAGAAAAAAAGCATCTATTAGTATTTCATAGAATATAGAATTAAGTTTAGAAAAAGCTGCGATTAATTTTGTGTTTTCTTAATTGGATTATAGCATCCAGCATCTAGTATATATTGTAATAAAATCATAAAATCCATTTGGATTAATGTTTTTGGATATTTTCAGATTTCACGAAAGGTTGTGTATCGGCTGGTACATGTACCAGTTTGCGATGGGCTTTGCCCCATGTATTCTCAACATTATAATGAAGCAAATGTGCAAAATAATAAAACTATCAAACATATATCTATAGAATCTTACCATATTGTTCAGGTTTATTGAATTTTCTGCAAAGTGCACTCGACAAATACGTCACTTTATTGCCAACGTATAGAATTTGGTTTAATTTTTCAAGTGCTGCCAACAGTTTTTCGTCAAATTAATTTAATTTGAGGTTATGTTATGAAAATGATAATTATATGAATTATCAATTTCAGTATAATCATCGCAAGATTTTGGTTGATGTACCACTCACGGTTAGGCACTTCTAATTAATTGGATATCTATTCAATCAAAATTTGTCTATTGAAGTCATGCGCATTGTATCAATATGATTGACAATGATTATCTATTCTGGATCATTTGTAATTAATCCATTAAATAATTAAGCTTATATCTATTAAAACTTACCATTTTTGCTATTATATAAAAATTTTGGTTACGTGCACTAGGAAAAAACGTTATTATAATACCAACTTATTAGATTTGTCTAGCACTACAACGATTTTTAGGAAAAAATATTCCCGCCAGAATTCAAAATTATATTTTTGTTCATAATCTATTCGCATTTAAACATTAAGTAAATCCGTTTACCATTTTTTGATGAATTTTTCCTTATATTTTTTTTACTGCTAACGTTAACTCTGCTAATGCACACTCCGACTGGGTTGACCGAGCTTGGATTTGAATCTGTGCTCACAAATCGCGCGAAGTGCGACTATAACCATTCGGCTATGAGTCGCTCTATAAATAACTTATGCTATTATTTTGCTTTAATAACATGTTATATTCCAGTGGATCTATATGATGACTAAGACTTATTGAAATATAGGTAAATACAAGATTCATATAACATTAGAAGAACTATAGCTACTTTATCCATAATAGTAAAGAAAAGACAAATTAGTTTTAACATCAATATATTGAATTACATAAGCAATAATAAACAAATTACACATGATTAACAATAATTAGTATTATTTAATGTAATTTAGTATATTTCTTAAAATCTAAATGTTTCAAATAATTTTTGAAAATTAAAAAAAAAATGTGATTAATAATTTGTATCTCTTATTATTTAATGTTTTCAAACCGAAAAAGTTTGTTTAGTATATATTATGTAATATTGGAGATGATTCCAAAATATTTTAGTCTTCATATATTATGTCGTCTTTTATAATAAAGACTTTATCTGTGAAATATATTTTTTTTTAAATCATCATTATTATTTTTCATTAATTATTTACCGTTAAAAGTGACTTTCTTTTTCGGTACATTTTCGTCATCATCCTTATTGCTTGCATCTGATGTACTTGGACCAGGCATATCTTCTTCAACTACATTTTTTTCTGTGAAAAATAATTTTAAAAAAAACATTGGTAGTAGATGGCATTATTATTTTTCATGAATTATTTACTGTTGTTTTTCTGTGCAATTTCATCATTACGCTTATTGCTTGCATATGATGTACTTGGACCAGGAATGTCTATTTCAGATGGTCCAACTACAAGTAAACATATCATGAAATATTCATGTTTTTTCTTAATATCTTACTCTTCAATGTTTCAAAGCCTTTAACTGAACCTTCAGCGGTTGGTGCTTTTATTGAAAAATAATTTAATTATAATAAAAGTTTATGTTTTGTTAAATAATTACCTTTGAAATACATTGCAGGAAAGAATGGCACATTCTGATACAACGTTTCTACAAAAATTAAAATATATTTTTATCCAATTCGAAATTAATTCTGACTTACTTTTAGACAAAATATATTTTCTGTTATAATTTTCTAACTCATTGGCTATAATTAAATTTAAAAGTTAACATCTTGTTCAAATGATTTGATTTGAATACTTACGATCTGAGCCAATTAATTTTCTTGTGCGCACATGATCTGCGAATACACAATATTATTAAATAAAATTACTAAATCATTTTTTCTTTACTTTGCTTACATGGCGCATTGATCTTTCTCTGTGGTAATGGACTTACGAAGACATGTTTTGTCTCATCTATGAATTACATAATTTTGTTAATGAAATATTAAATAATTAAATATATAATTTTAACAAAATATAATCAATTACCGCTTCTTGATGAAGCAGAAGCGGCAATATTCTTTGAAAAAAACTACTTTTGAATATAAATAATTTCTTTTTAAATACTTACCTTCCTTGAACTTGAACATTGACTCCTTTGAAGCAACTTCATTACTTGATGATGCAACCTCATTTTGGATTGACATCATTCTAGAAGCATCGGACGAAGCTCCAGCTTTTGGAGAAGTTCCAGCTTTCGGAGATGGTCCAGCATGTGCTTGCATGGTCGGTTCATCAACTTCGTCTAGAAAATTATTATATGTGTCATGGCTGCTCTATTCCAAATTAAAACGCTTACCAGTTTTCTTTTGGGGAAATAATACTTTCCTACTCATTTTTACTAATGCGTATGGAAAATCTTGAAGAGTTGAAATGGATGCTGTTAAAAACATCAGGGACTTATAATGATGAAACTAAAGTTGCAACCAATCAAACAATAATTACATCTAATCTACTTACTCAGTAATCCAAAAAGGGATTTTGTAAATTTTTCTTTCTTCAAACGGAAAAATTGTTCCTGCTTCTGAAATATGACACACTTATGTAAATTCACCTCCTATTGTCAAGAAGGAACTGATCGAAACAAAAATAGAAAAATAGATTGCTACTGCCAACTAATACTTAAATTATTTGCACAATCAGTGGTACTCAAAAGAAATTTGCTGAAGGTTAATTGCTTTTTGCTCACCAAAATGTTCCAGATCCAGTATATTACTGCAAACAAATTAAATTAAAAAAAAACATACCTTTTCTCTAATTCCAATATAATTTATATTTATTTAATCTACTGGTTGCAGGCTAAGAAAATAGATTTTGAAAAAATGTTTCCAGCTTAATTAGAATCTTTTCTAGATTATTTGTAATGAAGCCATTAAACTAACCATTAAAATTAATGTATGCTATTATTTTACTTTAACATGTTACGAAATCTCCTTCTTAACAGCAATGCTCAGATAAATTAGTTTTGGGATTTTTTAAAACGGATTTTTCAGGATTCATGAAATATCTGCTCTATATACAATAGTAAATGAA
This sequence comes from Nicrophorus investigator, assembly GCA_963457615.1. Classification (NCBI taxonomy): domain Eukaryota; kingdom Metazoa; phylum Arthropoda; class Insecta; order Coleoptera; family Silphidae; genus Nicrophorus; species Nicrophorus investigator. The sequence goes on from OY735146.1 coordinate 8,773,908, forward strand.
AGAAAACATAGTTTTGATATTAATATATTTAATTACATAAGCAATAATAATAAACAAATTATACTTGCAATTTCTTAAAATCTAAATGTTTCAATAAATTTTTTGAAAATTGAAAAAAATGTGATTATAAATATTTTTTGTACTAAACACTTATTATTTAATGTTTTTAAACAAAAAAAGACAATTTTATTTCTTAAAATCTAAATATGTTTAATACAAATGTGATTAAGTATAAGGCACTTATTATTTAATGTCTTCATATAAAAAAGACAATGTTATTTAGTATATATCTTAAAAACTAAATGTTTGAAAATTTAAAAAAGTGATTAAGTATAATGTTATATAAGGCACTTATTATTTAATGTTTTCGTATAAAAAAAGACAATGTTATTTAGTATATTTCTTAAAAACTGATTGATTAATAAAATGTTTGAAAATTGAAAAAAAGTGATTAAGAATAATGTTTATAAGGCACTTATTATTTAATGTCTTTATACAAAAAAAGACAATGTTATTGAGTATATATATCTTAAAAATCTAAATGTTTGTAAAAATGTTATTATGAATAATGTTTATGTTAGATACTTATTATTGAATGTCTTCAAACAAAACAACCCAATGTTATTTAGTATATATATTGGAAAATATTCCAAAATACATACTTTTTAGTCTTCATCCATTGGTATGAACTCAATAATGGTGACATCTTCTGTGGAAAGTAATAAAAAAACAATAGTAATATGATGGCATTTTTACTTTTCATTAAATATTTACCATTAAAGGTGACTTTTTTTTTTGGTGTTTCATCAACACGCTTGTTATTCTTTGCGTTTGAGGTACTTGGACCAGGCATTTCATCATCGTCAAATGTATGAACTACAAGCAAATGTGTATAAGTTTAAGTAAGAATTTATGTAATATTTTAAAATCTTACTCTTCAATACGTCAATGTGTCTAATTAAACTTTCAGTGGTTGTTAATTCTAATGAAAATGAATATAATGAATGTTATAGTAGATGTTTGTGATTCGTTAACTAATTACCTGGAATAGTCGGTAAACAGAGGATTGACACAAGCTTACTCGACATTTCTAAAAAAATTGAAATAAATTTTTGTTCAATTCTAAATTATTTCAGACTTACTTGTAGCCGCTTCAGGTATTACTTCATAAGTTTCTCTCATATTGTCTATAATTAAATGTAAAAGTTAACATTATCTTTATGATTTGAAAGATACTTACTTTTAGAGGGAATTATTCTTCTTGGGCGCAAATAATCTATAAATTAACAATAATAATAGATATACTAAATAATTTTTCTTTGATTTTGCTTACATGGCGCTTTCGTATTTCTGTTTATTAACGAAGATTTGAAGATCTTAGCTTTTCCACCTACGATTTGACATATTTTTGTTAGTGAAATTAATAATTTTAAAAATATAATTAATTACCGCTTGTTAATGAAATACATTCGACAGGTTCAGGTAATGTCATTCGGACATTTGAATTTCTCTTGGAAGTTGGATCAATTTCTATTACTTTTCCTAAAGATAATAATTTGTTAATTCCTATTAAGAAATAAACATTTCAATATTAAAATAATGAGAGTTTTCTAACTATTCCAACTCATCTATTTTTGAAAAAAAAAAAACTGAAAATAAAAAATATTAATTCAATTTTTCAGGCCTTCTTCTTCTCACGACTATTATCAAACATACGACAGACAAAACTTCCATTGGGAAGCTTGTCTAAAAATAAAAATGTCAACCGCCACCAGATTTACTTAATGTTCAGTACGAATAGATTGCAAATAAAAAATATAAGACAACAAAAAAGAAATGAATAGATGTAAAAAGAATTGATTTAAAATACATACTCCATATGTCATCGGAATAAACCATATTATCTTCTGGTTTCATTATGTCTAAATAAATAAAACATAAATTACTTTTTCTGCTTATTAGTTTTAAAATACTTTTGATATAAATAATTTCTTTTTAAACACTTACTTTCCCTTTCCTTGAATGTTGGGATCTTTGAAAGAAGTCCTTTACTTGATGATGTGACTTCATCTTGGATCGACGCCATTCTAGAAGATCCACCTTGTGGTGAAGCTTCTTCATCTGACGAATTTGAATTGACATATTTTTGTTAGAGAAATTAAAAGCAGGATTTTTAAATATATAATAATTTAAAAAATATAATCAATTACCGCTTGATGAAGTATATTCGCAAGGATCCGGTAATTCCATTGAATGTCTCCTTGGATCAATTTGGACAATTTTTTCTGAAAATAATAATTCGTTAATTCCTATTAAAAAAAGAAACATTTCAATTTTAAAATAATGAGTTTTTTTTTAAACTGATCTATTTTTGGAGAAAACAAATACTGAACATGAAAAATTTAATTCCAAAATTTTCCAACCCTGGAAAATTATTTTGAAACGAAAGCCAATCAGATTTATTTAATGTTCAAGAAACCAATAGATTGAAAAAAAAATGTTTCAAAATACATACTCCATATGTCATCGGAATAAACGATGTTAACTTGTGGTTTCATAGTCTCTAAATAGATAAAAGACAAATTAGTTTTTTTGTTTATTAGATTTAAAATACTTTTGAATACAAATAATTTCTTTTTAAATACTCACTTCGAAATTTCTTCAATACTGGGATCTTTGAAGCAATTCGATTAGTTGATGATGTAACCTCATCTTGGATTAACGTCATTGCAGAAGGTCCAGCATCTGAAGAAGCTCCATCATCCGAAGAAGATCCAGCATCTGAAGAAGCTCCAGCACCTGAAGAAGCTCCAGCATCTGTAGAAGCTACACCATTTGTAGAAGCTCCAGCATTTGAAGAAGCTCCATCATCTGGAGAAGCTCCAGCATTTGAAGAAGCTCCATCATCTGGAGAAGCTCCAGCGTCTGAAAGAGCTCCAGCAACTGTAAAAGATCCAGCATCTGAAGATGTTCCTGAATCTGACGAAGTTTCAGCATCTGAAGATGCTCCTTCATCTGACGACGATCCAGCCTCTGACGGTGCTCCAGCATCAGACGAAGTTCCGACCTCGAACGATTCTCCAGCATCAATCGGAGCTTCATTCTCTGCGTTATTCGATTCCATGGTCGGTTCATCAACTTCGTCTGGAAAATTAATATACATGTTATGGTAAGGTTAACATAAAATTAACACGTTTACCGATTGTCTCTTGGAGAAAGAATGCTTTTCTAGACATTTTGAGCAATGCGTATGGATTGCAGACCAAAATCCTCTTAAGCACTTGTAATGGACGCTTTAGAGAATATAAAAGATATAACCAAAAAAGTTACTACGAGTCATTGTTAAAAACATGGTTGCCACTATCGATATTACCTTACAAATTTAAATATAGGGACTTATTTGTTCTAACGTAACCAAACAGTAAATGTAATCTTCTTACTAGTCGAAAAATGCAGTTTGCAATTTATCCTTTCTTGAAACGGTGATGTCGCACCTCCTTTTGAAATATGTGTAAAAATACTCCTGTAAAAAATGAACCATTTGAATCACAGATTTAATTACAACTAGAATAGAACATGCAACATATACTTAAATAAAATGCGCAGCCAGCAGTACTCAAACAAACGCTGCTGGACGTCAATTATTTTTCTCTCATATATTTTCACTAAAAAACTTAAATGCTTAAAACCATTATATAAGCAATTAGAATTAACTGAGAGTATTCAAAAACGATTCGGGTTATTTTTATCACTACAATTTAGGGTTGAAGTCAAAGTTTGTGGGTTCGACATTTAAAAAAAAATAGGAAAATTCTAATGTCTTCATTAAATCTGCAGGTTATAAATAGCTCAAAAATATGAAACGTTATTTTCAAACGTATCAAATACAGCTAATTTTGTTATCAAACATCACTAATTGCTTTTTTTTTATAAATATTTGTTCTCTCGCTATTTAAATTATTTGTTAAATATTAACATTATGTAAAATCCATCATAAAATATTGTTATTATTTAAAATAATATTGTTTTTTTTTTTGCAATCAAAAACACAAGCACGAAGGGTCATATACAAATTAACAACTCTCAACCTTCGAATGAGAATCTCATTATCCACACATACGCCACTAAGTAATGAGTTGCCTACATCATTATGTAATCGATAATTTTATAAAAAAAATAAAGTTACACTTATGTTCTGCAACGTCTTGTTATGAATACAATTAAATAACTTCTAAAATTTAACAGTCAGAATTTACAACATTGAAAATAAACTGCAGTTATTTATAAAAAATCAGCTTTGTAATTGCTCTCTGCTTAATGCACAGGGTCGAATAAGATTTTGTAAAGTTATAAGAAAGGAAACTCAACTAATATACACTATTTACTTAATAGCCATTAACCAATTATAATTACTGCTCGTTATTGAGACGACGTCTTCTAGCAGGAGGTTGTTCCTAGAAAATATGATTTAAATAAAGTCCCTAGTAAATGTAGGCCTATTTACGTCTTGACCGTCTACAGCGTTATCATCATCATCTGAAATCGATATTTAAATTAAGTATAATTTATTAAAATCATAAATAATCTGCAGTAATTACGTTCAATCCTCCGGCGTCGTATCAATGCTGGAACTGGTACCTCTCCAACGTTATTGGCTAAACCAAAGATGATTAGTTTCCACGAGATCAAAGAAGTAATCCAATCACTTACGTGCAATCTCCTGAAACAAAATATTTCATTAGTAGGTGAAAACCTTTTACATCATTATAAAAATATTACCTCGTCTGAATGGTTGCTTCCAGAATCTGCTTGAATAAATGCAAATAGTTACATTAAATCCTAATTCATAAATATCCAATATAAGACTTACGGTGATCTACATTCTAAAATAAATAAATTGTATAATTTATAACAATGATATTATGTAATTTCAGCTTACCGGTGATGGCGATCGTGATCTTCTGCGTTCGTTCACTGTAGAAAAAAAATAAAATATAGTATATTTGTTTAAAACATTACTTTACTAGACTATATCTTTCCACCAAAGCTCCAAATAGTCTATTGATTAGTAGGATCCTTTACTCCATTTGTTTTAATTGATACAAACCATTCTCACCAGATGATGAAGAATCCTGAAAACAGAGCAATGAAAATTTTTAAAATAATTGTTTGCTAAATATATTTACACCCGAATTAGAAGTGTCATCCAATTCCTGAAAATAAAATAAATTAATAAGGATTCAAATATTCTTCATTTTTAACATACGTGAAAATTATGAACACCGTTACATTCCCTGATTTCTCCTGGCTGTAAATTAATAACTAAGTAATCTAGTTCTAGTAGTAAAATAATCTGCAATTGAATTTACCTCTTGTACTATTAGACCCAAAAGTACGTCTGCATAATGTTGCTCCTTGAATTTTTAATAAAAATATTAGAAAAAGATACTTACTACTAGTGGTAGTAGTAGCAACGAAAGATGATAACCCAAGATATTACCGCAACCGAAATTCTAGGAAGAAATTAAGATTTATTTCAGACATATTTACCGCACGTTGACGCCTAGGTGGAAGATTCGGATGACCCTAAAAAAATACATTATTTAATGTTTGCACAATACATCCATATAAACACATACCTCAACTACTGCAGGTTCTGGCAAGTACAATTATATTGATTATTAATATTGTTTAAAATTTGTAACTTGTTTGTTGTCTATATTACCATTATCTTCTCGAGGGTTTGCCTGTTCCTGGGAAAGAAACAACAAATAGTTATTGTTGTTATTAACTAAAATACATACATCTCCGCCATCTAAATACAAGAAAAAAAAATTAATATTATTTAAAACTAACTTTTTAAATATATTACCATTTGCCTGCTCATTTCTACCTGGCATATTTTCCTATAAAAATACAAAAAAAAAACAGCTATATAATCATAATTAAATCAACTTGTATTGTATGATTTTCAAGATTGTAAAGAATTTACTCTTATTTTTTAAATTAAAATTAAATATGATTTTTCTGATCTTTAAAAATACTAATCCATATCTTATTATCATCAGTATCAAGAATTTTGAGTATGAAAAAAAAAAGTTTGATTTTTTTTAATTATCTGATTTTTTTAATTGAAATTAAAATCAAATCTAGTTTCTCTTAATTATTCTGATCTTTAAGAATACTAATTCATATCTTATTATAATCAGTATCTAAGATTATGAGTTTAAAGATTTTTTTAAATGAAATTAAAAATTTGGTTTCCTCTTAATTACTCTCATTTTTTGTTAATTGATTTTAAAAGTAAATCTAGTTTCTATTAATTATTCCGATCTTTAAGAATGCTAGTTTATATCTTATTATTATCAGTATCAAAGATTATGCGTATTTAAAGAAATTCGATTTTATTTTAATTGAAATTAAAATCACCTGATTAGGTTATTAGAATGTAATTAGTGTAATTAGTTAAATAAAGTGAAGTTTACTTGATACTTATGTGCATGATTTAATTAAAGTAATTAGTAATTAGACTTACCTGTTGTTAACTTTATTTAATAAACAAGTGAAGTAGTCGCACGTTCGGGGAAAATATTAAAGTTCAACTTATTTTTGGATTCTGGCTAAAGCTGCTTGAATAATTGAGGGAATCGAGAGAGGTCCGTCAAGTAAGAACTCTAATAAACTACTAACGCCGTTGGTGAATAAGTGCAAGACAAACGAAACTTTAATCGCGGACTGTTCGGATAAAACAAGCGGAAGGGATTATTTTTAAAATAACAAACAAAGGCATACTAAATAACATGTATTCCGATACATACTTTTATGTATACAATATCAGAAGTTGTAAACAGCCTGCTGTATAATAATAATAATAATAATGAAAACAGAAGAAGAAAGTTAGTTATATCGCATATTTTAAATAAATAAAATACTTACATTACACATTATATTGAGTGACTCATGCCTTATTTTTGTTCCTTCTTTTTCCACCCCTCCTCCGGTTTTTACCTAAATAATATATGAAATGTTAATTTATAGTTATAAAATGTGTTTGTTATTAATAATATTATGCAATTATAAAAGTTACTGTACTTTTTCGGACTATGAGACGCACCCCAAATGTAAATATTATATTTTAATGTTACCACCCAAAATTTGAGTCCATTTTTCTATGTAAAAAGGTACGTCTACTTTTGACTCAAAAAATTCTTCTTAAATTATAATATTAAATTATCTTACCCCTTCTTGTTCTTTTCTTCGGTGTTAGGATTTTGAGAAATTCATCTTCAGTATTCAAGAACTCTAGCTCCATATTTCGTGGCTCCACTGCTCATGGGTGAATTGTTAGTAAATCACTTTGATAAAAACAGTATTAATTTTAACTTACGAAAATGTTGAATTGAACCGGTTACTTCTACTTTTTCTTCTTCTTCTTGCGTAAGGTCTATAATGTTTGTATCTTCGATTATCTCCACTTCATCATCAGAAACTAAGTCGATTATCTCAATCACCTTCCTAAAATATATAAAATTTTGTTAAATTTTCTTGCCAAAATAAGATGATTATAGCTACATTACCTTTGTTTGACTTCATCTTTAAAATCTGCATCTCTCAGCCTAAAAAAAATAAAACTGGACTATAAAACGCATCCCAAATTTATGAAACATAAATTCAGATCATAAGACGTACTTCCATTTAATGTCTATTTTATATATCAAAAAAAGTGCGTCTTATGGTCTGAAATAATATGTGGAACCTAAATTTTCCTAACAACGTTAATGGACCAATAAAATTAATAATAATTTTTACCTTGTACTGTGAGTGACCCCATCGATATTAATCTTTACATGCACAGTCAAATCATGCTTTCTCATCAAGATCCTAAGAGTATTTTTGCATTCAATCTCATTTAGATTAATAATAGGTCTCATCTTGATTCTAGAACACAAAAAATATGATAGTTTTAGAAAATAAGATTTTTATAAATTATAATAGCAATAAATTACAAAAAAATAACAATTCTAGAAATGGAAAATATATATATATACTATACTGACCAAAGGGCTACCGACCTAGGTCTTTCCGCCCAAAAACGGCTATTGACCATTACAAACAAAATACTAACAAAAAAAAGTATACTCAATATAACAAAAACAAAATACTAACACAAAAAAGTATACTCAATATAACAAAAACAAAATCTTTTGCCCGAGTATAAATAATATTTTGCATGTTCAATTGTTTCTAAACAAAACTTTCTCGTAGAATCTAATCTAATTGGATAAGATTCTATACAAGAAAGGTTATGTTTCGGTTGGTTCATGTGCCAATTCGCCACGTGAATCATTACCCATCCCTATGCATTCTAATCATTGTTTTGAAGCAACAATTATTCTTTAACGCTTATATCTATGAAAACTTACGTATAATTACAAAATTCGTCTGGTGTTCGCGAAAAACCTTGTCACTCTGCTGCCAACGTATAAGATTTTGCAAGTGCTGCCAACGGTTTTTCGAAAAATTAATTCAAATTGAGGTTATGTTAAGAAAATGTTAATTATAATTAACAATTTTAATATTTTCGGAGCAAAATTTTAATTGCCGTTTAGTCTCATCTTGATTCTAGAATACAAAAAATATGATAGTTTTAGAAAATAAGATTTTTATAAATTATAATAGCAATGAATTACAAAAAAATAACAATTCTAGAAATGGAAAATATATATATATATATACTATACTGACCAAAGGGCTACCGACCTAGGTCTTTCCGCCCAAAAAGGGCTATTGTACAAACAAAATACTAACAAAAAAAAGTATACTCAATATAACAAATACAAAATACTAACACAAAAAAGTATATTCAATATAACAAAAACAAAATCTTTTGCCCGAGTATAAATAATATTTTGCATGTTCAATTGTTTCTAAACAAAACTTTCTCCTATAATCTAATCTAATTGGATAAGATTCTATACAAGAAAGGTTATGTTTCGGTCGGTTCATGTGCCAATTCGCCACGTGAATCATTACCCATCCCCATGCATTCTAATCATTGTTTTGAAGCAACAATTATTCTTTAACGCTTATATCTATGAAAACTTACTTATAATTGCAAAATTCGTCTGGTGTTCGCGAAAAACCTTGTCACTCTGCTGCCAACGTATAAGATTTTGCAAGTGCTGCCAACGGTTTTTCGAAAAATTAATTCAAACTGAGGTTATGTTAAGCAAATGTTAATTATAATTAACAATTTTAGTATTTTCGGATCAAAATTTTGATTGCCGTATCACTCTTTAAAAAGTTTGATATCAATTTTATCTTACTTTCTCTAATAAAGACTTGTGAATACAGTCAACAATGGTTATTTACATTTTGATCATTTGTTCTAATTGCAATTAAAAAATTAACCAACTATTACAGTATAAAGCTTTAATTAATGGAAACTTACATATAAAAGAAAAATTTCTTCAGAAAACTGCTGATAAAAACCAATTTGAGGTTATGCAATATAAATGATAATATTCTATATTACTTTCTCTAATAAAGACTTTGTTCTAATTGTAATTAAGCCAATTAACCAACCATTACATTATAAAGCGTATATCAAAGGAAACTTACATTGATTATAATTTCTGTGTAAATTTCCAACCCAATTCACTAGAAAAACCTGTTGGTATATCAAAAATTTTGATCCATACTGCCAAAATCCAATATGAATTTGGATAGTTCGAAACTGAAACAAAAATGTTTTTCAGATTGTAGACTTAAATTACACCATATTATTGAAAATGTATAATTGAAATTAATTATATTGATAGAAGACAAAATAATGTATTTTAAATTTCAAGATTTGTAGACAACTGCATTTTCAAAAGTATTTATTTCTATAAACCATACATGTTATATTTCTTATTTATAGAAGCATTTAGGTCAAGTTCTCTATAAGTTTAATGAACTAATAAAAGGCACAATAAAATCAATATATTTATTAAAACATGTATAATGTTAACAATTGTCCCAAAACCTTTATTACAATAACCACTAATATCTACATTCCATATATATGATATAATGAAATAATAAGGAATATAAGTCATAGAAAGATAGCAAAATATATAATCTATTTATAGAAAGGCTTACAACTGGCCTTCTGTCCTACCACCAAATATTTTAACATGCCTATTGTAAAAATAAATATTTTAAATAATGCCTCCAACTAACATTATGCAATGTATTCTTCGAGTGTATCATCCTCTTCAGGAGCAGCTGAAATTGTTGATTACAAAAAAAAATATAATAGTTTATAATGTTTTATTGTTTTCTAAACTTACAAACAGAAACCATTCGACGACGACGCTTAATCGTCGGGTAATAGTTAAGCCTGTTTATGGAGCCCACCTTCCTTCGAATACGACGTTTAGCAATAGGAAGTTCCTGTGGAAAAAAAATAATTTTAAATAACGTCCCCAACTAATTGCTATTTACCTCTTCCTCATTTTTGTCGCCAACTGGAATAGTTCCACGCTCCAAGTTCTTCTTCGTGAGACTACGAAGTTTTGCAAGAGGCACTTCGGCAGCTAAAATTGATAATTTCAACAAATATTGTCTTTAACTTTATTTTATACTTACAAACTTGAACAGTTTCATTGTACAAATTCTTCTTCATGAGATGAAGAAGTTTTGCAAGAGGCATATTCTATGAAAAAAAAACAATTTTGATATAATGTCTTCAATTAATATTAGACTATTTACCATTTCATTGTCTGAATCCTCCTCCTCATCTGCAGCTAAAATTAATAATTTCAAAAAATATAATCTTTCAACTTTATTTTATACTTACAAACTGAAACAGCTCCAGTATCCAAATTCGCCTCCATGAGGCCACAAAGTTTTGCAAGAGGCACATTCTATAACAAAAAAAAATTAAATAATGTCTTAAATTAATATTAGTCTAATTACCATTTCATCTTTATTTGTATCATTCGCCTCTGTGTCGTTAGCTGAATTTTCTAAAACAGCTGCTGAAAATTCATAATTTAATAAAATATAATCGTTTAAAATCTTTGATTATCTGATATAGTTACCTACTGTACTGTCACAAATATGAGGCTGTGCTTCCTGAAAATATTTATTTTTATTAGTAGGTAAAAATGTTATAATTATAAATAAAAATATTACCTCATCCGAACTGGTGGTCGCCTGATCTGCTCATTTAAATGCAAATAATTTGTAGATATAAATATTTGTATATATAATACTTACCCTCCGGCTGTGAATCCTGAAACAAAAATAAATTATAAAATTAATGCAAATATAATCATGAATGTCTACTTGCCATAATCGGCGTAGAAGACGTATAGACAGCTTTTTCTGAAGATTTGAAAAAGGTAAAAGTTTAGTAAATATATTTTCAACAGCTTTAAAAATTCCACAGATGAACGGTTACGTTAATCAGTGGAATTCTGGATATGATCTACAAACCGTTATCTTCATCAACATTGAACATATCATAATATTCATTCATATCTATTTCGCTGATTCCAGGCTTGAAATTAAGCAAATCAGTTAATCCCAAGTACTCATTATTTAAAACGTACCTCATCCGCGTCGAAAAAATCGTTGCCTTCGATTGGATTGTCAACTGGCACTATCTCCTCCAACATCATCAGATCTAAAGGTACAGGCTTGAATTCACAAAAAAAAATATTAAAAAAAGAGAAATGAATTCTAAAATCTAAAAATTATCTATTTAGTAATTCCAACAATTTACTGCAAACATATTTACCGCACGTCTTGGTTGCCTTGGAACGCCAAACGGAGGATTCTAATAAAAAAAATAATAATTAATGTTTTTACAATACAAAATAAGAAAACAAACCTCTTCCTCCAATTCTTCGATGATTTGTACTGCGTCTAAGTGTTATATTAATACTGTTTATAATATGAGTTAGTCTATATTACCGATTTCATCCAGATCATCATCTTTTTGAAGAGTTATTTCCTGAAAGATACAGAGATTAATTCTGCGATTAATGAAAATCAAAACCGGAAAGGAAATGTCATCAGCAAAAATATCAATTGAATTTATCTTGCAAGATTTTTGCAAAACGTATCTCATTGAATTCACAAAAATTATATAATTAAGAACCTTAATATTCTATTAACACACATTTTTTTTTGATAATTTGTTACGTATGAAATATGCCAACTAAAAAATTTGTTAAAAATTAGTAAATTACTTTTTGAATGATATTTGCAAAATATTCTATAATCAGAGGGGAAATAATACAATTATCTTATTTAAATGAAGATTATGTTATAATATGAATGTATTAATTTAAACAAATTTATTTTAATAAAAATTTTGTACTTTTTCGATATTTTTTAATTACAAATGAAAATATTAAAACGATAGAAAAGTAATAAAAATTGTGAGATTATCGAAAAATCAATTTATATATTAATTTAGTTAATTTTTATTTAAAGCAATTCCAACATAAAATTTATGCGATAAAAATGTAATAAAAATGAGATTATTTATAAAAATTGAACACCTGCACTTGCAGCTGCGTTTAAACAATCCTTATTTGGGCACGAAAATAGTGCGTTTCGCAGAAAACAATAAAAATTAGGCGATTGTGCGGGTGAATCATCTGCACCTACAAATCACAGCGAGGTTTCGGCAATCCGCGGATTTGTTCGTTGTTAACAATTCTATTGGTTCTTTCGCTCGGGTCGTCGCGTAGACTATTGGCTGCGTATCTTTTAAAATAATAATACAACAATTTTGATACTTAAAAATGTTTTTCGATTTCGATTCGAATATATTGATTTGACTTTAAATTAATTTTTATATACAATTTCTTAAATAATAAACCTATTTTTAAATATAAAAATTGAATCTATAAGAATTATCTAATTTTTTAAGATTAATGAGATAAAGCGTGGAGATTGTAGCTTTAATTGTAAATTACTTTTTGAATGATATTTGCAAAATATTCTATAATCAGAGGGGAAATAATACAATTATCTTATTTAAATGAAGATTATGTTATAATATGAATGTATTAATTTAAACAAATTTATTTTAATAAAAATTTTGTATTTTTTCGATATTTTTTAATTACAAATGAAAATATTAAAACGATAGAAAAGTAATAAAAATTGTGAGATTATCGAAAAATCAATTTATATATTAATTTAGTTAATTTTTATTTAAAGCAATTCCAACATAAAATTTATGCGATAAAAATGTAATAAAAATGAGATTATTTATAAAAATTGAACACCTGCACGTTTAAACAATCCTTATTTGGGCACAAAAATAGTGCGTTTCGCAGAAAACAATAAAAATTAGGCGATTTTGCGGGTGAATCATCTGCAGCTGCAGCGATTGCCGAACGCTAATCACCAAAATTATTTTATTAAAACTAAAACAATCAATTAAAAAAATAGTAAATATTGTAATTAATAATTCATTAATAAAAATTATAAATGATTTCGTATATTTACGGATTATTTAATTTATATTGTACTGTTTCGCTAAATTTTAATTATAATGAAAATAATAAAACGATAGAAAAGTAATAAAAATTGTGAGATTATCGAAAAATCAATTTATATATTAATTTAGTTAATTTTTATTTAAAGCAATTCCAACATAAAATTTATGCGATAAAAATGTAATAAAATTTTTGAAAATATTTTTATGGGAATAAACAAGATTTGAAAAAAAAATATTTACCCCGTTTTCTGGCAAATTCGGTTCTACATGTCCATCCTCCTAAAATAGATAATTTATATCTATGCTATATATTTTTATAAATACATACCGCTTCCTTGACAGGATCAACTAAATGTATAAATATTATTATTTTTTAGAACGTTTAGATATTTTATATACATTACCATAAGCCTGCATTTTATATTCTTGCATCAAATATTCCTGTAAAAAAAACAATTAATTTCTATCAAAATGAAATAATTTTAAAATCAATTTGTAGTTTGATTTACTTGTTTCACTAATCCATCAAAAGATTTATTTTCTTGCCAATATTTTGATCAACGTTTATCTTCACTATAGATCAAAAATATTTCATGATAAATGAGGAAAAAAAAATGTTCAAATATAATTAAAAGCATCTATATTTATGGCTATAACAGTTAATTTGTTCACAAAAATATTCAATATAGAAAAATAATTACTTACGAGATGTTATTTGTAAAGGAAGTAGAGGTTCTTACACTGGAAACTCTAATGAACAACTAACGACAATGCACAAATGCAAAGCTTTTATATAGCGCTCTTTATATAGCATTGATAAGGAAAGCGCGTATTACATGAATAATAACAGATCAAAATACTTAATAAAAATTATTTATGACAACATTGTTTGTATACTATTGTTTCTAATTGTATTGAATGTGAAATAAAAAAAAAATCAGAAGTAAGAAAATAAATGGTTACAGATTAAATGACTCAATCTATTAATTATTTCGGTTTGTGCGACTCGAATTTCTTCTTCCGCCTCTCCTTCTGCGTCTTCTTGCTGTTAAACAAATGAATTATATATATTAATAATCATAAATTATATATGTTTTTAGCAACTTTTGATCAAATGTGCATTGATCACTTTATAATTTACCGCAAGGTCTTGGTCCTTGTATTCCTTCATTATATTGATGACCGCGGTTATTGTAGAGTTCTTGGATCCTTCCAGAAATACGTGCTGTTATTTCAACGGTTTCGCTATAAAATACAGAATAAAAATGATTCATTTTTTTTTAATAAAAAATGAATAGTTGTTTAATTACCTATCAATCTGTACACGTTCAAAAAGCGTAGTCAGCCTTACACGACTAAAAAATAAAGATATTTTAGTAAATTATATATTTAGAATCGGCAATTTCTGATATTCATTAATAATTTACTTTGTGCAATGTTCTCCTTCTAAACTGCAAATGATTAAAACTTCTAGCTGTCTGCTACTCAGCATGATCATCAAGTCGTTCAGATTCTCAATGTGAAGAACCATGTTAATGGGACATCTATCCATTACGCTTTGATCCATTTGAATCTATAACAAATAACACGATTTTTATAAAATTTCATTTTCTTTCTGTTTCTGAACAGCAATTACGACATCATTTAATCTAATAGTATATACAACAATTAATATTTTTGGATGATCTGTAGGTTATGTATTGTACCAATTCGCGATGTGAATCATAGCTCATCCCAATGTATTCTCATCATTGTAATTAAGCAAATTAAAGAACAATTACATAATAAAGCTTGTATATATATATGGAAACTTACAGGTAATTAAAAGATTTCAACAGAAATGTGTTAACGAAAAACTGGTCACTTTGCTACCAACGTTTAAAATTTTGATAATTTTGCAAGTGCTGCCAACGGTTTTTCGCACTATAATTATATTTTAGGTTATGTTACGAAAATGATAATTAGGATTATAATAATTATCAATTTTAGTGCAATCGTGGCAAGATTTTGCTTGTATCACTCACTCACGTTTAGGCACTATAGTTTCGATATCATTTTTATCATAATTTATCGAATTAAATCATGATTGCCAAAGACAATGATTATCTACTCTGCATCATTTGTAATTAAGCCAACTATTACACTATAAAGCTTAAATCAATGGTTACTTACTCTATGTATAAGGTCGTTTTGACTTTTCAGCCAAATGCACTTGAAAAACGTTACTATAAAACAACGAATTAGCTTTTGCTATTTTTTCTGGTGTTGCCAACGATTTTTCGAAGAACTAAATTTTGCGCGTAATTTAAAATTATTTTTATATATGACAATTGTAATTCACGGTTTTAAAGCAAATATTAAATTAAAATTTCATTTGTATCCAATATTACGAGAATTGTCATATTTATGATTATGATATAAATAAACCGTAATTGGCTTTACTGCGTTATGACCACCGGTTAGGTAGTTCTTAAATTTGGGTATTTATTGGGGCTATAAATGTTAACAATAAAACTAGCCTCTTTGTATTCCCATGCGGTTGACACTTGAGACGATCTGCATTGCTCAAAGACGATGAAAGTAAATAATAACTGAATTGTAATTTTATATAATATATTTCATCCAACAATATCTTTTTTGAGTCTCATGTTTTGACAAGCTGTGAAATTCCGGCAAATTGCCACTTAAAGGTCCATTGTGTCAAAGAAAAAAAATAATAAAAAAAAGGAGGCGCACTACAATAGGTGTCTTTCACCAAATTTGCGCGCACAAATACCTTCCACTTTAGGGGAGGATTCATGAAATGCATTTTACGGTAGCATTATTGTGTAATTTTAAAGTAACCGCAGAAAAGGGACTCTGCGTGTAACCGCCTCATAAACCTCTTATTATTATTATTATATTTTTTTTACATAGAAAATCTGAAGCACCAGATCGGGTTGCTGCATGAAATTAGTAAGTTTTCCTGTGGTTACGAGATACGCTTTTCTTTTACCGTGGCGAATAATTAATGCGGTTTACCGGCTTTGAATTTTCAAATAGACTTGCTGACATCCCTTGTATCATTAGGATTACGACGTCGAGTACACCCCATTATCGGTATAAATACTACATTAAAGGGTGAACATTTTAATACTGCTGCAAAAAGTGTTTAAATAAGAGTCCTCCAACTGTCGCCTAGCGGAACGTTCTTCCCTTCGCTGATACGGACGTGTCGAAGGGTGGTTTCGCAGCCAGAATAATATTATCAAGGGTATTTATTACTACACGTTGATTGTTTTATTATCGACGTGCGTAGGGGGTTGTAGGAATTAGCTTATGATTACACTCATCACACAGTATTTACCGCTATTAGTTAATAAGAGGGTAGTGGGTCTAGTCCCTTTATGTCGACATCCCCGGGGATGCTGCGATGAAAAGCCTCCCCCAATATATTTACATACGTAATAGTAATCTGATCTATATGACAAATGTCATGCGATACACGGCTGTCTTCGGTCCAATTTCAAAATACCCTCGATACCAATGCAGTTTTCCTATTTAATTTTTTGTTACCAGTCTAAAAATACATATGAGTTCAAGGAAATTAATTTCTGCTACGCAGAAGAAAACTATTGAATATTCATTTTTATAGCTATCGCCATAAAACTTCACTGAAACACGTGTAGTTTCAGTTCGTCAATGTAAAAAAAGTAAAAAGGGAGTGTGTTTTTGTTGTTAAACCTTTTCATCTCTGAATCGCCATTTAAAACAGAAATTGTTTCCTGAAAACAAAAAAAAAAGAACTGCGTTTTAACACGTATTCATGGATATTGCTTGTAAGATTTGCTCCAAATAATAGGATTATGGAGATGGCCGTAATCGGGTTTCCCTGTATTATTTGCGCACGCAATGGCGTTGTTATTGCTCGTTTTTTCTTTGCATTCTCTGGCTCTGCTCCAACTACCTTCTTCGCTCATCTCTGTCCCTCCTCTTTAAAACCGGCAACATTCTTGGATCGATTACTGATGGATAAGCTTGGCGATGCACCCCAAGATGATTTCATTATCTCGTTACCGTCAGGAGTTACAGCAGCGTCTTGTTTATTTTTTTACAAAAAAAAAATAATAAAAAAAATACCCAGTTAAAAATTATTGATTTTTTCTTATTATTTAAATATAATTTTATTTGTATTTTTTAAAATTGTAAATATTTAGATTTTTCATCGGTTGTTGAAGTTACCGCTATTGATGTGTTTCGAAAATAATTTTGTAACGGAATATAGAAGGTCGTAGTTGAGCGTCAGAATATGTCGTGGTTTTGGAAATTCGGAATTGTGTGAGTGGTATGTAGGGCCTGGTAGAAGGGCGGTTTGTTCGCTCTGCGCCGGGGGTGTCTGGTAACCGTTCATTAAATTAAAGTCCCTTTTAACACATGCATACACCCTTGCCACTGGCTAGCTAGCAACTAACTCAAACGCCGCACACTTTATATCATCATTAAGTTACTAGACTCGATTTTACCCTCGCAAACATTTCCTCCGCCCAGCAACAAGCAGCAAGGACCAGCAAACATCCACGTACGCATATGCATACATCGACCAGCCCTTACAACATAAATATTTTTCACGATTTTATCTAGGAATTGTTATTTCCCTTTTGTCCGAACAACTATTGTCTCCAACTTAACCCTCTGTAAGTAGAGGCGGTAGTAAAAATAAATAACATCAAAGCTTTTTGATATTTTGACACTCCCCTTTGGAAATTGTGTGCGGAAATAATTGACCAACATTTAAAACCGCACGTGTGCAACGCATACGTTATCCTATTAAAAGTGCTTTGAATAACTCAGTTTTATGTACGGAAGTATCGAATTCTATTTTTTTTTTTTCTTAAAAGTCACTTCTTACAATTTTCCAGGGGAAAACGCGAAAAATAGCAGACTATTTTTAGTGCCGCAAATATGCATACTACTATGAGAAATTATGGTTTAAAGGATCGTTGAAAATAGCATTGATGTTTAATATTGGGTTGTTACTGATTTTATGGTTGCAAGCGCCACCCAGTCACCCTATCGTCTACCTCAGGTCACATTGCTGACTGTTGTTTATATATAGAACACGAACCAATCAGTGATTGTTTATCTTATTCTTAGTGCCTTGCATCTGCTCTTTTGCAGACTTAATATTGTTTTGCAGTTCAATGAAATGAGATGAACAGAAGCCATGCATGGCGATACGTTACCTGAGATTTAAAGTTATTTATTTATTTTTGCAATCCGTGAATTTCAAGTATCGAACGAAAAAGTAGATTCGTATCGTAGCATTCTTGGAAGGAACGTTTGGTTTTGACTATTAAACGAAACAAAGGGCGTAGCTGAATGGCATATGTCAAAAAGGCATCAAATTATCACAATGGCGAAGGAGGATAGTAGAAAATAAAGAGAAGGAAGACAAATAGAATCGACGTACTTTATCTAAATAGGATCTGCAGGTAATTCCCTATTGTTAGGAGATTAAAGGGTAATTTAGGGAATTTTGCAAATAATTTCGAGCGATGATAAATGTTAGATGCTGCGGAAATGGGGGGATCAGGGGGGAAGGGCAGGTTGAAGGGAGCAGATCGGAAGGAAGAATGTTAAGGAGGGTTGCGTGCGCTTGGAGGCGGCATCCGCACCCACGAGGCTATAGGCGTGCAGGGGGGCGAAGCAACCCCTGTTCGTGCGGGGGCGGGGGACGCGTACGCGCCATGCGCAAAAACGGAAACAATTAAATTAACAATGGTTGGTTTGGTCTGGGGGGGATCCCAAACGGGTGCTACCATTCGGGCCAAATCTTGCAGAAAATGCGTTTTTGTTGCGATCATTTCGCATTGAAATCGTTTCATATTTAATAGGAAGTCTATTTTGTTGCACAATTTTAACGGGGTCATTAGGGGACAGGCTCTGAAAGAGATGCAAACCATTTCCAAAACGGCGGGATGGGGTGCGCCAACAAAAAAATACCATATACAGGGTGTTCCTAAACATTTTTTAAGGCACTAATATTTTAGCAAATTTATGAAAAAAAGTTTCCAATTATAACCGAATAAATTTATTTAAAGAAAATACAAATATCGACTTCATTACATAAAATTGAAAATATTTCCTTTGTCCCGCAAACAATGTTACATTACTTAAGATAACAAAAGGATTGATTAATCACATGCTATTAACAGAAATACTGGTTTTATTTTCCCAATTAAAAGTATTTATCCAGAAGTTACATCATAATCCGAAACTACTTATTGTTCTTTTTAAAATTGTGTCATTGTTTCTTTTTGTTTACAAGATAACATACCAAATAGTTTTTTATCACAAAACTGAAATAAACGCTCATTAAAAACAATGTCCTTGCTATTAAGTATTGGAAATTCTATGTTAAATTAGAAAAAATAATAAATTGAACATGTTTTGTAACACCCTGTATGCGCAGATTATGTGGGAGAGATGAGCAGAGAGAGAGGGGTGTAATAAATACACCCCGTGTACATGGAACTCATTACTTAATTACTGCCCCATTCAGTGCGAATAACACGCACATCACTTGAACCCAACAATACCGGCCCTAATTGACCTCACGGGGCGCCGTTGGATCCCGTCCGGGTCTTTCGCATCGGAGGATCGCCGCGTGGTTATTGTTGAACAGAATTGTTGTTCCGATGTCCCGCGACACCGGAAGTGCGACAGTCTGTAATCCCGGATATAGTAAAGCATGAATATAAACACAAACATTTAGGTGGTACAGATGCAGCAGTCCTTGCTCGAACAAAGGCAAGGACTCGGATTTCATGCGGTCCGTCTCGAATGGCGGAGAGAAGAGTCCAATGCACCCTGCGCTTTTGGTAAATCGAAACGCTTCAATTCATTCAAGTCCCCCCTCCTATTCAAGCATCAATTTTTGTCAACACATTACACAACCACTTAGCGCCCATCCCAACTACAAACACCTCGGAGCATCTTCAATACTCCGGCTCCGCCTACCGATCCAAAACGCATTGTGCAACGATTCTTTAGTCTACTCTCTTCAATTCAGTCTTGTTAAACTTTCAGATATCGGATACCCAAAAGCATTGAGGTTTCAATCACTTAAACCATACAGGAAATCTTTAGTTCCTTAAATTTACAACCGATTAGTAAGTCAAATTATTATGAATAATTCATATTCAGAATAAATATATTCAATAAAGTATGAATATGAATTATTTCATGGAATAAATAAAAATTGAATCTTTAGCAATCTTTAGTTTTTCAGATTTACCACAGAATAAGTCAAATATGTTAAACTAAATTATTTTAGTATAAAGTAACAATTTATAAACAATTTTACTTGCTAGTTTAATTATGACTTTCAGCGTTAACGAACTAAAATCTATTTTAAAACTTTTCCTTAAAATAATCTAGTCTTCTATTATTAAAGTTCGAAAATTAAAACCAATAAGAAAAAGGACTTCATTAGAACACAAACATTTAGTCCTTTCAAAATTATTTACAACTCAGTTTACTACAAGGATAAATGGAATTAAATTAAAATATTTAGTTTTAATTTTCTAAAGTGAATGTTAGTATTTTAAATATAAAATAAGTAACAACTATTTATTACAGTCTTTTCATCCTCAAACTACATTTTTACATTTAAAATGGAACGGAAAAAAAAAATTACAGAACTGCTTACGCGAATCCATTTTCTTTTTGGCTTTATTTCTAATCCTTATTCATATTTCCATATATAATCCTGAATAAATAAGATTGAATCACTTGAAGCTCGCAACAGAAGTCAATATTTTAAATAAAGAATTATCCTTTTGTATTTTAAACATCAATTTCAATACAAATAAATTTTAAACAACGATTTCAGTACAAATTAATGAGTTTAGGTTTAAAATACAAAGGTGGAATGCATGCATTTTCTTTCCTTTTAGGCTTTATTTGTAATCCTAATTAATATTTCCATATATAATCCTGATTAATTATGATTAAAGCACGCAGGTTTTTTGCACCAAACCGTAAGTACTATTTTAAATAATGAATTAACCTTATACATTTTAAACACAGATTTCAGTACAAATTAATTTTATAAAATTTTTATTTTAGGTTTAAAATACTATGGTAAAAAAAACATAGTTACATACATGTTTACACCATTTTCATTCCTTTTAGGCTTTATTTGTAATCCTAATGAATATTTCCATATATAATCCTGATTAATTGTGATTAAAACATGCAGGTTTTTTGCATCAAAATGTAAGTAATATTTTAAACACCGATTTCAGTACAAATTAATTTTATAGAGTTTTGATTTTAGATTTAAAATAGAATAAAAAAAACATAAATACAATTTTACATAAATTTTCTTTCTTTTTTGTCTTTATTTGTAATCCTAATGAATATTTCCATATATAATCCTGATTAATTGTGATTAAAGCACGCAGATTTGTATACATCAAACCGTAAGTAATATTTTAAATAAAAAATTAACCTTAAGCATTTTAAACACCGATTTCAGTATAAATTAATTTTATCGAGTTTTAACTTTTCGCGTATTAAAAATAATCAATACTTTAATAATCAACTAATTACATGAAAAATGCACAACTTTTCATATTTTAGTTTCGAGTTTTACACGCTAATACGAATGAAACTAGAATCAATTAATTCTCAAAAAGATCTAAACTATTTTTGTTTAAGAAAAATAAGAAGAATGGTGTGATGTTTCGTTAATATTGACATTTCTCATGCTATAAAAATGAAGTTAGTCAAAACAAATCTTAATAAATATAATAAATTTTTGTTCTCAAATTTTCAAAATAGTCGGTAGCCTAATAACTATTTTATTTTATGTAGATTAATGTAATATGTTATTTATAAATAATATAAATATTAAGTAACGGCATTTGCTGTATATAAAAATATACTTTGTTAGAGGTAATATGATTTAAATCTCAGGTGATTGATTTTCGTGGATGAAAGAAAAATAACTGAGTTATTTGGAGATTTTGTATAGTAAATCTCCATAATAGCTGCGAGGGAAGATAAAAAAATGTGTATAAAGTAAAAGGGATTTTTCCGCGTATTACGTAATAAAAATACACATTTTCTTTTCCATCAAAGGGAAAGGAATTTTTGTTGGGAGGCGGAGATGGCCCGAGTGTAATGGAAAATGGTAGTGCACACACACACAATTCGGCATCAAACAAACAAGATTTCATGTCGACAGGAAAAGGTTTCCTATTGAATAAGGGCTCGTAGTGCACGCACGCACGACACGGCCGGTCGCGGTTTAGCTTTTCATTTAGCGAGTAAAGCCGATCCGCTTATAGTCGCAAATTAATAATTGGAAATTCATCTCTCCTATGTATAAAACCCTGCGGCAGGGTTCGTCGCTAAGCCCTGCTCTGAAAACCTAATCAAAAAGTTGGCTTGGGGAGGGTTACATAAACGGAAACCTCGTCGCTTTGCGTCGACCGTAGGGAAACATCGGTGCAACTTCTTTGTTGTTAATTTATTATGTGTTTAGCATGCGGCGGTAGAATGAGGTATTGGGGTTGGATGAGGAGACCCAGCGGGGTTTATCCCTTGCGACGAATGAGAAAAGCCTCTCAACCATACGAAGACGGTCGTATGCTTGCTGATACAGTAGGCCCGGCCCAGAAGAAACGAGAAATAAACACAAAAAGGAAAACCCGTTACACAACTTGCATTCGGTCCCCCTATTGCGAAGAACACACGACAAAACACATCCTATACATCGTTTAAATTTTTTGATATTTATACAATTTTTTTTTTTCAATAATAAAAATCTATTTTGATTTTTATTCAATAAATAAAAGAAATATTACTTATAGTATATTCATATTTTTAAAGGAAAAAGTATTATAAAATAATTTTTGTAAATAATAATATTGTAAGAAAAAATTACAAAACTTAAATAACGCAAAATTAAAATTCTACAGCTGCAAAACGGTATTGACCATCGGTAGAAAAGGTAATAAAAAAAAGAAGTCCAGAATTTAACGATTCTTCTTCTCACGTTGCCATGTGTGTGTGGTCGAATAAGAGGAAAAGCAAGAAAACCGATCTCAGACCGACCTCCGACTATTAAAATGCAACGCCGGTAAATGGTGGCGAGACTGAAATGTCTGGAGCAAAACTTTGTAAATAATAAGCCAATGCGTTTTAAAATTGGTTTAATATGATTGTGTCCGTAAAGAAGTTCGTTGGGACGGTTATGTATTCGAAGCTTGGTGATCGCTCGAAGGGTCATTCGCTCCGCCACGACAAGATGCTGGCCTCCGACAGGTAACATATAAAATTGAGTCAAAATCAATGCGCACATTCATTGACCATTTTGTAAATAGATGATGTTTTATCTCCAACCCTCCAACATTATTTACAAATATTATTATTTAAAAAAAAAAACAAGAAAAAAATAAGAAACTAAACTAAATTTGCTGGTTTGCAACAGTATTAAGTTATTTTTTTAAATTTTTGTAATTTATTTTTGCGATCGTTATTTACAAATATTATAAAAAAAAACAAATAAGAAATTAAATCCAAATTTGCATAAAGAACGATGGTTGGTTTGCAGAAATTATTTTTTGTATAAAGTTTTTTTTTAATTTTTGCAATAAATATTATTAAATTAAACAAGTGTAAAGTTTTATAATTAAATATAAATTCCGACCATTTATTCTAAATTATCTAGATTTAAAGAAAAATATGTATTAAAAATCCATGTTGTAAACTCTAAGTTTTCAATAGACAAATGTTTCCAATTATATAATTCTCAGTATTTTTTAAAATTTTATTTAATTATTTATATTTTTCTTTCTATTGTGAAATTTGTAAATTCTAGGAATTATTTAGTTGTATTATATAATATCAAAAATACAGCTGGTATTTTTATATAATGGAAACTCTTGAGTCAATATAAAAGTAGTTAAGCAGTTGCTTGTATTAATTTGTTTTGCATCGCATTGATTCCTATTCTTCGTCGATAAATGAGTCCCTTTGGGTAGCGGAGGGTCGTTATTGAAAGGCATTTGTTATTGTTTCGGGGGTGGTTATTAATATGAAAGGTCATCGGATGGAAACTGTCGGAGCATATTGTGTGGATGTAGCATATAAATGGAGATTAGAGATTGGTATACTAGCTGCAATGCTTTTTGAACGGTGTCCCCCTTTGAATAGGGCATAATGATGTAAAGGGAGGGATTATATGGAGTTTATCAGCCATGAATAGCGCCAGCGCGTTTTATTGATATAATTTCACTCTAATACAAATATAATCTATATGTACAAAATAGACCTCAAAACACCCCAATTTGACTCAGCATTGCATAATGTCGACAGTCTTATTTTTAATATTGTTTTAATACAAAATGTATCAATAATAATTTCATTAAATTT
Source organism: Nicrophorus investigator (assembly GCA_963457615.1). NCBI lineage: Eukaryota > Metazoa > Arthropoda > Insecta > Coleoptera > Silphidae > Nicrophorus > Nicrophorus investigator. The sequence goes on from OY735146.1 coordinate 8,798,839, forward strand.
AAAAAAAAAACTGTCTGTAACGCTGGAAAGAATATATAAATAATTAAAAAATCTAAAAACCTTTACTATTATATTATTAAACTTTAGATCATAAATTATTGGAAGTTGGAAATTTCAGAAATTTTAAATTCAAACTAATGCATCAATTATTTTTTTAAGTTATAAAGAATGTAAATCTGAAGAATACAGAAATAATTAAAAAAAAATCTAAACACCTTTACTATATTATTTTTAAAACTAATCATAAATTATTAAAACTTAGAAATTTCAGAAATTTTTATTTCAAAGTTACAAAAAAATGTCTGTAACGCTGGACAAAATATACAAATAAATAAAAATTCTAAAAATCTATACTTTCATTAAACTTTAGATCATAATTTATTGGAATTTTGAAATTTGAGAAAATTTTAATTCTAACAATTATTTTTTTAAGTTACTAAGAATATCTGTAACGCTAGAGAGAATATACAAATATTAAAAAATCTAAAAACCTTTAATTAATCGTTAGATCATAAATTATTGGAAGTTTGAATTTTGAGAATTTTTAAATTCAAACATTGTTGATGCATGAATTATTTTTATGTTATAAAAATTCTTGGAAGCTTTACTATACTTTTATTAAACTTTAGATAATAAATTATTTTAATTTTCTTAATGTTTTAATCGTTGATAGTAATTCTGATATATTTCCTATTTATATAATAAGTAAGGTAAATTTTCTGCAGTTACAAAATATGTCTGTAAAGAGCAAAAATGTTGAATGAATGTAAAATAAATAGAATATTTTTGTGCGTAATGCATGATTAGAAGCTAAAAATGTGGTCATATGGGTTTGAAATTTGAGAGTGTCATAGTAGTAGGATGGTGGTTGGATGTTTGTCCTATAAAGGGTTGTACGTGTAATTGGTTTATCGAAACAACAGACCGGCCGTGCTATTGGGGGGAAAGGGTGAGGCCCGAACCCAGCGCCCTAACTAAGTTACAGCAGAAATAATGCATTTATCGCAGTTTAACAGAGCAGCTTTTAACGCGTTTCAAAAATACATACATACACACCCAAACTGCGTACAGAATAGAATATGCGGAATGATTATTAAAAGCGGGCACGAGCAGAAAGGATTCTCGTCCTTTGAATTGCTGCCACTTTCGAGAGGATGCTTGTCAATACTGTTGACATACCCCCTCGATTGGTCAAACACAAAGGGGTTTAAACGTTTGTTCCGTTCGCTGGTCCTAAGGTCTCCTAATCACCGCAAATACGTCGGGCGCGAAAGCACAGCAACAATTGGCCCTTTTCATCCCTTTCGGAAAGCTCAACCAAAACAGTCGTGATTTCACAATCATCGAGTCATTCAGGTGAAGAAGAAAATAAAATGAAAAGAAAAGAGTAAACCCTAACTGAAAAGTAAATAAATAAATACACACTTACTCTAATCCCTTCCACGGACTACTAACAGGATTACGGGAAACACCATAGTAAATTATGGGTCATTTTTAAAGTGTGCCAAACCTTCGCACAAGCTGTAAATGTGCACAGTGTTTATATACACCCTGTTATGGCTACAACTCAACAAGACATCATAAATTACAAGTACTTTAAAAAAATATAATAAAGTCATTAGTTTCAAAATGGATATTTTTTTCGACAATCTATATTTAAAATACCAGAAAACAAAAAGAATTTTTAATTAATCAAATAGCTTTTATAATGGATCATTCAATATTTGAAACAATTTTTAAATAGAATAATAAATATTTTTACAGAAGGTTACATCATTGCTTTTACATGTAAAAGTTGTATTTCCATGCAGTTAGAATAAAAATTGTTTTATACTTTTATAATTCAATAAAGAAATATTATTTAAGAATAATATATAATTTTAATATTTTAGATATATTGAAGATATTGAATTTTAAATTGGAGTATTATGATAAAAATATTTAGAAATTTTTGTTTAATATATGTGGTGCAAATAATGTGGGAACTGCATTTTCGGATAATTGCCGGTTGAGCAGCGGTTGCGGGGGGTGTTTTAATGCGTTTTGATTGGAGTTAACAAGTGAGGTAATTCGGTTAAACTGGCATAACTGTCTGTCAGTCAGTCAGGCAGGCAATTCGTGCAATTTAGAATGTCAGATTTGTTTTGTTCGGGACCGAGGATTGAAAATCTGCCATTTTCCCCGGCGCTCGTTCACGGGGAAAACCCGTGGGGGCGGCGGCAGCGGTCGTCCCCCCATTCGCACAGCCGCCCCCGCATCATAGAAGGTGCAAATAAGTGGGGAATCTAATAGAATTTTAAAATTCAACCCCCGTGTCGCCGTGTTGGCGGTGCGACGGGGGCGGTAGTGGTGGTAGCGGGGCTGCGAACTCCACCACCCTACACCATCTATCTCTCTCTCTGGTGGCTCTAATAACTTTTCAGTTTTGCGAGCTTTTTAGCAAATTGATTGAATTATGCGCGCGAGTGCTTTTATGTTTCATCTCCCATCTACATACAACGTATAAATTTATTATAAAATTACCCGCCGGATGCTAAAGGGTGGCATCCTTTATATACATATACATGCACACATTTATATAATACATACAGCTATATGTGTATGTATTATATAAGGGCCACTTTTGATGCGCGTCCCGATTATTTTCCCTAATGAAAGCCCACTTTTTCGCGCCCCTCGAAAACGTTTCGAAATTCATTATTGCATTTGCCTTTCGCTACATTCCGCAGCAAGAAATCCATTTCGACGATGAACACGCTTTCAGCGCTCGCAGTGCTTCAACGATTCTCAATACAAATTCTATTCTGCATTCTTTCACAAAGAAAATTCAATAATTTACGAATATATTATCTCAACAAAAAATTATCTATTTAAATTTAGTTTAGACAATTTTCGTTTTCTATTAAATTTTGAACAATAATTTACGAAAATCATAAACAAAATATTGTTTTTATATAATAAAATATGTACTATAAGAATAATAAAAGTAAAAAATTGAAAATAATTTACGAATATCATGTCAGCAAAAATAAGAATGTATTTAAATTCAGTACGACAATTTTCGTTTTCTATTAAATTCTTAACCATATTTTACGAAAATCATCGGAATAGACAATTTTTTTATAAATAATTAAAAATGTACTTATATTGTATATAATTTACAAATATTAACAAAAAATCGATGTATTAAAATTCAGGTTAGAAAAATTTCGTTTTCTATTAAATTCTTAAAAATAATTTACGAAAATCTTCGGAGTAAAGACAAAATCTTTTTTTTATAAATAATAAATAATCTACTTACATAAGGATAATACAAACATTCAATAATTTACGAATATCAACAAATTTGATGTATTTAAGTTCAGTGTAGACAATTTTCGTTTTCTATTAAATTCTTAACAGTAATATACGAAAATTATTGAAGTAAAGACAAAATCTTAAAAAAAATAAAATTCAATAATTTACGAATATCTCAGCAAAAAATTGATGTATTTAACGAATATCTCAGCAAAAAATTGATGTATTTAGACAATTTTGGTTTTTATTAAATTCTTACAAATAATTTGCGAAAATCATCGGAGTAAAGACAAAATGTTTTGTTTATAAATAATAGTATTTATATAAGAATAATAAAAGTAATGAATTAAAATTTAATAATTTACGAATTTCAACAAAAAAAAAATGTAATTTTAAGTTCAGTTAGGCAAAACAAACAAATAATTTGCGAAATTATTCGGAGTAGAGACAATTTTTTTATAAATAATAAATAATCTACTTACATAATATTATCCTTATAATCCTTATCAATAAAATTCAATAATTTACGAATATCAACAAATTTGATGTATTTTTTAATAAATATTAAAAAATCTACTACTAAATAGCAAAAAATGAATTGTTTTCTCTTTATCAAAGTAAATTGTGTGAATTTTGAAAATATATTTGTAGGATGTTGACTTGTATTATTCGAACCAGGTCACAAATAAAGTATGATGTTAATGAGAATAATGCCCTTTGCAAGATATGAAATAAAATGCAAAATAAGTATTAACTCATTCGATTCGAGAGTATCTTAAAATAACAATTATTTTATCGCTCAGCGATTGTTACAGCGTACGGCTATAAATAAGCAAATGAGGTACAAATAAACAAAAATAGTTGACTGTACATATTTAAGATTACACTTCCTCTAAATATTCATCGCAAATGCAAATAATATGTTTTCATCCAACAATTTAACTTATAAAGATTTTATAAATATTTTGTATGAAACTTGTTTAGAAAATTGCGACAAAATTATTAATAACTGTGAACAGAATTGAAATATTTACATCTTTTGTATTGGAATGTTTCCCAGTATAGTTATTAAATTTTGAGCTTTTATGTCTCAAAAGCGCTGAACGTATTCTAAAATTAACTCAGGTTATTTCGCAATTGATTGGCATTTAGAGCAGGAAATGCATTTTGAAAAATGTTTAGCGTGTCTCATTCTTCAAAAATTATTGACGTCTATTGCACAAAGTTATGTAAGTCTATATAACAAGACGATTATAATTCTATTTGTGATTTGGTTGAAAATTTTGTTATAACGTAATATGTACCGATTAAACGTCTTGCAGAATACAAAAATATATCTGGTGATAAGCAAATATGAATGCTGGCAGTTACGGCTATATTTATTTGAAGAAACAATATGCCATTGTTTATGAATTGATCGGAAGCTTATCTCGGATTTCCAGGCATTGCTTGATTATTTATGTTAATAGTTCTGTTATTTAGTTTCACCTGATAAATAGAAGACTTATCAAATAAAATACGTAATATGTAGATATATTCTCCGGTTTTGTTCACCTCATTTAAATAAAAGAAATCAATGCCATTTGATTATGTTGTAATCTATACAAATGCCCTCATATCCTGTAATCCTTCAGAATTTTAACTTAGCTATATTAGGGGCATCGACTTGAATTTATCCCCCGCTTATCACTTGTTTTTATTTAATAAATACATGATTTGTTGCATTCAATGCTTCCTTTCCTAAGGTAAAAAAATTAAGGGTCTTTAAAATATTATTGGGTCTGGCTTTTTCTCTGAAAGGTCCTGGTTACATTATAAAATATATCTTATAAAAGAGAAAATGTATGTTGATGTAGGCAACACTTCCATCGTAATCAAGATACTAGTTCAAATTATTGATTTTAATCTTTATGTAATGATGGTGATAGTTAATATAGGCAACACTACCTACTACAAACTTTCAAATGAACTATATGCTTTAATATCAGATATTAAACAGTTTATGGTGAAATGGAATTAAAATAGTATATAAATTAAATTATAATGAATTTTAGGACGATCAATATTACGATCTAGATGAGCAACAATTCCAATAAGAAGTTGGGCACTTCCGGCAGAATTACGAAGAAGATGATGATATTGGAGACAACTACAAAGAATTACTTGTGTAGCTGCATCAGACCTAATAATAAAAAGGTAAAAAGTAGAACAAAGGACTTTAAATATTTTATTTTAATCTAATACATTATTTTTACAGTTGTTGTTTGACCATGGAACAAACTTTTAATTCAGTTAGCCCTAGGAGCATGCCATATAATTGCAGAGGAAGATATTTAGTCAACTTGTAAGTTATAAAGTAATAATTAGGTTTTAAATTTTTTACTCATAATTCAAAGTTGCGCTATGTTATACTAGGTTACACTAATAACACTACCTTCAACTATGAAGAGAGTTGAAGTATGCAACTTAGTTCGCAAAGACTTGATTTCAAATTTGTTTATATGAAATTCAATAATAATATTTTTTTCTTATATTTTAGGATATTTAGATTATTTGCCATTAATGGATGCATGGATGGATGGACATAATGGATCACAGGACTAATTACCCAGTGTATTGAAAAGCCATAAATATATTATGCATCCTATATGAGGGCAGTTTGAATTTTTTTTCCAACAGCAGCAATCAGACCAAATTCCCATCAACATGGAATGTCTACTAGACTTCAAAGTCTATTGGCACTATCATCTGTAATGGAAGAACTGGAACAAGCTGCTAATAAAAGGATTAGTCGTGAGCCCTAGGAGTATGACATATAATTACAGAGGAAGATATTTAGTTAACTTGTAAGTTATAAAGTAATTATTAGTTTTTAAATTTTTTACTCATATAATTCAAAGTTGCGGTATGTTATACCACGCAACACTACCAACACTGCATTCAACTTTGAAGAGAGTTGAAGTATGCAACTTAGTTCGCAAAGATTTAATTTCAAATTTCTTTATTTGAAATTAATAATAACTTTTTTTTTCTTATATTTTAGATGACCAACATTTCCAATAAGAAGTTGGAAACTATGGAATTGGGTAAAAGATTATCTTTGCAACTGCATCAGACCTAATTACCATCAACATGTAATGTCTACTAGATTTCAAAGACTATCAGCACTATCATCTGTAACTATAATGGAAAAATTGGAACAAACTGCTAATAAAAGGTTACTCGTCATCCTTAGCAGTATGATATATATTTGCAGAGGAAAATATTTAGTTACCTTGTAAGTTATAAAATAATAATTAGTTTTTAAATTTTTTACTCATATAATTCAAAGTTGCGGTGTGTTATACCAGGCAACACTACCAACACTGCATTCAACTTTGAAGAGAGTTGAAGTATGCAACTTAGTTCACAAAGACGACTTCAAATTTATTTATTTGAAATTCAATAATAACTTAATTTTTTATATTTTAGGATAACATGGATTTCTTATTTGCCATTAATGGATAGATGTATGGATGAACATAATGGATCACTGATAACTCAGTGTATTGAAAAGCAATCAATATATTATACAGTTTTATCAGAAAATCAGATTATGGCATCAGTTTTTTGGGAGGCAAAGGAATTATTTTAATAGACTAATAGTATTAAAACCATCAACTGTCCTAATAAATTTAGGGAGAAAAAATAATATTTATATTTTTGAAGAGTTACAGATAGTAATGACTCCATAGTAGGCAACTATGCTAGCATTTTTCACTTGTATTTGTTTTTCATTTAAATAATATATTTTACTTTATATAACATATAAATGATAAGAATATCGAAAATTATGTATTATTCACAAGCTATAAATAGGAAAGTAATAAACTTAGTTCCTCGCTCTTGTGTTTATATGTGACTTCCTGTTGTCTCGTAATAATTCAATTATTCTTTCAATTGAGCGAATGTCTTGGTTTTATTTACTCCTTAAATAAGAGACGGAGTTATGTTATTGAACTCGATGTCTGCTATATCCATAAGTCACGTTGTTATTTTGCTTTTTAAATATGAATGTAATCAATTGTAGGAGACATGCGATTCTTCCAAGACCAATTTACTGCACAATGAAAAATACAATTGTCATCGATTTTATTTATCATAAGCCCAATTGATTCTGTACATCAACGTCATGTGCACCAATTATGTATAGCTGCAGTATCGAATTCAATATTATGCATTTAATGGAAACTAGTGGGTTCGAGTATCCTTTGTTAGTATTTGAAGGCTATTTGGTCCTGCGTCTATGTAGGGAATCTATTCATCCCCATTGTAGAAAAATATTGTGCAACGTTTTGAAACAATGCACCTTTAATTACAGGCCATTATACCTTGAGGTCATATCTGTCATAAACATATCAGCTTTGTTGGCTTGACTAATGGGGTTAATGCGAGGTAAATGATACACGTGAAATGAATATTTTTCCTTTAATCCTAGTTTCATAATGCAAAAAAAAGTATCCATACGTAGAGAGAATCGAAAAACGTAACTTAAAATAATATAACATTGAGAAGTACCAACGAGAATTATAATTTTATTCAAAATCAACTCCGAGAAACCTTCTTCGAACTCTGTAACAAAACGAAAGGACTGCCTTTTAGAACAAGGATTTGTCCAAGTACCTAATGACGCCTTACGGAATCTTTAGACTGAAGATTGGAGTTGCTACCGTTTCTCATCAGCGGCCTCTGCGTCGAACTCGTGTCGTGTCTTTCGACGCTAAGTGATTAAAACCAATCAGTACATCATTTCTACTGAGGTGATCAGGTTACCTGTTGCTGCGTGAAGAAGACCCTGCTCTCCTGAACATACCCGTAATACGTTCCTTTAAATCCTTTTTGCTGCCCTTTGAATCTTCGGCCATCTCTGTACTGGAGCTCGGCTTTGAGGAGAGTGGTCTGCTCGGGGAGAAATGGTCGCCGTCCTGATCGTCGATGCTCCTCGACTTGGTCAACTTCTTAAGTTTTCCTATCAGACCTTTCTTCTTCCTCTTCTCACCACCGGCAACCTCGCTCTGAGTCGATCCTCCTGACAACCTGCTATCCATACTAACATCTCTCTTCCTTCTGAAGTCCAAATCCGAGCCCATGTCTAAAGATTGCATGCTCGACATGCTATCGTCATCGCCTTTCCAGATATTGTGGTCTTGCATCGAAGCTGTATGTTCAAGCGATAAGCTCTTCCTATGCAAATTACTATCCTTGCGTACCAATTTCCTATTCGACGTTGATCCGTTATTAGAAAGCTTATCGTTTTCCGTTGACGTCGCTCGCCTCATACCCATCTGCCTCTTCATCCTCTCCCTTTCGCGATCCTCCTCGCTTAATCTTTGGAAACGCTTCAATTCATCCGTAGCGTCAACAAGACGTTCAAGTGTCGATTGCACTTGAGTACGCTTATCTTCACGAATTATTGAGGATTCTCTGCTGTAATCCTTGCGCTCCATACATGGAGAACTCTCTCTTGACTTCGACTTGGTTCGCTTGGGTGGGGTTGGTGTATATGTGGAAGGATCCTTCTCCTTGCCTCTCAACAACTCTGGCACTAATTGCAGCAAGTTTTCTACCTGTTGAACTAAAGTATTGACACGCCTCAAATCCTCTTGCTCCACTCTCTTCTTTCCATTAATCATGAACTTCATTTCTTCCCTCTCCCTTTCATGTCTTTCTTTTTCCCTTCGGAGTTTTTCATTCGTCGTCCGTAGTTTTGCATGCGCATCTCGTAACTCCATAAAATCGCATTGCAATTCCGTTAGCTTCTTCTTGTTCTCATCTTGTTCTTCTTCCAAAGTCTTTTTAGTTTGATCCATTTTTCGTTTAGCTTCTAAAACTTCTTTATCTCTTTCACGCTCTACTTCAAACAAAGTTTGCCGCAAATCTCTCGCCAACGTTGCTGTCTCTTGTAGCAACCTTTGCTGTTCTTCTCGCTCCTTCTGCCAAGACAACTCCATGCGCGTTCTTAAACCAGCAATCTTCGTTCTGCCGCTGCTTAAAATCTTCTCCTCTTCTAATTCATTAACCCGTGAGTTTAATTCGGATACTTTAACTTCCCAGGACGAACGTTCAGAGACAAGTTCCGTTTTTAGTTTTGAAGATTCCAATCTCGATTCAGAAAGCTCATCCTCCATGCAGCTTATTTGTTGCTCCAAACTTGCTATTTTAGACTTTTGTTCCTCTACCTACAAATGAAAAAATTATTAAATTATTAATTTAAAAAAAATGTAGATTATTACTTCATCGTAGCCAAAGGAATTCCTATTTTCTTTGGCTTTACCAGGATTCATCTTAAGATCACCAATGGTCTTTTGAGCGCTCTCAAGCATATGTTTGTAGGTATCTCGTTCACGTTTAAACCTTGAAACTTGAGTATGCAAAGATTGCATTTCTTCATTTAATATAGTGATTTGACTTTCGTATCGCATCTTCAATTCCGTTAAATCACCTTTTTTGGATTTTTCGACACTTGCCAATCTTGAATTTTTATCATTGTAAATACGATTATGTAATTTGAAAATGAAACTTACCTGGCTTTTAATTCTCGAATTTCTACGCCCATAGCAGAACTATCAGCGCTAATATTTCTTTGAACTTTATGTACTTTATCGAAGTCGTCCAATTTTTTTCTCAGCTCTTCATTTTCTCGCCTCATATATTCCATTTGATCATTAATAACTTCGTACTCTTTTTTCAATTGATCCAAATCAGATTGACGCTCTTCCAATGAGGCTTTTAGACGAACTTTCTCCAAATCGCCATTTCCATTTTTGCTAATCTTTTCCGCTAGTTCATTCTTAACTTTCATGAGTGCTTCATATTTCATTACTAATTCATCTTTTTCTACTTCAGAATCTTCTTCAACTTTTTCCAATTCTCTTCTTATAGACATTAGTTGACTACTAAGGGATTCCTTTTCAGTTACTAACTTAGCTTTAGTAACAACATGTTCTTCTTCCAGAACCTCGTATTTTGCAGTCAAATTTTCATATTCTTTCTTTTCTTTACTAAGTTCTTTCTCCAACTCTGTAATAAATGATAATATAGATAATGTGATATATTTTTAATACTTAACTTACTATCCAATTTATCTTGATATTCTTGTCTGATCTCAGTGATCTTCTTATTACCAACACCTGAGTTCATCTCTAAATTCTTAATTTTATTCTTTAACGCCGTCAATTCTAAATCACGGTTCTTCTGCTCCTTCTCCAAAGTAGTTTTCATCACCTGTAGCTTCTTCTTTTCATTCTGCAAATCAATATCCAATTCAGCAGATTTTTTCTCTAATGCTGATTTCTCAGTTTGGAAGGTGCTCTGGTTTTTCTTTAACTTTTCTTCGGTAGCCTTGACTGACTTCTCCGCCGTTTTACATTTGTTTTCATAATCAGTTAATTGTAATTTCAATTTTGATATTTCGTCTTGCAGGTTCTTCAGCTCTTTGGTTTCGGATCCTTTCGTCTGTGAAGATTTTTCCTTAAAAAAAAAATAAAATTATTTAAACTTCATTTCCCTATCCAAAACTTACCAATCTCTCAATGAGGAGATTCTTTGATGCTATAGTGGTTTCAAGTTGTTCAATTTTGAATGTGAGACTCTTAGAATCTGAAGAGAGTGTTTCGATCTTATTAGTCCATTCCGCAGAAAGCTGCAAATGTTTTGAATCTTTATCTTTGAGTTTCCGCTTTTCCTCGTCGAGCTGCAAAAATAATAATAATTTATAAACATAAAAAACTACAAATTTATATAAATGAAAACTTACAGATTGTTCCAATTGTTTAATTTTTAATTTATTAGAATTGTCACTCTTTTTGTTTTCTTCTTCGATCTCTTTAAGCTGGGTTTGTAAATCTGTTATCTTTTTAGATTTTAGCGACAGCTGAAATTTCGTATACATTATCTGGGATAGTGTGGGAGCATTCTGTCCTCTTACCTCTTTGGCCAACTTATTTTTCTCCTCAATCTCTTCCCTCAGCTTTCGCAATTCATTTTCTTTCTTATCAGTATCTCGTTTCAAATGCTCCACGAGATCTTTAAGTTCAGCCAATTCTTTCTTTGTATCTTTGAAAGCAGCTGCAACGAAAAAACAAAAAAAATGCTTGATGATATTTAAATTTCATAGTTACTTACAGGTTTCGGATTTCAATTCCTCTTCAGTCTTCTTTTTGTCTGATAGGATCTTGTCACGTTCAGATTTCATCTTTAATGTTTCTTGTTTCAGAGAATCTCTCTCTTCATTGGTGATAGATAACTTCTTGTTCAATTCGTCGAACATGTTTTTGGATTTGATCAAGTCCTTTTCAGTAGTTTCAAGTTTTTTTGATAGATCTTCTAGCTCTTTGTTTACTGTTTCCTTGGTTCCTTTTAATGTCCTGGACAGTTCTTCCTCTAATTTATCTTTGTTGGTCTCTACTTTCTCTAGTGTCAATAAAATTGCACCTAAAATAGAAAATAAATAAAAAAATATTAAAATCAATATTAGTTTTACTTACTTATTTCATTCTCTAAATCATTAACCATGGTTCTCAATTGAACCTTGGTGGTAATATCAGTTGGTGTATAAACTTTTCGGTTCTTTAAAGTTTTCGTACTACCCTCCTTGAGTTTATTCAAAATATTCTGCAGCTTATCACGTTCTTTCTCCATAAGCTTCATTTGTTTGGAGCTTGCTACATCTCCATTTGCCGCCTTAATCGGTTTCTTGTCTTCCAAGTCCTTAATCTTCTTAACTGCTGCTTCTAAATCAACTTCTAAAGTAGCTATCTTATCCACGTATATATCTAAAGCCTTGTCAGCTTTTAGATTCTTGGTCCCTCTTAATAATTCTAAACGCTTGTTATCCGCAATAAGCTTTTCGTTTTCAGCTTCCAAAGATTGAGCTTTATTTCGGAATACTGAAGCTTCCTGTTCGATAACTTGCAGTTGTCTCTTCAAATCGATCGTTTGCTGATCTATATCTTGTGATCTGTAAAAATGTATACAATAATAGGTTGATTATATAAATCATCGAAAAACTTACTTAGATTTGGTCATGTCTTTTGGTCGTTTCTTGGACAGATTAATTTCCGCTTCTAATCGTTCGCAATCGCGTTCTTTCTCGATTAACTTCTTACGTATCTCATTCATCTCGTTTTCCAATGACTTGACTTTTTCGTTACTTGTACCATCTCTATCAAATTTACTTAAAATTCTTCGCTCGGTAGGCTTAGCTATCAATTTGTCTTGCAATTCCTTGGTTTTCTTCTTCAGTCTATCATTGTCATTTTCTGTATCCTCTAGTTTCTTCCTGAGTACCGAAGTTTCTTGTTCGCTGAGTTCTAATTGAAGCTTCACATCGGATAAGTCTTCCTCATCCTTATTTTCATCTCTGGTTGGTGTTAATTTTCTTGCTAAAAATTTAAATAGTTACAACAATCATCATTATATATAGACAAATCCAAAATACGTCTCGCTCTTGTAGCCATCTTCTTGAGTTGCAGCACCAACGACTCGTTATCATCCTCAATCCTCGAAACCTTCTTGCGCATAGTCTGAGATTCTTCTTCAGCGAACTTAAGTTGTTCACGCAAATCCGCTTCGCGCTCTAAAGAATCTTGCAAATCTCGTAAAAGCTGAACAGGATCATCTTGTGATCCGCCTCTTGTTAAAGATTCACGAGATACTTTCTAAGTTAATTAAACAACCATTTAATAAAACCCATTATTTTTATAATAAAAAAAAATATATACCATATCACTAGAAGCACTTTTTCCTAAAGATGCCAACATCGGCGCTTTGCGTTTCGGGATTGACGGAAGCTTGCTCTCCTCCGCCTTGGATAATTTGACATTGGTTTCTTCAAGCTTTTTCTGTAGATTAGTGTTGGCCTCATTAGCTAAGTGCAGGTCCTTTTCCAAAACCTTGATCTTTTCTAAGTATTGAGTGGGTGTTCCTCCAGACAGCTAAATAAACGAAATAATTTATTAAATGAATTATAATTAACTAAATAAGTGAGAGTAACCTCAGAGAGCTTCTTATCCGCCTCCGTTTTCTCTTGAAGCAACTGCTCCGTTTTGCGTTCGTTCTTTCGTAATTTGAACGAGAGGATGCGACAGTTCTTTGTCGTCTGCTCTAACTCCTTCTTCAGCGATGAATATTCGTCAGCTTGGTCTTCCCTACAATTCATTGATTGAAAACATCCATTTAATGGCAAAATATTAATAAAATTAACGATAAATTAACGATTGTTATTATACATATATTTTTATTTATAGGATTTTTTTTAAATTTATATTAAAATATACTATGTATTAGTAATATACCTAAAATGGTCTTGCATTTCTTCCATTTCATCTTCGAGATCTCTGAGTTCTTTCTTAATGTCTTCATTCTCATCCATGAGCTCCTCGCAAAGAGTCTCAGCTGCAAGAAGCTTGGAACTTAATTCATCTGCAATTTTCTGGGTCGCCTGAGGTGTAGGTCTATTATCTAAGTCATCTTCTAGCTCCTTAACTCTTAAGCTCAGTACTTTCTTCTCGTCTTTGTAATCGTCCAGTTGCGTTTGGAGCTCGTTGACTTTCTGCTGTAGCTTCAGGACTTCTGATGAATTCATTTTGGAGCTGTCCATTGCAGTGAGGCGCCTTAACAAGATGTTACTCTTTTCCTTCTCTAGGCGTTCGCATTTAGCCTTAGACGTTTCGAGCTCCTGTTTTACAGCATCTAATTGATGCTTCAACTCGAACTCGTTGTGATCCACTAGAGTCGTGGAATCAGTGGTCTCGGTTCCAGCCATACTTACCGTATCATCATCATCCATATCCACGCTGTCGGATCTATAGTTACCATTGTTCCTAGGCGATTTATTTTTCACCTAAAGAAGCGTAGATATATAATTATTGAAGGGATTAGTAAAGATCGATTTACTTGGATCAGAAATTGCACGTCGTTCGACGATTCCACCTCAGCCGGTTTAATCTCTTTGATGTGTATCCGCTTCGCCTTTTCTTGCGAGGACTCTCTCAGCGATTGGAGCTTCTTCATCCTCGTTGCCAGGCTATCGCTTTTATTGAATACTGTCGCCTTCTCGGGTCTGGATTGCATACCGGCTGTATAAAAGGACAGCTAATTAGAGCAGACGAAGGACGAAGAAACATGGCAAAAACAACAACAAAAAAAAATAAGGATGAAAGATGGACAAACGAGTGCGTGATTGAAAGGAAGGGTGGTTGCGGTGGCGGAAGAGAGAGAAAATAAATGTATATTAAAATTAGACGTGTTGTAAAGCGGGGGTGGAAGTCGTGAGGGCGGCTGTGCGGATGGTAGATTGGCGGCGCTAAATTAATGTACGCGCAAAATAATCAGTTGCTAGTTGCAGCTGAAAGAGTCCAGACGTGTCGCCAGGCTTCAGCGATATTTCAGAATCATTAACGAATCGTCTCAACCAGCATCTAAGTAAAGGTAGGAACCGATCATTCATATAAAAAAATATATATTAAATAAAAATTATATATTTATAAAAAAAATATCTTTATACCGGTTGGAAATTAAAAAGTATTCGCATATCGGAATTTGTGCAAATTAGCAATTACCCGGCGACCACTTAAACCTTAATTAATTGCAAACGAGTTTTCTCCAGGATAAATAAGTTTATTTTGCGAAGCGAAAAAGATTCTGCAACGATACGAATAAAAAATGTAACTGTTAAACCTTGTCCCATCGCATTAGCATAACGAAAAATTGTATCCTAAAAAGCGGGCGAAACAACCGAATATACATAAATATGCCATGTTCGTTTCCGTCGCCACAGCTGCTCTCCATTTTTATTTATCTATTTTTTTGTAACTGTGGTTACGATTCGATTAAGCGACGGGATTTGCTTTTAATTTGATTGGTCGTGTTTATTTGTGCAAATTTGAATAATGAAAATGGACATCTGCCTCGGCGAGTGCATTTCGTTAGCGCAAATTAAAACGCGGTTTCCACTACCATGCTCAATATTCCATTACAGTTACACTAGAATAATATACAGGATACAGGGTTATGCAAAGATTCCCTTCGTTTATAACCAGGAGCATAAAAATGGTGTAAATAAAATTAATTAAATTGGAAACTAAGAGACAAATGTTATGAAACCCAGCGACAACACCCAAACGTGTTGCGTAACAATCGTGTTAAAAAATTTCAAATTCAACGTTAATTGCTACCAATTATGCGGTATCCAAATACATTCAACAAACAACCTTCTTGGTATAATTTTTTTTTTTGGATTTTGAAACTTCGATTTGAATCTTAATACTTATTCAGTTTATGTAAATTGGAAAACAACTACTTCAAAGATTTTAATGAATAAATCCAGTAAATAAAACTTAACTTCTCATTATAATAAAATGGATATTCAATTTTCGTTATAAACAGAAATGGAAATATTTTTTGTAAATATTTTATTTTGTAAAATATACAATTTTTTTTATTACCTCTCGTGCTTTTGATTTTTATGAAGTGAATGTTACGGATTATTATTTTTGTATATTTTGAACGAATGCTTCATTAAAATGTATAGACTTCAAAGGGTCATTTGTTATACAACTTTGACTAAATTTGTGAGTGCATATACGCTTTTTTTGAATGGAAATGCATTAAACAACTTTCAATTCAAAGAGCAATATATTTGTATAAATAATGACCACTGGTATGGACATATCGATATAATAGTAGACGCTTAAAGCCTATACATTTTCAGTGGAAGCTGAAAAATATATTTTTAATAATGATTTTAAAAAAAGATATATTTTTAGATTTAATCTAAATATTATTTACAAAAAAATGAATTTTGACCAAGACTGAAATGTAAATCAATAATATTTTATTTGTTTTCAATTTCTAATATATTTATAATACATCCTGTTGGAAGGATCTTCAATGTCGTGTTTCTTTTTTTATATGACTTTGTTGTTTAAAAAAAAATAGTGAGTTTAATTTTTGTGACGAATATTTAGTCAGCAATTGTTATTGTTATTCGAATTTACTTGTACTAATAATTTTGGATAATTGACTTTATGCCATTCAGGTATACATGAAGCAATATATAATGTATCAACAGGGAAAATGTCAATTTTCCCCTTTTGTTACCAAAATGGAATTCAGTTCGCTTTGAATTTATATTGGCAGCAATCAAAATCCATTATTGTGTACGAGCAATTATTTTTAACTATAAACATTATTAACTGTCAATCGAATAATATTGTTTATACCATGTAAATAGCGTGGTTAACGTGTACACCCCAGAAAACGTCCATTATAGTATGTTGACAGGATTTTATTTACTCTGTTCCAAGGCTGTCGTACATTAGCATTTATCTAAGAGAGGATGACATGACTAGAAAGTGTGTGCGGTGCATTTGCATAATCATCACGGTTGATTGGTTCGTGTTCCGAGCAGAGAATAAACACTTCTTCAATAATTACTTGAATACATTACAATCATGGCTTACCGAAAATGTAATCCACTTGAACCTAGATTGCGACAAGTGCCTGGACCTAATTGCAGCCAGCAACCTTAACGAATCTGAGATTGCTCCGGCAATGCAATCATCTCAACTTGTACGTTAAATAATATTGATTGTAACTATCTTACAACCCCGGTGGTTATCGTTCAAGGTCAAACCTTCTATCCGCACAGCAAGGAATGCTTGTGTATTGTATCAGTTACCTAAAGGTTGGCCGGTATCCGGAGGGATCTTCTTTCGAAGAGGTAATGTCAGGCTAACTGTGGGAATGTTAGCTTGGGTGTCGTCCTCGAGATTCGCCAAGTCTGGAGTGGACGTCCATGAGGAAGGGTTCTTCTGGAATGCCTCCGCAGCATCCTTTTTATCCTGGTCGAGGTTGGTGCTAGACGCCCAACTCCTCCTACCTTCGCTCTGGTTGTAGTTACCTAAGCTAGGCGTTGAAGCTGTGGTATCATCCTTCCTCATATCCAAGTCTCTCCTCTTACCGCCGTGCTCCTTGTAATCTCTACACAACAACAGAAAAAAGAGAATAACAACGCGCTGCAATCGATTGTTTTATTTTAAGAATAGCTAATTAAAAATTAATTCGTGCAGAGTTTAATTTTAATGAATTAATCTTATCTGCGGTTTTGGCCAGCGAATGTTTGATAACAGTATTTTCGTACAACATTATCAGTGTAATTTTAACTAAAAAGAAGCGAAACAAACAGAACCATTGATAAAAGCTAATTACGATGAGGAATGCAAAACAAAGGCTTTCACAGACACACCTCTAATATATTTGAATATTCGACAATTGGCTGCTATACATATTTTCTTGTTGCCTGCAGCCAATAAAATCCAAATGAAGGCCGATTGAATTTCAAATTAAATCCATGCAAATTTCGGAAGTTACAAACAAGCGCTTATACATTGTAACAAACAAGCAGTTTTAACGAACAAAATAAAATACATTTTAGCATTGCATTTCATTATTTGAATTCCCGAAAACAACAAAAATAAAATACCATAAACTAAATTGAGAGACCCCAAACTTTCATAAGTAGAAAACAATAAATTAATATTAGTCACAATTAAAATAATTTGAAATTGAAATAATTAATTTTTGTTTTCTATTAAAATTTTATCGATGGATTGAAGCGTGTGATTTCTCCAGTTAAGCCCGATTAGAAATGCTATTAGATTAACGTACGATTTAATGTGATCCAATCCAAATTGAGCATTGTTATCCAACAGCTCGATTGGTTATAAAATTAATTGAAGTGTAATAAATTTGTTAAACATTCGGGCGTATTCTGCACATGCAACATATGTTCAGGCTCATTGACCTGCTACTAACCAAATGCATGTGAACGACATAATTGACTAAATAATGCCTGACGCGATTCCAATAATTACCTGAAACATCGTTTGCATCGCGTGGGCCACCTGACTTGGGGATGGAAACCTAAAGGGCAAAGGGGATCCCCTTTGCCCATAGGATATAGATGCATGCTCATATTTGGTCTGAAACATACAAAAATGATATTACAATCTACCATACTAAAAGTCAAATAACTTTGATTTTATAAATAAAAATGTTTTTAATCTAAAATCTTTTTAATTAAATAATTAAATTATACTTGAATAAAATTAAAATTTATATTCAAATTAATTCAAACTTCATGATTTTAGTATAATTAGTTTAATCTTTATAGGTGTATCACAATGCTATTAATTTTGTTTATTGTCAACACCTATTTATCATGTATTATTATTTCAATTTTATTTTAAATAATTTAGTCAAAATTTTATTAATTTATCAAATTTATTTGAAATCATAGTAGTATTTAATTGTAATAATAAAAAATATTTGTAATAAGCTTTTTAACTTTAAAAGTAAGCATTTGGAAAAAATCAAAGAAGAACTCATATCGAATGAGGAAATCTGCTTTCACTTCAAAGCGAATACATTTTCGCTTTTTACTGAATGATAAAATACAGCGTTTGATGAGTACGAGTTTCCCTCTGTTTAAAGAAGTCGTTATTGAGAAAGATGCTATTTAATAACTGAAAATTTTAGTTAAATTTCAGTATTTTCTTAATCCATGATACAGCAATGTTAATAATGACTAGAAATTTTGGGAATCTAAATTAAATTTTAAGTTTTTAAAGTAATGATTATGAAAGGTTTATGACGTATCTGTAGTTATTGGGTAAGATGTTTTTGAAGATGTATTTGTACCTAAGTATAAAATCCATTTTGTAACAATTTGATATTGGGTGTGGACTGATGGATAGCAAACTTGGCGACTAGTGGCGAGATTCTAGACTTTTATAACTTCAAAAGTATCAATTAGTAAGTTTTCAGTGTAATATTGAAAAAATGCGTAAAATTTACTTGAGAACTTTTGTTACCTAATTATAAAATCGATACTTTAACAATCTTATGTTGGATGCAGACTGGTGACTAGCAATGTTGGCGACCCAGTGGCGACATTCTATTATCTGTCTTATGTCAATGCCAACGAAGAAAATAATTGGGAAGACTTTGAGATGGATCGGTCGGTCATTCCTACAAGTGGTTCAGTGGCGCCCAAATACTAAATTCGATTAACCGCATTTGCCTTCCATCTAAGAAGTTAAAGAATCAAGGAAACAATGCACAAAATCGAATTGAAGATGAGCCCTTCCGAAGATTTGGCGTCGCTCCACCAAAGACACATCAAAACAAACTAAGCTCGTTACTATTTTAATTTTCTCGCGGAACGGTTTTATTTTCGTTGCAAGTGTTTTTCCTCCAGCGGCATAGATGCATTATTTACGCAAATTAATCTAGTTAACGATTCGCAAGTGGCAAAACACATTAGATTCAAGGGTGGCGGTGGCGGAGGAAACGAATTTGGCGGTGGCGTCGACGTCCGGGTCGGAGAAGCATGAGGGAGGAATGCCTGCAGCTAGACGGCGGCTTATTAATAAGGCCCCAGTAATTTACGTAATTAAAACAATACACTGCGAGAGATCAATCTAATAATTGGAGCACATACGGATTATTTATAGTTGTAATGTTTCCCTTATCTCAAGGGGGTGTAAACTTGTAGTACGATGATGGGGTGTGCTTTCGCATAGGTTATAGTCGGAAAGATAAAAAATAAAGCAGAATTTGAGGAAGTAATAAAAAAAAAGTGAAAAATTAAACACGCGCTCTTCCGCGGAAATGGGAATTACATAATTCCCGAGTCACCCCCGTTGCAGCTTCGTAATTTGTTTTCCTCTTCAAATTAATGGTTAATCTTTATCATAACCACTCGTACCTGCATCGAAGCACTCGACCTAGAGGATATTTAGGCTTACCTTTCCCTATACCTTCCCCGTCAGCATATCTGGAAGTTGCTCGTCTTGTCCTTTTACTAATTCTTTTTGCCTCCTACTTCGTGGTGTATTCCAATTTTCAGCAAACCACCTCGCACTACTCCCTTATACACATCGCAAATTTGTCTTTTCGTGTGCGACAAAAAACTACCAACATAATCAAATGCGCGGCTACAAGTCTATATTTAGTATGAGCATAACGACGTCCATTCCCAACCAGACCTTGTCTAAATCTGAAGCTTATCCCAGATTGTTGGATTCCATCCTCCTTAACACACTCACACGCACTCTTATGCGCACACACATACATAAAAAACGTAAATAATTTTTTTGCTCTTTCTCGTCGTCCAGTTTCAAAATTGAACCGCGGCGAAATCCCGTTCCGCACTAATCGAAGGTTCTAAAAATAAGCAAAACAAATGGTTTCGTGAGATGTCACAATGCACCAATTTCATACAGAATGCGAAAGTAAAGGAGAACTAAAAAATAACGAAACAGAGGAGGCTGTATTACATTTTAGTAGGTGTAGGATAAGGTGATGAAGGGGCCGCGACGAGGCATTCGCAGATGACGCGCGGGAAATTCGAAAAAGAATTTATTTATAGAACCGGCTAATCCGCAACCCGATGACGCCAGAGGGCTTCTGTACAACCGAATTGCAGGTGCAAGAAAGAAGGAAGCTAAGCAAAAAATATAAATGCGTGTAGAGGATAAAAGTTGCTACACTTCTTCTCCTTCTAATAATATATTGGTACAGTCCGAATGCACGGCATTAGAAACCTCCTCGCATATGTTCACTTTCTGGCTTAAAAATAAAATCATATAAATAAGTCGAATTGAACCAAGTCAGAACCGAATACCGATCATATCGTTTCTTAACGCAGCACGTGAACCGAGTTTACAAAACCATAACAATCGGCTGACATGCTAGGTTTATAACTTGATTTGTATAATTGTAAATATGACCGTGGTATTTCCAAAACATTCATCAAGATTCTGATTGTATATTTACAAACAGCATTCATTGCATCTGGTTTTTGGAATCTAATGTAGATGCACCTACATTAGCAGTAGCTTCACAATGCTTCGCAGACGCATGCATCTATTTCCATCTTTTATCACGAAACCACGAGCTTCGCAGTCCTCTTTTTATCTCGAGGACCGGATGTAAACATTTACGTAACTGCATTCGTCAGGAAGCTACATCCATAACTGTCTGTAAGCCACGTGTTGTGTGTCTCTTCCGAAGACATGTTACTCTATTTCTTAGGTGTTCAACACGTGGCACGCGACCTACTCAGCCCATATCATAACCTTGCCAATGTGCCTAGAAGAAATTGGTATATTTAGAACAAAACAAACCAATTTTAGAACTAATCTTAAAAAATGTGTCATCATAAGTTCACAGACACACTTTCAATGATTGCTCCCAGAACTTACGACATAATTTACTGAAAATAGTTATTTTATTTTTATAACGTGCAACTGAATATACGAAAAATTACAAAGACATTATTTCTTTACTTATTTCATCAATTTATTAAATAATTTTATTTCTGAAATTTAAAATAAATTTTTATCCCAAAAAAAAAATGTTCTCTCGCTCATTATCGATTCGCAAACTCTGTAAAAGTTACAAGTTTAATATAGTAATTTTAAAGCCCTGCTAATAAGAATAAAATTGGAAAAAAATAAATTAGATCAGATTCCAATATACCTTCGGAAAATCATTAATTTTAAATCTAAATTGAATATTATTAAATTTTCCATCTTTAACACAAATTGCAATTTAAATTAATTGTTTTTAAAACGTTTAAATTTTTTATTGTAAATAAACGAATTTGTTTTTGATTGGTTTTGATAAAATACAAAAGTATACAATATACAAATAATTTCTAAATAAAACAAACTTTTTCTCAAATCGATTCTAAAACTGCTGCAAAAAGCACGACATCAATCATTTGAGGCTGTTATTAGGGTATCTCTGTCATTTACTTTCGAACGGAATATTTCAGTAAATTTTTAATTTAAAGCTCGTCGCAGAAGAAAAAAAATGTTTCTTTTGGAAACGCAATATTGTTTCAGGCGCTGTAAAAAAATATCCGACTACAGCGGATGCAAATTTAATGTTGCAGCGACCGTCCAGATATAAAAAAAAACTGTTATGATATGACGATGTACTCTGCAAATATAATTATAGGACTTCATAAGAAAATGTCTACACGTAACATAGTGACACATCAAAAAGAGTCCCTCATTACTTATTGAGACGGGAGTCTCGCTGCAATTTTAAACTTTAGCATTGATCGGTTTTCCTTCCACGTAATTGAATAGTCTTATTACTTATTGAAGACAGGCAGTGCTGTTCCTTCTATGCGGTCTTTAGTTACTCATTACAGTAATTTCTTTGACGTGTTTGCGAAAACAATATAAAACAAAGGGAAAACCTTATTAAAGTCTCGTTATTTATGGATTGTTATGGTAATAGCGCTCGAACTATTAACATACTTGTTCTGAATTATGGGCGACAATAAATACCAAAGTCGAAGGCGTGAGCAGCTGCGTTTATGCGGAGAACGTGGAGAGATTCATTTCTTGTAAAGTCCCATTCTTTAGTGATTTTCCATGTAAGATAATTATTAATTTATCATTTTCTTATTGAAATTGATGTTATTTGAAAAATTATGGACGTTGGCATCAATATTTTTGGCGACCTCTAAATTCTGTATTGGAATCCGCCTTTGGACTCTTGCTTTTTCGAACTTTCTCTTTCACCCATCGACCATTAGGTACCTGGGCTTTGCGAACGAGCAGTTAAACTCAATGAGATAGTTTCTATTCGATTCTTTCGTTTCACTTTGATGGTTTGTAATTGGAGCCCCTGGCATGGGACAATAGAGGCATGATTCCAATAGTTCTTCGGAGGCGATTCTATCGATTCCATACACTTCTCTCTCGTTTTTTTGCCCAACAATCTGGGCCAAGCGCCAGATCGTGCCCGTATGTATATAATACCGTGTTGTCTGCTACATTTATATCTATCCATTTCCTTCTATTTATTTATTTATTATTTGTCTCGTTCTCCATCGGAATTCCGTCTTCTTCTATCCAACTGGATGTGGCGTTTATTCCACTTTTCTACTCTCTTTCTCTGTCATACCCATACATAACACATATACTTTTTTTTGTCGGAATCCGTGGTGTTTCACGAACAACATCAGTGTTGGGAACAAATCCGCACTGGCCAGAGGCTTTCGGTGTTGAACAGCTAATGCAATTGTAAAACTTATCACCGACGGTTTTCCATTGTGCCGGAGTGTAATTGTATCAGTGCCGAGGTTTTTCCTTTATGCCCAAACTACTGATTATTCAATCTCCGATAAGGCATTACCATACGGATTCCAGCAGCCCGGTAACTATGCTTTTTTTTCTTTCAAATTTTCGTTTATTTCCTACTGTTTGTTTGTACGCTATCAATCATTCACGAGTGCTCTTCAGCCGCTGATGAACAAGCTTGCATTAAAGCTCAGTGAAGCTTGTTGTCCGGAAACGTGTAGTCCGTAGGGAAATTCCAAACCAAATTATTATAATCTACCAGTTTATCATTTATGATACAACAAAAGATACACGGGATAAACTTACATAAATATCAACTACAAACTTTTTACATTTAATCAATAAACTAATGGATTACAACCACTTTCAATTAAAACTTTAACGAATAAATTCACTATCCCCAACTTATATAACTCATAAATTTAATCTTCTACATTGCATTTATTCTGAAATTAACTCAAGTTTTTAGATTTAATCAACAAATTTAAATATTGAATTTCAGAATTAAAACATTAACTTTATGAAATAAATCAACTGTCCAGTTTAAAAAAAAAATATATATTTATATTATATAACTGTATTTCATTAAGTAATATCATACGTAATGTTGATTAATGCTGAAATACTTGGAAATATATTAAATTTTTCTGAAATACATTTAATGTCAAATTTATTATGTATATGCAAACTACAACTGAACTAATATGGAGTAAAATCAATACACTGTTGTAATTATATAACATGTAGGGTATTTCAAGCACAGTCAAAATTTAACGAACGGCGAACAAATTAAAATAACAATAATTATTATACAAATATAAATATTTTTAATTTATTTAGTAAAATTTTGCAATTATAGTTGGAAACTTTCTCCTATTATTCAATATTTTGCAAAGTTTTAATGCATATGTAAATTTACCCTGACCATGATTATTGGTTACTGGGTTACTCATAATTATATCCGGATGTAGGAGACATCAAGAAAGTGAAAGTGGATTACATTTTCTAATTTATTGCAATTAATATTGGAGCAAGTTATTGATCAAAATTGAGGTTGATTCACATCTGTTCCTGCTTAAGCTTAAACTTGTTATGAATTCCACTAAAAAAAACAAGATTTAAGTTACATTGTTGAAATTTATAATTCGTAGTGAGCGACGTATGCATTTCTATTTACATGTTTCATAACGTTACACAGAATCGCCGCATTCTTCAGTCTAAATTTAAACTCGAGTAATTCTCAAACGAACATTTCGCATAGAAATTAATTTCAATAAAAATCTTTTCATATTTCATTCACACTTTAAAAAAATCTTTTTGCACGAAAAATATTCGCAGTCTCATTTATTAATTTAATGAAAGGATTGAATTAAAATAATTATGAATTCATATAAAAATAATAAATATTTCTTTAATTTTTTTTCACATAAAAATATGGTTCTAATAATAAGAAGTTGTGAATTTAAAAAAAATAATAAAATAAACAAAAAGAAAGTAGTATAAACGTATTACCAGTTTATTTATATTAATACCGTATACAATTATACCATTATTTATTTTGATAGAAAAAAAACTAGTTCAAAAACTGGAGAGGAAAAATATAATAATAATAAAACGTTATAGTATGAGAAGCACGCATATTATATTCGAGCATGAGATTATTGCCTTGGTCAGTCACGAAATAGTTAAGCATATAATTAAATCGAGAGAGGGTAAAAATACACTTATGGGACGCAATTTCGTGATGAAATTTAGGGTTGAATATTTAAGAACTTGATTTCAAAGAAAAATATTAATATTTAAATGTTAGAAATATTTTTTATCAATTTTAGGAAAGCATAAAGCCGTAAAAATAATACTGCTATAAAAAATTGCTTAAATGGAGAATAATAATGATTGAACATAATGCAATTTCTATGTAATATTAAGTGAGTTGGTAATTATTACATGAATCTAGTCTGAATTAATTAAGCTGCAATCGTAATCCGACGAAAGAGTGGAAGGAGGAAAAAGAAAATAATATAAAAAAGTACAGTAGAAACTCGAGGGAAATGTGAAATTAATAATGGAAGTATTTTTAATGAAAGTTTTCCTCTGTTTGATTTAGAATTTTTGTTTTGTTTTTGTACGGGCAAATAACGCGTAGAGTTTTTAATGAATTTCAGAGGAAAAATACGAAGAACAAGTAAAAAAAATAAATATGAA
Source organism: Nicrophorus investigator (assembly GCA_963457615.1). Taxonomy (NCBI): domain Eukaryota; kingdom Metazoa; phylum Arthropoda; class Insecta; order Coleoptera; family Silphidae; genus Nicrophorus; species Nicrophorus investigator. The sequence goes on from OY735146.1 coordinate 8,824,545, forward strand.
ATATCTACGAAATAAACAAAAGTAATTTGCGTTTTGTTTATGTAAACGATTGGCAGCGCGAAAATACTCGTTAGTGTGCCGCTTGCGTAATGGGAAGAGGCTTGTAAATCGCGGTATCAGTCAGTTACGCGAAGTCGAAGTGACAGCAGCTGTTGCCTAGAACGTTAACGCTGAGGACTACAGACGAAGAATTCTATTTACATCACCAGAAGCAACATATAACAAGTGAAACAATTTATGCAGAATGGAACATAGTGTAAGCATTTTATTTTGTACAAATATTTGCGCAAATAGGTTTTTTTACACAAACTGTTGCTCTCAGTTTTTTTGCAAAACCAATGTTTAATTAAACTAGCGCTAATTAATATATATTGGACAATAATCAATTTTGCAATACTTCACCCGAAAGTGTTAACTAATGACAATCCATCGAGTTACATTGAAATCATCCAATTACGTAAAATATTGCCGTTTCGAATTTTATCAATAAATTCATTGCATTAGCGCTCTGATTTATTACGAAACAATTATAATTCGAGAGGACGCATTTTCATTCACTGCAATTTGTCCATTATGCATATGAAAACAAAGGATTTAGTTACAGTTTCAATAATTGTTCATGAAATAAAATAACTTTCTATTTAATTTGTTTGCATTTACTTTAGTTTAATTTATTTCAGTTGCATTTTAATGAAATATAACTCTGGTGGATTCCAATGGAAAATTGTCACTGGAAAATTACAAATTATTTAACAAAATTTATTTATATCAGTTTTCTATTTCATTTGTGTTTTAACGAAATATTTTGGTCATTTCTTAATATAAAATATATTTTTTTAATTCTGTTTGTTGGATGTAATAATATGAAGTCATTCCTTGATTGGTAATGGAGAATCACTTTCCAGGAATTTTAGAAGCAATATCGAGTTTCGTGATCAAACAACATTATTGTTTGAAGCTAATTAGACCATTGACCGTTATGGCTTATGACGCCACCCAATGCATATTTGATCTCTGTTTGTTATGCAATTTCCTGAAAACGGATTTTTGTTCGCTTGGAAATTCTTTCAGTTTTTTGTTGAACCAATGCACTTGTCTTACCATCGGCAAGATCTGAGATAGTGTGTATGGTATTCAATTTTCTAGTATCATCTGACCCAAAATTGACCCAACTATCGGTATCTCCTTTATGCTATGCGATTTAACACTTGCTTCGCACTTCTACAAATATTTTCTGATTTTCTTTATTAAAATTATTTTTTGACTACTTTTAATTACTCTGAAACAATTATAAATATTGATTCTCCAAATCCTAAACTCATCTTTAACTAACTTAATATTGTTACTTCAACTTACAATTTGCTGAATTACTTTAATCATCTGCAATCTAAACTTAAACTTCTTCTAAAATCTGTAATAATTTTTGTAAAGCTTAAGTCTAAATGGGATTTTTTTTCTTTCTTAATATAAGTCTTTGCTTCTATGTTCTGACCCAAATTTTAACAACTTAACTTCTTTTTTTGAGATAACTTTTTTCTTCTAAAATATGTTATGAACTTTATCGCTTAGCAAAAGAAAATTTGTTTCTTTTATTTAGTCGAAAATAAATAACTAGTTAAATGAATTATTTATTTGAAAAAAAATCTACATAAGCGTTTGGAGAAAAAAATCTGGGATAGATTAACAGTGTCTTTTGAAGTGTCGTAACTCGTTGGAGATAAGCAATAGATATATGGCGATTTTTATAGTTTTTGTTATTGTAAGTGAAATCAAATAGGTTCTGTATTACATAGCAAATGGCTATTGACCCGAGATGTTGTCACAATTTATCTCGTTTTCCGAATATAAATAAACGAGAACAGTACTAATAATCACAGAATCGTCGAACATTTTCAAATATTCATCACCAATTTCACATCGATGAAAGTAGTTTCAAGAAAAAAATCTTAAAAAAAAAAACTTGCACTTAATAGCGAATTCTATGAAATGTTCGTATTTATTATTTATTAATCTGTTTTTCACTTTATACGTACGTGGTGTTCTTGATACCGGACGATTTGACCCCGGAGAACGTAAATATTTTCAAACTGCTCGTGTTTGTCAACATTGACCAATAAGTAATAACTCACAAACCGCAGGAATATTGCAGCTGAATCTTCGATCCTTGAGCGGATATTTCAGAATGCCTATATTGGATTAAAACTAGTAATCATCATTTGGAATTTAATCCGACTACTGCCTCTTCAAAAGTTGTTTAACTTTTTTTAAGCTATAAAGCAAGTTTTACTACTTCGTTCAGTTATATCTTATAGTTTATGAGCAATATCATATTGTAAATTACGGTATACTACTGAGACCAACTCTAACCTAATGCAATATATGCCGCAATATTGTAACCAATCTTATATCACTTTTCAGTGTTCATTTAACGAACTTTGTACTTAAACTACCTGTGCGATTGAATCGATTGTAACCTGATAATTAAATTAGTTTCTCAATTATTTAAAGCTGGATGAATATATGGATGAAGGCAGCGGATAATTGCATAATCAATAGTCCCTTTTTCGCCCTTAAACATTCGACGAATCGATTCCACACTTTACTATAAACTGGACAACTTAATTAGATTCTTAAATACCCTCGAACTTAGCTATTAGTAACGTTATAAATGCACTTCCATACAACCACGCATCCGACGTTTTAATTAGTTTGTTGATTAGTTCAGTATTCCGCACTGGGAATATGACGCAAACATTATAATAATCTATATATAAATATATTTATTTTTTTTGCTACTTTTGAAATACAGAAAATGCACATAATTTCATATAAATTTGCATATAAATACTTTACTTAAATGCAACAATTTTTTTCGAGTTATTGATGTTAGATAACTTATTAATTAAGCAACTGAAATGGTAATATTAATAAATCAAATAATTGTTTTGCGCCAATTTTACCATAAATTGGCGCAAATCTATTAATCATTAAATGTACTTCATAGGTGATTGAATCAAGAAATGTCTTTAAAAAACTTGATATTTCTAGTTTCTGGATAAATTTATTTTAACATTAGATTATTACTTTTGAATACATTTTGTTGATGGTTGGAAATAAATTTATGTTTTATAGTTTGAATTTTGATTTAATATCGAAATAAAAATATGACTTGCAAAGGTAAAAGGATCATAGGTATTTCCGAATATGCTAAATTATTAATAAAAATATCTTCATGTTTTCGTTTACATAAAATCGACTTGTATGTCTGTTTGTTGGTATTTAATAATTGAAAGGAATGTTTTTTGTATAAAAGAAAAAAAAAAGGTAGGGTCCTTTTGATGTACGGAAGTAATATCGTTAGCATGTTTGGTTTAGCGGTTGTTTTTTCACCGGTGTCTTTTACCCAAGGGGAACTTTGCGTATAGGTGAGAGGGTAGTCCTGAGGAACTTCAAGAGAGGAATGTAAATATTAGATGAACGTCGGGCGAGATTCCTCTTTCGTTTCGTGTTTTCGGTCGGAAGATGCTCTATGCTTGCCTGCGGTTATGTGTGTGGAGGGAGGTGTAACACCATCAATAATTCATTAATAATATCGACTTTACTGGAGGGATGATGTTGTGAGAGGATTCTGCGGTTTGTTTTCATATTTGTTAATCAAGCTCCGGTGACTTTGTGATGCACACGCGTGGACGAGTGACTTTGAATCCAGGCCAGATGAATGGGTCCCTAATTAAGCTCGGAAACACAGGGATGAGGATAGAGATGGCATGTCCATCCTCAAAGCTCGTAACTTTGCCTGTGTATCGGATAGAGTGAGAGCTATGGACAAGAGGATAGACAGATAGTTTCCGAGTGATACGCCAACTAATCACATTTCGATCCACAGCGTAAATATGCATGAGGAGAGCTCACCACGTTAATCAACAAGTTTTTCGTTTATTTGTAAAGAAACAAAACCGAAGAGGCAATACCAAACAACATCGCAATTGCGTCACCAGAAATTGTTTAGTATTTACAGTATCGCGCGCAAGGCTACTGTTTCCTATAAACTACGAAACTCGCACGGAAAACTTATCCATTGAAGAATAAAAAAAATAAACACAAAATGTTGCATCCGTCATTTGCATATTAATCTGCTCCATTCATCCGTGCAATTTCATTACATCGAACGGCAATTTTCACGCGAATTTCCACCGCTCTTATGCGCATCGACAGCGAAAACAGGAAATTCCGGTTTTCCCAAACGACCGCTAAATACAACACCGCATTTTCGGTTATTTTTCCTCCATTTACATCGGGTTGACCTAACAAATTATGTAAATTGGATTTTCGATAAATAGTGCGCGCCCCCGCGTACAGCTTATCCGCTAATAAATTATGAGAAAAGCGCGTGTCAAAAGTAAGTGAACAAACCAACAAAAATAAAAGTATAATGTAATATTGTATAAGTAGCTGAAAGTCGATTTCAGTTGAAACGAAATATAAAACCGCGAGGCCAATGGATTTTCTTCTACAATTTTATATACATGAAGGTGTAGTTAATAATACGGTTAAGAGATTTTGAACTCCGTGCATTTTCTGAGAAAACTTTTCCAGATAATCATCGTCGCTAATGAATATTAATGTATGCGCATTAATAACGTACGATTTTTATCAGACAATTTACATAAGTTTTAGTGAAACCAACTTTTTATTACAATTATTACTTCCTTACATAAACAATATTAATTTCTGTAAGCATTATGAAAATGCATTTTTTATTAAAAAAAATATATTCGGATCACTGGAGGAAATATGGAATATAATTTGCTCCGTAATAAGTTTTCAGGTCGGGGCGCATAACTTGCATCTCGAATATTTATTATTACATTATCGACAGCACGGATTCCCTTTAATCTCCTATTTTCCCGCATCTACCGCATTAATTTCCTTCCTATTTATAGGGGACATATTCATCGATTATTTTTACTCGAATTCGCGCATTTCATCCTCCATTTATTTTCAATCATATTTTATTTATTAAGTGATATTTCAGTTTCGTATTTATAATTAATAACATTATTTTCAAAATGCATATATTTTATACAACATTCACGATCCGTGAAAGTCGCCTTACACGCTCTTTTTATTTTTATTTTCAAGTAGTTTAGTAATTCGTAATCCTCTTACGTAATTCTCGAAAGTTCGCTGGGCCCTATCCGCTAAATATCGCATCGAACGGGCAAGCAATTTAGTATGCAAAAGAAGATCATCATATTGAATTTCCTATAGAAAAATACGAGTGCATATTACGTTCGCAACAAAGGAAGGGAAACAACGAAAATAGCAGCGAAATGGAAAACAATAGACTGATGTTTGGCGGAGGCGAGAAGAGCAAGGCGTGGGTGGTCGTCGCATTTCAAAAATTGCAAATATTTATTGAAAGAATCCTGTTCGAAATGTCACCGGACGTTGGAGCAGAAAACAACATGCATTTCTTTATCGCGTTCGGAAACGTACGGAATATTTTAGGATTTACGTAATACAACAACCTTTGATATATCGTCGACAAATTTCGTACGTATTGAAAAACTCGCTTGCTTTGAGATTGCGATGAATTACATCAAATTATTTTAATTAAAGTTTTTGTTTATTTATGTTGATGAATCAATGGTTGGGAATTATTTATAAATTGAGTTACTGTGTTTTCTGCAAACTCCATGTATGCGATGTTTAATGATATCCATTTGGATTTATTGGAGATGTTCGAAGGGGATTGATCGATAAGCCATGTCCATTACTTAAGACACGATAGTCCGGCATCAAATCCATCGGGCGGGGACGTCCAATATATCCATTGCGGATCGGGAGTCACGCAAAGCTCACGTTTTTCATATAAACCGGGGAATGCATTACGCAACGACCGGGTAAATTATACTTGTAATCCGATTAATATGTAACCTTAACATTACTGCTTTCGGGAGGATCAGTGGTTTCGGTATGAAGGAATTGTTAATTATCTATGGAATGCCAATCACACATTATCCCTTAATAAATACCTGAACTAAATCGATTTCAAAGCAGATGAGAATTATGTAGATGATTTGAAGCCTACTCTGGTTGATTGAGTTATATTATTAAGAAGTTTTGAGATGTTGTTATTACTTGAATGCAGTGAATAAGTATACACATCTCTTCGATCAAGACAAAAGAACATTGGCCGTTGCCTCGTTCGCATTACTTCATGGAAAGTGACTAACATACCTATTCCGAATAGAAAACGTTGGTTTCGCTATATAATTACATAGTTATTTTATAATCACATCCATTTAGAATCATTATCATAATTGCAATCACAAATGACATTGTCTTTTTAAACTTAGACGATTATATACTAATATTAGGAGCTTAGTAAAATTACAATTAACCTGTACAATTAAAAGAACAATTAATTTATTAACAAAATTTGAATAATATAATAATGCTATAATTTCTTTCAATTCGAATTTTATTTGTGAATAATATATTTAACCAGGTTTAAAATAAATATAAAGCCGACATTACCTATATATAATAGACGCTGTTATCATTCGCAATTTCCTATGCGGTTTTTGGAATGTAAACCGTAGGTTTTTAAAAACTAAACTAAAGATTAAACAGAAAACATTATTTAAATTGAAATCAATTAACTTATTAACAAGTAATAAAATTGTAATATATCATAAATATTTTTTATTAAAGGCAAGATAATACTTGACAAGTTACTTGGGAAATCTAGAGACCTTAAAGAGAATAACGTTAGATTGAAAGTAAGTAGAATTACGAATGTTTTAAGAATATCAAAGGGATATGGTAGATAATGGTAAAAAAGAAGCAATCGGAAACAAACTACAACGAACAAAAATTGGACATTGTTATCAAATGCAATTGTCGGTGAACACGATAAGTCGCTTTAAGAAATTGATTAATTGGGGTCGTTTCGTTGATTAGCAAATGCGCACCGGAAGAGCGGCCGAATTCAAATTTTGCCGCCGCCTGTGACATAATTAGATGATTTCGTAAGTAGTGACGTGTGGCGGCGACGTTGCCGGTCCAAGCCGCGCAAAAATGTAATTAAAACAAAGATGAATATGGAAGAAGGAGAAGAGTTGCACATGCATTTTGGTGTTAGTCTAAAGGTGGAAGAAAGCGAACCAAAGATGGATGGATACGTTGTATCCTGTGCGTGAAATCACTGCTAAAGGAAAATCACTTTCCAGAATGAAGGAAGGTTCACAGCGCGCGCGGCTCGCTCGCACGCACACTTTACGCGTCCGTGGCTGGAGAAAGTTCTCTGTTTTCTTCTGATCCGACGCCATCCGTCCTCTCTGTTCCAATCGTCGTCTTCCCATTCAAACATCGTCCTGCTGTGATCCTGTAAATTATTAAGTGGTGACACCTGTAAGTGGCGCGTGCAATCGCGTTGCGCAAATCAGTAACGGAATTCGCCTGTTTCTCTACATTCCTCTAGTTCTCTCTTTTTTATGTTCCTTTTGTTTGTTTTTTTCGCTGTTGGGTATGATCCTTAGCTCCTTGTCCTTTCGAACTGGCAACCCTGCAAAACATCCTCTCTTAGTTGCGTGATAAGAATTCTCAATATTTACATGTACTAAGTAGTCGAGCAGTTCGCGTCGTTGTCGTCGGGCCGGGAGAGGATTCCCGTTTCGCTGGGACTCTCATTAATGTGTTTCGCCCCATTCACCTTAGGCCTGTGTTGACAGTGATTTTAACCTTACCATTCAGTCCTAGGACCTCCGCCGCTTCCAAGATGCCTTTGTTTGGTAAGAAAGACCCTGAGAAGAAGTCCAAGAAGGATAGTAAGGACGCAGATAAGATGCCCTCCGTCGAGGACAAGTACTACTTGAAGGAGCTGCTTGGCACGTAAGTGTTTCCATTCATAACTTAAACCAAAACACTACCATACCTTCCATTCCAGTGGAGCATTCTCCGTTGTCCGGCTAGCAGAGAGCAAGGACAGGCCAAGGCAGATGTATGCTGTCAAGATCATAGACAAGAAAGCATTAAAGGGCAAAGAAGATTCTCTAGAGAATGAAATCAAAGTGCTCCGCAGGTACATTTATTAATCCAGTTATATACATTCAAAATAAATTAAATATTTTTAGGTTGAAACATCCGAACATAGTACAATTACTCGAAACATTTGAAGACAAATCAAAAGTGTATTTAATCATGGAACTGTGAGTACCAGAAAATATAAAAAAACATTATTTCATATATAACCATCAATATTTTTTAGAGTTATGGGTGGAGAGTTGTTTGATAGAATTGTGGAGAAAGGGTCTTACACTGAGAAGGATGCTGCAGATCTGATTAGACAAGTCCTCGAAGCTGTAGATTACATGCACGTCCAAGGTGTCGTTCATCGTGATTTGAAGCCAGAGAACTTGCTGTACTACAGCCCTGATGATGAGAGCAAGATCATGATCAGTGATTTTGGTTTGTCCAAGATGGTAGAGTCTGGGATAATGGCAACGGCCTGCGGTACTCCTGGTTACGTGGCTCCCGAGGTGCTAGCGCAAAAGCCGTACGGGAAGGCCGTTGATGTTTGGAGCATAGGTGTCATTTCCTATATTCTGCTCTGCGGATATCCTCCTTTCTACGACGAAAACGACGCGAACTTGTTTGCCCAAATCTTAAAAGGTAAACGTTAATTGGAAACTATAGTTCGGCGATACTCATTCATCGTTTGTAGGCGAATTCGAATTCGATTCTCCCTACTGGGATGAGATTAGCGACTCTGCGAAAGACTTTATTAGACAATTGATGTGCGTCAATGTCGAGAAGCGGTTCACCTGTAGGCAGGCCCTTGGTCATCCGTGGATCTCCGGTAACACCGCTAGCAACAAGAATATCCACGGAACCGTTTCCGAACAGCTCAAGAAGAATTTCGCCAAATCCCGCTGGAAGGCAAGTACCAAATAAAATTTATTATAAATTACATATGCGCATCAACTTTTAGAGAAACATTTGAAATTTAAAACATATACAAATAAAATAGAATATATATTTTTGAAAAGCAATATTTTATATCAAAGCAATAAATAATTCAATAAAATTCAAAATAAATTTTAATTGCATAGCAACAAACAATATTTATGTCGCGAGCCGCAGATCCGAGTCAACTCACCAAATCATAGCCTAGGTCATTCCAATTTTGGTCAAGTAACCCACTCACTCAATAACTAATACTACTAGTAGTGTGTTCACAATCCACAAGACTAAATATAACCTAGATTTATATTGACACCTTAGTCATCGTTCTTTAATGCGATTATTAATTTTAGATGATCCGAAAGCAACATTTTAAATTTTCTATAACATATATGCAAATTAGAAATAATTTATATATTTTTTTCAATCAATTTAAAATTTCCGAAAATATAACTTATTAATTTAAAAAAAATACAAACAAACAAACATCATCTGCGGAATAAATTATATTATGTTTAATTTAATGTAAAACTTAAGTTATATATAGGTATAAATACATTTTAATTTACAATCATTGCATTTTTAATAATTAAAAAAATCAAAATTCAAACAAATTCTTTGTGTACCATTAATAATTTTTATCATTATCACAATTTTTATATTACTATAATTTTCAATTGTATTCTTATTGAATAATTAGAATTTTAAAATAAAACTATTGATGATTAATTTATACGAAACTTCAACAAGTGAAGGGTAAATAAATCTGGAATAATGAACCTGAAGTGCTTGATAAAAATACCTTATTTACATTAGAATTAGTTGTGTAATCTTTTCATTCTAATAATAAACAAATGTTTTCTATGTTTAGCAAGCTTACCACGCAACAACTGTTATTCGTCAAATGCAACGAATGGCCCTTAGCAGCGGTAGCAGTGGAGGGCGCAGTCCTATCGCCCAGCGTAGCATGTCTACCGGAGAGCCCTGTGGCAATCTCAATGGCTCTCAAGATAAGTAATCTCACGGAATACTCTTCTCTACTTACATATAAATATTATATATTTCCACTCTTTACGTATATCTAACTCTCTATCTATCTTTCTCTCTTAAATCTTTTATCTTCTCTAATTAAATACTAACTATATATATTTTTAAAGAAAAAAATCGCAAAAAAAAACAATGTTAAAAGCTGCACTGTTATATCTAAACTTTCGAATCTTTGTAATCGCCGTCGATGTTATTTTGACTCTAAATATTTTGTTGGCGAATTGTACCAGAAATCTTTTTCGACCCCTTGACCACTTATATTAGAGGGCGTTTGCTGTAAATATAACGTGTCAATCTCTTGCTGTACATCTATTAAATTGCGAAAGATACATTCCAGAAAGTTAACATTAAAATGTCGATGAATATAATTTATGATTTCGCTGTTTCCTTCGACCGCGTAAGGCCTAAATACCATTTTACACAGGTAGAGGAACCGAGTCCAACCACCCCTCTTGGTGGTCTTCCTGCACACGCCGAATATTCAATGCTCTACACACGTCAAGTTCGGTATAAATTTGTGATGAATCGCAAAGTTGCTGTGATCAAGGGGTTTATAGTAACTAAAAAAAAATGATATAAATGACGTTTAGTGCATTTACCACAACTCTATCTCTCTAATTCCCATCGATATATATTATTATAACTTAGCTTTATTTTTGTATATTTTACGTTATTATTGGGATTACTAATGTTTACATGAAAAAAAAAATCATAATATAATAATCAATATCAAGAACTTAGTGAGTTCCGAATGAATGTGATCGTAATGTCGTAAATTAATTTGATTTCGGAAGCCAATCAAAATAATAAAAATTCAGGCAAAAATAATAGTTTATTGATGATGAAAGTTTATTTTTATAAGTAATAAAGTATATTTAACATGAATATATATTTAAAAAAAAAAGCTTAGGTTATTTTTGTTTTATTGATTTATTCGAAGCTGTGGTCGAGGGGCGTGCAACTTGTGATTTGTGATTGTGTGTTTTCGCGAACTTTACTTAAGTTGCTTTTAAGAAACTTGTTGGATAGCCCCGACGCCGAAGCACGTTAATAAGGATATATTCTTCAAAAAATTATATTTATTGTAGAAGTCAACTCGGGATTAATTTGTTTCTCTTAGTCTAGTCTTGGCATACTTAATTAGTTGTAAGTCGAGGTGGTCGCGCTTCGCAACAAAACACATTCCTTGCACACTCACAGACTTGAATCATATTTTTTTTTATAATTTCGCGGCTCAATAATATTGTATCGTCCTGAGAATTGAAAGAATGCTGATTGTTAATAATACTCGCTTGATAAAAAAAAATATACAAAAGAAATGACTTACAATTCTGATCTGTGAAAGCTTTTTTCATGTATTTAATATGTGTATAGTACTTATTCATTTCTTTCTGAGAATTGCGGTACACTTTTCAGCGCGCTTAAATAGGTGTACCTGCTTTTCACGATGAACTTACTTACTTTTGAAATTACTGCCAAATTAATCTTGCGGTTAATGATACAAGATTGAATGTTATTGGTGTTCGCCCGGCGGCGTTAATTTTGTTGACGTTTTATATAATTTTTCATGTTACGAGAACTAATTGTAAGTGAATTCAATCAATGTTCAAGCGAATCATGATAATCTCAACGCGAACGTTTTAATACATTTGGAAGCATTGTTGCAAGCAATATTTAATGTTAGTAAACAAAAAGTTATATAAGTGAAAGAAAGAAGCAAGCAAACAAGTACCTTGTAATCAATGTTGTACTTGAGTTAAGCTAGCTTTTGTGTACCGTTCCCTAAACATAGGTGATGCGAATCACTTCGATTTCGGACTTTCGACATTCCAATCATCTATATTTTTTTTTTACTTATTGGGCCTATCGCTAAATTCGTTCGATTTAGAAAGAAGCCTACCCGTTGCTTTCGTTGGGATTACATTTAAAATAAATTGGATTTTAAAAAAATACAAATATTGTGATATGGTACTTGTTCATAATCACGTAGTAGTTGCATGGAGCCTGACGCCAGGGAACTTTGGGATGGAACATTGATCCGTGCCAACAAGTAACCAAAACACTGTTGATTTCTTCTAGTCAACTAAGTCATCCATCCGTCTTATCAAAATGCCACATAAATTTACATAATGCCACAACGATTTTGCTTTTTAGGTAATTTTATTAGGTGATGTTTAAAGGAAAATAAAAAAAAAACAAAATAGTAATGATAATATAAAATATATATAAATATAACTGATATAATAACTGTAGTACAATTCCTTCTTTTCTATGGTCGAGGGGCTCTTTGCAAACATAAACGAAATGTAGCGAAAAAATAATAATAATAAATTGTATAAGCATACATACATAAATATAACCCTAAACATATTTATATATGTATACGGTATATTATAAATATATATAAAAGAAAATATTCATTGTTAAAATTTAAGGCATGTGTATATACATATATTATTTTGTTTGTTTGTTTTTTTCTGTTAAATATTATTTTTTTTATCGTCGATGTACAATGTTATTGTTTACTGAAAGTGTCATATTTTTTAAATAAATGATTTTAGCCATGTACCTTCATTTACCTATAATATTAATTTGCTTAATATTCCCCCTGCATTTGTTAACCTTCCCTACATTACTGTTATCGAATTGGAAGAATTCTATTGTTCCTAACTTGTACATAATTTGGCGCAGAACGAATCTACTGGCAGAATGTATAACTTTGGTCAATAAAAATATACGTTTTTAACAAATTATAATTCAGAATGCAATAATGTTGTTAGTATAGAAACAAAGTAATTATAAAAATATATATAACAGAATATAGTTGTAAAATTTACTTTTACTTGTACCTTTTCTATCTATCGAAGACCGTTTTACAAGAGGTTATAACTAATGATAATCAATAAATCTCTTACAAAGCGGTCTTTTATAGGAAGTTGAGCAAACTTCCCTCTTCAAGAACATCGAATTGTGAGACCAGTTTTTATCCTGCAAGGTTTACTCAACTTCAATCTTCAAAAAAAAAACTGTTAATTCTATCTTAGGTTTAATGTGATCTTAACGTAATTAAATCTAAGATGGAAATGTTATTTTAACGCATTCGATGTGTCTGTAACTGAAATAAGTGAATACACTTCTTCTCAAATCACCCAACTGTAGCGTTTTGTAAATATTAAGTATTTATGAAATTCGTCAAAGAATATACATTATATATATTTCAAATGTGTTCAACTAGTACTAATTTTAGAAGACGAAGACGACCTTGTCTCTTATATTTTTCCGGCATGAACGTAAGATGTTACCTCAAAGTTCTGTGCATTGATAATTGATGACGTTGTATTATCTGTTCCTACTATAAACAAAATAAAGCATTGTTCTCGAAACGCATATTATAAATGTAAACAATAAAATACTTGCTGTATTGTGAAAATAGTCCATGTCTTTACTTTTCCAATTAATATATCCTATATTATATTTCCTTTCTTCAATGAAATTTAACATTGCAATGTTCAAAAATATTTTTCATTTCATAATTTTTTTTTCTCAATTCATTTTCAGTTCCACATATTTTATGATAAATATACAAACTTTCTTGCAATAACATAATGTTATTACTAATTTTCATTTTGAGAGTTTTTCAAATATGAATTTTTAGTCTTTCTCAAAATCATTTCAATTTACAAATTAAAAGGAATCTAACAATAAAATTCAAGTGATGCAAAGGGCTAATGACCAAGGGCCTTTCTGCGAGATCATTTCCTTGATATTTTACATAGAAAAATACAGACATCTTCTATATATTCTTGTTTATTTTAAGTTCGATTCATAGTTTATTTATTGTTAAAAAATGTCGTTATGTAAACATAAATTTCATTTGCATATGTTGCTACCATAAGATTAACGTTAGTAATTTCAAGGTTTTTCATAACTAAATACAATATATATAAAAGTTTAGATAACCTACTAACACCTAAATTATATAACAATTATCAAAATTAAAATTTGACGTGCCATCTATTAGCGGTAATATAGTATTTCGATATTGTAGTAATCTGCTAGTATTCATTTGGTAATGTGGATAATGATTTTTAATATATTTATACAAATAGTTATTTTCTACACGATTCAATAATTAAAATATTCTTTCAAGAAAATACAAATTCGCGGGCAGAAATAGCTTTGCTTTGTAATAGTTATATATTTTTTGTTTCTATTATTGTTGTTATATGATTATGGTTTTAGTTGTTATCAGATTGTGTATCTGTTGCAATAAATATTATAATTATTAAATACAAATTCAAAATTCCTAAAACTTTTTACGTAACATGTTATTAACTGCAGTCTGACCACACCCAGTAATCAATAAATGAATTATATTCACTTATTATTTAGAATTTATATTTAAGAAGAATTAATATTTTCTTATATAATTTACTAATTGAAATATGTTGATGAAAAATGTAAATATCAAAGTTGCTTACTGCAAGAGTGCCACGCCCTGAAAGCAATAAATAATTAAATTTCCTATTCAAATTTCCTTTCTAATTGAATTGCGGATACGCAAAATATTAATGCAACATCTTGAAGTTTGCACTGTCTTTTAAATATTGGTATACTGAAAGATATTCTGTAATCTGATGAAGTCTGAAAAAAATCAGACCTTGAGAATAATATAATTATAAATCTAAAATTTGCATTCTGTGAAGAATAATGATCAATTAAAGCAGACACAATTTATAATTATTATTGTTTTAAAACATAAACATTTTATGAAAAATTTTGTAATTAAAATATGGTTATAGATCTTTGGGTCCTAATTTAAATATTTTGATTTGTTGCACAATATTATGACTGCAAGGGTGTGGCTCAATCGATTATAATAGAATTGCAGTTGATGCGTATATTTATTATTTTAGCCCTTCGCATGTAGATGTATAATATATTTTGTCTAATATTATTATTTTAGATATGTAGAGACGTTTATTCTTTAATATAACAGTAAAATTAAGTTTTTGCAAACAAAATTAAAATATATAAAATAAAGTAACTAAATTGTAGAAGTGGTATTTGGAACTTTAAAAAATATTTTAAAATAAATTAAATTGATATATTTTTGATATCTGGGAAATGCATAGATTTTTTTAAAGAAAATGAAAACTAAGATTTAAAAATGAAAGAAAAACTGCTATTGCATAAATGAATTAAGTAATTCAAGGAGTGACATAAGCTTTTTCAAGTATGAAATATAGTCTGAGTGTGGTTTGACCTTAGACTTTTCCAAACTGTAGGACTAAAGTAAATCTCATTGTGGTATACTACGCATCGGTCAGTATATCTATATATAGGGCGCTCCGTATTGCAGAAGCTGGGATCAATACTTTCTGAATGCACCCTGCACGTCTCTGTTTTCCTTTTGATGTCTCGCCCCTGTTGCATCCCCACCATTTGCATTTTATGCGCGTACTTTAATTTATTTTTTGAATAAGGAGAGTTTTCAACATTTTTTTTTTGTCAAACGATGGATTCGATGAAAACATGACTTTTGATACCAGTTTCAACAAAATTATCTTATTGTTTTTTAAGAAAATGGCTTAAAACCCTTTAACGCCCACGCATCCCGTCATTATCGATTTCATCCCTAGCCTGCGCGAATGCATAAAAGGACGGCCGAGCTATCTGTTGCTAACAGTAATAATTCATCCCCCGTCAGTGCAGCACGTCTAGACCAACACCCAAATATTGTGCGGGTCGGTGCTCCTGTTTGATGATGCTGTTCATTTGAATAAACCTGAAGTTTCTTTTTTTTTGTGAATCTGAAGCGGAAGTGAAGTTAAAATGTTGATGGATGAGACTATTGAACCTTTCACCTTGGAAGATTATCAGTTCCTAGGTAACTGTAGTTTCAGAATGATTATTTGAACAAATCAATGAAGATTTTAAATGATTTTTATTCGTTTGATTCAAATGATCATATTATTATGTGTTCATCTCATGATCAAATGTCATCAACCAATAAAAAAAAACTCGTTAGACTTATATTTCAATAAAATCCATATGTGCTTTATGAATTCATTATGTTAGGTCTTAGAGAGGTCAGGAAGTTAGGGTAGTCTCCACCCTTACAGGTATGCTTGCACAATGTCCATATCGTTCCATCTAGCAATGCTCATAATCCAATAATAAATTAATCTATGTCACTACATTTTAATTAAATCTACGAGAGATTATCACTTTGTTTGTTATCCAACTACAAAAAGATTATCCACGTCAAGAAATTAGGGTAGTCCCCACCCTTATGTAAGTACGCATGCGCAATTATTCATATCGATCCCTTTGACGAAGGTCACAATGCAAGATGAGAAATCAATAATTAGTACTAAATTTAAATGAAATACACGAGAGATGCTGATGTTATATGAGTATGTCAATTATAATATAGATCAATAAATTAGGGTAGTTTCCACCCTTACAAGTATGCTTGCATAATGTCCATATCGATCCATCTAGCAATGCTCATAATACAATAATACATTAATCGATGATACTACATTTTAATTAAATCTACGAGACTATGATTGTTGTTTGTTATCCGACTACAAAAAGATGAGAAATGTCGAAAATTTAGGGTAGTCCCCAACCCTTATGTAAGTACGCATGCGCAATTATCCATATCGATCCCTTTGGCAAAGGTTGCAATGCAAGATGAAAAATCAATTACCACTACCAAATTTAAATGGAATACACGAGAGATGGTATTATACATCAATTATAATATAAATCAATAAGGGTAGTTTCCACACTAGTCCAAATCCACATGCCGTTTCATCATAGGTCAAAATCTTTTTTTTCTTAAATTTAAATGTATCGGTGCAAAAAGCTACCCTTAACCAAGGTGGAAACATTTGGAACCAATCGATATATTAGGGTAGTCTCCATCACGCAAGCACAGAGGTCTATGCAATCATGGGGCGGAAATCGATTATAAGATAAGTCTTTTAATTAAATTTATTTCCTGTTGCCCAAGGTAACTAAAGTTAGTATAAATAAAGTTAGGGTAGTCTCATCCTTCTCATGCGCAGTAGTCCATATCGATTTTTTGATCATAGGTCAGGAACCAACAATATAACTTGGGGTAATATAAACTCTGGTGCATTCAATGAACCAAATAAAAACAAATATTTTACTTTATGTTAAAAAATAAATTATATGAAAAATATTTTGTCATTAAATACAATAATTTTATTGGTTTAACATTTCATATGATTTGTATCAAAGATATATAAATAATAAAGAAGAGTAGGTGAAATTGCAGGGGGTCAGCATGGCAATATAGCAAATGCCTTATTTGAGATGACTGACGATATGGAGATGCCTGATGCTACTCAGTATGCCGACTATACTCAGTTCGCCGAGGCTATTCAATTCGCCAACGACACTGAGTTACCTGATGTAACTGAATACTTCGCTAATACTTTGTACCCCGATAATACTCTGTTCCCCGATAATACTGTGTACCCCGATAATACACTGTACGCCGTTAATAACGCCTTGTACGTTGATAATGTTATGTACCCTGATAACATTGTGTACCCCGATAATGTTGTGTACCCCGATAATGCTATATACGCTGACAATACTGTGTACGCCGATGACATTCAGGAGCCAGAAGTGGAAGTTGAAACAGAGTTCGTCGTAGAAAGTGAGAATGAGGATACTCGTATGTTTGATGATTCTAACATTATCCAGGATTCTCATATTTTCGATGATACTGACATTACCGATGATATGAATTTCTTCGATGATACTGACATTACCGATCATACTCATATTTTCGATCCTGCTGATATATTCGATCCTACCGAAATGGTCGATACTATTGATATCATCGATGCAGCTGATATCATCGAAGGTACTGAAATAATTGACGATTCTGTAATTATCGATGATGCTGTACTAATTGATGATTCTGTACTAATTGATGATGCTGTACTAATTGATGATGCTGTACTAATTGATGATGCTGTACTAATTGATGATGCTGTACTAATTGATGATGCTGTACTACTCGATGATGCTGTACTACTCGATGATACTGATATAATCGATAATACTGAAATAATCGATGATACTGAAATCATCGAAGATACTGAAATCATCGAAGATTCTGAGTCCGTTGAGGGAACAGAGATCATTGATGAAATTGTGTCCATCGCGGATACTGATATCGTCGAGGACGTTGATATCATTGATGATTCTGATACCATTCAGTATATCGAGAACATTAATGATTGTGAGACCATTCCGTTCCCTGATTTCTTGAATAATTTTATAAACATTGGCGATTCTGTAATAATTGCGGATACTGAAACGGCCGAGGATTCAGAAATTATTGGTAATGAAGGAACTATCGATGATGTGGCAACCATACATGATGAGGAAACCAACGATGATCAAGTAACCAACGATGATCAAGAAACCTACGATGATCAAGAAACCAACGATGGTCAGGAAACCATCGATGATGAAGAAACCATCGATGATGAAGAAACCATCAACGATGATGAAGCTACCAACGATGATGAAGCTACCAACGATGAAGAAAGTACCAACTATGAAGATACTACTAACGATGAAGAATCTCGCGATAATATGGTCGATAACATCAATGATGCAGAAACTGTCCAGCTTAATAACTGGAATGATAACAGTAGTATTGTCGAGTATCCAAGTGACATCGAATACGATATTAAGCCCAGCCCTTTTCACCCATATGCGCATCTCAGTT
Source organism: Nicrophorus investigator (assembly GCA_963457615.1). Classification (NCBI taxonomy): domain Eukaryota; kingdom Metazoa; phylum Arthropoda; class Insecta; order Coleoptera; family Silphidae; genus Nicrophorus; species Nicrophorus investigator. The sequence goes on from OY735146.1 coordinate 8,843,347, forward strand.
ATCTGAGACAAAGGATGGAAAAGCAACCTATGGCCTCTGATTTTAAGATGTGCGCCGTTTTCGCAGCTGTGCATACAAAGCACGTAGTTGCAGCAATGCAACCGTTCCCGGAAAAATTTGATCCTCAAAATTCATATGCACAGTTCCGTATGGTAAATCATATGATCAGGTTATCATTATTTTTATTAATATTTTATATTTTCAGCAACGCATCATAAGGAGAATACCAAGTTTTGATAAAATCGATTGGAACAGATTACCCTGTGATCAGTACTATCTTTTAGATTGGATTGTTAATCAAGATTTAGATAAAGAATTGCAGCACGTGACGATAGTTTGTATCATGAAAATTAAGTTAATTATCTTTACTAATTATTTTTCATTGCAGGAGAGTGTCGGCAACTATCATTTACACCGTCAGTTTGCTGTATGCAAACCAGATCTAGTATTCCGCGTACACTATGCCAAACAACGTCAATACGACTGGTTGCACTCTCTCTTAGGTGAGAGTTTGTATTTTGCTTACCATGGTACTTCTCTGAGTCACGTTCATACTATCTTGTCCAAAGGACTGGCTGCATATATGAACTTCAATGATGTAACGAATTTATTTACATTACCCAACTATTAGTAACTTCTTATTTTGTAGCCTAATGACATCTATTCCAATGGATTCTGGATTTGCAAGGACCTTATCGGCGCTCGTATGAACGCTCCAATGCACGAGACATGGCCAAAGACGAAGACATACAGGCGTCTCTGCGTTGTTTTCGTTGTTGAAATCATTACCGCAGATGACAATGAAAGATATGTTCCTGAGTACAGGTGCATGCCCTTCTATAAGACCAACGATTTTAGTCACATGAGAATCAAATATCTGTTGGTCTTTTATGATAAACCAGGGGCTCAAGCGAAAGTCAATCGCAAGTTTGAAGTCGCTAGAAAGATGAATTACATGATTATGTGAGTAAACAAATATCTTAGGTATAAATCAAAATACTAAATTTCTTTTATATTTTTTATAGTTAAGCACATACAACGTCTTTTCGAGATGATCTACATATTTTCGTTTAAAAATTCTTCTGTTTAGTTGAAAAATAGCGGTCCTTTACAAGCCTAAATGTTGTGTGAATCGATGTTACTAATACTTAAAATAGCCGTATTAAAAAATAGTATTAACTAAATGTCTGATATAAACTTGATGTATTATTAAATTAACTAAACCTAATTGCTATTTCATTGAATATAAATGTATAGAATATTTATGTGTCTGAATATTTGATGTTTGTGCTTTAATCCATTTAATAATAATAATCAATATTCTTAAGTCTCTGTAACTTCGATTCCGCAATTTTGGAAGTAAGATCGAATATAAAAATTTGATATATTTAATTCGTAAATTCAATGTAAAAGTAGTTAGATAATTGCATGGAAAAGGATTATATCCTCCTAAGTCCATGTAGTTATTAATATTAATATATAATATAAGTGGATGTTAATTAAGAAAGATAATATATGTTGTGTACTAAATGTAATGTTAATATCTAAGAAAGCTTGGACCGACTATATTATGATTCGCTTTAGAATAGTAACTTTTTATGGATATTTTGCAAAAATAAACGCTTCTTAAAATAATCAACCCCCTAAATTCACCCTTTTGCACTAAAAAAATCCATTTCTACCTTAAGAAATGGTAACCTAGGGTTTTGTTGGTTTCAAAGGTTTCACGCATTTTCTGTAATATTGTGACATACTACAAACAAATAGTTCAACCATCTTTGATATGTCTACACAATTAGTACAATAGATTAGTAACATACTACCCTGTGAAATGACTGAAACCTTTCAAAACCTAAAAAGGTTATTAGATGTTTTCTGTCTGCATGGTTGTTCGTTCATAAATGTTCAATTTTGTTGTACCAAGAAATTAATTATTTTATTTAATAAAAACTTATTATTACATTATTATATCACGAGATGGATAAAGGTATCTATCAAAGTAAAGACGGATGTGAATTGCATAAAATCAATAATTATATATGTTGTAGCTAAAGTACTATTGCATAATTTGTGTCTCCTAGATATTTATCTTATAGATAACTGTTGGGATTAAAGGACGACCAATCCAGCTGTTCTTCATATCATCCCCAGGAGTCATCAGCATCATAAAATCCAACATTTCTTTTCCTTTGTTGTGCGTCACAGATTTCATCAAATCCTGGTTCATCATCATCAACTTGGATTTATTCTTCAATCTACCTCATATATACTTGATAACTCCATTATCATCAAGATGTTGTACATTTTTATCATTGTTGATATTTTAAATGATTTCTTTCAGAATTAGACTTAAGCTAAATACTATGTTATCCTTTCCATCATTGTACTTATGATTAATTTGTGATTAGTTTTTTTTTATTATCAGCTTTCCATGTGATTGTTATCATATAATAATTTAATGTATTTCAGCGATAAGTTATCGGTGTTCTGGGTAATTCGATAAAATATCATTAAAATACCGCAAAGTATAGGTTAAGAAGTCACAGTTTCTGCGCTTATTCTGTATTTTTCCAGTTTTAAAAATATTCTTTTTAAACGGACTTACAAGAAATCAACGAAAAGCATTAATTATTTATTATATATAAGTTATCATGAGGATAAACCGCAGAAATAACTTTAAAAAAAACAACGACAACAAGCAATATGGTAAATCATAATTTGGTACCATATATTGGTTAATTGTCAACAAATGCATTTACTATTAACGGAGTTTGCTCATGCAGAAGGTAGGTTACTTCCAAGATTTAAAGACAACTAGATAAAATTGCTCTTTAATTTAGATATTGCAAAGGGTACGTTGAGATTTACTTTTTTCGTGTTAAAATTTACGTAGAACGAAAAGGAAAACTCTTTAATTATTATTAAAAGCGTAAAACTAGAAGAGGACGTCATTAATAAAAAAAAAAAACAACAAATAACCAATTTATGCAATTATTTATTTAATACATGATTTGCATTCATAAAATAGATTACGTTGATTAATTAGAATAATAATTACAAACTTTCGTAAATAAAAAAAATTATCGATTTACCGCAATGAAAAAAAACGTTCCTTTTCAAGTACTTTGTAAATCAATACCGCACTGAATACTACAGATAAAAGTCATTAATTTCTTTTACACATATAATTTCTGAAATTCTGAAATTTCACGTATTTTTTGCAATAGTTAATATAAGAGTATTTTGAAACTTACTTTTCATTCTTTCATTATAAACTAAATTCTAAATCAACTAATTAAGATATGACTGATAAAATAAAATTTCAACATTAAATAATTACTTTTGTATAAATCTATTTTTAACTATGAAGCAACAAACAGTGCTGATTCATATTTTCTTTAAAAAACAACACAATTTATATTTACGTTAAAATAATTTTAAATGAAATTATTCTTAAAAATATTGATATTATTTTCAGTTTGATATATTTATTAATATAACTAATATCAATAAATAAGGATTATTTTGTTGAGATTAAAATTATAAACAAAAATAATAATATATTTTCTTTAAAAAAAAAAAGATATTTTTTAAATAAATTATTTTTAATATTTAATTAGCACATCCTTGAGTAATTGGAGGTATAATATATATGTCTAAAAAAATCTGAATAAAACATAATTATATTTTTTATTTATAAAATATCAAGAAGTAACTTATCGGTAATTTTAACTTTTAACCTAAGGTTATCCAAATAATTTCTGTAAACTATTTTTGGATTATATTACTTGAAGCATTACTATTTATATATAAAGAGCATGAACTAAGTCTAAAGACTAATAGTTTGAGTAATTTTTACAGGTCATATTAAGCGTGATTGATATGCGGGGGGTTTATGGCTAAAAAAAGAAACATGTCCTTTATCTCCATTGTCGCTGTAATCTAATCAGTAAGCTGGAAATGAAGTATTTTGCGAGTAAACAATAATAAAGCCATGTAACATTGGTCCATTACGAGTTGAAGTTAGCTTCGGTCAATCAGGGAAGCTTTTAAAAAAAATGTTTACACGTCCTTGTGACTTAATGCCTGTAAAAGTACTAATTATATAACTAGGCCAAGTCAGCCGGGTATAAATCCCACGGCAGGAGAAAGCAATGTGCTCAATTTGCTTTTCTTGTTTCTTGCTCTTCTTTCCCTGTAAAAGACATTGGCCATGAACAATGGCGACAGCAGCTCGGTTTTGGCATCGCTATAAATTCTGTTGCGTGATAATTATACTTCTGTCTAGTCATATGATCACACATGCATGTACCCAAGTATTAACTTGCATAAGTAATTTTAATGGGAAAGGAACGAAGCAGCAAAAATAAAATAAGACGAAATGAAATAAAGGAGCTCAAAGCAAATAGAAGTACTTTTTTTATACTGCTACATGCAGTAAAACACACCCACTCGAAACAGGTTTACTCTCACAAAACATTAAAATACCGAGCGCTGAAACCCAGAGCAAAGCTTAATCAACACCAGGGGCGACCCCGAAACTCATCCTTATCACCTCAGGCCTAATTGGAGCCAAGCATTTACGGAGATTCTTTTACGTAACCAAGAGCATTTGTTCCAAGTTAAGACATTAGTACCACGATGCACCGAACGTTTCTTGTTTAATTAACTAATTAGAATAGATCGCAGATCCTGAAATTTACGCGGCTGCTGCCGCACGTTTACGTATTTATTTATTCGTGTATTTATAAGTAGCATGACCTCTGCTCGTAGAGATAGTACTTTAATTTGCATCAGCTAATTTTGGTACCTGGGTCTTTGGCCTTTATGCAATGGAATAGTTTTTAGGCGCATTTCGCACATTATAAATAAATATATATATACAGAATGCTATATGATTCACGCAAGACAAGATGTTTCACAAAAATAATAATAGATAAGTCTTCTGCACCATCTGCCAAGATAGCGCAATAACTTTGTTGTCAGTTCCGACATAGACGTGAAAAATAACACCTAGCATAGGAAAAAGGATTTCCAACTTTTTTTTACACGACATTCCAAATATAAATGGATATGATTCACAAGTTCTAGAAAAAAATCGACTATCTTCAACTGAAAAAACGTCTATTATAAAAGCGATATATAATGTATATATAAAGTTTTATTTAATTTAAGAATGTAATTAAAATTATTTTAAATGTTCTATGGAATACTCAAATTACTTAGGTATGGAAGCGTATTGTGAAGGGTTGTTTTTACCCTGTGCAGTACAAAACTTGTTAACTTTATATTGATGCACTAAGGTTAAGGATTATTTTAAGGGCACGCTGATGACCTACGGTCATTCAAATCTATGTTGAATTGGTTGATTATTATATTTTGAACTAGTGCGCGCGGACTCGTCTCAAGTGTTTCGAATCGATTCCCTTCCCGTTTCGTGACGCCAGTGTCGGTTGTGTTAGTTCACTAGTGTGGTGTGTGAGTGTGCTGTCGGATTTGCGCGACGATTCTTCAACTTCAATTACTCGAAGACACCTGCGTTAAATGATTAACTTCAATAGTGTTTGTTTATTATCGCAAAGGAATTTATAACGAGTCACCTAGATCGGCTGAAATGAATCCCCAAAAAATGGTGTTCCAGAGGGTAGAGGTGAATAGAACGGTCTGGGAGGTACCTGAGAGGTATCAGACACTCTCAGCTGTCGGTTCTGGCGCCTATGGACAAGTCTGGTATGTGATTTTGAAATCTTCAGCTTCAACCCCTGATTGCCCTATATATCTATATCCCTAGTTCTGCGATGGATACACATACCAACACCAAAGTCGCGATAAAAAAGTTAGCCCGTCCATTTCAATCTGCTGTCCATGCCAAAAGAACCTACAGGGAGCTGAAACTTTTGAAACACATGAAACATGAGAATGTTATTAGTCTACTTGATGTCTTCTACCCACACAACGACACCAATCAGGTAATCTTATCTCGGAATTGAGATTGAAACGTTTCGCGGACGTGCTTGCAGCATACATTTGCAACTATTTGTTTACTGCAGGATTACTCTGTATGAACAACCATTCTGCTTGTTCTGCCAAAACAACAAACTTTACTCGGCCATCGAGATCTTTCGCAATCCACATGAATTATGCAAATTTTACCTACTTTCTCATCGTAATCAATCGCAGAAAAATGTGTAATGCCAACACATGACTCTACAGTAGGCTGCCCATAAAGCATCTAGTGGGTTGCCTATCATTTTTAATTCAGAGGTATCATTAAATTGATATATTTACCCTATAAACTATCATGAATTAAAATATTTAATATTACAATTTGATAGGTTGCCTACACTATAAACTCGTGCTTGAGCATATAAGGTTTATTATGCAATGAAATACTTGAATAGATATGTAAATTTGTGATAGTAAACAAATACTTTAATGGACTTACTTCACTATCCAATACAACAATAACGTTAGGTTCCATTGAAAAGAATATACTATTACTATTTGAATATGTTTACACTACAGACCAAATAAGAAACTACAACATATAATTTAATAATAGAGAATATTTGCAATAAATTAGTAATTATGAATGACACTAATAATTATTATAATAAAACTTTAAATTTATAGAATTTTAATTATATTTATGTTATTTTAGATCTATCTAGTAACTCACCTGATGGGCGCTGATTTGAACAACATCATAAGAACACAGCGACTTACTGATGATCATGTCCAGTTTTTAGTCTACCAAATTCTTAGGGGTCTTAAATATATACATTCAGCAGGCGTCATTCATCGGGTAATATCAGATGACCTAGGTCGCTTTCCAAACTGATTAGATCTTTTGCAGGACCTAAAGCCGTCCAACATTGCAGTTAACGAAGATTGCGAATTGAAAATTCTAGACTTCGGTCTGGCTAGGCCTACAGAAACGGAGATGACCGGGTACGTTGCTACCAGGTGGTACCGGGCTCCAGAGATCATGTTGAACTGGATGCACTACAATCAGACTGTCGATATCTGGTCCGTTGGCTGCATCATGGCTGAACTACTTACATCCCACACTCTATTCCCAGGAACAGATCGTATCCTTCACTACTATGTGTATTTCTAAAGATTTGATATGTAATTTTTAAATGTAGACGTTTTCCTTAATGATTTATTTAGATATACACCAACTGAATTTGATAATGGAGATTTTAGGTACACCAGGGGAGGAATTCATGGCAAAGATAACATCGGAAAGCGTAAGCAGATAATTGCCACGCTAGACTTTATGATTATTACGTTTGGTTCTTAGGCTCGTAATTACATCAGAGCATTACCAGCAACACCTAAGAAGGATTTGAAACAGGTCTTCCAAGGAGCAAACTTGCAGGCCATCGATTTGTTGTCGAAGATGCTGGAATTGGATAGCGATAAGCGTATCACCGCAGAAAGAGCTTTAGCCCATCCTTATTTGGAACAGTATGCTGATCCAAACGATGAACCAATATCCGGGTCTTATGATCAGAGCATTGAGGATATGGAACACCCTGTTGAAGAATGGAGAGGTATGTGTCTTGTGCGATGCTTGTATATTAAATTGTAATTGAATCCTGTTTTTAGAGCTAGTTTTGGAAGAAGTTAGGTCGTTCGTACCCCAGGTTTTGGATGAAATCCAGTAGTAAATTCACACTAACACCTTAAAAATTTGTTAAAATTGTTCTTATATACGTATGTATTTATGTATATATATATATATATGAAACATATATATTTATATATATATATATATATGTATATGTATATATTTATGTTTAATATTTACAATATTTTATTAATTTTAAACTATATAGGTTATACAAAATTATTTTCTACATAACTTATTTACACTGAATTCAAATGCTTTATTATTACTATGTTTTCTTTACCATCAGTTTATTTTTCTTGATATGCATAAAAGTAATAAAGAAAAAAAACATAAAATAAAATAAAAAGACTACTTTATTATTAATATTTTTTCTTGTTTTCCTTTTTGATTCTCTTTAGATACCTTTGGAAATTATAATAATAAGTACATAAATACATCCGCAGCGAAATATAAGATTAAAAGTAAACAATCCCATTAACTGAATAAAATGAAAAAGGTGATACTTAACAAACAAAAGTATAAAATAAATCTTAAAACACCATAGTAGTTACGGTAAAGGAACTGTGAAGCAAATTTAATTTGTTTATTCATCTTTGAAAGGAGGTAATGACATTGTTGAGAGGTAATGAGAATTCGAGAATATATTTATTAGCACAGCCTAATGCTGGATTCAAGGATTCACCTTAGGAAGGGCTGTAATCCAGCATGCAAATACAAAACAAAAATTATAATGATAGAGAACATGGGCTTGAAATAAATAAATTATTCGGCTGTATTTCATTTCGTTTCTTTTAGTCACATATAGTCTCTTGAGTATTTACATTAGGGATGGGTGCCGCCCTTGGCTGATACACATTTAATGGAAGATTATATTTGGAACATTCTCTACATGAATTCGTTAACATGAAGGAGATTAGTGATTAAATACTGGAATGACTAGTATCCAATTTATTTACATTTCGCCAAACCGTCTAGTAATTTCTTCCATAAATCGTACTGTTCAGCACCTTTGACCATGTGTATACTGATTCCTCTCTGTACTGCGCAGGGTGTCAGGGATACGCGTTTGTTTAGGAATTCCGGGGCATGGATGCGCTTGATCTTCAGACTGTTGGCGACAATGCCGGTGACGAAGACATCCTCCAACTTGAAATAAGTGTGGTTCAGAGCTGCGGTGTAGAGTTCTTTAGCTAAGCGAGCCGGCAGCAGATAAGCTGGCCCGGTGGTGAAGTCCGGAAATACGGCTGGCTTGTACTGCTGGGGCGATATATAATACTTAGATTTCTTATTCCTAATAGGCTTCCACTTTTTAGCCAGACGACCGTAGATGTTCCTCTGCTCCGGCTTGTGCTTCCCGATGAACGCCAGTAGTCGGGAGACGTTGATGAACATGTCGTCATCAGTCTTAAGTACGAACGACGCTTTTGGACAGTAATTGTCCACCCATTCCAGCATCGAAATCGTTTTCAACGTTAGGTTGTCGTAAGTGTCTATGAATTTGCCGGTGATAATATCACCGTATAAGAACTCTTCCTCCTTTATTTGGTCGATAAGCGTTTGGTTGGAAGTGGTGCCTAACATGAAGGTGATGGCCACGTCCCGCCGTGAGCCATAGTGACCCCATGTCTGTCGGATGGCCATTCTCGAACTCTGGTGGCTGGGCGCGGAGGTGATGGCGATCAACAACTGTAGGTTCTTCCCCAGATCTGGACAGATATCTGAATTGAAACCAACGTGGCCGGCTTCGTAGATGAACTCCGCTGGCACGCCTCTTGTAAGGTCCTGGTGAGGTTGCTGAACCCCGGCCGGAACCGCCTCCGACACCGTGGTTGCATTCTTCCCAGTTAGAAGGGAGGCATTATGTGTGGTTACAGCCATGGTATTTGATATATTGAGCACGACGTGAGCTATTGCCTGGGGTGCTACTATCACCTGTGGCGAAGCGTTGTATAGCACGTACCCCAGCGACAGCAAGCCTATGACGAACAGTGCACATTGCAACTTGCAATTTGTAGCACATGGTATCCCCATACCTATAACACATAAGAAAAGAAAATAGTCACCAAAGTACACCCACGTTCGTTAACTCACCACAAATTTTAAAATACATGACGGTTTCCAAAGATTCACTTTACTGCATGCACACAATGCAACTGAACAATTGCTCGACTAAGTGGTCGAAACTCTACTGAGTGAATTCAATAGAGCACCGAGGATTCCACCTAGCGATAGTTTACACATCTTTTGCTAATATCAACTATTACTGAATCATTATTTTCAGGTGAGTAATTCTGATACATTGGAAACCGCCGATACAAGCAAAACACAAACAACCAAAAAAACAATCTTCAATATACAATACCAAAAGCTTATACGACTAAAGTCACGGTGCGAAGAAGGAAAGTTAACACATAGAAAGAGTAGTAAGGGTCGAAATACACCAAAGGCAACAATACATATTGAGAGAGAGGAAAAAGATCATAAACATATAACTGATATTTTATTGCAACAACAATAAAATATCCATGCGTAATAAAATAATAATGAACGTACATAAATATAATTTGTTTTTGTTTTAGGGGATATAATTTACCTCTGAGCGAGATGCGGACCATCTTGATGGGCAGCTCTTTTCTTTATTTTTGTTTGTCTTAATTTCTGATGATTCGGAGCCGAATTGGAACTGTTCGCGTATGCAGATCACGGAATTTATGATCGGTAACCAAGCCAGCGATAGGGGAGGCGGGGTTGGATGGATTTTTATGCAGATTTCGCGTTTGGTGGTCGGCGAATCGGAGGGACCACAGCGCCGGCGGGGGTGGATATGAAGACCAATCGAATTTCACCGCCACTCGTCCTCAACCAATCGCCGCCCAACAGATAACCAATGTTGTTACGCAACAGTTGGGGGAATGGATAGTGGTGGCGGGGACGGCAGTAGGACGAGAGAAAATAATAATAATAACAATAAACGAAATGAAAAAGGCGAGAATGAAAATTGACGGACCGATGGTAAATTAAAAGAAAACAGCGATATGAGAGAGATGTACGAATGGAATGTTTCGAAAACGCAAATTAATCCCATTATTTTCAGGCGTCGCAGGTTCTAATGTGTTTCCCGTACGTCGTTTATAATTCCTGACGTCATTTGCATATGCACAATATTTTTTCATCCACAAAAATGCAGCAACAATTTCCAAGAACGCCGCCTCCGCCGCCGCCATTGTTCCCATTTTCAATCTAGAGGGGAAATATGAACAGGATGAAACAAGGATCTCCATTCGAATCCAGATGCATTCTCTATTTTTTTCGTACACGCCTCCCACGCAAACCAACCACAACAAACATCCCTCTCCAAAACAAAACAAATATGCGTACACTACTGCACCATTGCAAATACCCTCCAGCGCATCCACGCAATTTTTCGATTTCCGCATACCCCCATATTTAATTAACATCAAACAACCGAATTATATAATTAGTTCTCTAATTGGTACATCGACGCAGCAATGTTTTACGTTAAATGTAACAGTATTCTAAAACTATTATAATTATATATTAATGGAATTACATAAATTATAGGTCGATATACAAAAAACGATCTACTTCTATAACGATTATAAACTGAATGTTAAGAAATATAATGTTATTAAAATAATATAACATAAATTATGAATTCGCGAGAAAAGCGATTTCGGTTAAAAATATAATTATCAATAAAACAAAACACAGAAAAGCTGATAAAGAATAACATTATCTAGAATTTAAAACGAGCTACACATAACGCAGATGTTTGTTTATTTGTTTGTTCTTGAAATATTTCTTATAAAATATACTGACCTAAGTCAAAAGAATTTCGGTTATCTTTCGGTATTTAAATTGCGGCATTGATAACAACGGAAATAGTCAACCGAATAAGAAACGCGTTGGACGAACTCTCCGAACAAGTGGTTCTTACAACCTTGCTAGAGCCACGACCCTGATTCAACTAATGGATTTTCAGTCTCGCAATCGACGCCTAAGCGTATTTTACTTCGCTTAAATTACGTATATCACACGTAGATCTTTCGTGCATTCATTTGCAAATAAATGCAGACGCGTCGTAGACGTATAACCAAAACGGCACAAACGCATATTTATTGATTGAGTCGTCGGTGGCGTTCGGCCCATTTACGCAACAAACATTTATTGTACAATCGAAATTGTCTCCGCACCATTGGAACGGTAACGTATGCATGCAATCCCTATCTCCGGTTACGTAAGACTGCGAGTCCATCGATAGCTTGGATATTGGTGATTTCATTTAGCACACGGCTAGCTATTATTAAACAATTGTTAAATGCAAGTACGTTTAATTTCCGTAAAGAATAGGCATTGCTGATGTCATGTTTCATCAAAGTATCATTGGTACGAAGGCAGTTGCAGCGATGATTTTACATCAAAAGAAATAATATTTAAAAATTTCAAGGTATTATGTTAGAATAGAAAATTTTCATAGGATTTTCTCAACTATGACGAATCACTCGAATCCCATCTTAGCAGGTAATATTTGTCTTAATGACATGATGGAAGGTTTTGCACTAATTATTAATTTGGTTAATACGCTTCGGGAGCAATTTCTAATTTTTAATTGAAGCAATTTCTTGTTTAGTCTGGCGAACTGTAAAATATAATTATTAACTTGTTAATTGATTCCCATATTTCCTCAAAAAAAATTAAGTCAAATAATGAATAATTACATTTTTCATTACAGCAGATGTAAATATTATTCTCCGGTAAAATGAAAAACAATTGTTACAATATTTATAACTGCTTTGTTTCTACTATTCCTGAAATACTGCTATGTTACGATGAAGTATTTATAAACTCACTGAAATAAATGAAATTTAAAGTGGACATTAAAAATACTTAACTAATTGTTAAAATCTTTCACTTTCTTGATAATCCAGTATTGTTTCGTGTCCGTGGCACTTTTAAATTTACCGAAATAAATGAAATTTAAAGTGGACATTAAAAATACTTAACTAATTGCAAAAATCTTTCACACACGTGTATTTGGCACTTCTAAACTTACCAAAATAAATTTAATTTAAACCGGACATTAAAAAAACATGATGGTATTGATCGAGTCTATTGGTACATGTTTCTTGGAGGACAACGAAACAGCAATGAACTAGCCATCAAACAAAGCAGAAGAAAAACAATAGCATCGATAAAATTATAAATTTATCATCCTCCAACCAACTGGGTATGGTAATTTTATTATTATCGACAAAAACAAAATGGATAAAAAGCGGAATTAATTGATTTGTTTACGAGGGAGATACCAAGCATGTTATATATATAGACGACAGTCGGATGCATCCAGTTCGTGGTTGCATTCTGCGAAACATAGGAAAAGCGATGCAGTTCATCTGAAAATAGCATCTGTTTTCAGCGAGTTTTGCATCAATTCGTAGCATTGCAATTTTAAAGCGAAAGTAATCAAACACCTCGTGTCAATCAATATTTACCCAGTTCCAATATTTATTGCGAATGTCTGATCGTCCTGCCACTATTTATCCCGGGATGTCTGGAGCGTTATTTAACTACAATGGATTTTTGTTGGAAACCGTTCAGTTTTTGAATGACGTCCAAAAATTATTTACTTTGTAACTGCTGTTTAGTAATCAATATTTCGTGTTCAAGTTTAAACCGCACTCAATATTATACTGATATATTAGATATTGATACGTTATAACTAATTATTCACCCACTTCCAATATACGCATGGAGATAAGCCAATCAACAAGTAATAAATAAGTATTTTTTATCTCTTATTTTAATTAATTAAAAAAAGAGTTTCATTTAATTAGAAGTTTGATCGCTTTTAATTCGGAAATAAAAAATATTTTAATCATATTTATGTCATGTACTCAATGTTGTGGAACATATTTCCATCGTATTATTACACAATTTTAGAACCTTGATGTATTGAAGGTTGGCAAACAATTACAGTAGGTCCTCCAAATCCGCTTCAATATTGCTTTTATTAAATTCATTAGATTGGTGCAATAATAATTTTATTTTGTTAAACTATATTATTATAATTTATATTAATTTGTTATTAAAGTAGTAAAAAATCCTATATTTGATCGTCTAAAAAAATGTATACCTGATTCAAATTTTGCACGTTTGCTTAAAAAATCAGACTTTACCAAATTTTATTAACAATAAATATTAAACATAAATAGTCCTTCCAACAATAAATATGTTTATATCTTATTTAATTACTCTAATCTTAAAATATAAATAAATAGAAACCAATTTTTTTTTTACACGGCGGTCCTTGGGATATATCCACCGTGCAAAAAGAGAATCAGGTATAAAGTTTTAAAATTGATGGTTTCAAATTATTATTTATGCATCAACCCAATATTAGTAGATTCCAGGAAAACGATTATATAAAATACTACAATTTAAGCAAAATTGGTAGAGTTAATCAAAAATATTAAAGATTCCATTCAAAACAACAACATTCGATTCATTCAAAATTCATTCGATTCATGACTTCTATGAATTTATCACAGCTTGGATAATTCGCAATTAAAATGTTTCGAAGAACAAAATGAAGGTAAAACATTCACTGTTGTGGCAACAAATTGCATTTAATTAAACAATTTCAATGAAATTTTGAAACTTGTACTAGTAAACATTTAATGAATAGTGAAGTAATTAAAGTTTTAATTTTCTTATTGGGATTTTCAATGTACAAACCAATTAAATATTTAATTAATCTAAAAATTAAACAACTTAAAAATTACCAAGTTTGTTAATCATTATATTTAGTATAGGATTCGTCAAGCAACTGTTAAATAGATGGTTTATAATCATGATTCACTGATGAGTTAATTGGTTTGGGAAAAAACGTGTTGGAAAACATAAGCGCAACGAACAAAACTAAATATATTTATATAAAACACTTGCCTTTGGCGGATCTCATACTACTCTAAAGCATGGGTACAGCGTTGGAACGAACACCAAGCCAAATTCATAAATTCGGAGCAGCTCATTGGGCGATACTTGCGCTTGCTTCGAGATAGCCGATTCGTATCAACGGAACAGAACTAGTTACAACAAACATTACGGATCGACTCGATACGAAATCATGGCATGGAAGTTATAAGCGACATTTTTTACAAATGACACATAATCCGCGGAGTCTCTTACCTCATCTTATCTTGTTTTGGCTACAATCGAAAACCAGGAAAACCAAATAATACTTTGTAATTGCTTGGAAAAGAATTGCATGTAATTGCTGTGCTTAATAAACTGTTGACATTGAATTATCTAGACAGTATACAGAAAATACGCAAAATGTGACGGGAAACGTACTTAGTGAGTAATACAATTCAATTTATGTAATATACATGTTGTTTTTCTCCACGTCAAAGTTGTAAGTAAACCTATTTCAGTGATTATCCTTATCACCAATAGCGAAATCATATACATATTATTTATATCTCCATTGATTACCTAAGATGCTTAAATGGCGATCGAGCGAGTAATTGAAATTGTCCACGACAGTAACCTTGTAGTAGCTGTATTTTTGTTTAATTATATGCAAAAACATTCCCATAACTAGAACGTACACAACATTTCACGTTTAACGAACTTTCATTATCAGTAATACAAATTTTAATTACATAATTTGTATCATTTTTTTTACAATTGCTTAACTCAATTAAATAATTAATTTAATTTTAATCAACATGGCCTTATCTATAAAACTCAGACAAATAAGCCTTTAATTCTAGTTAATTACACTATTTGTTTTTTTTCTCTATATTTAAGGTTTTTAATCCAGAAATTGGAAAAAAGGACGTTACGAAAACTATACTCAATTAAAGTATATAATCAGAGGATTAAATTGTTATTTTGTTAATATTTTTTTACTTCAACCATGAATGTAGAATGACAATGGAAAAGGTTATTGTTTACATACAAACATTAACAACCTGACATTATAATAACAGTAAAAAAAAAGTTATGCTTCTTGAATATTTTGTAATATTCCAACATTAGATAATCAAATAATTTTTAAAGGTTATTTAGTTTTTTAAAATTTAAATTAATTTATCAAATATTGTGATATAATTTTACTATTTTCATTTATTATATTTAAATTATATCACAATACAAAAGTTTATTCTTGCGTTTCATCTATTTACCGAAAACAACAAATATTTTATTGTAAAACTAAAATATGTAGATTTAACTAACATAAAATATAATTGCGTATAAAAGTGTAAGAAAAGCGAAAGAAAAACCTATTTTCTAGTAATGACCACTAAATAATTTAATCGTATTTGCCGTCACTGATATTATTGAACACGAAATAGCACAATTAAAATACCGAAAGGTAATTAGGCCCTGACGGCTCAATAAGTACATATGAAACAACATCAATAAATATCAAACAAAAGACTGGAATAAAAACGAATTATCCATTGTTTCAAACAACGTGGAGAAGCAAATTGGATTAACGATTGTTTTTATTTATCGAACAATACCTTTTTTACATTTACTTAACTATAAAATACTTCTACTAATAAGCGTAATTATTAGGTTTTAATATAAAACATCAAATTATATTTTTCTCTCTATTCAAGTCCTATCATCTATAAACTTTGCTTAACTTTTCTAAGATTACTGTAATAATTACTTAAATTAAGTAGAGAATAAGAATGTTATATATACTATTTAAATAACATTCAAGTAATTATATTTTAATCAAAATTTTCGCAATGTTAATGTGCAAACCTTTATTTGTCTAATTTTTAGTAATTAGTAACTATTAGTAGTAATTGTATTTACTAGAAACTTTCTCTTCTATATATTATGTGAATTTATACACACTTGTTACGTTCTATTAGTGTGATTTTAATTGAAACTTAATAATTATTAATTCGTTTCATTTTATATTTCGATTAATATTAAAAAAAATGTAAAGAAATAATAACGAAAACCATTTTAGTATTTAAATTGCTTATTTTCTACGCTCCATAATTTACGTATTGTTATCGCCAATAAAGATTATTGTTACGACTCGCTTGCATTTTTAAACTAAAAATGTAAATCAATATATTTGAATTGAGTTTTAATGAAAATTTTTCTATCAAACAAAAAATCCTCTAAAAATGTGTATTAAATAAATGGAGTTTACAATCAACATTTGCATAGCAAATGGAAATGGTAATTGCAAGTGCAGTATTTCAATTATGATTTGGTTCTGTGTTTATTTGCACATACAGTCACACACACACTCTGATCTCAAAATGCACTCTGTAAGTAAATAAAATGATTTTTTTTATTAAACTCACCAAATTTATGTAGTAAAATAATAAAACAATTTCTCTTCGATGGGCCCTTGGGACATCTCGTATGCCTAAAACAAGTGGTGATCAGTAAGTAACAATTCCTAGGCATCAGTCGAGGTAACATGGTAGTGTGCATCACTGACCGATGTTGTGGATGAAGATGTAGGGAAGTTGCCTTCCAGTGGTCTGGGTTAGTAGATACTAAGCTGGGAATGATGGGTGAAGTATGTGCAGAGCCTCGATGTGGCTGGCATCATGGATGAAACCGCCCCCTCAAATGATGAGGCTTCTATTATTGTGCCGGTGATAATAAGAAAGATCAACTAAGAAGGTAACATGTGTCCATTTGTAATAAATAAAGATTAACCTTGAGCTAGAATTATGTAGCAAGTTAATGGCAAGAGGAAAAAGTAAAAAAATAGAAATAAAAGTGAAGAAAATGAGATGAAGTGTGTGTTGTTATACATGTGCATGCATAGAGAATGAGGGGAAAATAACTGGGTGGGAAATAAAAAAAGGGGAAAACTAGAACTGGATGGATTGTAAGTGGATGGTAATTATAAGAAAATGCACTTTCTATGTGGGAACTGGGATGTGAATACGCTGTATATCGAATGTGTGAGCGATAGAGAGAAATAGGTAATGAAATAGAGAGGCAGGAAGAGATGATTTTTGGTTAATTGCGAGTACCTCAGCTGTGTCTTACCTTTTGGCAGTTTTAATGAATTATTTATGTCTCATTTAATATCTTCTCGTGCGCCAGCATTTTAGACCATGCCATAACCCGGGGTTTTATGAAAATAAACCAGTTATGCGACCACACAACAGAACCCAAGACCATACACTCAAATAATGTGAAACCAACAACCAGACAACCAACGAAGCCCCCACTTGCGGCCGAGTTTACACAACAGTATAAAAGCTACACGCTCTTTCAACATTCCAATCAATGCGCAAATCTACAATTCTTCAAAAAGAAAAGAACAGAGAAAGACGCACACACATCTCACACACACCCATCATCGCTACCAAACGGAAGGAGACGCAGCCAGAAACACACTAATCCTTTTTTCACTATCCTTCTCTGTACGACATGCACTCCTTTTTTATTCCAACAATCAATTGCATTGCGAATTACTTAATCGATTTTTTTATATATTAAATTACGTATTACACCTTGACCATATGATCCTTGCAACGAATTTCTTAAATCATTGATCCTTTTTAAATATACAAATTCCTTCTAGTAAATTGCATAATATTATACTACAATCATTTTTTAAAAATAATCAATTTAACATAAACCGAAATATTATTACTTCATTAATAAATTTAAATCACTATGTTTCCTTTTGCTACAAAAAAAAATGCGAAAATAAATAATTTAATAACAGTTTAAGAATAATTCTCTTAAGAATTTTAATTTCAAGTACAAATCTCTATTTGATGATCATTTTGCTTTACGGTTTCGTTTTCTAAATACGAAGGCAAAGCTGCTCAATTCCATATATTGCGAATTGCTTAATTACCACTTCAAGACCAAAGTGTGATTGCCTCACCAAAAGTGCCTTGACTTTGTTGCGACAAAAGTGCATCCTTCGGAGAACGCTATTATCAAATGTTTATCATAAATATTTACATTACGCAACGCCTTTTCTTTAACAATTGCATCCAATTGTTCGCAATCAATGCATTGAATTGGCGATAATTGTTCAATTGCAACTGCTTATTGACGTTCACTGCACCAATTGATTCGATACGCCATTGATTAAAACTTATTAATTTAAACGAATTGGGTAAGTTTATCATCTTTTCAATACTTGATATTAAATTAACTAAAAAATATTAAATTAACTAATCTAAAATTGAGATTTACATTAATTTTATAAATTTTAAACTTGCTGTTATCTTTATTGCCATAAACAAACTAATTTTGTTTTATTCAAATACGCAAATTAGATATAAAACTGTACATTGTAAATGATTTATTCATGGGACATTTAGTTTTTATTTCCATATGCAAATTATAAATTATCATGAGCGTTTAGACATAAATTTTTATCTGAAATTTTCATGGAATTTCCATTCTGAACAAACTGATTTAAACATTTTCTTCAAATTTCTATACTTCCAACAATTGTTTCGAGTTTTATCGCAAAAGTTATTTTAATTTGCTGCGCCGTATATTCGAATTGATTAAATCTTGTTCAATTCATCTAATCCGTTCTATTGCAACAATTGGCACAAATTCATATTGATGAGTCGTTGTGCAATTTTTGATCATTTATTAAGTTATAAGTACATTTTTTGTACGATTTTACCAATTATTTGGTAATATTAAGTAGCTAAAATCGAATTTTGTATATTATATTAAAAATAACAAAATTGTTAAACTATTTATTTTTATTCATTTTTTATTACACGACAAAAATGATTGTATCTGTTAATTGTATAATGAGACAAATTGCTTAATTGAGGAGTAATTTGAACGAGGCAAATCGCAGATAAAAAAGCGAAATCTATGCGTCTAGAGTAACTGAATGGCTCTAAATGACCCAGGAATTTTATCCGGAAGCTGCAAGATAGTAGGCTTCATATTGTGATATCGTTTATCATTCCGAGCGTTCCAGGAAGAGGAACTTCATGAGTGCCATTAACTAGCATTGTATTTTCGTTACTCCTCTAATATTATTTTTTCTCGATTTTAAGTTAATTGATTTTTTTTTTTATTTCTATATAATATTTTTTTTTAACTTTGACGTAACCAACGGACACACTTTCGTTGATTGCATAACGTGAGCGAAGGTATTATGCCGTCGCTTTACCAAAAATAGTGATTCCACGAGGGGGACTCTTCGTGACTGCAATAAACAAAAGACCAATAATCGTCGGTTACGTGACATATTTGAATTTCTAGCGAATGCCGTCAACGGTTTTTCCTTTGGGATATTGCTATTTCTTTTTTTTTTCCTAGAGGAATCCAGAGATAACTTAAAAACAAATATTTACTGACTCGTAATATCATTGTCCTTTTCAAGGTCTTGTGATGTAAGGTAAATCCATTATATCATATCAGCTGGCTTTATGTAATTGCAAATTGAATCGACTCTGAACTTCAATAGTGCCATTGTATGCAAATTCCGCCAATCAGCTACAAATGTCTCAATCAAGGACATTTTTACAACATATAAATTTAACTGTAAGGCTGTTAAAACTTTAAAAAATATTTTTTAACAAAAAGTAGGCCTTTTGCTTAAGAGTTTCCTGTTGTTGTTTAATTTATGCCCGTTACTGGTATACTGTCGCATACAAATTAGGTAATCTATAAATTGATTCGTAATATTCAATTATTAAATCTACGTTCGTATACGGTTCATAAGCATCCTGTATTAGTAATGAAGAATTAATGGAGCAATTTGTTTTTAGTTTAAGATAAACTAAAATGTTGATTTATTGTATTGTAAATCATCCCATTACTATCTTTTCATTACTATCTTTTCATTACTTATAGTCTCGTTAATAGTTTATTATTAGACTCTCATTAAGAAATTGCTGGAAAAGAAAGTATTTTACAATTCATAAAGAAAGTTCCATTGATGTCTTCTGAATAAAGAGCATTATTATATAGATATATCGTTTATTTCTTGGAAGCTATTGGCTCAATTCGACCCTGAGGTCGTTATAATTAGACCTAATCTCATCTAAACCAAGTTCACATAGCTGCAAGCATAATTGAATTAAGATGATCCAATTAAGCTGCAGTTATTTCCAGATAGGTGGAAGTTTGCACGCGTAACGGCATTAAATACCGATCTCGAAGCTACGAGAAGAGTTCCGAGGTAAGAATTTAACAATTCCTTAACAAGAACATCTGTGGCTCCATCTTGTGAAGCTATGTTGGAAGCAGCTGACATTTGGTGTCAACAAATTAGTGCTTTATTAAGTCCATTTAATAATCAGCTTGACAAAGTGAAATAAACTAATTTGCATTCCGCTTTCTAATTCGCGTTTCGAGTGCAAAACCAAAATTATACAATACCAAAGTGGAGAGAGGGTAGAGAGCACAGGAAGATTGCAGTGCTCCAACCTCCATCGGCTGTGTCAAGCTGATATTGAAAACATTGTTTATGTAAATGATCTGTTTGTGTTTTTGTTCCAGTAAACATTTGTATTGTTGTGCAGGCTGATTCTCGGATGGCGTCATGATACTATACTGGTATATGCATTGGTTTTGGATAACAATCACAGTGCACATTATATGTGAGTAATGCTGTCTGCTCCTTGTCTATAGATATTTACTTATTGTTTTATTTTTGCTTTTGTTCTAGGCTGTGCTTGTGATGATGTAGTGGCCACCGCTGCATCACTGCATTCATCAGGCAGTGAGAATGGCAAGGCAGTGACAGAGAATCCGGCCACACAACCTGCCAGAAATTACACTCAACAAGATTTATCTGTGATACAACCAAATAATAGTCTGCAACAGAATTTCACATATCTGAATGTGACGGATGTGGGCTTTGAAGTGGGCAATAGTAGTAATGAAACAGTGATAGTAACTTCAGAGAGAATTGGCATTGAGCTGACTGAAACAACTGGAACTCTGACTGGAGCTGGAATCACAGGCATCACTTTGGGCTGTGTAACACTTGTTGGGCTGATCCTATTGATTTCCTTCCTTCTGTACAGAAACAGAGGCCTGAATAGGCCACAGGTACTTAGTGACCGCAGCAGTAATCTTGATTCCAGTGGATATATTGATGATACTTCAGTTAGAGTAAGAATTACAATCAAATTTACTCTACCATAGATTCATACATTTCAATTTATATTTTAAGAAAAAATGTTTGCCAATTTCAAATACTTTAAAAAGAAATACAACGTTTTTAAATAAGTCTCCAACAGTCTCATGAATGAAATATCAAAGCGTTTTAAGAAAGATAATTTTTGCGTTTTTATTTCTGAAAAAACATACTCATAGTAAAACTATAAAGATAAATATTTTTTATAATCATTATATCTTACATTTAATCTATTTCCTTTAGACTTTCATAATTAACTAAAAAAATTTAATATCAAGGAAAGTAATTAATTTATTTCGAATATTTTAAGAAAAAATAGTTATTCTTAAGTTAAGTTTTAAAATTGTATTGAATGAAAGTCGAAGATGTTAATCTGTTAAATTTTTGTTATAGGATAATTCGGAGGAAATGTATAGCTTAGATAACGATTCATTTTTGAACAGTTTGGAAGCAATGACCATTCAAAACTACTGGACGGACACGGTGAAACACACCAAGTTGTAAATATCCAAAGGCTAATTACTATACATTCTTCAGTATAAAAAGCTTTAACATTTTAAGTATTTCCTTCCACCTTCACCCTTAGAAAATACTTTTTTTAGTATTAGTACATGGACTTAATTTTTAATTTAGCAACTGTGATGCATATCATATTAACTACATTATATATAATACATATATTTATTTTATGATTTCGAATCTATTTTTAAATGAATATATTAATATAAATTATTAGTACTTAGTTCGTATCATCAGCGGTTGTATGTTGCAACTCGAGGACATCTTTACAATAGCAATAATTCACAAGACGGAAGATGCCTTGGATGTTCAACCTGCAATCGCTACAAATTATGATTGAAATCCATTTCACTTACAAACATAATAGTACAAATCACTTTTGTGTAGAAAACATTTGTGACCCAATAGCGATTTTGCTATTGTTTCATGAAAACTCTGAGGTTGTAAATCACACACATCAGCAATATACACGTTAACAACAATTTGCCTAACAAATATGCATATGATGAAAGTTTAATTTTGCTTCATCCCATAATTTGCAAACATTACTTCCAAGCGCAGGTTTTGTGATCTGATCCTTAATTTTGTTTCCCATCATCTAAGAAGCAACATTAAATTTGCGTTATGTAATTAATTTTTGTTGTATGGTTAATCATTATAATTATTCGTTTCTCTTTAATTTATTTTTTGTTTATTTTCTTTCTTTCTTTTTTTTTTGATTAAAGTCGAGCAAATTCTGTTCATTGATTTCCGTAGTGAAACGAGAAGCGATTAATCATAGAATTTTCATTCCATGGGGCCAAAAATACAAACTCAACACATTCCAAAATGGATTCCAATACAATCCGGACGGAGGTTGTCGGAGCAATAGCGAACCCAATTAGTAAAAATACAGAATAATATTGATAATTGTTTGTTGTGTATTCTATTCTCCCATATCTGTTAACGTGCAATAACATTGAGATTGTATATAAATGTAGAACTGTAAAAATAGTAAGCAAATAAAAATAGTTTTGTATGAGATCAACATGATTTATTTTTTCCTTCAACATTTTAAATCTCATAATTAACAATGTTTTTAGAATTTTTAGAAAATTGTATTGCTATTATTAATTATACTTCATATTACAATTATTTTTTAACATATATATATTATTTATTTAACTTAAAAGAAAATTGTACACCTCTTCTTTTAAAACTTTTGGAAACGTCTTTATAATTTCTCAACAGAATGGTTGAAATCATAAAATATATCAAAAGTTAAATAATTTTCCAATTATTATGAAAAACTTTGAAAAGCCATAGTTTTGTATTTAATTAACATTAAATAAAAAATAATAACATTATAAAGGATTGATTTTAAAAAGATGTACTATATTTTGTTATATAATTATAAATTATGCAAAAAAGTTTGGTAGTTTTCGAATTAATCTATACATCAAAAAATATTAAAATAATCGAGATTTTTATAAATAACGTAAAACTTAGATTATTAATTTATTATATAATTTAAAGTTTTTATTGAATTTTATTATACTTTAGATTCTGTTATTGTTTGAATCATGTAATTATATTGTCTAGTTTATAATTTGTATTTTGAAATGCTTTTTGTTGATGCTTTAATTATAGTTTAGTTTGTTGGTGTTTATTCTAATGGTTTTAGAAAATTGTTATCATATGAAATTATTGTTAATACTTGTTGAATCTTCTTTGTAGAAGGATTCTGGTAGGAGGTAATCCTTGTTATGTAGTGTTTGTTAGTGTGGTTGCAGAAGTTGTCGGCGAAACGTGGTGGATGCGTGCGTTTGTTGCGCGGTTTGAATAAGGATCGCCCTTGCGCGCTCTGCTATATTAAGGGTTGCGAAGGGGAAAATCTGTATCAATTTTTCCTACTGACACAAATATCAGAATTTAGGTCGAGCTGGAAGTGTTCGCACTAGCAGTGTCTTGAAGAAGAAGAAGTAAGTAAGGCCACACCGGGGTTTGCCTTCTCCCTCAACCAGGTCTCCGCTCCCGATGGAGTATTTTTGTTTTCGACGTTATATAAGATCCTGATATATTTTTTCCTGTGTGCGTAGGGTGGAATTTCAGAGGTGCCGGCAGCGAGGAGTCAGTCTGAATCATTCGCCGACGAAATCATTCATACTTATTCATAAAGTTGATCGACTTGTGCGTCCACCGTCCACGTCCGACCGAAACCAGAATGTTCACCCTTTGGTACTCTACCCTTTCCTGGAGAGAATACAGGTGAGTGAGAGCTTAGTGAAAGATACCCTTAGCAGAACGATATAGCAGAACTATTCGTTATTTCGGTGTAGAATTGGCCAGAACGGCACAGGCAGCGTCCTGGCTAGATGCCCGTCCCGACGCCCAGTTTATTTTCGTCCTCCGTGATTATATTATCCAATTTAAAATTTCGATGGCCTGTGTTCCTGCTTGTATTTCCCTCTGTGCATCTGCCAGGCAGAAGTCGGCAGAAGATCGCATTCTATAATTAAAACGCACTCCGTCCGCTTGCAGACAGGAATTTTCGCATTTTAGTTTCGCGCAAAAACTTACGCAATCGCGAGGAATATAATCAATTCTGCCAACCTTATTGTAAGACCGCCATCTGTGATCAGCTCACACTCTAAAAACCAACAATAAATAATTCCGATGCCAATAAGTCCCTTTGCCAGAATGATATAACACCTACCCAGGAGCGCATCTGTTTGCCGGCGTTAAAAATACTTTTGGAAAATTTTCGTCGCGGAAACGCTGCACGTTTTTTGGCTTTCCATCAGTTTCGCAAACTCTACAAAAAGATCAACACACAACAACATTTGGGAATCCTCCATTTCCTTACATTTGATTTATCTGCTTCCTCAGGAGACTTTCTAGAACGACATCCTATTCGATTTTTATCGGAACTGCATTTTCGCCCAAGGACGAAACACTCCAGTCGATAACTGTATCACTATAGTATTTCAGATATCAAATATTGATATACCAATAAAACTGACTTTTTTTAGATTTCCTGATGAACAGCAGAACATTTTTATTCAAGAAAATTTATTCATTGGAATCCGAACACGAACAATATAAGCAATCTAATTTGGAATCCAATAAAAATTACCACTATTAAAATGGAAATCCAATACTTTAATTTTCATATGTACAAAAATTATATCAAAGTTAATTAACCAAAGTTTACAAACAATAAATACATTTATTTAATTTATATTTATAGTTGTAGCTGTCTTAAAATAAACTTAAATCATTTTTAGGCGTCAAGCGGTAAATTGGCTTATGAAGCGTGTAAAATTTAAAATAATGATTTTATAATTGTTTGTTTTGCACATGCAAAATCTTATATTTATAAAAATTACTATTATATAAGTAATTATCTATTTTTTTATTAAATTTTAAAAAACCGAATTATATTTCAATTTATTTTTTTATGAAAAATACGATTTGATATTTTTGACGTGCGAATTTTGAATAATACTTTTACTTTTTATTTACGTAATTCGCGAGAATCAACAATGACACAACGAAATGTACATATGCAAATTGAAGCTAATCCCTTGAGGCATAAGCTGTGCGTATAAATGTGCAAATAGTGAATTTCGGTATGCAAGTAGGCAAATTTTGAATAATTTATATTATTGCAAATAATAATATTTTTTTAAATTTATTTTCACTGATACGCATTTCAACATTTAAATTTTGAAATCAATTTTGATCAATAATTATTATATTTGTAAATACGTATTTCCAATAATTAATTTTTTGATACATATGATTTTTATCGATAAACAAAAATACAAAAATGTTGTTTTAGCGTTCCAAAAATTAAAACTAGTAAAATTCTTTCAATTTGATAACAGGCGCACATAATTTAGTCAACAATGCAACAATCGGAAACGGCATCCTTTCTATTAACATTTTTTTCTCTAAAAGCGTGTATTTAGCGTCAAATTGTAAATTGACATTGGCCCGACCTTGCTCATAATTTTCGTCAATTTCCACCGTTTCCGCCCGAATTATTCGAACGCTCAGATCTTGCGCAACAAAGCGATTCCATTCATGCGAATAACTAAATCGTACGAAAGCGTTCGTGCGAATATTGTGTACGTGATTACACCTGTAATTGCATAATACCGGCGCAGGTGGTATACGTGACAAGTTGCACTGGTGTAGTCGAAAATTTCGCTGATAAGCGGAAATTTTCTAGACACCTCGGCTGATCCCACTTGATTACACATGTTATCAATTCAATAGGACTGCTGACTAATTTTCGACACCTTTCAATTTAAAAAAAAAAATCACCGAATCCTAGAACGGACGTGCAGGAACTGACCAGCAGGATTTTTCTTATATATTTTTTTTGTATTTACGCTTCCTGACACCTGAGAGCCTCACGAAGCGCCCAAAATACTTGAATCTCCCAGGGCCACGGCCGCTGCTGCCTCTGCCTTATTTATATATTCCGTGGAAAATTCCGCAAATTACGCAATCCTAAACGAGAGATCAACTTTTTTTAAAATTTTATTTACAATTTTCCACAAAACGTCAATAAATAAATACTTGTAACAATTATAATAGAACTTATAATTTCCCAATGGAAATTTTCCTAACTTATTCTATTTTAAAATGTTAGTGTTTTATATCTTTACTATCATCTAGATATAGATACTAAATATAGATATTTCACTTTTCATTGTTTTTATATGGAGGTCCTTGTAGATTACGTCTTTTGGCACATACCATAGAGCTTGCACTATCGTTCCTAGATAATTTGATTAAAAATTTTGAAGAATTTTGAGTTATAAAAATATTCAGGTTTCAAAACGTTTTTTAACAGTGTTTCCACTTTCCAAATACCTGAAAAATATTGCGTTTTCGTTTAATATCTTCAGATCAAATAAGAAACATTTACTGAAACTATTTGAGATGTACACGTAACGATTTGGCTTTTAGTCGGTTTTACGTATCAAAATCCATAATTCGGGGTTGATTGATGTATAACTTTTAAAAAAAGTAATGGAGATTTTCAATTTCAAACTGAAATTTAATATTCTGAAAGGAAGTGAGGCGTGCATAATTTGCGGTCATAAAGTGCTGGCATAACGTGGGTGGAACTTATACTTGAATAAATGCACGGATGTAGTTGTCGTGAGGCAAATCATTAAATTGGACAATTCCGCGCTTAAAATGTTATGCCCCTACGATACATCACTTAATAATCACCATCATATTAGAACTTGATTTAACTGTTAAACATTTTTTCACGAAAATGGTATTTACGTAACCAGACGAGAAACAACATAATTCATTATTTGATTACAAATGCAGTATTTATATGGTGAATTCAGTTACTTTAATGTTGTACTTTTAGTGAGATGATCTCTAATCAAAATAAATGAACCCTAAAGTCGAGGGGATCTTGTTGGTAGAATTGAAGGCACTTAATCATCTCTACTGGTATGCTTAAATGGACGCAACAGTCATGCATCGAGGCCTATTAAAGTGGTTCGGATGATGAATTAAGCTGACCACATAATTGGATATGTCTGATGGCTGCTCAACTACTTCCCTTGTGACTACTAGCAAATGCATGCAAATGAAGCGCATTCTAAAACATTTGAAACTCAACGCTATTGGGTTTTGTTCGGGAACTCAGGAATCCAGAAGCAGTTTTTTAAACCCGTCGACCAAAATAGTTTGGATCGAAATGTTGGAACGTCCATCTCTTTATAGAACACATGTGATTCTTCCCATATGCAACAATTATGTCATTGTTAATGGCTTTTCCCTTACGGTTCTTTGCGTGGAAAACCTTCATTAAACTCTAAATATTTAAACGTTTCAAATATTAATATTAGAAAAAGCAGTAAAAAAATCAATAAAATCAAATTTTGTGCAGAAAATCTAAAAATATTATAATGTAGATTTTATTTTCAATTTCTAGAAAATAAAATAATTTTCTTATAGGTCAAAGTTTATTTTTTGAATTGACTATAATTTTCAAAGTCCTTAAGCTTTAGTATTATATAAATGTTAGAATTTTAAACATTTGCTAATTTACAAACTAAATTTTGACAACCATCCAAGTACTATCAAAAACATAAGTTGCTTAACTTTACTTAGCTGCCAAACAACATCCACCTGATGGTTGTTGCAAAATTTAAAGGAAGATTTAGAAAATTGATGACTTAAATAAAATATATCTTTAATATATTTATTGTATACACTTACCCATTATATTTTATGTTAAAAAAGGTTAAAATAAAAGTAATTTAATATTTTATTTCTTGTGGCGAATTTTGTGAGGTTTCAGGTATTTTTCAGTAGAGAAGTGCGTATATTTTTCGCGATCGGACCTCGCGAAAAAAAAAACCGCTCGCTATTTTTATGTTCGCTGTATCTATGATTTTATTTTCTAAATGGACCAAGGCAATCAAAATAAATATTTCGGTCGATCAATTGTAAATATAAACCGGTCACTTGAACGCTTCAAAAACAAATCTCATGTTCACTTTCGGTGCTTCAGGCACGTGTCTACTTGATACTTGACAAGTACTTGACTATTTTTTGGCAACTAAATTGTTGTGTATACTAGCTATGCTTACATCTCAAAATACTTTGATTACTGTTAGAAATTGATAAAAAAAATCAAATTGGTTAACGCAAGTAACCAAGTTAGCTTGAAATATGTAGAAATCATTAATAGAATGCATAATCAAAGGTTAATAAACTTAAAAAAATGCATTATAGTAAGATAGTAGAAATTTCTTGTATGTTATCGTGATGATTCATGGTCATTCTTAGAAAATAATTTTGCTGAGCGTTTAATTTCCACGCGATATTCAAGTATTCTAAGTGGTTCTTTTTAAATACACAGTCTCATAGGTAAAATAAATAACAAATGTGAAAAGCTAATATTTAAGAGTTTGAAACGCGAAGGCCGAGTAATTATTTTTTTTGCGATATATACAATAATCATTGAAAAACTATATAATGAATCAAATTTAAGTATGTTAATATTATTTATTTTTTAACTGAAGTATATTTAAAGAAAAAAATCAATTTTTATTTATAAAAAAAATTATTGATAAAGCTATTTATATTTTCAAGTAAGGATTTGCTATAAGTGGGTTTTATAATTTTGATTGTTGATTGCGTAACTTCAAATGGATTGATCTAAGATTTTCGTTATTTTGAAAACGATTTTAAACGTTTATTGAATGATTGTTTGCATAAGGATAAAGGAGAGAAAGAGATGTTTGCTCGTTGAATTCAATGATAATGTCAACCAAAATACGTATATGTTGAAGACGGAGTGCGTTGACACTTAGAAGTATAAAAGAGAGTTGACAAATACGTGGAAACATGTGTAACCCAAATATGTATATCGATTAAAGTTTTGGACAATAAAAGTGTTCGGACCACTCGTCAATATTTGTCAATTGCGTATTATCTAATGTTGATAGGAATTGTTGAGAGTTCAGTTCGATCGGAAAATCACCCAGAAAAGTGATGGAGAAGCGTGGAGGAGAGAAGCGAACGTGAAAGTTATCTGATACTATTTTCGTGATTCCCGGGTCGCCCGTTGTTTTACAAAAGCACCACTAAATTATGGGCTCCGGACAGCTGTTCCACCATGTCTAAAATTACCGCTCTGCATGGTAAAACAAATTGAAATGAAAAACATCAGAAGTGTTAATTATTCATATTCGTACTACTATACTTAGAGTCCCAGTTATACAAACACCGCGAATAGACGAGCAAACATTGCATACCGGCCAAAATGTGTCCATGCGAAAACGAGTTTCCTGTTTCTCTAACAGGAATGCTTGTGGGGGAAAGCCGATTTTTTTTATCTCTTAATAATTTTATTTAGAATTTATTGAATGTAACATTAAATGAATAAACTGTTTATTATTTTAATTAATAATTTATTTAAATCTATATATTAATGAAAAGCTGAATTGGCAACGACCTTGATTTTCATACACTTATTTTCGTTTATTTTTAGTTACTTGTTTTTATTTGATTTTCTGTTTCTTTTTATTTTGTTTTTCTTTCTTTTATTGTTTGGTCCTTCCTTGACATCGTTAAAGGGATGCCATATGCAAATACCTGAACACGAAGGGCGGGGCAGCGGCCTCTAAGAAGGAGCAGCCATCGAAGATCCCGGTCATCGAACCATTCAAGGTTCCAAACGAGCCTATCGCCATTCCTAAGGGCCCGAAACCGCAGATCGTTAAACCAGTCCAGCCGGTACTACCCTCGAAATTGCCGAGCCCCCAACCCCGGCAAACACCGAGTCCCATCCCGAAGACACCACCCCCGAAGCCCCCCAGGGCGCACTCGCCTCACCCAATGGGCGCACCTGAAATTTTTGACGACTATGAATTCGAAGACGAAGACGAAAGTGACGAAGAAAATTCCGTCGTGGACAACTCACCCTGGGCTCCTGCGAACATCAACAAGAAGCCTAATGTACAGGACTTCTTAGCCCAAGAAATCAACCAGCAAAAAAAGCAGTTCGAATCCGCAAGGTACTTTGTTTGCCAAAGACTGACCACAATGCAGAACATAACAATTAATAAAATCAAGTTTTCTTTTAATTTTGTTTTAAGTTTTTTTTATTTTTATTTACCACATTAACATTCCTAAACAAATCTGTTTATTTTGGATTTTTAATATAATTATCAACAGATATTAACAATTTCTACAAAGATCATTTAAGATGATATTCATTATCTTATAAGGTTTTAAATTCTCAAATCTAATATAACCACAAATATTGGAAAATCTATGTAAGTTGATGATAGTAAAAGATCGTGGGAGCAGAATGTAATTAAAAATAGAGGATAGGGGAAAAGTCCAGAAATAGAAATAACAGCAGATCACATATAAATGAAACAGAAGAGGAGCGTGGAAGAATTTCTAAATGAAGTGTATACGAATTATTTGTTTTATATTTCAGAAATGAACAACTTTAAACTCAATATAGAAGTTAATAAGATTTGTTATATTCTAATCCTTTTCAGATTTATTATAATTTAGTATTTGCACTAACTTCTTCAACTAAGTTAAGTGGACTAGTAAAAAGATGGGTAGTAATAGATCATAAAAACTATAATAAAGCTTTGATTTATGAGAGGTCACTGAAATGCTACCGAATTATTTTATATGAGTTACTACAATGGGATATGCTTGTTAGCACATTAAAGCTGGATGAGAGACGTAATCAAATGACAAAGTCCCCTGGAGGGAGGATCTCCAGTGAGGCTAAAATCAATACTCCGCAACGTAGTTAGGAATGTGATGGCATTGGAAATTCTGCAGATTGCGCAAGAAGTCTAATCGGAAACCGAGCATTTCTCGCTAAAACCGAACCGAGTGCATAATAAGTTTTTCACTGAATCAATACAAATATAATTTTTTTAATGAGGTATAGTAATATTGTGTAATTGTTAAAGAAATGATGTACGTTTTGAGGAAACAAATGGTAGAGGTTGAAAATTAATATATTTGAAGAAAATCCATAATGAAGTTATGAACGGAGGGCAAGTGTATTATCCTTGGAATCAGGACCAGTGGCGTAGTTAAATTGGAAACAGTTGAAATGTAAAACCACCACCGAGTTACAGCGCCACAGTATCCTCCAAGAAAAAAAACCCAATCGAAAGTAAAGTGATTCCCGCGATTGTTATTGTGTCATTGAATAATATAAACAAATTCGCTTTGCACGTATTTTCTTTCCGATATTACTCATTAGATCCCAACTCGCAGGACGACTAACACCTCGTACCTCTTCGATTAAGCTCATTTTTGAATTTGCCGCCCTCTATAGCTCCGCTATACTTGCGTAGTGCATATCCTGTCACAGGACGATTCCTGACCATTCTTGTTCCGGTGCTCACGCCATATAAATCTGTGAAAGTTCTACTAGATCACTCCGGTGAGTAAATTTTCACATATCCTTCATAATTCGGGGTAATGTGTTTCTATTAGATAGAAACACACTGCGGCCTAAGCTATGATCGAATAAGCTATGGTAGCCGGTCATAAATTCCCAATTGACCCAACATCCATTTTTTTTTTGAGAATAAAAATTGAAGTTCATAACGAACAATAAAATTCTAATTTTGGGAGATACAATTCCAAGCAAATTTACGTGCGAAATCGTATTTGTAAATGGCTTTCCTAGAGATTATGCAATGAGCAGTTATAATAAAGAGGCTGCATTTTCTCGTTGAGCTAAGCAAACAAACCAACCGATCCAAATTTTATGTGCTGTTTCTGTCTCTCTCGCAATCCTCGTCACCCGCGATACTTATTTAAAGTATTATGTAACTATTTGACGCGTTCGCTACGCAATTCTTTGTTTTTGCAATTAACATCTGTGGTCCACGAGCCAAAGCTCATTTATTATAATAAAAAAATATCAATAATTGTCGTGAGGTGTGCGAAAAAAGCATATTGAAGAGGCCTCGGTTTGGGTGTTCAAACGCTCAGTCAATCTGCCAATATCATGTAATTAACAGTTATTGATCCATCTGTTTCGCTTTCAATAAAGATCTAAAAATAAAATTATCCTATCAGAATTTAAAACTTACTTAATTATGTAATCGAAAATTTATGCAAAATATGCACGCATTGCTCTCAAATAGGAGATAAATATTGCTGCAGGTTTTAATAATTTTTAATTAAAAATAAATTCAACACAATAAGTGAGGCCAGTAGACAATCCACCTGTCTAATATTAGTTTCCTAATAATTTTAAATAAAATAATCAATTAAATATTAAGTTAAATAATGTTATATTTTTTGGTAAACATAGGAAATTAGTTATTTTTCGCGAACTCTCGATTTTTTTGAAACTTATGTAACCGTAGGTGGGCGGCTGCGGCCTTAATTAAAGTCGGGTTTAATCGAAAATAACTTTGGCAAACATACGTACAATGCCAATATTTCACTCGCTTCGCCGATTTTGATGATTCGTTTCCAATAAATAATCTATCTAGTTTTTAGGACCGTTAATAATGACAAAAATTGTCAGCGCACGTAACTTGCGATTTCGCAGCGTTAAATTATTATATAATATGTGAGCAGATTATACTTTTATGACGCTTTGTTGTTTTTACAACCAAACAGTCATTAAATCACATTTAAAACCTTGAATATGAGAAAGAATAATTCTAGAATAATTTATTATTTGTCATTTTCAAAACTCAGCAATATTGTTTCAATAATAATATAATGACTACTCGATTTTATTTGTTCGATAAAACCCTTCACAAACGGGTTACGTAAATCATTGATAAAACTATTTACGATTTTGATATTAATGCAGATAAGGTATTCATTTTTAATCTTCCAAATTGAATTCAATATAATCATAAATATTATGAATAATAAAATAAATAATCTTATAAGATTAGAATTTTTTTTATTATTTAAATATATACATATTATTATTAATAATATTATATTGGGTGTCTCAAATATTATCGAATAAAGAAATCAGCTTGAATATTTTTTTATTCTTAATGGAATTTATATTAGTTTAGGTTGTAATAATTGATATCATATTGATTACACAATGGTAACAACAAGTATTACAGTGAGTAGGCTTGCTGAATCCGTACATTTCCCTTTGGCCATGAGTGCGTTCGTCTGGCTTTGTGAGGAAGCAAATTGAATTGCTGGAATTGATAATGTGTAGTTAAAGTGAAGAACGGATGAAGGGGGAGAAGAGGCGAGCGTTGGAGATAGAGAGGATATGCGTGTGTGTGAACGAATTAATATTTATTGTCTGGAGGAATTTGATTGAAGCGGTAGAGTCAATTTATCTTAATTCTGATCCATTTTTGGTCGTTTGAATGGATGGATGATGCAAGTAGATGCAAGAGGGCGCGGCCGCATCCGACTGTCAAATCTAATCGCGCGATTTGTTGCTAGGTAGTTTATAATCCATTGCTGTTTGTAGATTCGATTGAACCGTCTACGCCAAATCGAATTTCAAACAAAGGAACGCGTGCGGTATTGGGAATGGATGCTTATGATGAACGCAAACAAAACTGACGGCTAAAAATACATGACCAGCTGATTATAAAACGAAACAAATTATGTACGAAGAACGTAATTATGTTTAGGGGTTAAGGTGGATCAATACTGCAGCTGATTTAGCCCTCGATTTTACTGATTAATACACCCTTTTCATAATTATGATCGAAACCTTTTCAATCATTTACATACATTACCGATAGATCGATGGTCCACGGAGCGGATCAGGTGTGTCCCGTCCGCGCGTTACGCAACCGCAGGATAGTCCGCATCGGAAATACAAAAAAAAGAATCAAAGAGAACGAGAGAAGCAGGGCTTAACAAAAAAAAATAACTTGAGCTCTCTCTCAATTTTAGAATATTTTTGCGAAAATTCAAAAATCCGGTACAATTGTGGGTGGGGGATATGGCCGGGGTCAAAAGTTCTAAATTAAAAAAAAAGAGAGAAGAAACGTTGGCGGAGGAGTAGGTAGGGTAGGTCGGGCCGGCCAACTATTGGTTCGTTCTAATTCTGGGCTAAACTGACGTCACCAAAAGTGGGTAGTGGGATCACTACAAGCAGCTCTTCTCAGCAGGCTTCTAGCTCATAATCAGTTCGCTCCTCGCAGAGTGTGTTTCTAATCTGATAAGAATAGAACAATCTAAGGTGAGGTTCATTGAGAATTTCCGAATTATTTTCGCTTTTTTCTTTATTCTCTCGCAAATTTGTTAATTTTAAGTTATTGTGTGCGCTCATCGTAGCAAACCGTAAGTACTTAGGGCTTTAAATAAAATTAGATCGGTATTATTATTTAATTTCATTTATTTTTCTCCTCTCTTGAACTTTGAAGGAGGCGCGCGCGCTTCATCCAATCCATACAAACATCGACGTACCTAAATCGTTCGAATGTGTCTGTGTGCGAATTGAATATGTGCGCGTGTTACGCAATTGCGAATATAAAGGCTTATTATTATATTCTCTTTTATTTTTCTTCTCTCTTTTGTGTTTAATTGATGTTGCCTCGGTATTTTTGCCGGCTACGTACTTCGCTCATTAATGTCCATTAAGCAAAATTTGCGCGCCAGTTAAAATGGAACTGTACACTCCAGACATGGCAAATTACTCCAATTGAAGATAGCTTTCATTCTTGAATTTCATACAATTTATTATGCAATTTTTTTTTCTTGATGTTTTTTTTTTAAATCTTAATCTATTGAGCATATGCAACCAAGTTGTCGCGCTTTAATTGAAAAAAGTTAATTTGTTGTGAACTGGAAGAGTATGTACATTTCAATTGGCACATAACTCGTCGCCGGTGGGAAATCCGATATTCCCGGGGATTTGCAGTACGCGTGTTCAGTTTTACCTTTATCCGACGAATGTGGTATTTATGGTGGATGCGCCTGGGGGAGAAAGGCGACGCGCGCCGTTTATAGCTGTATCGATCCGCTGGGCTTGTACACCAAGGGGTGGTTGCGACGCCGACGCGGCATTGACAGTGAGCGCGTCAGTTGAGGGTGAATAGACGGGTAGGGTTGTACACGGCCAGAGACTAACGCCTTTTAGAAGGGCGGCGTCC
The DNA here is from genome assembly GCA_963457615.1 of Nicrophorus investigator. Lineage (NCBI taxonomy): Eukaryota > Metazoa > Arthropoda > Insecta > Coleoptera > Silphidae > Nicrophorus > Nicrophorus investigator. The sequence continues at coordinate 8,879,288 of OY735146.1, forward strand.
TCGAAACCCCATGTCTAGTTCTAGTACTAACTCCAGCAATTAGTTAGTAGTTGTAGTGTACCGATTTTTCCAGTGTACTAGCCTTGTTTTAGAATAGAATAGAGCCGCACTAAACAAATTTCTATCCAATTAAACCGAAATTATCGTAAATTCACGAAAAAAAGATGGGTGGTTGCGCGTCTAAGGAGAACGGGAAAAGCAAAATCAAAGAGGATGATGCGGGGTTTGTACAATACGTGTCGTTTTGATGTTGGTGTCTCTCTATCTCTCTCTCTCTTTCTCTCTGCATGGGTCAATATCAACGTAACAAGGGCCTAACCATGGCCTCATCTTTTAAAGCAATGCCACGGCCGACCAAAAAATAATTGTATTTTTGTTCGTTTATATATCTATTTATTTTTGTGTATTTATAGATATATTTGTATTTTTGAACCCCTCCGTGCGCGTTGGTATAGTCCATTATCCCACCTCTTCCATTGTCTTATCTATGGTCTTTCCCCTTCCAATTAGTGAATTAGTGTATTAAACTCTGAACTAAATATATGCTTGTGCATTAGTTTTTGCATCAGGAACTGTCTATATATAAATAAATCGCGGGTAGCTATCAAAGAAACTAAAAATAGCCGTGCCTCAAAGTATAAAAGACTAGGTAAAAGCTAATCCAGCATCATTCGTTTACAGAACCTCCTCCAGCACGATGGTTGACCAAGCTGTTCTCGACAAATTGGAAGCTGGCTTCAAGAAATTGGAAGCCTCCGACTCCAAGTCGCTCTTGAAGAAGTACCTCACCAGGGAGATCTTCGATAACCTCAAGACCAAGAAGACCTCTTTCGGTTCCACCCTTCTTGATGTTATCCAGTCTGGTAAGTTTGTTGATTTTTTGGGCGAGGACATTTGAATCGAATTGGTAATTTACAGGTTTGGAGAACCACGACTCCGGCGTTGGCATCTACGCCCCAGACGCGGAAGCCTACACCGTCTTCGCCAATTTGTTCGACCCAATCATTGAAGACTACCATGGTGGATTCAAGAAGACCGACTCTCACCCACCCAAGAACTGGGGTGATGTAGCCACCTTCGGCAACTTGGACCCTGCTGGTGAATACGTCGTCTCCACCCGTGTCCGTTGCGGTCGCTCCATGGAGGGATACCCATTCAACCCATGCTTGACCGAGGAGCAATACAAGGAGATGGAACAGAAGGTTTCCACCACCCTCTCCGGACTTGAGGGTGAATTGAAGGGAACTTTCTTCCCATTGACTGGCATGTCCAAGGACGTCCAGCAAAAGCTGATCGATGACCACTTCCTCTTCAAGGAAGGTGATCGTTTCCTTCAAGCCGCCAACGCTTGCCGTTTCTGGCCATCCGGACGTGGCATCTTCCACAACGACAACAAGACCTTCTTGGTCTGGTGCAACGAGGAAGATCATCTCCGTCTCATCTCCATGCAAATGGGTGGCGATCTTGGTGAAGTTTACCGTCGTCTCGTCACTGCCGTCAACGACATTGAGAAGCGCGTTCCTTTCTCCCACAACGACAGATTGGGTTTCCTCACTTTCTGCCCAACCAACTTGGGAACCACCGTTCGTGCCTCTGTGCACATCAAGGTCCCCAAGCTTGCCGCCAACAAGGCTAAGCTCGACGAAATCGCCGCCAAATACAACTTGCAAGTCCGCGGAACCCGTGGTGAGCACACCGAAGCCGAAGGTGGCATCTACGACATCTCCAACAAGAGACGCATGGGTCTTACTGAATTCGACGCCGTCAAGGAGATGTACGATGGCATTGCTGAACTTATCAAGATGGAGAAGGAAGCCTAAGTATTCAACAACCAATCCAACATTCAACATCTTCAAACAACAACGCAATACCGCACTGTATTCTTTGTAATAGCAAAGACTCAACTGTACCAAAACAAAAAAAAACATAATTCATTATCCAAAATTTCAAACATCGTGATCAGATCCGATCCGAATTATTAACGATTCGGAATCAGTGATTGCTTAGCCAAAGATTGGTGTTTTTGGACTTATTTTTAGTGTATACTCAGCTTATATAGTCAGCGTTGTTTTTAAAACTGACACATTACTATAATATAATATTAAATTTAATCTGACACACATTGGGTCATCATTTACCATGAGACGATGCAAGAAGTGGATTCGTCTGCAGAATGTTACCATTTATGGTTGATATCGTTTAGTAAATAATAAAGATCCGATGTAAAATATGACTTTTATTCAATACACATACACCAAAAGTCCTTTCCCAGAAAAGAATAACTGCTAATTGCAGTACAATATATATATATATATCTCCAATCTATTCTTGGAAGCCAGTTTCAACATCTGAATCCTCACTCTCGCCAAAATCAATACGACTAGAAATTTTTTGCCTGTGATGGATGTCTACAATGCTCAAAAGTTGCGACAGAAATTCCATGCAGCAGGCAGATGTGCCATCTCGCAATTTCCGAAAACCACGACCTTAAACAAGATTCAGTACAAATTAGGTTCATTGAACTTTACTGCAACGTACCTATAGGTACAACAACATCTCTCAAAATAACGTGTTGATGAGTCATAGCAGCCAACATTCTCTTAAGAAGTTCTTGCTGTAAGTCGGCCGTGATATGTAGCTTCGAGATAAAAATCAATAGGTATTCAATTAAGTATGCAGTACCCTATTAAGAAACTAATTAATTGACTTTGTATTTAGTTATGACACCGGACTAACCGCATCGAGTTTTGAGAAGCAAGCTTCAGTATGCGAATAATGGATAACGAGAATCTCCAGATTGTCCCTGTCCAAGAGCGGCTGCTTCAGATTCTCGAGCCAATCGTAGAGTAATGCAGCCAACAAGACGATGTCATCGGAAAGATCAAGCTTAACCCAACCCAGCTGCGACGAGTTGATCTCATGTTGAAGTCCTCTGATAACATGTCGAGCCTCGTTACTCAGAACATTAAAATCCATCATAATCAAGGTATCTACAACCTGTCTAACATCTTGAATTTCAATTGGACCATCATGTAACTTTTCGTGTTCAAAATTTTTGTGCATCTCCAACTCTTGAAAGCACTTGTTTTCGTACAATATATCCTCGTGATGCTCATCATCAATATCTAAAAAAGAATATTTTTAAACATTTATTAAAAATTACTAAATTTTTAGATGCCTGAAAATGTTTCCAAAAGGTCACTTCCATCTGAAGGATTCGGACTGGGAGGTGATGAAACGACGCTGATAATGTCCGATCCACTCGAGGATGGAGAAGCTGGACTGAGCAAGCTCACTGAAAAGAACTTATTGACTAACTGTTAATATTTTATGATGTTTGCTCACGTTCATCTAAGTGACTGCAGATGCTATAAAGGCTTTCATGTCTCTGCACATTAACTACCATTTTATCGTATAAGAAGTCTGTCGTATACGGGACGTTGGTTGTGGAGAAATCATCGATCCAACATCCGCACAATTTAAGTATCCTTTCACATATTTTATGTATGATCTATAACAAAAAATATTTAGTTGTTAATTTAAACTAAAGATATACTTTGATCACTTTGGGTATATGCTTATAGTTCCTTTCTTCATAACCGTGAAGTGCAACCTTCTGTCTCTTAAGAAACCTCGCCAGGGTGAAAGGTGTTAAGGTTTTCTCTTTACCACCATGTTCTCTGCAACAGGAAATATCATTTAGCGCACCATTATCATAATCGATAGTGGTAGTACTTGATGTAAAAGGTCTGCAAATTGGGAAGGATGTAATGCGCGAAGTGCCGAACGCAGGATATCTGGCCTCTGGTTTGCACGGACCCAGGTCTTCGTAATCTTACATACTGTATGGCTGCATTGGCTTGAACCCTTAAGGAATACACAAGGAAGCATGCGATCAACACGCCGGTCCGTCCAAGTCCTTGAAAAGTGAAGACATATAGAAATGAGAAAACAATCGAATTGCATGTCCTACCTGCATGACAATGAACAGCAACTCTACCCTCGGTCACGGCGAAGGCCACGACTTTGACCATGTTCAGCAAACCTATCAATGTTGCATCGCCGTAATCCTTCCACGCGAAGTTATAATAATAAACTGCAAAATAATTAAACTTTAAAGGTGAAGATTCAGATCTAATTTAAAGGCACGAACGTAAACGATATGATATCAAATATTCAGAGCATTTCGAATTGAACCTTCATATAAATTATTAGAAGTTCAAAGCAAAATAAAAAAAAATTTAGACACACTTTTCACTGCACATAAATAATTTACTGTGTAAAAAAGTATATTTCTTTAAATAATGGTAATTAAATACATTAATAATATACTAATTTATTTATAGGTCGATATTTATTTATAATTTGAAAATTTATAGCTTTTAATTCTACCTGTATACATTATAAAGTCTCCATGAAGTGATTTCATTTAGAGGTAAGCACGTAATAAAGTTTAAATATTCAATGATTCTCTTTCTATTCTTATAATAGACAAATGACTTAATGTTATATAATTATACTCGATTGGATATGTTATTATATGTAATCCATTTATAAACTAAAACTGCTTTTACAATTGTTATACAATAATCAATTTTTAGTAATGAATTACTTGTTATTTAATGCTATAAGTTACGTTTTTAATTTGCAAATTGCTTTAATTAATTCAATTGAATTCATTAATTAAAATGGAACGAATGCACGTAAAAATTGGGATCGATACATAATTACAACGCAACCTCTGTGCCATTACTTCTAATTATCTTTACCCAATAAATAACTAAACTAGCACAAACTTTATTCAAAGCCACCTATAATTATGTAACCTATTTCAGTATTTGCTTATTTGTTTTTGAATATTCGATTTACATTCTTACTGGAAATCAAAAAAAAATCTTTATGCAGATTATGAATGGTTTGTAAATAAGTTGTAAACCAAAAAAAAAATTATCAATAAAAATCTTCTTTTGTGGAACATCGACCAAAGTAATATATTTCGTTACGCACTTAGATAAAACATTGGCCTAGGCTAGAAATAAAATATCAACTAGAGAAATAAAATTAATGTTTTTTTTAAGGAAATTATTTGCTTCTAAATATATAGAAAATTGTTAATATTTAATCTATTGGCAAATAAAAATTAAAATCGAAATTTACAATTTTTATTGATATTATGAAACTTATATCCTTAAGGGAAATATACCACCGACTAATAAATTCCATTTATATCAATCGATAATTTACGAAATGTCCCAATCGAATATAATAGAAATAAATATTGTAGGAATGAAATATATGACTATTTTCAGCCTATCTATAAATAATATGTCGAACACATTGGATTAAAATAATTTTATTGATATTTTTCTCACGATATATTTCCTATTAAATGATTATTATGTATACATTTTGAGACGGAAATACCTAATTCTAAGAGTATAAATAATTATGATGGAAATCTGCACGTTCAACTTCGCTTATAATATTTAGAGTAGATTTTTCGAATTTTCTTTTGGGCAAAATTAATATATTTCTAAATTAATTTAAAAAAAACAATTTCTAAAATAAATTAAATATTTAAGAAAAGTTTTCACAATTTTTATACTTTTATCAAACATGCTATTAAAAGTAACGTATGAACTAATATATAATTAACACCAAATACATTACGTTATGTGTGTTATTGATCTAATAGTGATAAAAATGCTTTCATGATGGAATATAAAAATCTAATGAGCTATGTCCATCGTTGGAAGTAAAATATTCATGTCTTAAAATAAGACAGGAAAATGAAGCGAACCGAGAAAAAAAGGGGAAAAAATAACAAACACCAGCAAAATATCTATTCTACAAATGACCATCAGTAGTGTTACCGATTTATTATTAAAGAAATGCCCGTTTCTAATGTAAACAACATTATTTCTAAAAATAAACATTGTCCAGTCATACGCCTGAATCAATTTATTATATGTCTCCCCAAAAACCACGAAAATCCACACGTGGTAATTAATTAATATCAACTTTTATTAATTTCGCTTTCTTAATTACGAAATAAAAATTTTAACTGTTAATTAAAGTTATTTCAATATTGCTTGATGACTTAAGACTCTATGTTTATTGCATTTGGTGCATGCGCCAGGCTATCAATGAACAAAAACATTAATTAATTATATAACTTATTCTTAAAAAAAATAGTATTTGTTATAAGGTTTTATATAATACTGAGATTAGATTTATATTGTATGTAGCGATGCTTAACTTACGTTATCTGTTAAAAGTTTTTGTATAAAATAATATCCACTAAGATTGATTGACTGCCGTCAATATATGCGTCTGTGAAAGATCTATTATTAATTTAGAAGTTGGATCAATGACCTTTTAACAAATTAGTATTATTTATCTAACCAATAATCTATAGAGGACGCTATTCTTACGTAGATTACATACAATAAATATATAATAATAGTTATATTCTTTGAGTAACTATACTTTTCCTTCCTATAATTTACACTTCGGTGTATATTAGGTTGAATAGCTTACTATTTTTATGGTATACGCCATCTTCATGTAATATTACTTAAATAAAATTAAGCACATTATAACACTTTCAAACAGCAAAATAATAAGATTTGTAAATATATTTTTAGGAAATTTCGTTAATTATTGATCAAATCTAATAATATGTGTATAAGTACGACTCACTATTGTTTTCCATGAATATGTTAGGATCATAGGAGAAACCGGAACTCTCCAAAGGATGGCCGCAGCTCGAGTGCTCTTTGGGACATTGTAAATTTATGACCGATTTTATGCCCAAACTGAAATAAATTAAGGCATTAACATTGGTTGTGAATCACCGGTGATTGGTGCTACCTTTGGAACTGCTGAATGATGTTCTTCTGAATGATCGTGACTGTGCTTGGACGTGCCATCGCGAGCACGTGGTCCGTTATCCTTCAAATAAAAAAAATAAAAGGACGAATAAAGTAATCGTTAATGCACTACTTTGTATGTGTATTTTTTCTGTATACGAAAAAAAAACTAGGTAAACGAAAGTAAAACACGCGTGAAACGATCGCGATCTTGACCGTTTCATTTGCATATAGCACACATAAACAGTTTTGAAAGAAATAGGGGAAAAATACCGCGACGCATTAAATCAACTGAGGACTATTTAACAGATATCTAAGAATTTCATTTATTCGAGTCAAAAAATATCTTAAGCATTTATTTATTAATTTTTTGTCTAGCCTATATCCAAATCTCACCAGTGAGAGTACAACCCTTGGATGGCCAAGCTGTCTGCAGTCCAGTTGTTGGGATTCTCGTATTTGCAATGGGATCCACCGCAGAAGACGCTGCATTGGATGCCTTGTGGTGTCAACCTTCGGATGTGATCCGAAAGCTTGTTGTAGTTTGCGGTGACCAACGGACTATGGTCACCTGTTGGTGTCTTTAGGATCGCCTGTGGTGGTTCCATGACGATGGTGAGCGCGATACTGCTGCGACGGAACCACCACCTTGCGTGCCATATCCCATGGCTATGGTACAAGCGCATGCCCCAATTATTTATAAACTTCTGCAATCAACGGGGAAAATATACCCTTCGCCTGCAATTTCCTTGACAATGGCACGCCAAAAACATCCGCTTCATATCTTCAAGATCAATCATTCAATTACATATTTGTTATTTATTAATGACAACTATTTTCAATTCCAATTATCGCTGTTATTTTTAGTTTCTACCAGTTAGTGAAGAATCATTTCAACTAATTACATAGTTACATTTAAGATATAATTAATTCAATAATATATCAAATTCATCAGATTCTATTTGATCAGTATTTTCTTATATACTGTTTGAATTGTTTAATTCACTAATTTACAGGTGCTAATTGTAATTATTAAATCGAAAACTTTAAAATGTTGTACTTTAGATAATAGTAAAGATGAAGATGTTATAGATAAAAGTCACAGATCCATGTGTTAAATTTAGAGGTTTTTTGATATTATGAAATAAAATAAACCTTGTAAGAGTTATAAATATAGTTTTATAATAAAATTAAACACTAGTAATGTTTTGGTTTTGAAATTTTTATTATATTCTTGTAAGTAATTAATACTTTGGAGAAATACTTGAAAAATAAATATTTGCTCTTTGATGAAAAGATGTATTTTTTTCAGAAGTAAACAAACGCAATGCGACAAATGTGTTAATATTTTGCTGCAAGATCGTACACATGATAAAATGTCCAAAAAAGTAGGCTAGCAATCATAAATTAATTAACCAGTTTTCAATACTTGTAAGACACAAAGAAAAATTGAAAAATTATTTAAATTTGAAATAATATTTTATAATTGAAGAAATGTATCAATTATTATTAAAAAAATGTATATATTTATTTTTATTTGAACTAATATTAATATTTTTTTTAAATTATCAAAATAAAATAATGAAGTTAATAATTCTGATATTCGTTTCTGATAGGGAATAGAGTGGTAAATTAAAATTAATGAAAACAACAACAACAACAAAGCGATGTCATGGAAGCTCAATGTTGTTTGCTCGATAAGTGCGGGATAATGTAAATTCACTTATAATGGGAACCGAACTGCGATTGGATGTCGCGATACCATTGATCGGTAATTGTTCCTTGTTGTTGGAAGGAAGGTAGGTTTGAGGGTGTCAGTGGAAGGCGATGGAGCGCGTGCACAATTTATTACTTCGAAAACAGGACGGACGTTGTTTGCTGATCACCTATGTCGATTAACATATTTGTTTCGCGAGCGCCATTCCCCAATTAAAACGTGCTTCTCGTTAATTTTGTTAATAACGACTACTTACAGTAATTGCATCATGCAAACTAATTCCGCGAAACCGAGGCCATAGATGGGATTGGTTCGTTATTCTTGCAATATCCATTGCAGCCCCTCCCTTTCAAAAACTGGTTTACATCATTATCTCATAATATCTTTAATGGTGCATTCAGAAACTGGTTCCACTGGTGGCTTAAAAATGAAGAAAGTCTACTCGCTCAGCTATTGGATAAGAACTTCATGCTCCTCCTACAATCTTCATACTTATTCTTAAAGACCTTGCTTATCCAAAAATGAAGACCCAATACAGTAACAATAAAAAATCTTTTTTTTACAGTTCTGGCGTAAATCGAATATTTTTAATAATTAAAAATAAAAGCTATACATTTTGTATTTACATCACAATTAGCTTGTATTTAATTTTTTACAGTACAAATTCCTATTCATTTTTTTTTACAAAATTGATTAACAAAGTACGGAACAAAACATAAGTAATACTTATTTTTTTCTACCAAATCGTTTTATATAAAATTTCTTTCAACTTTATTTACTCAATTATTCTTTCTTAATTATGTTTGCATATATCCAAAAGAGGATAAGTAAGCGTTAAGATTTCAACAAAAGATAAATATAATTGATTTGCTGACTAATATTAATTAATTACTTATTGGTTTGTATACATTTCAAGTATGATTAATGCATTTCAATATACCATACTTTACCCTAAACAATTCAATTTTCATTGCATGTTGAGTATGATTTATGAGTTTATAAGGTTTTTTTATTCTATAGCAATAATATTAGAGTTGCACCAAGTTTTCAAATACTGAAGGCAACTACTTGTTTGCTTCCGCTTATCTGCATTTAAATTAAAAGGTTACTAAGTTTTTTTGATCCTACATATGGTAGTACTAGTTTAAAGTTTTTCTATGTTCTTCTTTTTAGATTCAAGTTCTTCTTCGATGGAAACGCATCCACTGCTTTTAGTCTAAAGTTAATAGAAGTTATAATACGACGTAGGCAACCAAATGTATATAAAATAAATATTTTTTTGAATTTCTCAGTATATTATAAAGAATGTCCGACATATTCACTATACGCTGTAAAATGTACATACTGGTATTATTATATCATTTGTCGTTTAGAAGTAATTCACTGTCAAACTTGAAAAAACGTTTTTTTAATCTTCAAAAAGCAGTGTCTGCATTTTCGCTTATATCTCGAAAAGTATGCGCGGCATATTAAATATTGAGCAACCAGAATAAAGCTAAAGGTTCACTCTTTAAAAGATGTGTATTGATATTACTATTACATTTATTGTTTATACGTAATTCACTATCAAACTCGAAAAAACGTTTTTTAATCTTCGAAATAGCAGTGTCTTTAAATGTTTGCTTATATCTCGTAAAGTATGCACGATATATTCAATATTGATCAACCAAAATAAAGTTAAAAGTTCACTCTTTAAAAGGTGTGTATTGGTATTACTATAGCATTTGTCGCTTAGACGTAATTCACTATCAAACTTGAAGAAACGTTATTTTTAAGTTTCGAATAAGCAGTTTCAATATATATGCAACTCGTTAAACTAATGTAAATTATTTGTTGTAAAATATTATAATTAAGATAAGAAATAATGATATTACTTTAATTGCTTATTGAAAATGCTTTAAGTAGAGAAGTTTAACATTTGGTTATTAATATTGCAAAAATTAGATCATTAGTCATGAGGCTATAAAAATTGTTAATCCTTATCTATGCTAAACTAATCCGTTTGCAATTCAGCCGTTTTACTATGATTGCGAAATATCATTGATAAGAGCGAGAAAAATAAATAATTTATAAAAGCATGGTTTGTAAATAATTGTTTGAGGTTAATTGCATAATGAGATTTGTCATTGACGGTTTAGAACTATGTTAATAGTTTACAAATGCAATTTTATAAAATAGTTTATTTATTTGTATGCATGAATGTTTAATATTTTGTAGTATTTATAAAAAATAATGCATTTTTAAGCTGCATATTTTCAGAAAAAAAAAACAATGAAATTGCATTGTTGATAGTAAAACGTGCGTAGTTCCATCGCGTGGCGTGTTACGCAATAAGAGTATTCAGAGCATTTAATTGAGGTGGCACTTATTTCTGGATGCAACACAAGTAATTTATACATGCATCGCAAGATCAAGGTTGCAATGCGGCGACATTGACTGCAATAAAATAGTTCAAGTTAAATTACATACGGAATTAATTGAAGGAGTGATATGTCAAAAGTCATTATTATATTGTTTACAAATCTGTTTTATTGGCAAAAGTCAAAAATAAGTATTGTATCCTTATGTCATTAAATAAAATATTTAAATCCTGGAATAGACTGTGGAAAAAAGAATGGTGAATTATAAAATTTGTAGTTTATAATGTGAAGTATTGGAAAACCACTACTTCTTCTTTTGGGCCTTCTCAGCAGCTTTTGTGACTTTGCCAGCGCTGGGGTCTTTGAAGTTGACAGCCTTGATGACGCCGACGGCGACGGTTTGCCTCATGTCACGGACAGCGAAACGTCCAAGTGGAGGGAATTCTTGGAAGGACTCAACGCACATAGGCTTGGATGGTACCAAGTTGACGATGGCGGCATCACCAGATTTGATGGATTTAGGATTGTCTTCAGTGGATTTGCCAGTACGACGGTCAACCTTCTCTTTGATTTCGGCGAACTTGCAGGCGATATGGGCTGTGTGGCAATCGAGCACCGGGGTGTAACCGTTGGAGATTTGTCCAGGGTGGTTCAAGACAATAACTTGAGCGGTGAAGTCAGCAGCACCCTTGGGTGGGCTGGCCTTGGAGTCTCCGGCGACGTAACCACGACGCAATTCCTTGACGGAAACGTTCTTAACGTTGAAACCAACGTTGTCTCCGGGAACGGCCTCTTGAAGGGCTTCGTGATGCATCTCCACGGATTTAACTTCAGTGGTGATGTTGGCTGGAGCGAAAACAACAAGCATGCCTGGTTTCAAAACACCAGTTTCGACACGACCGACTGGTACTGTTCCAATACCGCCAATTTTGTAAACATCCTATAATAGAGAATAATTATTAGTTTTATCATTTATACTAATAAAATTTTGAAATACTATATTAAAGTATTTTCAGAAAAGATTAAGCCTATTAAATTGTAATCAATTAAATTCATATGATTAATAAATCATCATTTTAGAATTGAATTTAAAAAGTCGCAATTTGTAGAATTGTTGTAATTACTTGAAGGGGAAGACGAAGTGGTTTCTCAGTTGGGCGAGATGGTGGGAGGATAGCATCCAAAGCGTCAAGAAGGGTCTTGCCGTCAGCCTTGCCTTCCTTGCGCTCAACAGCCCATCCCTTGAACCATGGCATGTTGGTGGAAGCTTCCAACATGTTGTCGCCGTGCCATCCGGAGATGGGAACGAAAGCGACAGCAGCTGGGTTGTAACCGATTTTTTTGATGTAAGAGGAAACTTCCTTCTTGATTTCCTCGAAACGAGACTCGCTGTAGTGGGGCTCGGTGGAGTCCATCTTGTTGACACCAACGATAAGTTGCTTGACACCGAGGGTGAAAGCGAGAAGAGCGTGTTCACGGGTTTGTCCGTTCTTGGAAATACCAGCTTCGAATTCACCAGTACCAGCAGCAACGATCAAGACGGCGCAATCAGCTTGAGATGTTCCGGTGATCATGTTCTTGATGAAATCCCTGTGACCGGGGGCATCAATGATGGTGACATAGTACCTGTTGGACTCGAACTTCCACAAGGCAATATCGATGGTGATACCACGTTCACGCTCAGCCTTCAGTTTGTCCAAAACCCACGCGTATTTGAAGGAGCCCTTGCCCATTTCCTGGGCCTCCTTTTCGAACTTCTCGATGGTACGCTTGTCGATACCGCCGCATTTGTAGATCAAATGTCCGGTGGTGGTGGACTTGCCAGAATCGACGTGACCAATGACGACGATGTTAATATGAATCTTTTCCTTACCCATTGTTCTAGCTATACGACAGAAAAAAAAAATTATAAAAATATCGTAAAATTTATGCCGGTCCAATTAGATTTTTAAAAGTCCAATAAGAATGTGTAATATAAAAGCAAATTATAATGAAACTAAAAGGAGATTGATCAAATTATTAACGTTCAACATATGGCAAAGATGGCGGATTATTGCAGCGTGTACACGTGGTGGCTGTCCATGTTTTATTGAAAATTAAAGCACGCAAATAATTTGAAAAATATAAACAACCACGACTGTAAAAGCACCGAAAAAAAATAACAACATGAGTACTTACAGTTTAAGTTCTAATAAATGCAATAGGACCGGTAAACCGAATCGAAAATCCAAAACTAGTGGATAAACTAAACCAAGACAACCGCACCGGGCGAAGAGCTCGACAGAAAGGAAGAGTCACGAACTACTCGCTAACATATCCACTCCGGGCCGTAGCGTCACATCCGGGCAGGCGCAACAAGTGTCTAGTCGCCGGATATTCGAGTGGGGGTAAATTCAAAATAACCCGCGAAACACAAAAATCTAAACTGGGGTCGATTTGAACCCCAAAAAAACGAAATGTATATGAAACAGACAATTAAAATGCATCCCCTTTCTAAATTTTCATGTCCCACCATGCGAAAAGCTAAAACAGAGGATATTTTTATTGTCGATCCAGCGTAGTTTGAACCCGTCGGAATTCATTACATTCACAAAATACAGTTACAGATTCCGTAACGATGTTTATAATTTCCTTCTGCCAGCTAAACAATATATTCATTTCATAAGTTTTATTCATAAATTGCTTTCAATACAAGAAAATTACTTTGTTTCGGAAACGATATTTAAATTTACCAAAATATATATTAGATCATTGTTTATAACTTTGCATTTTAGTTGCCAGATTTCGTAACATTACGTATTATTAAACTAATTGAATCTGTAAATGAATCATATTTTTTCCCTTCAATATATGTCAAAAGTAAATATAAATATGCTATTTTTGTGACTTCTTGCCTCCAGAGCACATTTTCTTTCTACACGTTAAAAGCATGGGAACTTTCCATTAAATATATTTAGTGTAGAAGTATTTTTAGATTACTGGTATTTAAATCAAAATGTTATTGTTTCAATATTAATATATCTGCATGGAAACATAATTCTATTTAATTCTGCTAAGAAATACAAATCGATTATAAATAGGCCACAACGTGGTTTCTCTGAAACGCATACGCATTGCTACAGTTTTTGATACATTCGCGATTCCCAATTGCAAAACAGTGCTCATCGTAATTAAGTAATGTTTGTCCTTGGTCTGATGAATTGGTTACATTATGCTATTTTTGTAAAATTACTGCAACATTGTAAAACACCTCTATCCATAGATCATTGTTGAATCACGCCAATGCTATGTTCAATATCAGGAATCCATTGAATATTATCGTTTATGTTCTACCACGTTTTGAGCCTCCATCAAATCTTATGTATTAATCTATATGCGATATCACTAAATATTATTATGACCACGTTTTATGATGTAACGGTTTTTATTCAGATAAATATATTTGTTATATAAATAATTATCTTCTTAATAAATAAATATCTACAATCAATCTTTCGGTTAATTTAATGCAACAATGTTAAATAACTGTTTTTCAACGATATTTTACAAGTAATTTGTATTTTTCAACGATATTTTACAAGTAATTTGTATTTTTCAACGATATTTTACAAGTAATTTTTATTTAACATGCCACTAAAATGTTCACATGTGTATACTAAAAATGTCTACACATAATATTTGGATGCATATTTTTATTATATTGATTTATCAAACATGAAAATGTATATTAAACTAAGAAAGAAAATTGATACATTTATTATTAGGCAGAAATTAGAGTATTTGGGCCACGTGTTTTGTGACCGGTTTAATCATAGCTAATATAAAATAAAAGTAATATGTTAATTGAGTGTTAGATTATTGACCTCCGAATATTTTTGCCCGAAATGTATTTATTATTCGGGCTATAACCTTGATTTAATGACATATTTCATCCAGTCTCGTAGAAGATAAAGTATTGATTATTTAATAGTTAGAACAAGCTATATAACCACGTGGTTACATACTCTTTACAGAAAATCAAAACCCGGCTTTCTTAATTTGTTTTAATAAAATTCATAATTTACCTTAAATAAATTGTTAAAATGATTAGTTTTACGTCACAATAACTCAAGATTTTAGAAAATTAATAAATACTAGCAATATAAATTAAACGAAATCAATGTTTTATTGTTCAAATGAAAGCTGTAATATTGCAATTAATTACAAAATAACGTCAAAAAACTTAATAATACTAACAAGATATAGAGGAAAGGAAAGTTAGAGAAAACTTAAATAATGCTTGTCTTTTTTATAGACAAACAATAAAAAATAAATAAACGAAATCAATTTTTTATTATTCAAATGGAAGCTGTAGTATTGCTATTGATCACAAAATAATTTCAGATTACTCATTTAAATTAAGAAGAAGAAAATAGAAAGAAACGAAACAAAATCATGGAAGAAAGGGAAAAACTTAAAAAAAATACATCTTATTGGTAAATTTTCTGTCATCTTATATAAATATTTCTAAACTTCTCGTAAATATAAATAGGTTATAAAATATACAGCTACTGTTTGTAACAAGGAAGGCACTTTAACCTTTACAAGGTTCATTAATTACTTTAACGTTTAGTAATATATGTAAATATGTATATAACAATAATCGATTTCATCATAAGGCTTCATCATAAGGCATTCACATTGTCATGTATTCAAAAAATACTGTTTTCTGTTTCTTCATTATACTAAAGTGGCATTGTTATTATCTGCTTGGTGCTCGTGGTTTTGGTACCAAGCGTTCATTTCAGCTGAGAAATTTTCAGCTACATTTGGTGTTAATTGACTGAGATCAAGGCTTGCGTTCAGCGCCATCGGACTGCCGATGGATATGTTACTATTGCTGAAACGAGATAGGTTAATACTGTAGATTATTGTATCTTGAGTTGACGTACTTGATAGGACTGAACGGTTGGCATTTCATCGGCTGCAAAGGTTGATATATACCTTTCTGGATGGCATTATCATCTTCGAAAGTCTCATTGGATTGCGTACTTTGAGGTGAAGGCAAGTTCCTGAAACCGATGCTTTGAGATCTAGTACGGTGGCTTTCCTCCTGCGGTGCTTTCTGCGGGGATTTGTTATATTTCGTTGAGTACTTATAGAAATCAGCCATCTCGAATGGTTTTGTTTCTTCGTGATACGGCTTCCATTGTCCGTGTTGGACAACCGTCCCGTTTTTCGGTATATTGTTGTTGAAGATCTCTAAATTGGTCTCCAATGGACGAGGGGACGGATTAGTCTCTGCGGGTATTTCCAAAAGCGGTTTCGGCGTCTGTGGGCTTTGAATAAGGATGTGCGGCAATGGAGATGGTATCGACGAAGAAAACTCCATGTATTTATCTTCTGGAGCAATTGATGGTACAGTTGAATGAGATCTAGTAGGTGTTACATTTACTGGTCCATCCAGGGACGTTTCATACCTACAAATATTATCATGTCTATACTAAATCTAAATAAAAGTTTCTTGCAAATATCAAACTTGAAAAATTAAAGTTTCAAAATTCATATTAGTTTCATATCAATCATTTCAAAATTGATGAATTAAGATAAATATGTAACAGATTCTCATTTAAATTCAATATGTAATTGACTAGTTTAAAATTATTTTGAATGAATTTTGATAATTATGCAATGTCTTAAATTATAGGTTAAGAAAATATTTAAAGTATAACTCATGAATATTTAAAATACAGATATGTATATCTGATATTAAAGAGAAGACAAAACGGTATAAAATTAACGGAATTTGATTTGAAGATGGAAATGCCGTATTTTGTTATTTTATGTCCTTATTTCATCTCCACCATGTTTAAACAAGAAGTTTAAAGCTATATTTTTTCTATGAAATTGAATGCGTGTTTTTGCTATTAATTTGTATACTAAAATTATCTTAATGTAAATTAAGATATTCTGAAATTTCTTGTTTTCAATACCAAATGAAAGGTAACCTGAAAGACTTATTGCTCAAAAGAAACTTAAAATCTTCAATTAATCAAAGTTGAATTTGCTAGATAATTGAAATATTACCATTCCTTTTGTTTTTGCTTTCGTATATTATTACTGTGCTCACTGTAGCTGAGAGATTCGCTCCCACATGAAGAGTTATCATCGCTAGGACAGACTGAATCAATAGTCTGCCCTCCAACGCTACCAAGCGATTGCGTACGCACTAACTGCCTGTTATGTTGCCTGTGTCGCCCAACGATCTAAAAGTAGACAAAATTTAATAAAAATATTCCTTATTGCACTACTTTCGAATCATTTAAAATTATCGTATTATATACCAGTCCCATAATATTTATCTGGATAAACGATACAAGGAATGCTTCTTTGCTCTGAATCTCTTATAAAGAAACATTCCCATTTAAATGTACAAGATTGAAAATAACTATTGATTCAAACTACTGAATTGTACTACTAAGATCACCTGTTGAGGTTTCCTATTTTCGTGGCTGGGTGGAACCGAAGCCAAAGTCGCGGATTTTGTTTCAACATTAGGCGAGTTGCGCCGCTGAATATGTTTATTTTTTCTTCTGTCTAAACTTCCGAATCTAAAAGTATAGTAAATGAGTTTTCCCATTTTGTTCATTTAAGTTATGTAACCTTTTGTCTTTGTGGCCAACCTCGCTAGTTGATGAATTACACCAGAACATCTCACCGTTCTCGGTCCTTTTCCAATAACCACCCAAACCCGAAGACATGCAATCATGTTCGTATTGCTGATGCGGTTGGAGCTGGTGCGGATTTATAGTTCTAGGATCGTATTGTCGGTAATTAGGTTGTTGTACTTGGATGGGATAGAACTTAACGCTAGAACTACTACTGGTGCTCGGACTTGTCTGTCTATGGATATGATTGTTGTTATACTTTAATAAGTCTTGCTGATACTGATTTGTAAAGGATTGGGATTGTGGAGATCTTCTGGCTGCATGTGGCAAGGTATGAGACGGATTTATGTATTGGGGAGTGTGTTGTTTATATAAATTATTGCTGGATTGTGAATGGATATTATACTGATGGTCATTTGGACTATCGTCCACATAATTCTTAAAACCATTCAAGCTCAATCTGTGTAAACCACCAGTGAGAGCGTCATCGTGCCTGATGTAATGAACCATATTTTCGTTCAAAGAAGAACTATCAGAGCCTTTATATATCAATTTCGGATGACTTTGTACGGAGTATCGCAGGTCGTTGGTTTCCATGGCAACAGGATGTTGCAAAGAGCGCAAACTATGTCTCAGCACAGTCTTTCCAAACGGATTTTCGATACTCATAGAAACAGTATCAGTATCTAAAAAAAAAATAATCACATAAATCAGCAATGTATTTTTAATAAATAATTAAAAAAATAACCTTGATCCAAAGGCCTAGGCTTTTTCTTCTGCTTAGGTTGATTATTTGGTGAAGGCAATTTAAATTGCGGCTTCTGTATATGAGTTTTAAGAAACTGCATTTTTTCTTCTAATTCACTGTACTTTAGTTTGTGTTGCTGATATTCAGCCATGTGCTTGCGTCTAACAGTCTAAAAATAATAATAAAATTAAATTCATGTACTTACAGATATTGTTCTATTAATATACTTTATTTCCATTATTTTCATTTGCCAAACCAAGTGCAGCTTCTGCCATTTTAGCAAAGATCTGCATCTCCAATTCTATATCATTGATTTCCTGCTCCTTGCTGTTATTATTAATCAGGTTTTGTGGCAGTTGAAAAGCTGTGCCTATACGTCTTCTAAAAGATGGTGTAGTTTCTCCCGGCTCTAAGGGATATTCTATAGGCATAGAGCCAGTCAACTCTGCTTCCTGAAATAGTAATTATTTAGTTAGAATGAGCATATATTGATGATATAACTTACTTTGATGCATAGTTCTCGAAGCTCCTGGTTATGCTTCGCCAGCTTCTCCTCAATCTGTTTCTTGCGCTCCTGAAGGGTAGCTATTTTAGCACTGTTAGGGTTACTGCTTGCACCCATTTTCAAGCTTCTAGTTTCTTCAGTATTTACACCATCATCTTGCAAAATATAAACAATTATAGCAAATGTCAGTTTTGTTTGGTTATGCTAGTTCAATTACCCATTTTAATTGCCACAACAGTATTGGAAACAAACGTTTGGCCATTACATAACTGGCGAACGAATCCTCTTTGTGCTCGCTACATATCATCTAGATTACTAATTACTTTTATCAAATGAAAACAATATGATATTACTGATAAAGTCACCAAAAGTCACAACTGCAATATTACTATTACGAATGAAGTTGGTTACATAACAGTGACAGTGAGGACGCAACAAGTTATTCGCAAATCAAGATTTTTTTATATTCGAATTTATAAAATTAACTCATTATTTATAACTTATTAAAATATTTGCAAATTCATTTTTCATCAATTTTTAATCGCATTAAATTCAATATTAAAAATAAAGTAGAAGCTGCAACTTCAACTTCAATACTTTAGATGTTTTATTACGAATATACCAACCAAAATAATTAATTTAAAAATATTTTTTAATAAATACTTGAATTCGACCTTTGACCTAAGAATTTAAGAAATAAAACAGATCCTTCGATAAGAATATTTCCACGTATAAGATTTCAAATCTGAGAAGGCTTAAAAATCTAATAAAGTCAAGACTAAGGAATTAAATATAGACGTCCTGAGAGATTTTGGTCTCTCTAATATATTTTTTTTCATATAGAAAAGCGCGTTTTAGTGTGAATGGTATTAAAATAAAATTAATTAATTATTATTTATAAAATATATTTAAAAAAAAATAATATTTGATCACAGTTACAATATTCTTAAAATAGCATCTTCTCATTGCATTTTAGACATAAACTCCATTAAATACTGAGCAATTTGTAGAACATTTTTAGAAAATGGAGATATATCCTCATAAAAATTACAAACGCTCTCAAAAGGAAAATTCACGTCATAAACGCTCATATGCATGTAATGATTTTCAATATCGCTGAGCTTCTTGTTTAGTAAAGCCGATTGAGACATCTGTAAGAAAAGCACTTTAAAGAAATTACTTCATTTTTAATTATAAACAGAGGTAATTACCATTTGGTATAAAATATTTTCCGCTTCAAAGATCGCGCTCTTCAACTTGGCATTACTTTCTTGTAATCTATAGTCATATAATTCAATAAGATCTTGAAGAAATGCACGTTTCTTGCTTATCCAAATTTGCACTGCGTCTGCAGTCATCTGCAGTTTTTGTGTGATTAATTTGTAATCACTCTTATACTTGCTCATTTTAATGCAACCTATAAATAGATCAACCAAATACAAACATTTAAATAATGCAATTTAAATATATCGAAGTCTGAATCTTAATCCTGAAATATATTTTTCCGTAACATATAAATGGCAGACTATTGGCGATATGGCCATTCGCTTCAGCGATGTTAAATAACTTCTAACAAATAATTATGTATAGTTACTTACCAGGAGATTGAGTCTCAAAGTCAAAATCTGTATTATCTAATTCCATTTTATCAAAAAAAACACTGATCTAACCAGCAAATTGTTCAATAAAAGCAACTTCTAATCTCCTTTTTTATTGCCGGTGGCGATAGGAACTATATTTTACTTTACAAGGTCATACGTATTTTCAACCAATAGGATTCATTTTTGAAGAAATACCAACTTAAATCTTTGAATTTATCAGTTTAATACAGTTTCCTTTGTTTTTATAACAATAAACACATATTTGGTACAAATATTAGACTTTTTTGTTTATTTTTCTGCTGGTTGAATTTCAATTTGAATTTGGTGTGCAGATTTGTGGAATGTGGTAAGTGATAGTTATATTTTATTATGAATTTGTCAGAATTGATCATCCAGGTCATGTTTCAGTGATTGAAATGCTGAAAGAATCAATTTTTCAAATTTTATATTTTTCTTATTATTGCCCTTTACTATTAGTACATAGTTTATTTATTGAAACCTGTTGTTTCAATCTTTTGTATATGAATTTACATCTTCCTTTTTATAACAGTAGTATTAATTCTATAGTAATATTTTTTTACATAATTCCAGAAAAGTATACATTTTTAAAGAAGACTGGATCTGTTATCAGAAATAACAGTACTAACACAAATAATGTCTAACTTTCGGACGATCTGCGAAGCAGACGAAAAATTTCTAACTTTAAACTGCAAAAAAGTTGTAACAATTTTTCATGTGTGTTTGATGTCCTTTAGTAATAATATCTAATTATTATTGCAGGATCTTAAAATGGTCAACTGCTTTCGAGTGCAGCATTATTGGTTTATACTTGACAATTCCAATGCGTTTCTATTGGATGCAGGAATAATTACAATAATTACACTCCCATCAGTTCAGCATTTGCGCATTTTGATGCATTATACATAATCGATTTCACAACTGTAGATAAAGGAATATGATCCTTATAGAGATCCAGCATTCAATAATTACATAACAATTTTTATGTATATGAAATGTTATTTCTTCTAAAATATATTCAATTAAGCTTGAAATGAAATTAATATTCAGTACAAATATAAATATTTTAATGTTACTTTCGGACCATAATACGCTCAATTTTAAGTCTATTTTTATATGAAAAAAGGTGCGTCTTATGGTCCGGAAAATAGGTAATTTATGAGCAGGAAAGGCGAATTTCGTGTATAAATATTTGCAAAAATACAGGACATTGTAGTTATTCGAGCAATTTTATTTAGAAGATAATGGAAAAACATCTAAAAAAGACTTTTATAATAAAACTATGTAGAATTGGTTTAAAATAGTTACATATAAATTCTTCTACCTACTTTCGAGTGCAGCATTATTGGTTTATGCCCATTTGTGATGCGTCTTCATTGGTCCAGGGATTAGTAACACTCCCCATGTTTTAGCATTTGCGCACTTTTGTATGCTACTGTCTACTGACTGAATTGCATAATTCTACATAAAGGAATATGAACCTTATAGCCTTTAACGTGATGTTTACATAACTATTTTTATCTTCTAAAATAATATTGAATTTTAAAAATTAGTTAGAATTTATAAATATATTTTATTTTTATTGTAATATTTAGTATATCAGTAAATAACTAAAATAAAAACAAATATTTATGATTTCATATTCAGATGTTGTCATTTCTAAAAGCAAAATTATATTCAATGATGACCAATTCTTATTCATGCTAAAATTATGATGTAATGATTTTAGTATGTTTTGATGTAATTTTACGTAACATAACCTAAATTTCATTATGGAAATATTAATTGGGTCTTAAATATTGGTTTATTGTATTTATTACAATAAATCAATAACGAGAAAAAACACAGGACTTTAGAAGGATTCCTGGAAAAGGTTGATGATCATCAATAGAATGGAGACAATAGTATCTTTGGCTTGATATTGATGAGATGGATGTGATCCTTTGGATTCCAATGATAAATTAAATTTTGTTTTAACAAAAAAAGAATACAATTTGAAATTATTAAATAAATAAATTACATTAATTAACATCTCAGAGAAAAAGAAAACAATATTGATGTGATCGTTGATACAGAATTAGCATCAGAATCGCAATATTTGGATATAAGCAAACGAAATATCACGTCTGAATTAGCAATTTTGTATGTATTTTGCGCATTTCTTAAATATTGCGTGCAGATGTAACATTAGTTGATAAAACAATAAACAAAATGTAACTTTTCATTTCAATTCCATAAACTGTTTAAGATTGTAAAGATTAAAAAAATATATTTATTTATAAAATATGTTTCTCTTCGTATACAAACTATGCAACAGCCAATTGTTGTGTAATGTATTATTTAATTGAGCAATCAGTCATTTAACGACGAAACTATCAAAGAAAAAATATATTAATAACATTTTTACTCGACTTCACAATTATACTATATTGTTTTCATGTGGAGCAAAGAAAGGCACTTCTCTACCAGAGGTGTAACTTCAGTTCAGAGGCTCCAGGTGATCAAATCCCATAATCCCTAAGTGAGATTATGGAAATCCATGGAGGCTTTGGCCACAGTTGCGCCTCTGTTACGTACCTACAATTACACCACCAATTAGACAGAAATCTGTCAGCTATATCTGAAAGACAACCAAAATGTATCTGTGTGCACCCCAAAACGAAAACGGTTTAGAAATATAAATTTATTTAATTACAAATTGGGACTTTTACAACTGAAAATACCTAAAATAAATCGTGCAGTTAACAGCCAATTTTCATTTTATTATATTTAATATTATTACTTCAGCGTACTTATATATTTTCTGTCTTCATTTATATATTTATACATTATAGAAATATTCTATTTAAAAATTCTTGGCTAATAACAAACAGTCTTTATTTCGGTCAATTTACAGAATAATATTTGTATTCGTTCAATTCAAATTTCTTTCTGTACATATTAAAAAAAATTAGAATAAAAAACAACAACTTTTGTTTTTTCATTAATAATTGTTCACGTTTTGTTCTTGTTACGATTAGCCTGGACAGGGTTATGTTGTTAGCTTTTTTTTGTATTATTTGTATATAATATAGTGTATATTTTTATTTTATCATATTTTGTTTAATCAGGTAATAACGACCTGAAGACGATCGCGCAGGCTAATCACAAACAAAATACAAAAGA
The DNA here is from genome assembly GCA_963457615.1 of Nicrophorus investigator. Lineage (NCBI taxonomy): Eukaryota > Metazoa > Arthropoda > Insecta > Coleoptera > Silphidae > Nicrophorus > Nicrophorus investigator. The sequence continues at coordinate 8,902,921 of OY735146.1, forward strand.
TATCGTTTTGAACAATGAACTCAGGAAAACTCATTTGTAAGTTGTGTTTGGTGTTTTTTTGTTTTTTTTTTTAAATTTTATCTCTTTTAAACAATAAGTAGCATACAAAATCTTGAAAAATATTCTTTTCTTTTATAATCTAAAATACAAAAGCTGCTAAACCTATTATATTTAATTTATTTATAAGGAAAGTACATTTCACTCGACGATATGTAAAATGTACTCTCTTTAATACACAGGTTAGTTCGACTCCTTCCACATAAATTTCCACCCAGAGTTAGCGTACTAAGTTTCATAAAATGCATACGAGGTTAGCGGGTTTTACTCAAAATATTGAATTTCCTTCTTACAATATATATACATTAATTAGTGCGGTGGAAATTGATGTGGATTCGTGTAATTAATTGCCCCTGAATTCTGGATGAAAGGTTTCATGTTTATATATATTTTTTTAAATATATATATATATAAAAATTGAACCAAATCGAGAAAATTTCGAACTAAGAAACATTTTGGAGAACGAAAAGAAACTATCAATAAATATAAAATTATTAAGAGTAAATACACCAAAAGAAATAAAAAGGATAAATAATTTTCATTTTCACGCAGATTTTCGATATCCTTATAAACAATAGAAAATGTTTGTTTTTTGTTAAATAAACTAAGGATTAATTATCTCATACTATGCTTTGTACATTTTGGTTTGACTCTGACAATAATTTATCATAACACATACAGAGTGGAATTTAAAATGATCCGACAGAAAAGGAAAATAAATGGAAAACAACGATTATTTTTTCTTAATATATAGAAAATAAAATATGCGATCGACGAATAATGAATTAATACACTCTGTATGCCATGAAGAAACTTTTTGCTTATGATTTTGCTGTTATGTGGTATTTTTTTTGTTGTGCTTTAGACTCATATAAATCCATTTTGATTTCTGAATCTTCCTTTATCAATCTCTCTTTCTCATTTCTGTATTTATATTGTAAAATTTAGCCATTACTTCACTACACTGTACACTAAATTTAAACGTTCTTTTTATATCTTTAATTTTCTTTAAATCATGCTAAGCCATGAAGTCCGGGTCACTAAAGTCGTTCTCACTTTCATCACCTGAAGAACTCACGAATTTTCTCCGTTTTTTCTTGTGTCTGTGTTTTTTACTTTTTTCAGCAGTCCGCTTTCTAGCGTTCTGTTTTGTATCACTATCCAATCGTCGATTGGATATAACAAGTTTCGGCACTTTTGGTGGTGGATTATCCTGAGAATGGAAATAATTGACGATTAGAAATGAATTATTTGGATTTCAATTTGAATAATACCTTGTAATTTGTTAAAACTACTTGGTCAGCTTCGGTTAATATAGATGTGCTCGACGGCGCCGGTCCTGTTGCGTTCGCTGAGCTCGAATTCATCGTCAGACTGGTATTGGTCGTTGATGCGTTCTTTTGGTTTTCATCGTCGTCCAAGTCGTCCGGATCCAATTGTAACATCAACTGCTTGAACTGTGTACAGGCAAAGAATTATATATTTGTATAAATCGAGGAAATAAAATAGTTAGAGAATGGAGAGGTGATACACTTACATCCAGATATTGCTTAATTAGTTCTTTGCGGCCATCGAAGTCCAAGAAGTCCGGCGGCACGCCCTGCTTTATCCTATTGACCGTTGCTTTTGGATTGAAATGTGTATTGCTTTTTCGATTTGCTGTTTTTTCATATACCTTTGCAGGTTCTGAGGGTGAGTATTGCTGAATTTTGCTAATAACAAGAAAGGAAATTTAAAAAAAATAAAAAATAATAAACAAGACAACTGTATGAGAAACAATGTATATAGTAATAGTTCATCGTAATTTGTTTGTGTACCTGTCACTAAGGCCGTAGGTATCTTTGATATGCTGCTTCAAGACAAGCAATAGTAGACATCCCTGTGCGGCCGTAATACACGCTTGCAACTGGGACACATCTTCAGGCACTCGTTCTGCTAAAGTATCTTCGTCATCGTCGTCCTCGTCTAAAGCGGAAACTTGCTCTCCGCTCTTGCCGGACGATTCGTTCGCTATTTTCTGGGCATCAGTTATCAGAAGACCCTGAGAAGAAATACGGATTGACGTTAATGGTCTATATTCTTAGAGTCAGCAAGCGTACCATACCTCTCGAAATGTTTGCAATAAATTCGTTCCGGATACTGAGATCATTACATCTATATGATGCACTATAAATAATGGTTCATCTTGAACTTGGTATGGAAAATATGCTAAATTGTCAGCCAGGTACAACATATACGATAAACTTGCTCGCTGCAAAGAGAAATAAAGCAAATTGAAGGATTTTTTCAGAGTAAAGCGTAATTATAATACTTACAGCTTGATCATCAAATTGCTTTAAAATATTTAGAACTAAGGCACGTCTCTGTTGTCTAGAACTCCTAAGTAGAGAATACAGATATCCATTTAATGCACTTGGGTACTCTCCCTGCTCCTTAATTTTAAACCCCCTAACAATTGAAACTTCTTGCAATATTCTTTGCAATTTATACGACAGACTAATACCTAAAGATGATTTTGCATGAATAAAGCCGGGATATTTCTTTTCGATCTCCTGCAACTGTTTGTCAGCTGTATGCGAAATGAATACCTCTTGATCCGTACTCATGCAAATTAAATAAGGAACAATCTGGATGCGAGAAAAAATAAGAGATATTAGAAAATGAGAAGTACAATACAATTATTGTGTATAATTACTTGAACAGGATGAACCAATCCTTGTTGAAGCACCAATTGAATCACTTTTAAGGCCGGTGACCTGACTTGCACATCTGGATGCAAATACGACTGTAATATTTCCTTTAGATACAACTGAATGATTGTACTAGCCATACCGGATGAAACGTCACCCATTTCTTTGAGGTTTTCTTCTTTCGATCTTTTGGACCACTCTAAATCTTGTTGAATCATTCGACTTTCCTCCTCGGTCAGGTAACTTTCAATATTATATAAAACCTCACTTTTCATTTTCAAAGGAACTTCATCCGAAGTAAGCATCCGATGATAGAAGCACTTAAGTTCGTCCTCGAGCATAAACTCGTAGTGTCTGATGCATATGGATCCCATTGCCTTCAGGGTATTGCCTTGAATATCATCATCGTCTTGTTGTAAAAAATAAATAAACATATTGTATATTTTATCTTTAATATCGAGCAAATTCTCTCCCGTGACTTCAACATTTTTAAAATCAAAGTACCTCAATATAAGACCAACGATGAACAGAGACCGTCGGAAATATTGTCGGCATTTAACTTCTCTCAGGGAGAGCTGATGCTCCTCAGAATTTTGTAACCAATTTTGGAATCTCTCCAGATACGTGTAGTATCTGGTAAAGCAATCACGAATTAGTTTGAAATTCCTAGTGACTCGGTTAATGATCGAACCTAAACACGAAATGCAACTCGCGACTATGTGTCTGTCGTGCTTCAGAATTAACTTCATATTATCTTCCTCCAATTGGGCCAGAAACGAATCGCTCGGATGCTCCATTAACGGCACAACCAGTTCCAGCATTTTGGATACCCGCATTATTATCAACGAATCCGCACTCGTCTCACATTTCAAACTAAGGTACGGCTGCAGTGTTATTGCATGTTCTACAAGCAGTTGCGGACGAATTTTAGCAAATAAAAACAAGGTAGTTAAACATGCAATCAATCTGTCCGATGTTCCGCCATTGTCACTAGTTTCTTCGAATTTCAGGACGTTTTCAATCAAACAATCCACTATCTGTCGACACGCCAGAAGCAAAGCCTTTGGCGGTTCCGTATTGATTTTAGTGGAGTCGTCCTTGTCCTCTTTCGGCTTGAACAAACTGAGCAGTAGCTGTTCGAACCACTCAAACCCGATGTCTTTGCAAGAAGCAACCACATCGGTGATGTTCATCACCTTTCGCAGAAGACCCGTGTCTTTTGGGGACGGCGTAAACCACATATTTTGGAAGACTTCCATAACGAGTTTTCGAATGCCTTCTTCGTCATTGACCCTCCGTATCATTTTCACACATATCTCAGGTATTTTCGGAAACTCAGGACACTCGATGCAAATGTCCTTGAGGATTTTAATGACGCGCTTCCTCACACTTACACCGGTATCCAGTATCCTAGCCGATAACATCTCGTAATACTTATTAATCAGTTCAGGCCGGTTCAACACAAACTTTCCAACCAAGTCGACGGCCGCCTCCCTCACAGATGTGGAGTGATCCAAAAACGATAAGTTCACGCCCATTTGCATGTCGTGCCTACCGAGCACCGAAGGATCAGCTTCCACAATCATTGTTAGACATTTCATTGCTTTTGTACGGATGGCAATTGAAGATTCTTTTAGCACGATTAGAATCTAATTAAATTTCAATCATTAGTAACAAAATAAAATTATGAAATATAGTATAAACACTTACCGCTTTTAAGTATCGGTCAAAGCATTGAGAAAAATGACGTTTGGAAGCCAAGTATTGCGCTATTAATTCTGCACTATTGTAGTCAATATATGTCTCAAAAACTTTAACCATATTGCCGGCACTGACGGTTTCTTTAAATGGACGTATTTTAGATATTAAGAACTTTTTCCTCTCTTCCAAATCCTTAATTTTATCTGAATTCTGCTGTTCCTCCCCTTTGTGATTTTCGATTACTTCATCGCTTTCAGAGTCAGAATCATCATTAATACCTGAAAGGTGATTGTTAAGTCTCGCTGCCCTTTGAGATATTCGACGTTCATTACTTTTTCTATTTCTATGGTTATCCTTGGAGTTGTGCTTGCCATCTTTTTCATTGTTTGAAATTGAAGATTTCTCGGTGTTGCATTCTTTGTACCATTGGACTATATAAAAATGCCTCGCGAATCGATAGGCCTCATCGTTTTGAGCATTGACTGCCAAAAAATCCAGCAACACCCTTTGAAGGAACTGTATCCTCTCCTCGTCATTTTTCACCTCCAATTTTTGTTTCTGAAATCTCTTACTTGTACTACCATAACGGCGAAAATAATATTCGTAACACTTACATTTATTTCCTCGTCGTTTTCTTTCATCTCCTCCGATTTGATTTCCTTAATCATTTGATCGATGGTGTTCAGCTTGCACCTGGAGAATACACTGTCCCTCCGAAGTCTGGCGGCAACAACTCCCAAATAATCTAAACTAGCTACACGCAAAGACATATCGGTGCCTTTGTTGGAAAAATTCGAAACTAAGAGTTTCCCCAACAAGTCCAAAACTAACTCGGTTGCAGGCCATTCTGGTTTATTAACGGTCGCCAGTAAATCCTGAACAAAGTTTTCAAACAGAGGCCTGTAATCAATCTCCTCAGTTTTGTTCCCGACTTTGTTTAAAAAGGCAGACAGGAATGTTGCTGCCGTGGACAGTGCCTCTCTGCTTTTATTGCATATCAAAACATCTTTATCCACCTAAAATATAAAAGAAAAAAGAACAAGAATATAATAACATGAACAATGGTTTCGAATTTCTGTTTACTTCTTTAATGCAGTAAGTAAACAACGGTAAAACGATCACATTAAAATAATAAATTGTGCACATGTTTCAAATATACAACAAATATTTCTCTGGATATAAATCGATAGAACATACGTACGCATGTTTATATATATACATATATATATATTATTACATATATACACACACACATATATATACTGCGCAGTCAATTATGTGTAACATATGCATAAATATTTATTACGATCAGACCTGGAATTGGTCGAACGTCCAAGAGATAAACTTATTCAATTCGCAACAATCAATAACAAATAAGAATTTAGTAACTTTTCTTAACAATTCATACATGCAATAAGCAGTTATGAACAAATTCTATATAAATCATGATGTGCACAGTAAATTACATTTCCAGAGATTTCTCGAAATTTTTCTATGAAAACAATGGTAGCAATTATTAAATATCGCATTAGCACTACATTCTGTTAGTTTTATCGAGCAGAGTTTAAGACATTACATTACTTGTTTAATAAATATATGTATATGATTAAGTAAGAGTTATACATATATCTATAAATATATATATATGTATATATTAATTACTAAATTAAGTGTTTTTAACATTATTATACTAACGTTTTTTAAATTGTCCGCGTTTTGTTGGTCTTTATCTCGGTCTTTGTCCCTTTCTTTTTTCGAGGAGCACAGATTTTCCGGTAAGACGACGACGCACTGAATCAGTTGCAGAACTAAAGCCGTTAACATTTGTATGTTTTCATCACTGTTAAGTTTATATGATCTTAGGCTGCGTTTGGTACTTGGAAGACGTGCAATTGATGCCAGGATATCGTCAAGGAGTAATCTTCGATGCTTCTCGTATTTGGTGAAAATCTATTAAACATAAGAATCGTAATAGTGAGTGACAAAAATACGAGGATCATCAGTAGACGTACCGTTGTAACTAGTTTTAGGCATGAAAGCTGCAGCTCGCTGACATTTTCCGTGAAGAAAGGTGAGACACCCATCGATGACGCATGTAACACCGACGTGTCCGTTAAGATCTGGATGTCCAGCAGATCCGAGAGCAACGTAACCAACTCGGAAATCTTGTTGTACAGTGTCTGGATGCTCTTCTCCAACACATGCGCAGACTTCTTTCGTCTCCCATCTGGAACAAATATATTAAAACCACAGGTCTAACAGACGTCTTAATTTTCTCTCTTCTCACCTTTCTTCTTATTATCTAGTCGGTAAGTAACGTCATATGATGGAAATATAGTATTATACATTTGGTATTTAATATACAGAACAATCCTATCTATAACATCCTCAATATAAACCCTTTTCGGCATATTGCGTGATGTTAAGATATGCATGCAAGTTAATGAGGCGTCGGCGGCTCCCATCACTCGTTCCATAGCTGTTTCGATCCAGATTTGTCGCATACTTTCATTGTCCTCCTGCAAAAACGTAAAATTAAGAAGCTGTTTAGCGGGGTTGATGGTGCAAACCAACGTCCGTAATCGGTGTCACACGATCCGCTCCTCTGATTGTGACTTCCAAGGCGTTAAGAAGTTTCACCAATTTATCCGAAGGTATCATCTCCATCGCCGAGGATATCTTGAGCTTCGCAGCTTCTGTACAAAGTTCCTGCACAACATGTCTATTCAACAGATGCTCGTCTGGCACCATCCCGTCTTCTCCGATTTCTGATACATCAATCTCACTGTAAAATTTGAGGACGTGTTCTACGTTCTTGTTAAACCTGCCGTACGTGTTGGTCTCCATCAGTTCTTCTATGGATAATTTTTGCAAGACGGGTCCAAATTTCTTCTCTACTTTCCTAAGTTTTGGCTTTATTACAGGTGTATCTATCTTTTCCACATCGTGTTTTCGCTTCTTTCCAACTAGAGCTGAAAAAGTATCCGGCACGTAATCATCCTCTTCATCAGCAATATAATTCTTTTTATTTTTTCGCTTCTTCTTAGTGAAATCCTCTTCATCTTCTTCGTCTGAATTCGATTGCTCCTTATAACTTCTGGACACGCGAGCTTCTTTCATCGAATTATTAACAATTCCAAGTTCCTTCGCCAATTTCGGTTTGTTCTCTATGAAGCTAGACACGCTTTTCTGTATCAGGATTTGGTCCTCGTTTGATATTCGGTGCAGTCTCACGATTGGCTGCAATACATGTATTGATTTGTCAATCGCATCCTCCTCTTGAACCACCTGTTGCTGTTTTAATTGCTGCGACTGTTGGTCCTGTTCACATCGAAGTTGTTGATGTTTCGCATCTTGATCTTCTTGTACCTTAACGGATTCCATTACGTCCTCTAACTGCAGTTCTTCTAAAACTACAGTCTAATATACATGACATTCGAATATACTGATTTATTAAACACAGATATAAATATCTGCATATAACAATCTTCAAGAATAAACATTGATAGTTTCTCAATTGGTGCAATTGCTTTGATACGAATTAATCAAATGCTTCTAATACTAAGTAAATATCTTTATAAGCAAATGTACAATCATATCAGTAACCAACAATGATAACTTGCAACCAATAACTATTATCATAAATACGATTTTATTATTAATTCCGATAAAATTAATCAATTTAGTATTTTTGGAAAATCGTTATAAATTATTATTTTAATTACTTCAAATTGAATTTTACTTTATATCCAAATAATTTGTATGAAACCTAATTTAAGTTAAATGTGTAACTATTTTAATATTCTCTTTACAATATTGTGGATAACCTTCCATGAATAACGTGAGAATAAATATGTATTTAAAGATATACTTGCCTCACAAGCCATAATACCAACAATCGAACATAATTGAAAAAAGAAACTATATATATATGATAGACAATAATTAGAATTACCTTTTACGGAATTAAAATGCTGCTTTTTGACATCCATTTCCGCATTAGATTCCGTAGTTTGAACAGATTTTGCTTCATTATCATTACAAGAAACAATAGGTTGTAGTTCATTCACGATTCCATCGGTGTTTAGCACGTTATCGTTGATGTTATCGATATTTTCTGTTGTCTTCGTGCTATTAATTTTTTCGTTCACAATGTCATCTTTAAATAAATTTTCTAGTGGATGCGACATAACGGACAATATTGGTGTACAATTAACTTTAACTTCATTATTATCCACATGTTTTTTTGGTGGTTTTAACTCCAGCACAGGTAGAGGTTCCACTTCTTTTTCTATAACTGGTATGTTATTTATCTCCAAATTCCCTCTGAAAACATTTGGATTCTTTGCAATCATTGCTTGTAATAATTCTGGAATATCCTTTTGCTGAACAACAGACGTCTCTGTGCAAATAAAATTATCCTTAACATCTCTGAAAAACATGCAAGTTAGATATCTTTTTGTATGCATGGACAATAAGGGATTAACTTACATATGATCAGCAGAAGTTTGGCTTAGTGAGTGTACTAGCTGTGGAACAAGTGTATCATCTCTGGCTCTAAGCAAATTTTGAGCCTCCTCAGCAACTCTTGGATGAAACAACAATGATTTGTTGCTCAGAGTTTGCGGTAATGGTGTTGGCAATGGCATTTCAGGTAACACTAAAAATGTTAGCAGGAATGATATTTTTATATGAGATTTATAAAGATTACTACTTACAGTCTGTGAGACTTGCTACCCCAGCCAGTGTGGTGATGGGTACACTGGGAACGTCCCGATCCATCTCCACAAATGTTAAAGTCGATCACCCAAATACCATGACGCAGTGATAATCAAATAAAAAAGTATATTCAAACGTCTGCTATATAGGAGCAGAAGCCTGAGACTTGTTGCAGAGCATCGGTGCTGCAAATATAACAGAAGCATCGGCTCACCAATAACTATCACAGAATACTATATGATTATAGCTTTAGCATTACACTAGATCACTGTTTTGTGTTTAAATTGAGCACATTCACAATTGTTTAGTGATGATTAATGGGGGTCTCTGCTGTACTGTGCTCTGTGGTTTGCTCTGCATTCTGCGAAGATCAGCCCTCCGGTGGTTGTGTTCTGCTCTTGCTGGGGCGGGGTGGGGGGCTCAGTGTTGAGGCTTTGCTTGCTCTTCTCAATGAATGAACAAATATTTATTTTTTTTTGGTGGTTAGACGGTCACATTTTCGTTAACAATCGGAATAAGCTAATGGCTAAGTGACATAACTGTCAACACAGTTATAGGTGACATTTGACACAGCTAACAAACTTTAAAAACCACTGGGAATGCAGCAAATTCCGTTGGAACGATGCTGGGGAAGGTTAGATCTTGGCACTCGAAAACTTTCCGATCGATGCCTTCCGCTGTTTGCTTCAGGTGCACAGATAATGCATCCTCCGAGGTAAATACGTTTGTTTTCCTCCTCAGTCGAGATTTGATCGGTCCCGTATGTAGTGAAACGCATTGGGTTTGCAGTGTGGTGACTCGCTTCAGTTGTTTCTGGCGTTTCTACAGATACCCCATGCACATGAACGCACCAGAACATTGGATAAACATCACTAATTGTTTCACTATTCCTTTTCTTCTTATTATTATTTATAACATATATATACATCTATATATACACACACATATATATATAAACGCATACATACATATATACACATATATATCTATCTATATCTATACATGTGTGTATATATATATATATAAAATGCAATCGAATGGCGACGTTCTAAACACAGTTCATGGGAGGCAAACTCCAGTTAACCAGTTTCTTCTTATTCACTCTAATGTACACAACAACTTACCGTCAGAGGGAACTACGGTGACGCAACGGACCTCGAAGTCCTCCAGAAGCGCGTAGTCCGAACCGAAAAAAAAATCGTCGGACCGCCAAAAATTCGACTGCACTCGCAAACGCCGATCGTGCCGAACATCCCGTAGCCTCAACGAGACAAACAACAACAAACAAAGTGAACAAAAAAAAAAGAATACAGAAAGAAATGTGCGGAGGGAAGAAGAAGAGAATAACGTAGAAGGAGGAGGAAGAAGAAATCGAAACGGCTTATAATTTATTTTGCGTAACTTGCGTTCGCCAATACTCTGTCACCTCTTCCTTTCCCGTTGTTTTCCTTTATTCCACAAAAGTAATTGCATCTTTATATTGAAGTATTACATTACTTTGCCGCCTCTTCTTTTCGCTCGTTTCATTTTCGAATCGTAATAGTCAAAAATGCATATGACGCTTAAACAATTTATTGTTGCACAGCCCACGCCGCCCAAAAGCGCAGCGATTTTTCTTCGTTGTTCAGACATCTTTAGTGTTGCAAAATAGATTTATATAAACAATTCGCTACTTTTTGCTGCTCCATCTAGTGGTGGGTAGCCACTAATCAGCATCGCTTCTTTTCCCTCTCTGTCGCTCCTCCGCGCATCATCTTCCTTTCTTCCGGGTCATTGCCACATGTAACGCGCGTGCAATTTTTTTGTTCTAAACCTCTTACACCCATGTCATTATGGTTGCATAACCAATGCTTTGTTTGTAAATATGTTCCACGTAACCACGCTTGGTAGTTCAAATCCTCCAAGTTACCTGTAGCAATAAAATAGAACTACTTTAAGAAAACAAGAATTGTTACAATAGCAAAAATCATTCAGGCAATTCTTCAAATCTAATTAATTAATTATTTACTTTTACCCTTTTCTAAAATCTCAGTTACTTAAAACTGTGAATTATAAAATTAATAAGATCATTAGTTGATTTTGATATATAAGCAATATAAATTGTTTATGATCACAAATCAATCATTTGATCTACTCACCCAAAATCCTTAAATCTTATACATCTTAAGAAGATTTATCTACCATACGTCTTTTATTCAATTTTCTCCTTTATATAAATGTACATGCACTATCTAAATTAGTAATATATGCATTATGTATTCAATAAGTTTACTTGTAAGAAAGCTGTCACTGCAACATATTTCCATTGCGTTTTCAATCACAACCTGTAGATAAACGTTTACAGGTAGATGAAATACGCAAGCTAGAAGCAATTTAGACTAGTAAACATTAGCTTATAGTAATTATTATTAAAAATATTAATGCATTCTTTTAAGAAACCGTTGTTAAAGTAGAATTGATTATGTAAATAATTTGAAAACCTGGATGGTCACACCCTTTTTACTTTTTGTACATTTGGTTGCATTTCACTACTAATTAAATCAACCAATATTTATATAACGAAAATATTACAAAATATTCATTTATTTCAGATTATAAAAGTTTATGGCTCATAATTTTTAAATAGTAAATAATCATTTTAAAAATTATCACAGTAGATCTACTTTGATTATTTATATAATATTTGATATTAAAACTTTTAATTTGAAAGTTATAACTTAGTCAGGTATTTTTATATAGGAAATATCAAGTATAAGATTTAACTTGAACTGATATCACAATATCCTGAAACAATAATAATATTTTGTAATATTAATTTTGAATCGTAGAATAAGTTTCTAAATATTACAATTTTTTACGTTCTCTACTTACAACTGAGAGGATTACGTTTATCTACAAAAAACATTAGATTAGAGCCAAGTGTACACAGTATTATCAACGTAATATTTGTATTTTCGGAAGTAGCGCTGAATCATACAAGTTGTTGTTTAATTCAGAGCCTAGGTTCAAGGTCAATCAGCATATCGATTAACCAAGCGAAAGTAAAAGCTATTAAAATTATAAAAAATATATTAATTGGATCATAAAAATTAAAATGGATCATAAAAATAAAATTGTTTTTTGTGGTTTTATAACTATTTATTTGCAGAATCCTAAATTTATCTTAATATAACAATTTATCTTCTATAACAATAAACAGACAAAAATGCATAAAATCGCGTTATAAATAGATATTGCTTAAATTCATTTATTCCTATTACGTATATGAAATACTAGAAAATCTATCACATATAGGGAATGTAGTCTTCTAAAAGAGACTCGTATTATAAAAGGTACCTGCCGAATTGTATATCATAATTTGTATATAGTATTCAATTACAAGATCATTGTATTAATTTACTTTGAAAATAAATTAAATTTAAACTTCCCGCCATAAAAATTGTATCCTCTTGAAAATTCAATGTCTGAATATAAAATGGCGGATAGCGTTGGTACCAGGTAAAATGGAATAAATATACGAATTACAATTATTTTATACCAAAAGATTAAATTGAAAGATTTATTGCTTTCGTTAATCACAATCTGGTCAGTTCTTGGCTACGATTGATACAAATAAGCTTGCAATCGATAATCCATTTGAAGTTACCAAACGTTGGCTGACAACCATTCGTCTTTGAATGGATGTATGAGAGATAAAGATAGAAGGTCTACAACGGAGGCCTCTGTCGGCTAAGGTCCTAAGTTTTCTTATTGCACTCCATTGCTTAACTGCATTTGTCGTATTAACTTAAGTCGAATCTAGTTAAGTCCAATTGTCGCTGATTCAATTGGCAATTCTGTTTCACTTATCCTACATCCATTATTTCATTGAAGCCAAAACGTTTCTCAAAGTGTTCACATAAATTTCTACTACTAAATTACATTAAATCATTTTAAATAATTATCTACAATTATTATTTTCTTTGTCATTTTATTAATCATTTTCTTTTTTTATACCTCATTTCTAAGGGATCGCAGTCCCCACGTTCGATACACCAAAAAAAGTAATTTATTTATATGTTATGCTAATAATAGAGAAACGCCATTTTTTTTTTGGCTCCTAAAAAATCTTTCTTAAAATTAATATATATTTCGTTTATTACAAGTTTACATAAGGAGCTATGAATTCAGGAAACCGCTCTACAGGTTAAGAATAGAAACGTATTTCCATTTGTAAGGTTAATTAGGAAATATATTTTTGCAGAGATTGTAAAGTTTGCTAGGGTTACTACCTTTCCTCATACTTACTAAAAAAAAGCTTATTGCTGAACGTGCTGATATGTACCTTAATTTACAGTTAATTACAATAGTATCAACAGAGTGTTTCCATTTTCAGGTTACGGCATGACTGAATCTTTATATTTAGTTCAGTCAATGGTTAACACCTACATGAATTAATCTTATTTTTCCTGGGGAAGCACCTTTTGAAAATACGATAGTTATTTTGCATATTATTTTTTTATATAAATTTTGTATAAGTACAATTCTCAGTCAAACATTTGGGTAACTAGCGTTATATAAACGAGTATGGAAATAGCTTCCTAAAATAGTAGATTATAATATGTGGATCGAGGATAAAATTAGTAGAACTATAGGTTATTTTTCTAAGATTCCTTTTTTGAACTTGGATTAGCAACTAGTAGAGTGTGTAAGAAATAAAAATGCAGTAATAACAGTAGGTGAAGAATTATAATAATGTATAATGAGAAGAGTTTATTAAATAATATGAATTATAAACTATAGTATTCAATTGCACGTTGAATCATCCATTTGAATTTCACTCGACTTAGTCAATGTTTAGTTTAGTTAAGATTGCTTTAAATCGTCGTTTTTTTTTTAAATTGTTTGTTGCTTTTGGTCAAAGCGCCTCCCAAGAGAATAACTCTTTGGTGGGCGACGGTGGTTTCATTTCGTATTTTAACCAAAAATATAATAATGGAGGCTCCATAATAGATAAACAATGTAGATAGATAGTGTAGGAAATGGATGCACATTTTCTTTCACCCAGAGAACGGTAACAGCTGTTCATTTTAAATACTCTCTAACTATATATATATATATATTTATTTGTTCATTTTCTTTTTGTTCGATTTAACTTTTCCAGCAAACAACAATATTTGGCTAAGAGCTTTGACTTTGGGATTAAATATGGTTTCGTTTTTGTGTGTTTTAGCCAATATACGTACCTTACCATGTATTTTCATAACAATTATTTTCGTATAAAAATTTGATTATGTTTATATAAAGATTTATTGTATGACATATATAAGCTAGGTGCATCGGGATGATCTGTACCTCAGGTATCGGGTCGTCCCAGATGCACCTCGCTTCTTGCTTTTTTTTGGATGGGTTTTCTTTGAATGCATAAACGTTATTTAATTGTTTTTTTTTCATTTTTTCTCTTTTTTTTTCAAAGGGGTTTAATTTTTTTATAATTTATTGTATTGAGTTTTGTCAACATGGAAAAGTACAAATATTGCATTACATTCAACCGACTGGCGTGGGCAATTACAGTGCGATCCCGTGCAGTCTCCAAAAAGGGCCCTTCTGCACGGGCGGAGATGGGTGGCAATGTAATAAAGGCATTGCCGTGGAATAATAATAATTTTCAAAAAATCGAACGCACTGTAATTGCGTCCTGCGCCAGCAGCGTACGTTTATATTAGTATTCTGCTTATAGTTTTATTTTAGATCCCCTCTAGTCCGACAACCTGGTTCCCAGCTATGACACAGCCATCTGTAGAACGAAACCCAACGAACCAACCGAATCTAATCAATCCAAAGCCGGGACCAAAAAAAAATCGTTATACTTCGCGCGCGCATGGGACATAGCCCTTCGGGTCTTAGATCTTAGCTTTTTAATCCCAAGTTCAATTTGGTCTGCGCCAACGTGCATTCCGAACATCCGTTAACTTAAACTTGAACACACGTTAATAATTAATCGAAGTTCGAAATGCCCTTACGGAAGCGGTCAGTATAACGACGCCGTGGTCTCGTGGTAGGCTTCAGTCGGGAACGCCTATCCTCCTGTTGCCCATGAGTAATCTTGCGGGTCTGGTACAGGAATGACCCTGGTAGGACAGGACTAACTTCCGTCGGGCCGCCTCCCACGAGTCGCGGCGCGTCCGGCGAAACCAAATCGCGAAATGAAAATTGAATATATATTTGTTTTTTTTTTGGCCTAGAACAGCAGGAAACGGTTTTGCACCATGGACGAACCATCATCGCCTAGCGTTCCAAGTCCGAATCTCTACAGTGTATACTCAACTAATATTATCTAATTAATATCAATTACTGGTACAATAAATATATAGATTACAAATAACCATCAAATGACAATAAATATACACACAAATGCGGCTAGTGACACTGGACAATAAGCAAGAAAGAATGACAATAAACACTTCATCATAAACACCGCGTTCTTTTCATCCAATAATATAATTATTCTTCTGCATCTCTCGCATCAGATTCACGTTAATATAATTAATTAATTAAGTAATAATCGAATAATAATAATAATATATAGAGATAAAACTAAATATGCTAGTAGTACAGTAGAGTCGGAAACACAGAGATCTGATCAGTTCAGTTCCATCAGCTGAGGAGGTGGGAAGGGGATGCGCCGCGTCGGCGTCGGTCTGCTGATATGTCACTTCCTTCCTTCCTAGCCCGGCTCGTCAAGCGTCGCGGCGCCAGGACAATTTTATTTTGCTTTTCTTAATTTTTCCCACTATCATTTATCTCTTTTTTTATATGGGGGGTGGGTGGTGGAATTGCTTGATTCATGTGGGGTTCGGAGGAGGCGTCGCGGCGCGTCTCGAGCGGGGCGGATGGACGCACAGGCGCCAAACCGTAATTTTTAAATATTTATATATATAATTGTTATAACACTATAGTTAATGTGGAAATGGATTGTTCAATGAAAATAAAGTAATATTTGTGAATGCATCAAATTAATTATTGAATGCGTAGTACTTTGTAAACTTATCACATTCATCATTGAAACACTTCGACTGATGAACGATCAGCAAATGTTACTAGTAAATATTTAGTTTTGTTGAGGAATTTTGATGTGTTGAACTATGCCCATACTACAACTGGTCATGACGATCGAAGTCGTTTTATGACCTTCCTCAACCACATTCGTTGATTACTTAGTGAATTTGTGAAATCACCATTAATATTTTATGATCACTGCACCATCCATTTGTACCGTAACATGTATATTAAAAAATGTGTCTTTGGATGAGGACGTGGCTTTTATATAAAGTAGATAGAAATGTATGTGTATATATATATAAACTTCTTTTTCACATTATTTATTATATCAGGAGGGAAATGAACGAATCAACAAGATTTAAAAATATTCATCAAAATATGCAAAATTGGCAGCCATCCTTCCATCCGCCCATGGGTGAGTTCTTCTCCTTTGATTTTTGCAAATCATTATTGTATTTTCTCATTCACTTATTTCTTTGTTAACATTTGTTTATCATTTCTTTAGATCGTACAAACCTCGCCTCTCCTATCCTAAAGCTAAATATATTGTAATAAGAACTTTCTTATAATAAGTTATTGCATGAATTACAGTTTGAGGTACTGCACTTCCTAATAATATAACCTCTGTACATATAACTTTTGCACTCGTTTATATATATATAATAATAACCACCATTATCATTTATGAAAAAACAGATAGAATATAGGTATGAGTATATAATATAATATATAATTTTTGTTTTGTTTTTTTTTATATATATATATTTATATGTAAATAATCAGTGGCTTTTTTTGCATTTTTGTGTTTTTTTTTTAAATAATGGAATGCATCTCGTCACAACAATATTTGAGCTATGGCCCTTTCGGGCGCCGGGCGGGACGCATGACCGCGTCCGGTGGGGGCGGCCGTCCCGAGGGCACACGGAACCGAAGGGATACATAAAATAAAGCGCGACGCGGGAATAAATCAATGCGAACGCAAATCTGCTCAGTTTTTCGTACTTTTTTCTGCAATATTTTCCGAAAAAGAAAACGAAAAACACGGGCGCCGGGACGTCCCCCCGCAACACAACAGCTACACAGATAGAGAAAGTAATAAGTAGGAATATGACTATATAATATACACCTATGCTAGAGGTCTACACAACACACAAAGAGAATAACTCCCATGTAGAGATAGTGATACGTAATAATCATATTAGCTTTTCCGTTTCTTTTCCTCCGCCGTCAACTTCCTTCTTTCACTTTTTCCTCCCTTTCACGCGCATCGCCTATCGTTCCTCCCGTCCTTCATATTTAATAATACAAAAAAGTAAGCAAAAAGGTATATGTAGCAAATAGAAGCTAAGGTAAACAAGCACTGCCGACAGACATATAATATTCGCTATAATCATTTGCAATAGATCGTTGTTCTGTATGTGGATTAGTCTACACGAGTTTCAATTTAGGCCAGAATATAACCAATACGTATAATCCTAACAACACAGTTTTTAATTATCTTCTTTTTTTTTCATTCATTCTTAAAATGTTCATTAATTATTATTAATATCTTCTGACGTCACTAGGTTGTGCACGAGAACGTCAAACGCGAAAAAATTAAACTTGTTCCTTGTTTTTATTTTAAATCCATATATATTCTCTTTTGTAAGTAATCATATAAGTTGGGTATCGCCGCAGTCCTCGATTCTCGACAGGGCCCGCGCCCCATCGACGAAAGTCACCAAGTCAACATCTTAAAATTTACAAGAGTGTACAATAAAATTTCAACAAAATTGCCTTAGATTTTTCTCTCATATATTTTTTTTTTATATATATATATAATATATATTTGTCATTATTTTTTTTATAATATATAAGTCTCATATCATTTATTTATATATTTCATCCGTTTCATTCTCTTTCACGTTTTGACTAATTATTTGTTATTATCCTATATCCTATATAAAGAATGCCGACTATTCGAAGGGTGGGGGAGGGCGCACTGTCTGTGTCTCGGCACTCCGTGGCCGATCGCTTTCTTACTTCTTAATAAATGTGTGTACATGTATATTTTATATATATATATATCTTTTTCTTCCGGTAAAGTCGCCGTCGCGTATCGCTTCCCGCACGTAATGATTCATTTTCGTCCTTAAAAATTTATAATATTGTATATAAATTAGATCTGCCTTCGTAAGGCCGTATCCCGATCGGGACCCGCGGTTTCTATCACAATCAGGTCGTTCTCGACGGGCACCAGTCCGGAACCCCGCGGTCGCCACCAAAGTCCACGCACACCAAAACATGATCACATCCTAGTGTCTGGTTCCGTACTAGATTCAAATGTCCTCCACACCAGAGAGCACACGACGTCACGGCAAGTGGAAGCCGAAAATCAGCAGCATGTTGGCCTAGTAGGTTTCCCCGGTAAGTGGGACAAAGGAAACAAAACAAATTAAATACGCGTTGTTTTTTGGGATAATAATAACGTTCTTAAAGCTAACACGAATTGCGCGAATCGATCGGCGAACATGAAAACGACATCAAATTCACGGCGGCCCGCAGGAAACAATAAACATCCTGCGAGCACTTGGCGAATACTTAAAGTTAAACACCTAGAGGTCGACGTCGAAAGTGTACACCGACGACGCCGACTATTTTTTTTCTTTGATTTTCATATTTTAAAGATTTTTTTGAACGATAATAAGGTTATTTTTATTTTTTTAATTACTTTTTTTAAACTGATGCGCGTTTACACGCTTAACATTTACGTAGTTTTTGATATACACGCGTACGTTTACTTGAGCTTGAGTTACCTTCTTCTTTTTTAACTTTTCTTCTTTGTAGACATTTAAATACCCGTATTTGTTTTCGCAATTGCTTCCCATTGGCGATGGGAATTTTTGTATGATTCCGGAAGTAGAAGCGGTATTCCGCCAATTTACACGGACATCGATTCAAATGAAAATTTAACGAGAGTAGAAAGCAATAAACACGTTTCGATTATGATTGTCTTAACTATGTTATTTTTTCCTTTCCGCAGTCTTCATCTTTTAACATTAACTAGTCTATATCTATTTTGTATTATTTTTTAAATCACTGTAGTTTACGTATGGCTGCACAGTTTTTTTTTTGGTTTGCACAGTATATCGAATTGCACGATTCCGATGGACCGTCGGTCCACGTCTTTTATTTATTTTGAAGAAACACAGCCATCGCGAGAGCTCACGGGGTCCGATTATTATTTTCATAACGTTTATTGCCATCTGATTGATATATGCTTTAGTATGCTCTGGTCCGATCCAAAGATGTTAACTAACGGTCCGCGCGGTTCTCGCCTTCAACTCCGTCCTTCCTCCAGTTCGAAGGTACGCGATCGATATTACAAGATACACGGTGCACCTAGTCATCTTGATGTCGCAGCTACATGTTACACACGCACTTGTTGTATGTTAATCACTTATTACTGGTCTATGCACACACGGGCATTGATGAACGGTGATCACCTTTCCTGCGAAACCACAGGATCAGGACGAGGGGTCGCCCCGCAAATCGGCATCGACGTGGCAATTGTAACTACGACTCCAAGGATGCTGCACTTTAGGTGCTGGGCGTCCTCGTCTGGATGCTACATGTTTTGGTACCTAGATGTGTGCAAAGGCGCGACCGCATTGACTTCGGACGAGGTTTATGGCGTGTTTTGAACGGCGTTTTTGGCGTCGGTTGCGTTGCGGTGCCGGAGCTGGTGGAGTGCGAAGAGTTTCGTTGCCTTCCACACGATACCAGCCAGTCCAAGACCGCTGAGCGTGTAAAGCTTAAAGTCTTAAATTGTACTTAGTTCGGTCACTTAAATGCTATTTACATGTTCGTATCTGCGCTGCCGGGCGGCCGTGTGCGTTTCTTTTCTCAGTTATCCCAGATAAACAACTAATCATCTAAGATCACTTCATCATCATCGTCATCATCTTTCTTTCTTTCTTTCATTCGACTAACCAAACCGACTCGCGATACGAATATACCCAGTTTTATACTCCTCCCTTCGGTTTAACGATTTATTACAAAAATATCTTTGTTCTGCATGTTTCTCGATCAGTGGAAGTGGTTGGTTAGTTCTTGGGTGGTTAAGGGTAGGCAACGCGTCCCGTTCCCTACGATTTCAATCGAAAAGATTTGCTCAAGTTCAGGAACAAAACGCGCGGCTTGTGCTTTGTTGCATGGACGCCAGCTAAAACCCCATACGAGACAGCACAACCAGGAAAAAGAGAAAAACAAACACATAAAGTAAAACAAAGAATAAAGTAAAAAATCAAAAAAATAAAAATAAATAAATAAACAATAAATAAATAAATCTGAAATAATAAAACAGTTGCATAAAGATTAAGAAAGTAAATAAAAAATAAATAAATAAAAAGAGAAAATTATTATCGAATGTTAAATTTATTGAAACCAAACCAAATGATAATTAAATAATAATTAATAAAAAATAATAAAGAAATAAAAAGGAAATTATAAACTAAAGTTCAGAGAAAAAATAATGTTAAGTAGAAAAAAAATCATAATAATAGTAATCGAAACAAATTAATAAATTAATTAAATTGGGGATAAGGGCGCGTGTGTGTATGTGTGTGTGTGTGTGAAACAAAAATCAATAAACAAATTGAAAAATATGTAACTCACAAATTAACGGAAATCTGAAATTCTCATGTAACTCTCTCATAACGTTACTAATTTTTTTTTTAAATATAATTGTTTTGTACCTTTTTCAAGAGTTTAGTGTTGTGGCCTCGCGGAAGCATTGCCGTTGCCGTATTGCGCTTACATCTCTCTTAATCTTAATTGTTTTTCACAAAAAAATCTATGAATCAATCTGATATTCTTAATAATCAATACAATCTAATCGAAAATAATTAGAAGAAAAATAAAAACCGAGTTCAATTCTCCCGAGTTCTTTACTTTTGCAATTAATTAATGTACTCTCTGGTAAGCAAAACCACTGTAATTAAATAATATAATAATATATATACGTGGATATATATTTATATATAAAATTTTGATTCGTTCCGGCTTCCGAAACGCAAAATTAAAATAAAAGTAAAAGTAACACTTGTTTCCTTCTTAATAATCGTGTAACTAAACAAACACAAACACACAGAAATAAGAGTGGCGCAGCTCGGCGGGCGGCTTCTTTGCTGCTTCATTATCTGCTGCGAAAATTTAATAGAAGGTATCTTTTTATTCGTTTTTTTTTAACTTCCTTAATGAAGATTTTCTTGTTTATGACTTTTTTTGTGGGCAGACCGCCGACCTGACCACAATTATTATTATTACTTTTCCAACCTCTATCATTTCTTCAAACACAAATATTTTATAGGCAAACGTTCCCCAGGTGCGACCATCAGATGGTCGCTCGCGCCTAGCAACCCCGGAGAAGCCGCTCTTGAGACTAGGGATATATGTATATATAAATACACAAAAAACACATACATATAAATACAATGTAACGTAAATTAATTACTAAAAGTCAAATCATAAGAGTTACAATACGGAAAAAAATCAATAAATACTATATGATTAATAATTTACTATGCATAATCTGTATCTTTGGGGTGACTCCCAACAATCTCAAATCGCAGAGAGATGGCACGAAATTTTCATTCATTCTTCCTTCAACAAATACAGATCTCATAATTTGCTATGGGAAATGCGAGTTCGCACCTCTGACTAGCATCGTATTTTTAATTAATTCTTTTTAAGTACAACGAGATTCGTTAGAAACCTCAGTAGGAGGGGTATATATATATATATCTCTTTCTTGTTTGTTTTCAATACTTCTTGCAGCGTGTTTCATTTTCGGTTTTTTTTCATTTTCTTATAGTTTCATTCATTTGCGGGGGATCCCTCTAGGGGTGTGGGGGAGTGTACGGTGTGGGGTTTTGGTGGTCGTGGGGAATCGATTCGCATCCCGCCCTGCGAGCCCTTTCGCATTAAATATCTAACAGATCACATGACTTACGTGATGCAGTAATAAATTAATAAATTAAATACTAGAGGGTTGAAGGGCGAACTGGGCGGGATCCGATGGGAAGGGGAGGCGACAGCGCGCTCTATGTTGTCTTGCTCTTGTTAGTTTTGAAGCTTACTTGCAACACACGGTTGCCTAGTGTGTAACCATTCAAGGACTGGATGGCAACGACAGCCTCGTCATAGTTTGTCATCGTGACGAAGCCGAACCCTTTGCATTTGTTTGTTTGCAGGTCCCTAATCACTTTCACGCTTTGTACTGCTCCGAAGGGCCCGAACAGCTGCCACAGGACGTTCTCTTCGGTCTCCGGCGCCAGGTTGTAAACAAATATGCACCATCCGGATCCGTTCATTGCGTTTCCAGGCAACATCGAGTTGGCCAACAGGTCTCCGGCCAGCGGAGAGTACCTAGAACATCAAACGGGTTCAATGAGAAACACATAATCTTAACAACCTAAACGATATCGCCTCATTCCATCTTCGCATCGCAGCTTACCTGAATCGACCAGTCGGGTGATGGATTGGTCCAGCGAAGCGGCGCGTCGCCTGTGGAGCCAAGTACGCAGCCAAGGGCGGAATCGCTTTGTTGTTGTTGCTGGGGTTGTTCGCGAACTTCACGGTGATGGGCTCGGTGGATCCTTTCGGGATCGTCCCGTTCAACTCCTGGATGGCTCTTTCAGCTTCCATTCTTTGATCGAATCTGATAAATCCCACTCCTTTCGAAAGGCCTACACGGGCAAAATTGTAATAGACATTCTAATTTCCCTCCGCTAACGTAAAAATAACGCAAACTTTGAATTGCACCCAATTACGTTTTCTGGTTTAAGCAAAACGTGCGCACCTCAGCTGTTTATAAATAATCACCTCCCAACTTTCGTAACCATAACTCGTCGGACTCATTTCATTTAGAAACCAAAGCAACAAGACTTTGATGCGAAACAAATAAAAACAACCACAGAGTTGCATATACCCCCGGCTCAAAAAGGCCGTTACGGGGCTCGACCTCGGTTAAACCAGTTTTAGGCTTCACCATATTTACCACAACACATTTTAATGCGATTTTTGCTCACTTTATAATAGAACCATATACATATAGCTCATCAAATCAATATACTTGATTAACCATAAACACTCATTTGTTCTGTCTTCTTTAGATATACTTATATCTTCATTGTTTTATTTAACAAGAATAATATAAATACAAATTGCTTAAGTCAATATCATTTTCATATTAATTACACACTAAAATTATTCATAATCAGAAAATAATATGTATAAATATTTGAGCATTATATCTCAAAAAATATATATTTATATAATAGATAAAACATCCAAAAATATGATTAACACAAATACAGCTTTAATACAGTTATTTCGTATTTATGGTATATACACTTAGATAGAATAAACAAAAAATATATGTAAATGCTTACATGTTTTGGTTTAAAGATTGCCATTTCGAGTTATTGATTAATATTATCGTAATACATTCAAATTTAAATCGTCTTTAAGAAAATATATTCAATGATAAAAATAAAATATTAGAACTTGCAATACGATCAATTTCGATTTGCTTTGTATTCGGATCAAATCGAAACGTGTTTTCGACAATATTTATGATAACTTTTTCGAAGTAAATTATTTAGAAACACGTCAGTTTTTATAGTACATAAATTGATACAAAACAACTTATTTCTTATTTGATTTTTCAATACCCGTAGTAAAAGCGTATATACAATATAATTATTTCCATGCAACTCAAGATTATAAAATCTATTATGTGCAGCCTAGTAATGTAAATTAGATAAGTTTTTCAGTGAAAATAATAAATTCAAAAATAGCATTCTGTATAATAAATGTAGTTAAGCCCTACGATTGTAGGGATTTCGACTAACACAACTTGGGGTTCGTCCCCCTGAGTAAATGCACTTTTTAAACTAGGGTGATCTGCGATAATCCCGTTGCTGCACCCCATTATATCATCCCCTCTTTGGGGTGTCGGTATGCGGCGTCGAAATTAGATTAAACATGACTCATTTTTCATAAAAATAATTCAACTGCAGTTATGTTTATGTTTTTTAGACTAAATAATTGTTCTGTTATTTTTATTTACAGTGACTATTTAAAATATTATCGATATTTACAATTTATTGAATGACACCAAGTAACAATAAAATAAATCAAAAATGTTATTGTTTGAAGCTCGTTAAAAATATACTATGAATGCTTTGACCTAAAATATCTCATTGAAAACATTATTATTTTTATGATACTTGAATACAATAACGTACTTAAGATAAGAAATTCTAGTAATCTACCGGTTCGATGTAATTTTTGCTGATGTTAGTAAACATTAAAAAATAATGTACATGTCGACCTTGTCTCAGAGTTGAATGAAAATAACGTCACGATAAGCACGTAATCGTAACAACATTTCTAGTCTGCCTGTTTCGACGCCAATCAAAGCATTCTCTAGTATCGAATCACCAAATATAGAACATACTTAAAAATAGGAAAACGCGAAATGCGGAAACGCAATTGGCGCTGCTAAATATCCATTTTTGACATTTCAACAGCCTTCTATTTAAACCCAAATGCCATTAAAATGCCATGCTTAACTAAATAATTCCACTCGTGAATCGATTTTCATTCAATAATTATATTCACAAATAATATGAAATATTTAATAATTAAAACAAAAACCTTTAGCGACTTTGTATTATGTAAAATAAAACAAATAAATAAGGACAGTTTTGTCCACACTTTTTGCTTAATAGTAAATATTATGTATTTACAAATTTTTATTGGCCCCAATTTAGACTTAACTTTGTAAAACCAGTTGAAATATTAGCTACTGCTTGTATTGTCAAAAACAATCAAGGAAAGTTAAATATTGCCAATTTAATTAGATCTTTAAGAAATCATCACTTTATTATTTAGTTGTTAAATAAATCATTTAAATCCGAACAGTAATAAGTACATATTTAATTCAATTGTAGTAAATACAATCTATTTTTGTTATGAAATTGAGCGGACTGTCGTAATTTCATGTTTGATATAATTTCAGAAGCTATAAATAATTTCCATAGCATTTAATTATATTCATGCGCATTTGTATCAGTTATTTGTAGATAACTTATTTAAGATTAAAATTACCGTTTTTGTAAGAATTTAATTATATTTATATTGATGTAATAATTATTTTATTATTATTGATATATTTTTTTTAAGTATCAAGGTTATTTTGGTCAAGGCTGTTTTATATCAATGATGAAAATATATGTATTGGAATATCCATTATTCCAATTTCGATGAAAACATTTACATTATTTATCATAAGATTCAACTAATTATAAATATATCAAAATTACTAATCTTATAACATAGTAATAAATAAGATCTTGTATATATCATAATAAATCATTTGTTTTGTACAGAAAACTTTGCGATTGAGACACAATGCGTGTCAATTAAGAAAATTTAATAGTGGACGTAATAAAATATTTATCAAGTAATTGATTTAATAATCACTGGTAATTTTATGGATCATTGAATGAATGGATAACATTACTCATTTGATCGCAATAAACGGATGCATTAAAAAACAGAACTGAGCCAGATAGGCGTTGCGTAAGAAAGAAAACAGAACGAAATAATTAAGCGTTTCCTCTGCGAGGGAAACGGACCACATTTATAGTATATTTGCTTAACGTGTGTGTGTGGGTGTATGTTAGGTGTCGTGTACTGCGATTCAGGGGGATTCCCCCCTTATCTCGTCGTGATCATTGATGTGAAAAAGTTTCATATTCATAAACAGCATTAGTGGTTTGGATCAGGTCTGCTATTATTCGTCAGTTAGTTGATGGTGTATTGTTATGTAATAGACGGTGTCGCCTATATATATATATAGATGGATGGATATAGAAACACACATAATACGTCTATAGATAGATAGAAGATGTAAAGAGGAGTGAGTATAAATGTTGTAGGGTCTGAAAAAACGCCCAGAATTCAACGAGTATACTTGGTGTGTTGTGTTCAGAGTTGCTCTGCTTGTCAATTAAAATAATAATAATAATATAAAATAAATAAATAAAAAATATATATAATATAACCAGCAAATAATATCTTCCATGCCACGATGCACAAATAACATATATAATATAAACATATAAAATGGATATAAGCGAAGTGGTGTCAACAAAATCAAAGTAAAAACAATTAAGAATGATATTATGGAATTCGTCAATTGAAAGGGGGGTTTGTTTTCTGGATGGTATTGTAATTTTAGAAAGAAAAAAATCGCGTCATCCCCCTTCAAGGCCGGTGGTAATGACGCAAAAAGGGAGATGCCCCTCCTTCGTACTCAAACAGAAATAAACTGTGGCGCGTGGAGGACGGAGTAATAGAAACATAAAATCAAATAAAAAAAAAAAGTATGAAACACATACACGTAATTGGAAGGAAAAAGTCTCTCTAGGAGGTTTCGTGGTGTACCCATTTTTTTATTCTCTCATACTATTAGCATCGTTTATTTAGTTATTTTTAATAATTTTTTTATTTATTTATTTCAATTATATTCGTACTATTTTAATTTTACCAAATTCCGGTTCGATATTGAATGAGTATAAATTTGTATCTCGATTTGACTAAAAAAATTTTTTCGCGAACCCGAACAGAACAACCAAAGAGTGGGCTGGTGACTGTAGGTGGTGTTAGTGGGGTGTAAAAAAGAGAGAGGAGGTATAGTACGTACCAGGCAAATTCTCTCCGGCCCCCGTGACAAATTGACGTACTAGGGAAGAGAAGAAAAAAACGCAAAATATAGGTACAGTAAGACAAATATAATAATAATAATTGAAGCTAAAAATATTATCAAAAAACTTTAAATCTGAATCAACTGAAATTAATGAAACCAATCGAAAATCTACGAAATCATAACTGAACAAAAAATAAAAGAAAAACAAAAGAGAAACAAAAATTCGAACATCCAGTAAAATTAATAAACCAAAAAACTGAACGTAAATAATAAAATATACTCGAATTAATATTTAATTCAACGCAAAAATCATGTAAATATATAATAAACAACTGCAATTGTATGTTGATGTATTCTGTATGTATGGTACTGTGACTGTGGCATCAACAAAAAATTTGCAGAAAAGGCAGCAACATAACTGTTACCAATAATAAGAACGACAAAATAAATTTAAAAAAAAATGAATAAAAGGAACCACTTGTCGTCTCGGTTTTCGTATTGCGTACCTCCAAAAACAAACAAACAAAGGTAAAACGAACTAAACAATATAATTCGAAAATAATAAAAAATATAACAATAAATGATAAGGTCGCCGCTCGTGAAACAACCCTTGTTTCCGACCTCGTCATGTTCTTTCGCTTACTTTCGTAATCTATTTCTGTTACAGTCGTTCGGTTTTTCTTTTTCTTTTCTTTAACTTTTCGTTACTTGGTCCATCGAATTTCTGAGCATTTCAAAAAATGGTCACAAAACAAAAATTATTTTATATATACTTCTCATATTTACGTAGTATATATAGATATATTAATATATATGAATATATTGTCATATACAAAGTGGTCGTGGTTTTCTTACCGGTGATGTTATCGCATAAGATTCTTGATGTGATGATTCGGCCATAAGGGCTGAAGAGAGATTCAAGATCCTGTTGTGTCATGTTTTTAGGTAAACCAGACACGTATAAATTGGCACCTTTGATTGCTTCTGAACTTGGCCTTGCGTACGACACCTGGGGGGCGAAATAAAGAATGAAAGAATAATGGAAGGAAACAAAATAAAACAAGATAGACAGAATACATACACACGCACGCACATACAAATCTGAAAGTGGTGAGTAGTGAGACAGAGAGATAGACACACAGAGAGACATTGTGTTATATATATAAATATATATGTATGCATTTATATATGTATATATAAAGAGAGAGAGAGAGAGGACAACTAAACAAAACAAAATTAAAAAACATAATAAATAATAGAACTGAAAAACGAAATAACAAAAGAACAAGTACAGAACAGAAGTGAGGAATTGCGGAATGCGCATCTCGTCAAATGGAGATCGGCCAAACAATTTGTGCGGTCGAGACCGGCATGTCTTTAACTAGTTACACTATTACATTTTGTCTTTGTTTTGTTTTCAGTTTATATTTTTTATTGTATTTTTATAGTATCTGTATAGTATTCTATTATTATTATTATTAATATTTTTTTGTTTGTTGGCGGATCGTCAGGAGAACTCGTTCTAACTATTCCATACCTTGATTGTTTTGTTTTGCAGTCGCAGACCATTTAGGGTGTTTATGGCCTTTTCAGCATCTTCTGGCCGGTGGTAGTTTACAAATCCGTACCCCAAACTTTGCCCTGCAACCAACGGACTACTCAATTCTCCGACCGGAACTGCAGGCAATAAAAATTGCAAAAAAAAACGAACTATTAATAAAAAAAAAAGGAAAACGAAAAAGAGAAGAGGCCAACATGGTTCGCGATCATAAAACATTGAACATACTGTTTCTTTTGCTGCGATTACTTCTTCATTAGTTATTGCTATTATCATTATTACTGTTTCCTCCGTGTCTCGTCGTCATCGTAGTGTGTAGTAGGTATGGTATGCCAGGCGTTGCGTTTTCTCTCCCGCATTTGCTCTCCGATTATTTAACGGAAACATGCGTCATCCTACATCTACTAAGCGCGATAATGCAGACGCTCGCTCTCAATGTGCTTTATTTTATTTAACCATTATGATCGTCGATACTTTTCGGGTGTTTCGATTAGGGGAGACTCCCCTAACTAAAAGTGAATGAGTGAGTATATACATACACACGTACACGCACGCATACACAGACATATACATACGATGGTTGATGTGTGTATATATATATATGTATGTTGTAACACGTGCCCGTGACTCATTTCGGCTGAATGGGACAAGGACAAAATGGCGAATTTAAATGTCCCAACGCGATTTGACACCCACTAAACGCAGGATGCCGCTAACTGGCTAGACACGAAAACCAATCAAATAGTATTCATAATAACAGAACACGCAATTACGCACTTCGAGGCAGACCAAATAACTATTTTCCACCAAGTGATCCGAAGAATATGTGTGTTGTGCGTATTAAAAATAGATTAAATATTTGTATCAACATCCGTACTAGCAGTTAAACAAACCGAAGGCGAGATAAGAGGAATGCTGGATGGAATGCAGTGCCGCATTTTGGTATGGACAACCCGGAGAAATCAATTACAATGATATTTCTTTCTTGGCACCGCGTCAGAATAGCACGGAGTGTCTCTAAATAACTACCGCGCCGGTATAAATTAAAGCACATCTCAAACGTAATAATGCAAATCATAGTTGTAGTACAGACTTGGATAGCCGCTAGCTGCTGGCAACTAAAGGGCTTCAAAACAAGTACTCGGGTAATCCCCGAAAGAATCGCTTATGGTATGTTTCTTTCTAGCTTCGCAGACTAGGCAAACGCCTACTACCTACACCTTTTTTATCCTCCCAATTTGTATCTCAGACGTCCCCTAATTTGTTATACCGCTTAATTAATACATTTACTAGTATTAGTTAATATTATTCTATTTTTATTATTTTTTAGACTTCTCGCCGAGTGATACGTACAAAAGAGGGGGGAAGACAGAGAGTAAAATGAAAATAATAAAATAAGGCAACGAAATATGTTTAATGTTTTATAACGCAAAGAAATGTTAAAAGATAGGAGAAATACGATATGATTCGTTCGTCCCATATTCACATGAACGCTCTAGGTCTTCAACATTAACTTACATTTCTATATGATGAACGAAAGAATCAAATGAAAAATTATTGTACTTCACAAATTTTATAAGTCACTAATTATTAGAAATAGTTAAATTAAATCATTTCATTCGATTAGTTTATAAACAAATTCTAGTACAAAAGTTAAATGTTAGACCTATTGACGACACCAGGAATCCCTAGACCTGTCGCTTTCTTCTTCGATTGTAATTTTTCTAAGAATTGAATTAGGGATACAATTGAAAGCGAAGATGAAAGCAGAAGGTTTTAGTATTGGCAATTCATGTTTGTATGGGACGGTAATGCTTAGAAAGAAGTGAGCAAAAAGCGCTGATCTTTGCTGGTGCTTACCTGTGACTTTATCCCTGATGAGTTTGCAGCTCTCAACATCACCGATGCTCGAGAAGAGCGATCGGATTTCTTCTTGTGTCATGGTCTGGGGCAAATAGTTGACAATGAGGTTCGTCTTGGACTCCTCCTGGCCTCCACCCTGGACGTTGGTGCTGCCATTCTGCTGACCCACAACGCCGGCGTCTAACCCGTTGGACATCATACTGCCGTCAAGCTTCAGTTTGGATTCTTTTAAATAAATACTGTCGACGAAGACCTTCAATGATTCTTTCTCCTGCAAACCAAAAGCGCATGAAGCAAACGCAATGGAAAATACACAAATTCACTTAATATTAAAAATGCACATGTTCGGTAATTCATTATTTATTTTGTTGTCGTTGAGGTAATCTTTGTTTCTGGCTCCGTTTCAAACAGGAAATTACCTAAAACCGGAAGCGCAATCGAAGCCCCTCCCACACGCGACCCGGAATAGAAGCTCTCTTCTTCACCAATTAAATTCGCCCGCTCTTTCCTTTAGTATTATATCGGTAACTTCCTTGTGTATGCGTACATAAAAATATATATACACATACTTATACTGAGATAGAAGTATATACGCTTGTAAGAGATTTCAAAGTGTGTGTGCGTCGCGACACATCAATATGAAATTCTGTTTATTTTTAGTTGCTGTGATCTATTTCGGGACAAAGAAGCATATACAAATCCCTAAAAATCTAAGCTTTCGGATGGACAGTGCACGGCAAAAAAGTCGACCGGGCGGAGAATGAAGAAGAATAAGAACTATGAACTCACCGCAACACGCACATGGGTTTGGGTCCGTGCAGAATGCCAATATATGCGCAATATAATACTAGTTGTATTCACGTTAAAGTTTTATTGCACTTCTCTATATGATACAGTCTATTTATAAAAGTATACACGTGGTCGGATAAACAAAAAAAAACACACACAAACTCTTGAAGAGAGGAAAAAATGTTTAGAACCGAAAACCGGATGGTCTCGTATCGATTGTACGTGAGCGAGCGGCGTGGGTTCGTTGACGGAGGCTCGGTTTTTCTGTGCGTGCTGTATTTTTGGTCGGTACTGTAGTAGTAGTAGTAGCTGCAGCAGTAGTAGTAGTTACTGGAGGGGTGGTTCCTCGGAAATTTAGGGTGGATAGGGGGTAGATTCGATTTGCATGGGCGGCTATTGTTCGCTGCTGCGTCGATGGGAGGGAGAACTTAGGGAGCGAGTAGCGCACATCTACTATGATGGTTGATAACAACAGAAACCAATTGGATCGAACGACAGCAAAAAAAACGCCATCAAATGACGCCTTGTGTGACATGACATTTTTTATAAACAATATTATACGTACCTAAGTCTGCAACTAACACGGTTTTAGTGTATAGTATTAAGTTCCCGATTATAGATCACGACGCACTCACGGAGCACACTACTACAATTATGTTGCGGTATTTGTTGCTGTATATTTCAGAGAAGCCGGTACAAATACGGTTTGATTTTAGTGAGTTCTATTCGTTCGCTAAACAGGTTAAATTAATTTAATCATACGCACACATGCGTCCGTATCTATTTGCCGAAATATAAATACAGATCCTACACCCAGGTACATAGATACACGTACGTACACGCTGTATGTCTATATCTATACCAATAAATATATGTGTATATATTTATATTCGAGAGTGTTGTGTATTTATATGAAGGTACATAAAAACGGCGAAAATAATATATGTAGATTTGTGAAAACTAAAAAATAAAAGTGGGGCGACGGCAGCCTCCACGCTCACTAACTAAACTCATACTGCTGTTCATAGAGCAGTTCAACTCCTGCTACTCAGGGTCTCAAATAAACCGCGTCTGCGCCAGACCCTCCGACGCTCCGGCGTCCATTGATTATTTCCTCCTTTTTCCAGCCTTCATCTCTCTGAACCTCTATTTCTATCTCCCTCGCTCGCATATACGCTCCCTGGGTCCTTGGTCCTTTGGGTTAGCGTACCGTTGATCTCATCCAGATCTGCGGATCCGCTGACCCAACCATCACGCAGTCTCCAGTGAGACCTCTATCCGCCAATAGCTAAATCGCAAGGATCAATAATCAGACTTACAGCTTACAAACGAGAAATAGAAACAATCTTGGGAAAACTAGTTTTTCGTAGCGCTATTGTTCTTTCGACTATCTATCATTCGCACGTGGCATATGGTCAATTTTTGGATTAGGGTGGTTCGCCACCCTCGGCAATAAATATCAGAGAGAAGGAGAGTTGAAAATACATTTACATTATGCGTGTGAAAGAAAGATATGGATAGAGTAAGAGAGAGAGATAGGTCTATTATATCATTTTTTTTTCCCGATTCTGAATCCCGTTGCAGAAGGGTGCATTACGTGGAGAACAGCTGATGTCTCACAAAAGGCCCTCTTTTTTCACCCCTCGCTAGTTTTGCCTAGACCAGACTAGTTAAATACCCCATGTTGGGGACGTTAACCCATGGCGTCCAATTCTTCAGCTGCGCGTTTTATTGCGGTACTACCAATAGTGCTGCTAATTAGCGTCCATATTTTTGTCGAACGCCCGCCCCCACGGCAAGTCAGATTGGCGTAAAGACTTCTTCTTAGTTCGCTTCGGTCTGAATCGACTACCGAGGCGGGAAGCTCTTTGGCCTGGCTGACTATAGTATTGATCGCCCACGCCAACTCCCTTCATGCAACCCCCGCATTTCTGCTACCGGCAACACTCGCACCAATCATTACACTCTTAGCTTTATATATTTAGCAATAAAACAAAGGACTAAATGAAAAATCACCAATCAACAAACAACAAATGCAAATAAAATGTGTGTTCTTTATAGGCCCATACTAGTCCATCATTTCCAATTAGAACAACAAACTATAAGTACCCTTGTCCGCAAAAAAACGAGCAAGGAAACATAAAGAATATATTTTAGCGGTGGCGGCGACAAACGCGATTATATAAGTAGTAAATAATGTTTTTTGTTTGCTTACCCTTTCGGCTGTATCACTTGGTGTTTCTTCTTCGCCTAATGATCTTAGGTACGAATTATAGTCAAAACTGAATGCGTTTTTGTTAAACGTGTTGGTGGATGAACTCGGAACTTTTTACGTTGAAATATTAAGACGATTCGCGTCTCCTTTCGTTTATCTTCTTTCAGATATTTCTTATTTCTTTCTTTATAATAATATTCTTATTATCAGATTTTTCGTTCAAATCTTCTTTTTTTAAATATATTTTTATATAAATTTATCTATCTATATATCTATGTACTTATTACTTGTTTCGGTCTCCACTGCTGCTTTATCACTCGCGAAAGATAATGACGATGATGAGAAATGCAGATAAAAATATGACTTAGTTGCTCAGTGAAAAACGCTGGTGTTATCTGTTACAATTATTTTTTTATATATATATTAGTATAATATATATATAAATTTATACGTTATGTTATAATATAAAAATTGATCACGATAAATGGATTGCACGTACTTTCTTTCTTTTTAGTTCTTGTTTTTTTTTCTTCTTCTTTTTTCTTAACTTTGTTAATAATATAACAAATAATATCTAAACGATCAAGCAACCTAATGGTACAGTAAATTTAATAACTTAGCTTTAAGAAAACCGTATCTTCCTTTTTCCTTGTAACTTCTTAAAAAAAATAAAACAAACAATTAATATATGAATACTATAGATTAAATAGAGAATAGTTATAGGAAATATTAGCAATAAGTAATTATGCAAGGAATGATATTATTACATAACGTACACTACCAAACGTAACACAAGTGTTATTCAGAGAGTGCAATAACTAAATGGTGTTGCATGGCGCGGAGGGTGTCGGCTTGGGGTTGCCCGTGCGGTCGATACCCTGCGCACGCGTTCCGAACTGTGCACCCCTGGCCCGGGGCACGGGTATAGCCGCCCCCCATTCATACTCGGCCCTCACGGCCCGTTCGCCTCTTCACTCTTCCATACACATTTTTCTCTCTCTCCTTTCTCTTCTCTCCATTTTACCGGGATGGTTGTTTTTTACCTCTCCTCGCAGCTTCCGCGCCGCCCCCGAGCGCAAGCATCTCGTCGTCAGTTCAGAAAATTCCCGAAAATCGCACCGCAAAAATAAAGAGTACCCAAAATACCCAACATCGATTCCGTGTTCGTCCTTCATCTTAGCCGCCGCAGCAGCTACAACCATATCCATCCATTGACCTACATTCGCAACCCTAAATTCTCCTTCAAATTAAATCAGAATCTCAAGCAGCATATATGAAATACGATCCTGGTTTTATTCATTTCGATTTCTATTTCATTTTTGCGAAAGAGTTCCGGGATGCGCCGCCACCGCCATCCCTATCCTATCCCGAATTTACCACCAAAAAAAGGGCCCGCCTCTGCAGGGCTCGGTCACACCACACGCAATTTGCATCGGCCGAATTACACACGCTATTCAGATACATTATCGGGCCATCGGTTCGGAAATTTAATCATCACCCAGCCACCCCCGATCGATGCTTCAGCTTTATTTTAGCTCCATAGTGTCAATCATTTTTTTGCAAAATTTTGGTTTGTCTTTGATTCGCCGATATTCTCGTTCCGATGCGGGAATCAATTCAGCTAAACCGCTTTGATGACTAAGCCATTGAACTAAGCACAAAGTTTTTGAATATTAAATTTGTAGCAAAAAAAGGTAAATATTTATTGTTTCAGTCAAGCCAACTTTCATAATAACGCTTATTAATAGATTGTTGCATTTACCCGAACTTTCATTAACTCCAAAAGTTCGTCAGAGCTAAAAGCGCATGAAATTTTTTTAATTCAATATTTGCTTCTACTTTAATTTGGAATTGCTGAAAATACAAAAAAATAAACAACAGCTTAATTGAAAATTTAATATTACATCATCCGACTAATAGGACATTGATATAATTCAGTCTCATAAACTGGCTCTAAATCGAAAGCTTCGAGGAAAGTGTTGAGCTTAATTAATGTCGCTATCGATCCGCAAATTAGCTGGTCTATAGAACTTAATTCCGTAAGTAAGTATCGCAAAAGTACTTGAAATAAAGCTTAAATTTGTTAAACTACAAAGAATTTCTATACTTGAATCGATTTGTCGTAGCATTATAATACAGCTCAAACTGAAAGCTTTTAGCAAGGTGTGGAACTTCGCGGAGAGCTTAGGTAATTTGCATATCGATCTGCGAACATTTGATATACATACATGTCTATAGGAGTTGCTAGATTTTACGTTCACGAAACTCCTCGAGGCGTGCAAACTTTCCTATAATTTTAACCTTTTTCTTCAGTTAATTAAAGGCGTTTTCTTTTCTCTTTACTTACAAATTCCATTATTTAGCAAACCAAGTACGAACTGGAACATAATTAACAATCCTGTTGGATTCAAACTCGCGCAAAAAATAAACTCGAAATCAATACAGAATGTATGCTATGCCAAAAGGATGTAGCTTTCCCTTCCAAGAGTATAAAGTGATATATCCATCCCTTAAGGGTGTGGTTTACACACAAAAAGTACAGTACTTATTTCGCGCATTTCCCAAGAGACATATATTTTTGACAGATTTTAATCATAATATTTTTATTACAAATAATTATCTGAGTCGTAAAGTTGATTAGGATTTTCAGCGAATCTCTTCAAGAAAGCGCAAATGAGAATCTGGAAATTTTCATCATCTGTGTAAATCTAAAAGTGTTGACTTCAAGCAAACATTTGTTCGCTCACTAACTAGATATTTCCACCTTAACTAGAATTCATATAATATATAAACTAATTTTAACCAAAATAAATCATATTTCAAGTATTATTATTATTAAAATAATTTCATGTATTGAATATAAAAATGTGAACTGTTGGAAACAGAAATAATATAAAATCTTCACATTTATCGTGTTATCTTAAGATTTTTTACTTTAGGATAGAAGATTTTTGTTTGCGGTATTTATATTTGCTTTAAACCAGACAGTTTTTTATAATAAATCAACATGGTCAGAATTGAAAACGAATGATTCTGGATTAGAAAATAAAAGCGAGTAGAAAAACTTTTGCTTTGAAAGCAGGAGACTAAATACACTGTGTTCTTGATTCAAAAAACATGTCTTACGTAGTTTTATCTAAGTTCAGGATGATTGATGATGGGGGAACGTTTTCATTAACATTTTATCTTGCGTTAAGCGTTTGATGAATTTGTGTCTATTAAGGCGATTGAATGTAATGGATTTGTACAAATTTGCGCAACAGTTATTTATTGATTCGTGGTTGTCGAAATCATCAAAGTTTAAAGAGTTTGATCAGACATTAGTTCAGTTGCGTCTATTTAGAGTAGATGAGAGTTAATAATAATTAGTGCATGCATAATTTAACGTGATCGGGCAATTAATTTTTGCATTATCCATGCAACGATGGAAGCTAGGAAAACTGAGTTCTTCCTAGTAGCTTTAACCAGTATTGATTCGTGCACAGTTGAGGGCGTCACGGAAACAAGTTGTTGTACTTTTTTTTTCGATGTTTTGTACTGTATTTTGTTCTGAATTGCAGTCGGAATAGGATCGTTAATATTTCACGTATTGGATTTCGATTAATCAAAGCCCAACCCTCAGTCGCTTAGGGTTCACTTCTCTTCAACAAACACTTGGTTTCCAATAACGATTGGATTTACTTCGTACTCGAGGCTTTTCTTCGAATCACATGCAGCTCATCGACATATAATTGCTGCTCTCATAATAATTGCTGCCTTTCATCGAAATATCATTCATCATCCATGTTTTGCAGCTCTTCAGCGGACGCTCCAATTTACCAATCAACATCATA
Source organism: Nicrophorus investigator (assembly GCA_963457615.1). Taxonomy (NCBI): domain Eukaryota; kingdom Metazoa; phylum Arthropoda; class Insecta; order Coleoptera; family Silphidae; genus Nicrophorus; species Nicrophorus investigator. The sequence goes on from OY735146.1 coordinate 8,940,146, forward strand.
AGTAATTCACATCCGAAGTTGGCCTACGCCAACCAACCATTATTACACGAAGAATGCTTTACGTGTACATCAGATATTCTATAACTGAGGCCTTGTACTTGGAAAATCCACAATGTCCCTACCGTTGCTTGGGTTATGAAATTTTCAATGAGTCTATTTATAATTCATAGTTTATCGGTTTTAGCTGGGCGTGGATGCGAACAATGAAATCTCCTACAACACAGGTGTTGCGAGTTATGTTTAGATACGATTTTAATATTATGAAAATTTTCGTAACCAAATTTTGGAATCTACATTCCAAATTTGTAGGCGTTTGCAAGATAGGTGGGTTAGATCTATTATATAAAAGTTGTAATTAGTTTCTTAATGAGAAAACTTAGATTAAGTTTCTTAATGATATTAGAAATTAATTGTTTTAATCGAAATTCCAATGTCACAGTATACAAAGCCACAAGAAAATTGATTCAAGTCAAGTGATTAAGCTATATTTCCTATCGTCATTCGCTTGTCTTATAGATTTAAAAATGTTGGTTTTTGTGAATTAATAACAATTCTGCGTGTTTAGTTTCTATCATTTTGATACGCCATCTGTTATCCAATAAAGTGTATTACAAACTGACACGCCTCGAAACAGACTGAAAGCCAATAAGCAAGCAGTATTTGTAGCGATGACTTTAAGTAGCTACGTTTACGCCAATCAAATATCTTAGAATATTATTTAACGACATGTAACTGAAACCATGTAGCTATTAATGGTTTTATTGACGACAAATGTATATAATATAGGTATTTCAGGAAATTTAATTATCCTGAAATAATCTTGATGCATACTATTTTAACTTTGATGAGAATTTAACAATAGTGATTTAGTGTCGTTTAATCTATACAAGGTTGTGTATTAGGATATTTTTGGTTTAAAAACGATTTATTCTATATGAGTCTTGGCGGGGATAAACTATTTGATTCAAAGTAGGAATCGAAGTGGCGAAAGGTGATTGCACCGGGACACCTATTTTCCGAGTGCATCGCCGCCCTAGTTTTCTATATTTACCAGCAAACGCGAACTATTCAACAATTAATATAACGGAGCGTTGTGGATGTTTTACGTAAACTGGGGCGTTCGCAGTTTTCCTGGCGAGAACAAAGCGCCATTGAAAAGTTGATGTAGTCATGGGGGGGCAGGGCTTGAAAGCGAAACCAAGCCTGTATCGATCAAACTTAAAAATAGACTTAGGAGACGTTATTAAGCGGAGATCGGGGTAGGAAATGAGAGGGAACGAAGGTGGAATGGAAAAGAACGGGACGAGAGGAAACAAGAAGTGCAAAAAAGAAAGAAAAATTATAAGGAACCACAGCTAGGCGGACATATTTGTCATAGGCGGTGGTTGTCATACAGTCAACTTCCGTACAGCGGCCGACTAGCACGTCTTCCGCAAAAGCTCCGAATGGGTGACTTCGGTGAAGGTTTGTTGTATTGATTTTAATTGCACAAAACACCCAACCCCCTGCTGGTGCGACCACCCACACGGACTAACCGGCCGCCGCCGCTGTTTCCCCCCTTGCGGTACCCACAGGAGCGCCTCCCATCAACCACCGCCCCCGGCCTTAGCACGCCCGTACGAAACAATACGACCGTCCAATTAGCAAAACTAATATTCCTGGCCGACAGATATATCTAGAATTGAATTTGTGGTCTCCCTCCCAAATCGAAGCCCGAATAGCACGAACGCTTACGCCACAATTAAATGGAAATGTCGAATAATCGCTTCAATAAATACGCGCAATTGCGTATTTACTATTATATAAACATGCACAAACAGAAACGCGCGCTCGTTATATAAATATAAATCGGCATGTGTTGTGTTGGTTATTAACATAGAGAACGGCGACGACGAATTACTACGAATTCTCCGCGCGCCACGCTTGCTACCGAAAAGTTTATAAAACAAATCAAACGTTTACGTTTGAAACGTGTGCAGTAATGTTCTCATAATTTGTCACAGCTAAAAGTAGGAAGTTGAAATCAAATTTCATTCCAGAAAATTTCTAATTTCCCTTTGCACAAAAGCTTTTACTCAACTAAAGTAGCATAGCTTAATTACTCGTCTATTTAAAACCCACTTTGCGCGTTTAATTATGCATTCAACCCGACGCGAATTTCCACTGAAAGCTTCCACCCGGAAATTGAAATCCTTTAGCATTGAATATAGTAAGACGATTAGAAGCACAGGACGAGATGGAATTTACGTCGACGTGCGGTGCGCTACAAGGACTGCATTTCGGTTTATAAAATAATACAGTTTTTGTCAAATATATTCATAATTAATATATAAGCTATTATTATTTGTATAAAATTTAATTTAAGCAAAATTTCGAATTTGCGGAACGAAAGCAAATAAAACTGTGTTTTTCTGAATCGGATTATATAAGTCTAAAACTGGAAGCTTGTTTTTATTGTGGAATGTTATTTAGTTCAATTTGAAGGAAGATTTTGATATCGTGCAAATCGGATTACACGCAAATTGCTTTCGTGTAAGGATTTTTACGCTCTCGAGAAATGTATTTCACATTTTCAAAGCGCTTTCAGAAACATGTAATACTGTTGAAGTAAATATCTTGATAATAAAACGTTTCAATAACCGGGAATACTGAATCGCGATTCTATTGTAAACTTGAATACAAAAATGAAGTTATTGAAATAGGACTAAATTAAAAAAATTCAACATTACTTTCTCATTTATACTTGTAACAGCAGAAAAAGATAAGGAATGTTTACAATACCGACAAAAGAATTTCATATCTCCAATGGCTTTTCAGGAAAATGAAATACCTTTTAAATAAAAATCTCTGAAAAAACAATAAGATTTAAACAATAGCAATTCTCTAACTTTTTTGATAATTGACGTAAAGTGACAGCTGTCATTTGGCGAGTTGGACATTTTTATTTTTTTTATTTTACAAGTAGTTGAAATTTTAGACACTTGCTTTATTTATAAGCAGCCTAAGGTTGGTTTACCGAAATTAGGCTTAGTTCAGTTAAATAGGGAATTAAGGGAAGAAAGAGTCGAGGTCGCCAACCTACGTTTCTTCACCCATGAAAGCTGCAAAGGGCTATTAACCCTAGGCACGTCCACCCTGCGTTTCGCTTTCTTTTGTTGCACGCTTTTTATGTAAATGTGGAAACTAAATAGTTATTCAACATAACAAAACGGGTTTTCGCTCTTTGTAACGAATGATACGTGTTCCAGTCGATGGAGCAAGGAGAACACTTACCTCATAGGGTTGCAACGAATTTTTTTCCAAATAATTTTCATGGTAAATGCAATTAATAAAAAAAATATTATTTTTTGTTATTAAATTATATACATTTTTCTAAGTATATTCAAAAACATTTAGAGAAATTTCAAACCTTTTTAAAATACAGATGGAGGCATAGAAATGTTTCATGATTGTCATATGAGTAAAGCTATATAAAAAACGCTATTCCGAGAGAGCATATGTATAGACCAGAGTGTGCAGCTGGCTTCGAACAAGACATTATTAGGAGGGTTGAAATTGTACGCCTGGCATCGGAATGAGTTATTCCAAGCGACGATTGAATTTCAACTTTAATTGAAAACGCAACAAAAGTATAATATGATTCAAATATTTGGCAAAAACGCAATGTACCAATAATTTACCTATTATTCAATTGAATGAGTAATTACGCTCGATTTTAATTGTATTCGTGCTTCATGTCCGAAATAATTTGATTTTAATTGTTTCCATAGTTACTGCTCACATCACGCATTGCTAGTTACATAATTTCTTGTATTAAATCAATATATAGTTAAAAAATCGTTGTAAAAGTATTAATTTATCGTCTTTATTTGGAGTATAATGTTACCTTTATATAAAATAAAATGATATAGGTGAAAGGTGCCAATCGTGAAAACTTAACAATAGCTTATATTTATACCTATTGGTGACAGTTAACGAAAAACCAGGTTTCGCATGTACCAACTTAATCCCTCGAAGGGCATTCTACCCTTGCATTTGAATTTGATATAAAAAATGTAATAAAACAAATAACAATGATATTTATTCTATTTTAAACTATGAAAAATTTTGACAGAAAATTTAAAAATAAAGTAAATAAAATTATTTAAAAAATTTCATTTTTTTTTGTATTAATTGGATGAGAATAATTATTTAATTAAAAAATAATATATTTATGAGAAAATAAAAAAATAATACTTTATGAAAAAAATATATTTTAAATATTTAATTAATTTTATGAATTACTATACATTTTTTTTTAATACAAAAGAAAACTTAACCTTTTTAAGTGTTATATAATATAAATCAGTAGAAGTGCCACGTGGAAGGTTTTCAATAAATCGAATGATGTTTTTCTTTGGAAATTAATTCACTCACGTTCCAACAACAGCCGAGAAAGGGAGGACAAAATTATCCCCTCGTGTTGTATCTACTTTTAAGTAGAAAACAAGTTTCGCATGCAAATGTCCTTCAGATGCATCCATTTTTTTTCATACATCCTAGTTCTTCTCTTTTTATCGCACACGCTCCACCTAAATGTATTGTGCTTGTATTTGATGATATTTACATAATCTGACAAGTCATTGATCTCGACATTTGTACAAGCAAAGGGTGCCAATGCAGAAGAGAATACCAAAAACAACATTAGGGTCCCAGAGTCTCATTGAACTTACCTTGTGACTTACAATACAATTATTTCATATATTTTCTTAAATTTATAATAAATCTACTACTAATACGATAGCTTAGACTAACTATTACTAATGTGTAAAGGATTATATGAATATTAAGGTACGATATGGCCATACCATATCGTAGGTATGGCCTTGAATTATTAATTCGCTTTGCTGAAAGTATGGAAATGGTAAGCTGATTTGAAAAAGTATAATGATCTTAGTTGAAGTATTTTGAAAAAAAAAATCGAATCAGCTTTATTAAGAAATAAATAATTACAAAAGCTGTCTAACTACAACCCTGTTTAGCTTACTGGATTGAATGAAAAGCAGTATGTTTATGACATTTATATATTTAAGCATTCTACAAATATGTTTCTTTTTTTTTCTCTATTTTTGTCGCTGTTAATTGTGTAAGCAGATGACGGCAAGCTTCCGTGGTTTTGTTCAAGCGGTGACGTGATGTTTCGGAATGGAATCAAAGTTTTGTGTATCGTGTGAATATGCTTTATTTCCGGATACAAATCGCGTTCGAGGCTGGCTCTGTTATCGGTGAGCTCTTTTGCGATAATTACCGTTAATGGGCCTAAGGTGATGGAAGGGCACGGGCTGCGTGCCTGGTGTGAAGTTGCTGGTATCGCGTTGTACATTAAGCTCTGCGGTTTCCGTGCATTTATCAGATCCTAATCGTATGATAACATTTCGCACGGAGTACCTTTGGACATTTCTATGGAGGGTTTTAGTAGCGACGAAAGCTCCGCAGCCGAAAGTTCGTTATCCACCGGTTAGCAATGGACATGGGATGCGATCCATTGCAGCACACCAGCATTTACCAGCGCATCGAGGGTACAATTTTAATTACACTGCATGCGGTACCAGATGTTTAATAATTGCCAGTCCCGTGATCGGTCACGCATGAATTTTTTTAATAAGAATTAAAGAGATTTTCGGTTTATTTTTGAGTGTGTGTGCGTGCGTGTGTGTCTGTAGCGTTTATGCAATGTGCGTACATATATATATATATATAATTGTTCTTTTTTTTGTTGGTTCCACAGATAGCGACGATAGTGATGGCGAGGGTGGCCTGGGGAATGTAAACAGGGTGATTATGAGACCACCTGGACACAGCGGTAAAGCCAAGCGTGGACATTTGTGTTTCGACGCTTCCTTCGAAACCGGAAACCTGGGTCGAGTTGATCTCATTAACGAGTACGAGTATGACTTATTCATCAGGCCGGACACATGCAACCCCAAAATCAGGTTTTGGTTCAACTTCACCGTCGACAATGTCCGCCAAGATCAGGTAGATTAGGTACAGAGGCATACACAAAGCCACACGCAAGAAGAGATAGAGACAGACATATATATATATAAATGTATATATATATAGCGAGATAGAGAGAGAGAGTGAGACAGAGTTACACACACCGAAACATGAACGTAATATTAGAGGTGCTACTTACAAGTGTGATTATTTTGTCCACCACTTCCATTTTGGTTGGTGTATGTTTTTACCCAATTTTTGTTCAGAAATCTCCTTTCAATCTCCCCGTTTTGCGCTGATCTATATCTACAATTTCAAATTCGTATTTTCATCACCTCATTCGCAGATACATCAAAGCTAGAAATTGCATTATCGCATCAGTAGTTTCCAAAAATGAACATTTACAACTATTGTAATTATCATGATAAATTTTTAACTTCATCAAATAATTTTCTTTAAAAATATTCTTGATATTATTATTATTTATTTTTTAACGAAAATTTAATGTATATGATATAAATTTATATTTCATCATTAGTTGAAATGATAATTTTCTGAATTTAAATTAAATTTTATTTATATTTGTAATAGATTTAAATAGTAGAAAGACTGCGGTATTGCAATTCCGAAACTAAAATAAAAGCAAGTCTAATTGATGATGAACATTTATAATGAAAATGTATGAATGATCAATTAAGTTAAAATTCGCTTGTGGAATAAGAAAGATTCTTTGAATGAAATTGTTGAAAACTCAAATTTCAAAGTATACATCACTTTATTGGTGTGCAGTTAAAAATATATAGCTGGAAGGCTATAACGGATATTCCTTGGATAGGGACCATATGACCCTAACAAATAACAGTTAGGGCTTTTTAACCCTCTCGTGCATGAATTTTTTTGGGTGCAAGAACAAAACATCGAGAGATAAAAAAAAATAACGCAACGCATAAATTTTCAGATTAAGAGGAACCCCTTTTTATCCGGTTCGAAGCATAGATGGAAGGATAGATATAGATGCAGGTATTCCTTTTAAAGCGATATATATATATATATTCAGCAAAACCTGAGTCCAGTCTAATTTCATTCATGAGTGAACGCGTAGTACGCGATTCATAATTAGCAGCCGCTGCTCAGGCACAAACAAAATAATGAAATAGTTTTGTTAATGAAATGTTCAGCACGTTCGTAAACTTGAAATAGAACTAATTAATGGGTTGAGAATTTGTGAAATTAGAGGGAGGGATGTTCCATTAATTGTTCAGAAATATCGTGGCGAGAGGCATTTTCCCCAGTTCCATGAGCGAATTTTAACATGCGCCGTATTAAGTATCGATCGGAAAGGATGAAGTCCTGGTTTCTTCCTTCATTTTTTTTTGCACACTCCCCTATTTCGTGTTTGCTTTAAACGAGCTGCGAGGTGTTTCGTTTTGATGATTTTCATGAAACGGTTTGCTTATTTTGTTTTTTAACATCTCTTCGCATTATTTTTTATATTTAGAATATAATACACGAACATGACACACTAGAAAAAATATATATATGTATATGTGAATTGAATAGAAAAGGGGTTGATTTGTCACCCCAAGCTCACCAGAAGGCTTGTTTCGTTACAGAGGGTCATTTTTAATATAGTGAACATGAGCAAAGGGAGGAATTTGTTCAATGCGAGTATGACCCCAATAGTAAAATCATCAACAAGGCCTAAATGGTAAGAAGGGAAGAATAGCGAGTGGCATGCAGCGGGAGATATTTCTTATGCACATTCACGTTAGTTTCTAAGCTAAGTATTGTGTTTTATGTAGTATTTTATTGTTTTTATCTTTGTGGGGTTGCGATGTTGAAGGCAGCGCATCCCGAAGAGGAACGTGTTCTATCACAAATCGCCGATGCACCGGGGCCATTTCGTCTTGAGTTTCGCCTTTAACTTCGACAGAGAGGATGAGGTGTATCAATTTGCACTGACGTTCCCCTACAGCTACACCCGCTGCCAAGGATATTTGAAGGCGCTCGAATCGAAGGTCGAGCATTTGGAGGGCAACTTCTGTAGAGAGCTTCTCGCTAATAGCATTGTAAATAATAAGCGAGAAAGCGGAAATCAATGTTTGTATGTGTGGTTGTGTGTTTTTCAGCAAAAGCGGAGAGCGGATGTGTTGACAATAGGGAGCGTGCCAAAAAGGGCGGCTGAGAAGCGGAGGGTGGTCGTTATTATAGCAAGAGTACATCCAGGCGAGTCCCCGTCAAGCTTTGTATGCCAAGGTAGCGAATAAAAATGAAATACCTTTAAGCTCTGAACCCACCCCATTTACGATGTGACTAGGTCTAATCGAATTATTGGTGAGTTCACACGCGATCTCCGCCACTCTAAGGGACAATGTCGTTTTTAAAATAATTCCGATGCTGAATCCGGATGGGGTGTTCTTGGGGAACTATCGCAGCTCCCTAATGGGTTTCGATTTGAATCGATCCTGGCACCGCGCTTCACCCTTCGCACACCCGACTTTAACAGCAGTCATCGAATTGCTAACAGCAATCGATAAAAGTAAGGTAGGACCAGCAGTTCCAATCACATCAAAACTATAAATAAATTCCCCCAACCCTTAATTGCAGGACTACCAATTGGATTTCATAGTAGATATTCACGCACACTCCACTTTGTTGGGTTCGTTCGTTTACGGAAACAGCTACGACGACGTGTACAGGTAACTCAACTCTATGCACGTTTCCTGTCTTCGATAACAGAAGTCTATTTTCCTACTAGATACGAGAGACATATAGTGTTTCCCAAACTTTTCGCAAACCTGGCGGATGATTACCAACCTAACAATTGCATGTATAATTCGGATAGTAGCAAGATCGGCTCCGCCCGCCGCTTCTTTTGCACTAATCTTAACGACAAAATAAATACCTACACCTTCGAAGTTTCCCTATACGGCTACAAACTCAAAGGCTCCGATACCATAATCCCTTATACAGAGGATAGCTGTATCCTTAAAAAAAAATACGATGATTTATTTTCATAAAACAAAATTAAGGAACATTTTCAAATTAAGATAGATTTCCTTAAATCCTATTAGATAAGAGATGCGGTCGAAACTTGATTAAAGCTTTTTTAGAATACTACCAAGTAACTGGCGTGATTCCAATAAATCCAACGCAGGAGTTAAAAAAGAAACGACCTAGGAGACACCGATCCCCTTCAAGTTCGAGCAGAACTAGACCAAATACAACCAGAATCCAAGCGCCCATTCATTACAAGGACATTAATATTTATTACGAGAGCGAAACGGACGCGGATGAACCAACATTCAGGTATAAATTTAGTCCGAGGAAATCAATTTTCAGGGATCAGCGGTCGTCGCCGCCTCCACAAACAATTGTAGTACTACCGGAGCCCAGCCTTTCAATTATAGACTTCAACATAATTACCAAAGCGGACTTCGAGAAGGCCACTAGAAAAACGCAGAAAGATGGAAAAATTTTGAATGAAACATAACGTTGTTAATGTTGAAAATGTAAACTTATCTTTATTTTCTATTAATAAAAAAATTATTTGAATACCAAATTGCTTTAAAATGATACACTTAGAAGCAGATGAATACGCTGAATTAAATTTGTACAAATTATTGAAACGTTCATCTGTATTTCCAATTACATTTAAACTAATTTCTATTTCCCTAAATCTAATGAACTGTACAGAAAGATGTGTTTCAAAATTATTCATATATCGTACGATATTAACATAATGCATCGTTAAGTAGTAGTAATTAATTGTATAAAAGCAAGTTATTTTTTGTTTAAAGCTGATTAAGTGTGTTTTCCCCGAATAGGTCCAAAATTTATATAAACGTTCTTTTGGCACAGAAAACAACGAAACTAATTCTCAGTTGTCCTTTTCAGATAGCTCTTGATATCTTGCGTACATCATTTTTTTCACACAATCCTTGTAGGATTCACCAGCCAATGCTTGGTACGAACCCGATTTGTTACCCAATCCGACGGTGCTAATTCTTTGCTCCGCCTGAATGATAGTTGTCCTGCCTTGATTTGATTTTCCCAAACCTTGCCCTTCAGTCCAACCCATTTTTTGTAACAACCTGTTGCCTACGTTCTCAGCTCCGATTGGTTCAGAAACCGACGCGGCTGCCATAGGGATTTCGATTTCTCTCGATTTCAAATACTTCTCCTTCAATTTACTCGGTTGCGGCTCATCTGGATCTCCATACTTTAGTCTCCTTTCCTTTGCTCTGTCCCTGTAAACAATTTTCTCTGCGGCGTTCACAATATTTTCTTTGCGCTTTTTATTTTTAAGATTCTCTAAATTCTGTTTGTGAATTGAAGAAAATTGAGCATGCTTAGACAATGCTTCCGCGTTGGGAAGCATCCTTTTGCATAAATTGCAGATGAGGGTGTTGAAATCTAAAAAGTCTAAATCATTGATTTTAGGTTCCTCGTCTTCCGAACTGTCGCTCTCGCCACCATAAGCAGCGACAAGAGGGGCGTGATTGGACATATCTGCCTCTACATATCCATTATTCATAGGCATTGCTTTTTTCTCTAAGACAGAATAGCCAATGTCAGCAGAGGCAGAGCCAACTCCCCCTGCTCCTGAATCGTTGAACCTGGACGGTTGCACCTCCTTCTTTTGATTCAATGTCTTGGCCCATCTCTCCATATCTTTTGCAATTTTCTTTGCTACTTTTACTTTATCTTGTTTCTCTACTTTTGTTTTCTTTGTTGGACCTTGTAACGTTTCCTCTGAATTCTGTTGGTTGTTACCTAACGTTTCGTAATTAGTCGGTGCAAGAACGTAAGTGAGCTTCTCTCTGTCCCAATACAAGTACTTTTGAATAACACTATTCCAATAGTACTGCGAGGATTGATCATAGTATAACCCAGTTAGTTGATCATAGTAATATCCACTATTTTTATCGAAAGTATATTTGGTGATGTCCGGTATAGCTGAAAATCAATAGAATTACGTATAAAATGTTGGTGAGAAAAGATGAATATCACTTACGATATCTCTTGCCATCGGTGCCATTGGGAACAGACATGTGGGTTGTATCAAAAAATGTTTTATTTGCTTGCATCTGTTGAATGGCTGATTGCGCAACTGCCGCCGCGGCGTTAGCCGCATCCATTTGATTGTCTTGATGTAAAGTGATCGAATTTCCGGCATTAATTTGCTGTGTAAAATAATTCTTGTAGTACAAGAAATAATGCTGGTAATCGACACTGTTCTTCGCAAACTTATTGGCCGAATAATCAGCGAGGCTATCGACGTCGCTAAGATTATAGGTGGTAGGAACTGATGGTGTTGCGAACGTCGATTCCGGTTCTGCATATACATGTTTTGTATCTCCCATGTTATATTTACAGTAAGATAAAATAACTGCAAAATGTAAATAAACCATAATTATAATTAGCTAAAAAATAGGTGTTAATTTGATATTCGGATGAGTCGAAACGTTCAGTGTCGCCATTACCAGTATGCTATTTATAATATACAAGTCCAAGAATAATAACATGCACACTGTTTCGTGTGCTGACGATATTTGCCCGTGTTTTTCACGGGGGGCAAGTAGTAAGTGCTCTTGTGAGGGCGACCGTGCTCAACACACGACCGCATTTTAAAACGTCAATCACCTTTAAAACAAGAAGAAACAAAAACTGAAAAAACGATTTCAACAAAAAGTTTTTTAGCAATTGATGATGGGCTTTTCTTTACACTAATGGAAGATTGTTCTTCCTTCAGTTATAAATGCGGTATATTACAGAGGGATTGCTGTCCTTCTACTGAAGGAAATTTAATGAAAATTACCTCGACAAATAGAACCATGTAATTTTATTCCGCGCACATCATTAATTCCTGTACTGAAATCGATCTTAACCCCAGGCCACGTGTATTTCGCCGCAACCCTGTAACAACACGCACAAAAACAAGTTTACCCCCAAATTATAATTGTTTACTCTTTCTATGGACATAATCATTAAATTATTTAACACTGGTATTTTCATTATTCGCGACCAACGTTTATTTTTACTCATACTACTTCTATACCACGTACAAAATTATTTAGTTGCATGGAGCAACTTGCGTAATAAACATCGCTTTAAAAAACCGTTTGGTGAACGCGGTTACAAGGGTTAAGTGCGATTTCATCAATTTTGAACCTTAACTAATTTTGTAGCTTAAGGTACACTTAAAACTATATGAAATACATTTATTTATGACATGACGCGATTTCGTTACTTAAAATCAATCATTGATTCAACTTTTTTTTTGTAAAATTCAACATTACACTGTTAAGCAGTATAATTGATTAAACTTTTTTATTTAAGTTTAAATTACATTATTTATATATTAGTATTCATAATTAATGTAAAGACTCATTTTAATTATTTTTTTTTAGTTTAATTATTATGTTAAAATATTATATGATTTTTAAGTATTAATTCGATTATGTTTTAAATAAAAGTTGCAGAAAATTGACGTCATTCAGCACTCGGATCGGCCAATTATATTTCACTCATCCAAGTACTTATTTTGCAACGTATGATAAAATAAAGAGTTGTTTCTTAACTCTAATGATGTAATGAGAAAAATGCATTTTGTTTGTTTAGTTTTCTATGCAGCAGCTGTATGATCAACAAGTTGCCTATCATTAGTAGAGTGTAATAAAAGTCGCGCTCGCGATTGGTAAACAAACAAACGAAGTGCACTTAGACGACACTGTGATTGTGCTGCCATTCATACAGTACCTGTCTTTCCATCGATGCTTAGAGGTGCTGGTAGATTGTTCAGCGAGCCGTATAAACTTAAGGCGTCTATAGTAGTTTCTGTGCCTAAGTAACAAATGCCTCTGGATGTTGAAGTTAGTGAATCCCGACCGATCGCGACAGCTGATATTTTTTTAACCAAGTCTGGAATGACCACGATCAAAACGCTCATCACGGTGTCTTCAGTAGTCAATGCGTCCAAATTGCGTAGCATGATGGCTATAATTCACCCAAAAAACGTAAGTCACATTCAGTAAAAGTCAAATTATTTGTCATTACTCTTAGTCGTATATGAACAGATTTCGTCGCTACCGCTTCCTCCCTCCTCACTCTCCATCCTGGATGCATGGCATTTGAAGCATAGTTCGCGTCGTTTGAAGTTTTGAGCTCCGCACTGAAAACCAACGAATTTTGGGTGAGTCTATCTCAGGAATATTAGAATATGTTTATACCTTAATGCAAAACCAGTCCGCCGATGCCTTGTGTGTGGGAGCCTTCTCAGATTGCGGACATAGTTCCTTGGGCATGCTATATTGCATAATAGCTCTGTATTGATCCTGAAGCATTAATATGCCCTGCAATAGCAAAAGGGTGCTATTAGACATACTGATCCACTTCTTAAGTCACCCACCCCTCTTTCTAAAGAGACCAGCTGCCAGGCAGCATTTTGCACTGAAGTTTACAACTTTTTTATGTTGAAATTTGAAACTGAGAACGTAATGCCCAAAACAAAAATAAATATAATAAAGAATAAAATAAAAGTAGATAAATTTTTATAAAATAATTAATAATAATTAAAGTAAACATTAGGCAAAATGAATATATACGCATATAAATAATTTAAATAAAAATTGATTCAAAAAAGTAAAAATAATGTAACTAAATTAATATAATATAAATAATAAAAAATGTTACTTGTATGTATTTTTACAGAATCGATATAAAAGTTGGAATTGTAGCAGTAGTTAAAAACCCTTCGTAATCTAAGATACCTGCTTCATATCCATCCAGCGGGTGGCTTCCGATAGTGTTGTAAACTCGACAAAGGCAAAACCGCGTGATGCACCTAAACAGCACAATACACACCAATGGCAATATTACCTCAGCCAAAATCACATCTATATTCACGGTGAACTATGAGTCAAAAAGATAATGCTAAACAATGCAACTTCTCATTACCTGTGTCTTTTTTCCTTATTAGTCTAATGTCTTTGGGCATCAGTCCACAATGTATAATGTCTTGTCGAATCTGTAAATCATAAAAGCGTCGAGTTTAGCAATTACTCCGATTCTCTCCGTTAACTGTGATCTTGATAAAATTACGTCATTCTCGGTAATATGCTGAGCTAGACCCCGTATCATAATGGTATTATTGGGCGGTTGGCTTTTGTATCCAATGATCTCAGAGCCACTCGCCCCGAGTACTCCTCCGTTCGAACTTCTCTCGCTGGAAAAACAACGAGGAATAATAACTTATTTTTATACTATTATAAATATATTTGTTGTTGTGCAATCTATTAACGTCTTCTCCCTTAAAAAGTGATGTCAATAGGTACTTCAAGTGATCGTTCAAGTCATATTACCTATCATCGCTATCTCTTTCATTATCCCTATCCCTATCACGGTATCGATCTCTATCCCTACTTCGTTCTTCTTTGTAATCCCACCTGGAGCCGCTGCCAGAGCTTCTACTTCGTCTATAGTCTTTATGTGAATTTTTATAATGTCTGCTATCTCTGTCTCTATCCCTATCACGGTACTCTCTTTCGCGACTATTACTTCTGCTTCTTCTATCATCGTCATACGACGATTCTCTCTCGCGTCTGCTATTATATTCTTTATTATTGTCATCATTCAATGGAGATCTCTCATGATCATATTTATGATCTGAAATAAAAAATATTAATTCTAACACCTAATTAAAGTATTTAAGGGTTTTACAGCCCCCACGAAAATCCTTAAAAATACCTCCACCACAAGCAATTCTAAAATTCAGCAGAATTTTACAAAAAGCGTTTAAACTTTCCACAGTATTTCTATTAGTTAATCACTATTCATTACTTATCTATGTTAATGTACACTAGAGGACACACCCTTTAAAATAACATAAACAAAAACACACAAACACAAAGTGTCGGCAAAGCAAATTCAACCAAACGGGCTGTACCAAAATTTTTGGGTATAACTCACATTTATGGTTTCTGGCATGTCTTCTATATTGGGGAGAATGTGATCTTGATTTTGAACGAGATTGGTTACGACGCGATCGAGAATTAGACCTGCTTCTCGATATTCGGTATGGCGAATGTTCTTTACCCCTCATGTTGCTCATAATATAGCCAACACGCAAGATCAAATTTCAGACTGAATGATATTTTACAAAAAAATAAATTTATAACAGAAACAAGATAAGAATTTAAAGAATATATTCGATGTACAGAAAAACCGTACCAAATTTCTTTTTGTTTGCTATCAGCACAGTTCAGATGTGTTATAGAAAATAAAACTTAAATTTTTGTTATATTTGTCAACATATAACAAAAAAAATGAAATAAAATTTGTAATTTTTTTTTATATACAGTTTTAATCAATATGGCGTCCTTGTAATGTGTGTGAGAGGATACGTGCCTATATTTTTGTAATTTTTTCTTGGAAATGACCTGCTTTTTTCTCCGAAACTCTCAGTAGATGGATTTATAAGTTTAATATTATTTTATAATTGAACTTCAGACACGATGGATCAGTACTTATTAGTTTAGAGGACTTTTTACTAAGACTGTACTCCTCTTTTCTCCCTCACACACACTACAACGCGTTGATATTTAAAACACATTACGATTTTGGGAACACGACACTGTCTTGTTTGTGTAATGTGCAGCACGACTATAGTCGATCATCCTTACAACGTTGCCACAACAAGGAATCTAATTACGTATCTCTGAAGCAGGAGGCATTTCCGGATTTGCGCATACTCCAAGAGAAATTGTATTTTCCCGCTCTTTTACTACAATTTTTGCAGTTTTCGCTTTCTAAATTGCTTGTTAATTACATATAAATCATAAATATAGTGCTTGTATACTTTATGGTTAAGTTATCACATTTTATGGCAAGCATTGTTCCTAATCATGATTCAATTGACAATAAAAGTCTCATTTCAATAATTGGTACACAATCAGTTGTTTGCAATATAAAACTGCAGAGTAATTAAAGAATACACAAACATACGCCTCTAATGTAAACAAAACAGAGGTTTTCAGTTACCACTGGTGACATCTTTCGTCGTAAGATACAAGTATTTATTTCTCCTTGACAAGATGGCAGAAATATCATATTACAATAACAATTACTTCACATTTAAATAAACAAACATATTTACTTATAAATTAAATTATATTCATTACAAACACTCAATCAATAAACAAAAGACAACATGTTCATATCAATTATTCCCAGGATGTATACATTAAAATTTTATCAGCAACATCGAAATAATATATTTCATATATTTATTACAACAGATACACAATCAGATAACAACAAAAAAAACATATTCAATTATTACATATGTTACAATTAAAATTACATCATTAATATTATTGTTATTTGAACAAATTTATATAAATTATATTTTTATTACAGATGGTCAATAGCCCTTTGCAGCACCGGAATTTGTTATATTAAGTAAGTTTTTATTGTTATTGCATAATATTTTTTGTTAATACAATAATAACATTATTTTATTATTTGTATCATTATACTTAAAAAAAATTGAAATTGTATATGAAAGCTGAATTTTTGGTGAATCACTGATTTATTTGGGAATCCAACCAGGTAGAATTTATTCAGACTGTGCTGAAATGTAGACAACTGTATATACATTCATAATTCTATAAATAGAATAATTATAACGAGCCGTGTGCTCAGGTTGAAACTGGCGAATATATTCTCCAGAAGAATAAGAATTTATATTATTTCAAATATTGTTAATCATTATTAAAATTGTTTAAAAATACAAAAGATATATATTTATTATAAGAAAGGTATGTTTTCATATGAATTGTAATATTGTAAAATTTATCTTCAAAAAATAATGTTCTCAAAGACAACTAATATATTATTTGTTATTTGCACATAAATTATTATCAAATTTGACAAAAGAAATTATTTGATACATAAATTTTAGAAAATGCATTTTTTCTGTAAATAAATCTTTTTTTTTGTGAAAATTTTATAAAAATGTAAATGTATTCGATAATATAAAATAATGATTTGATTTATGTGGTTAAAAATTTAAAATTGGGGCAACTTTAAACGTTACTCAGAAATGTTTACAAGTTATTCTCTATTTATTTTGTACATTTGGTAACTAAACAAACCTTTTGTTGTATACAGAAAAATCCTGTATTATTATATGTTTCAGCTTAGAATTAATAAAAATAAATAAATCGAACAAATAGTTTGTATATTCTTCAGTTGTAAACTTCTCAGAATATTTATTATTTTATTTTCTGTGACATCGGACCACACAGATAATTACACTTTTGATTATGTATTTATATTTATCAAAAATCATTTCATAACGTTAATTTTCTTAATCAGACCGGCGTTGCGTAACGTATCGATAAGATATGGCTGTGAAAAGAATAAACGGATTAGTTTATGAAATGAAGTGCTTCAAATTTCAGTTGATAAAGCTGAGAATTTTCTAATGTGTCACTAGCCGCAGCAAAGACCAGTTTTATGTAATCGAATACATCCTGTTTTCTTCTCACATTTTAATTTCTGCGATTTATTTAATCTTTATTTCATTCTACGAAAACAATAATATTTGAGAAGATATTCTTATTTGATATTGTACTGTAGACAGTTTTGTGACTCAAACATTGAAATGGCATTTTTTATGGGCAAAACCCGATTTTACCTGCTTTACTCAGGTAACTCATTGTGCCGAACCCTTGCGTTTCATCATTCCAAGAAACGAAAGGAGTGCAGATGCTTCACTGAACAAAGGAAAAATTTTGTAATTTTTTTATTTTGGTTGTACAAAAAAGTTTGTTAATATTATCAAAAAATAATATTTACGATTCAATTGCATGTTGTAATAAGTATTATAGTATCGTTGCAGTTGTGTTACGTAAATAATTGCTTGTAGTTGTTATTTATTTTTCTTATATAAGAATAATAGATTTTCATTTTATTATTGGAAATATACAAATTTTAATGGAGCGATTGTCTGGACATAACGATGTTATTGTTTTTGATGCGATATGTTTATCATTATAATGTGGTTTATTTTAAAAATGGCGTGTTTATTATTTCTAAGTTTATTTATATTATATAAATATAAAATTTTGAATATTAATAATAATCTTTATTTTATTTAAAAAAAATAATAATAAGGAAATTTAAAAAAATAGTAATAATAACAAAATAAATTAAATTAAAAAAATAATAAAAATTAATTATAATTATTTCGGTTTTAACAGGAATTATGATTATTTCTATAAATATTTTATCATGAATTATGGGAAAACAAAATCTCATGAGCGCATTTTCAAGTTGTTTTCACATATGGTCATACTAATGATTTTATTATTAATGGATTCCTGCGAAAGATTTACTATTTATAGATTATTTGAATAATAGTTAAATGTAACTTTAGAAAGTGTATTTTAAAACGGCTTTATTCTACTCACTACGTGTCAAGTAAATTGTAAAGTAAAATGAAAAAACGCAAAATGAAGTAATTTAAAGATAGACTGCCTTATATCGAATCAGCGTTAATTGAAGTCTTAATGTATTTAAAATTAAATTTTATTTATTATTAAAAATTAAGAAATATAAAAATAAATTGTTTAATTTTTAATTATATAAAAATTGAACTCAAAATTTCTGAATTTCTGACTAATTGGAAAGATTTTTATGTAATTTTCTGTATCTGAACAATTAGATTTATGTAAAAATGAAATAAAATTTAAGAGTTGTTTAATTTAAATATTTTGTATAAGAAATTGAAAGTTTAAGCTAAAATTTGTTATATCATCAAGGAAGTATCATCTAGCAATCATCATGAACTAAAAATTGCTCTGGAAAAAGTGAGCTGCAGAAAAATCAACGATATACCTTAATGGATTTCCATTACAGCTTTTGTTTCTTTTCATTGAATCTATATTGGGAGAGAAGAGAGGAGCCGTCATCTTGAAGTCTATTTATCTTGCACGGAAGTCAAAAGGGCACTTAGTTTAGGATCTAAAAATACAAGATGAAGGAGGAACCTTATGGCTGATACTTGTCGCGTGCCATCTACTGTGGAAACGGGAAGCTGTTACTTAATCGACGCCAACCGAAGTGTTTCCGTTAACGATTTTTATATAGGGTCTTCACGGGTTCAATGGATCTCTTCTGTTTGGTCGCCGCCCCGTCCGATGATGTTTATTTTTATTTTCGTATTCTCCAAAGCATTTCGAATCGTTATCTAAGCACGATAAGGTTTCATTTTTTCTTCTGTTTTATGACACTGATGGCCCATTACGACGGGATTTATGGAGCAGTAAAATATTCAAATTGGCCAGAATGGAAAGTTCAAAAAGAAATTACGTTATTTATATATTTATAATACGTTCGTGTATATAAGTATTATATATTATTTATATATATAAAAAAAGAAAATATATTAATTATAAAGTGATCACATAACAATTGGTAACTAAAATTACGACTCATCCTGCCGAAGTATGTTGTTCCTTTTTCTTTGAGCTTATCTAAATGAAAATAATATAATGCTGTATATTATCCTATGGCACAAATAAGTTATCAGTCTTTTTTTCTTGTCTAGTTTTTGTTTTCGAATAAGATATGTCAATAACTCGTGTGTGCTTAAGATTAGGAATGTGCGATCGGGGTTAAAGTTAGTTCCTGGGTGGGCTAAATGTTTGTAGTTGTTTTAACAGGTACAGGTGCGTAGTTCTGGTTACTACTATTTGGTGTTTTGTGCGTAGGATTTGTGACGTCGGAGATATGTCTGGATTCGGAAAAGCTGACCGTGTTCTTCATCAAGTGCAGCAGCTTCGCGTAAGCTTCTCGATACTGCCTGTTGCTTCCGGCGTAAATGAAGGGGTTGATTACGCTGGAGAACCATGCCAGGATAGATGCTAAAACATGCAACGTAGGGTAGTTCATCTCGTCTACCGAAACGTTCACGATCATCAGTGGAAGGAAACATGATAGGAAGCAGATGAAGATGATGACCATCAAATTGGTTAAACGGCGATCATCCCGCTCCTTCCTCATACTCCTCTTGTCGCTTGGCTTCCTATAAAAGATTCCAGTTTAAAATAATATACTGAATATGTTTATTATCTAAAAAGTTAACTAAATCAATAAAGTAATGAAATTTGAAAAATTAATTTCAGTGTTTGAAAATTTTGTAATATTTATGAATTATTTTATACATAATTATATTTTCAATTAATTTTAATTTTTTATGGAAAAAAATATTTTATTTGGAAACTATTATATAAAATTCTTTTTGATGAATGGGTAAGTTTTTTTATCTAATATGATGAGAGTAATATGAGTATTTATACCTGTGAGCTTCCAGATTCTTGCGGGAAGCCCTGACCTTCCAGAAGATGCAGCTGTATGAGGTGATGATCACGACGCATGGTAAAACGAATCCGACTATGAAGATGGCGTCCTTGGGGGAGCCGTTCTCGTTTCTCAATATTGTACAGGAAAACGTGGTTTTGTTCAGGCCCAGGTCACCCCACACACCCAACAATGGGGGTAACTGTCGATGAATTGTATTTATTTGTGTATTCTCATCTACCTCTCCCTCTTTTCAGTCGTTTTGTTATATATTTTTGTGGGATTTCAAATCTTACCAGTATTACAAAGGAAATGGTCCAAATAAAGGCCAGCTGCGCGTATATGGAGATCTTCGAGTATAGCCTACTGTAGTATTGGTTGCACGAAATTAAAACGTACCTGCGGGGGAGAGACAGAAATAAAATTGTTCGGTAGGTAGACAATCATTCGAATTGTATTTGTAATACGATGCCGATGCAATTAACGAAATTAGCAGGGGATGGGCTGGTCTCATGTGTATTTTTTGTTTTTTTATATATATATTTTTTTTTTTCTATCAATAATGATGATAATGGTAAAACGACGATGATGTAGTTGATAAAGTTTCGAAACGCATAAGCTCGTGCGAAAAAATTAAATGGGAATCGGCCATAATTAAGCCCGGCTTAGTTAACTTCTGACCTATGGGAGTCATACAATCAAGAACAATGGATCCACGCATTCATTACAGTCACATTACATCGTTTCAAATGAAATTATTTTATCTGCGGGTAAATGGAGCGCAGTGAAAAATCGTGCGGACGAAGAAAACAGCGCGCATACATCTCTGATTAATTGAAGTACATCGCCCCAGCTGATATAAAATACTTTGACAGACACTTTATTCATTTGGTAACATGTGTTTCATGTTACAAGGAAGCGATTGATGATGAATATGAAGAGGCCCCGAGAGGAAGCTGTCGCGAGTTTATGGTTTGGATGAAAATACGCACCTATTTATTGTGATTGCAACCATATTCAAAACCGAGAGCGTAACGTTCCCATAGAAAAGGACCGGAAATAGTTTGCAAAGGTCCTCTCCGAGTGTCCACTCCTCCTGGATGTACCTGGTGGCTGTGATCGGCATGTTGATCAAACAGAAGATGAAGTCCGAGATGCACAGAGATAGGACGAAATAGGTAGTCGGATGGGTGCGCAACTTTGGGCACCTGGTTAAGGCCAGTATCGTAATCAAGTTACCTACAAGTTAGTAAAAACAAAAGTTAAAAGTTGGGTGTCTGCGGATGCTAGTGAATTTAATTTATACCCGCTACACCCACAACGCAGAAGATGATCGCACAAACCGAAGCGAAAATCGTGACGGCGCGAGGATAGATCACCTCATCCTCTGTCTCCATAATTTTGGATAAAATTACAATAAATAAAGGAACTCTTTTGTTGTTTTGATTCTATCCGACTGCTGTCCAACACCAACACGCGCACAACATTTAATATGTATATACAAAACACACACTCGTTCGTTCAGGATACAAGTCTCGTTCAACCACCAATAGGCGACTGATTCTCACGCTGTTCTGATTAAACCCGAAGACACTTTCAGATTGTGGAGGGGACGGCATACTCCTGAGTCTTGCAATCAGATGATGTATATTTCTCTACATGTATGCAATACACTCACATATAAATACACAATTTCTTAAAAAAAAATCGAGACATTTTATTTCACTTACCTCGAGATAAGATAAAGACGTTTTATCGAATAAAAACCAATTATTCACGAATTGGTGTTTATATATAAATGAGTCCACGAATTCCAGAAAATGGAATTTACACAATTAATATAAAGATAATAGTACTTTACCTAATTTATCATCTTTAAGACAATGAAGATAAACAGGTATTAACTAAAATAATGAGTTTGGTGTTTCAAAAGAATACAATAAATTTTATATACGGATTTGGACGAATGTTTACAACAACATTTAACGGTTTTTTCCACTTAATAATATTACATAAAAATAGTTATAATAATAAAATCATGCATTTTATATATCTTAACGAAAATAATAAATAAATATATTTTGTAATAATTTTTATTTAAAAATAACATTTTTTTAAAATTAATATAGCAAATAAATTTCACACTTTTCATAAGATTATCTCCGAACATCTTGCAAAGAAGATAACTATATTTATCTCTATTTGTATTGAACGTGTTTGATGTTACTTAACGCACTTTGCTTAACTTTTGTAACTTATCAAATAATAAGTAAATTATTTATTAATTTTTAAACTTTCGAAATTTAGATTATAATAATTATGAAAAATGAACAATATTTTTTATAATCATGAATTAGCGTGATTCGAGCGCAGACTGTGGTATTGCGGTATTGATTTTTAGTTGTTCGGTTGAAAGACCTTCTATTACTTTAGAAAAAAATAAATATTCGTATAATTCAACGAATTCTATTTATTTAATAATATAAAGTGTATTGACTTATAACAAATAAAAAAAGCAATGTACACTACAACAATCAATATGTAAATATAATCATTTTAAAACAAAAAATATATCTTATATAAAATTCAATGTTTATACTAAAATTTTGCTATAAAGTAGTTCAATATTTAATTATATACATATTAATATTATTACGCAGTTTTTTTTTTATATAATATAATAATTTGAAAAACCAATCTAAGATTATTTGTTGTCATTATTAAAAATATTAATTAGAATATTTTTATTTAATTACTTGTGATGTTAACATTAAGTAGAAATTTTGTTTAGATTTTAAATCAAAATCGCTAATTGGTTTACGTTGGAGATGATGAAAGAATGATTAATTAATATAAATATTTTGAATGATTGGAATAATTTTCATATGAAATCTTTCTATTTTTATACTAGATTATATTACATTTAGTTTTTATTTATTTTTATTCTAATTGATTTTCTTAATTAAATGATGTAAGTTTCATTTTGTGTGTTATTTCAAAATAAATAAATTAATGTCATGCGATTTTTATAAATCTTTTTTTTTTAAATATTATGTGTTGTGTATGTGGAAACGTACCCAAGATTCCAATGCAGAACTCCTGAAATCGATGATCGATTGTAGCTCGTTTTTTGAAATATCGTGAAATAATTCTGAAAATTTCGGTAGAGGAAAACCATTTGGGAAACCGATAAATATTTAATAATAACAACAATATTTATTGGTCCTCACAATATATAAACAAAATAATTATGCTTATAAGAAAAAAGAGAATTATATATGTATATATAAAAAAAGTGTCTACTCAGATATAAAGTAATAAATAAATCGAATATCATTAAAATTGAATAGTAAAACATTAAAAATTTTCGTCGGTGCGTCGCAAATCTCATAAATTTATATATCGAATAATATAGAAATAAATTCAAATCCCTATTCAAATACATCAATATATTTACAATTACATAACTAAAGTGTATATACTTTTTAAATTTTCCTTTCGCCTGCCGAATTTTTGTGTTCCTGAACTGAGTGTTGCATTCAATAAATTGCCACGTTTCCTTGGATAAACAATAAATATTATTATTATTATTATTTTGATAATGTCGACAATGATACGCAACTACGTTCCGTAAATCTGACCAACCCTGTATGTACAATTAAACAATACTCTTATGTAATATATAATATATGTATGTATAATATATATATTTATAATCGAGAGATGAGAGAGAAAAAATGTGATGTTGCTGCTGAAGATTTCCCCCGCCCCTACCCCAAAAAGAATCGTAGATGTGGGATTTATTTTTATTTATCATTAATTAAGTAATTAATTATTATTAATATATTATTATTATAGACTTTTTTTGACACATTTGATATTACAAAATTTTCGCAAATACAGTTTGCTTAATGTTTTTTTTTTTCATCATCATCATCTTATTTTTTTTTGTCTTGCTCGAGCCAGTTCTATAATATGATTCGCGATGCAGGGGTTCGTAACTTTCGAGTGAAAACCTTTCGCGTTAAGTGTTTACCTCATTTAAGACTATATAATTCTAGACAGTGAGATTTATTAATTAAGTATAGAAAGAAAAAGATTTTGGAGGCCATTCATTACGTTGTTGCGTAGGTATTGAATGGGATGTTAAATTTCAGCGAGAGAATGAATTATTCACTGAAATTTAAGGGTCGTAAATTAAGAACCCCTGACGTAACGGTCATGCGTATAGCCTGAAAAGACATGGGGGAACGCATGATGATTAACGGAGATGCCGATTTCTCGTCATCTGTTCGATTAACGATCGCAATTTTAGAACGGGCTTTAATCGAGTTTTTCAAATTATTTTAGCATCGTCTTCTCTTTACTTCTTATTTTTTTTATGTTGTATTTGTTCATTCGGTTCGAAATTTCTTATACGTAACCATCATTTATTTGTATTTTTTTGTTTTGTGTTTTATAGTTTTGAATAATTTTATTTTCATATATATATAATTTTTTTTCTTACACCCTGTACATTGGGATTTTGTAACTGGAGAAACAATCCTTTCTTAAAATAAAAACCAGGTTAAAAAACTACACGTTATTATTATATTTAGTCTTCTTTGGACCAGAAGAAATGTATTAGGCACTTGGTAGAATGTTGGGAGGGTTAGGAGACCGAGATGGCTTGGCCGAGGGTTATTTGGCCGTGGGTTTGGTTTGGGCCGAGGGTTTGGAGATGCTATAACTGCGGCTGCAGGCCGTCGAAGGGCGGCGGCGGCGGCGCCTGGGAGAGCTTGCGACGCTCCTGCTGAAGCAGGTGGTGGGCTGCGCGATCCATTTCCTCCTGGGTCATGTCTAGGGCTTCCTGCATTTCGCGCGACGTGTACCGCACGAAGTCCGGGTCGCAATATTTGCCGAGACCCTGCTCGGCCAGGATCCGTCCGACCAGGCTCTCCGCGGATCCGACCACCTCGAAGGAGGCAGGTCTGCGATCCGCGGGGCTTCCCGGTAGCGAGTGACTCAACCTCTCGATGGCTACGTGTCCGTTCGGCTCGGCCGACGCTGAAACTGAAGGAAATTTCATGCAGCAGCGAGCCGCTATCTCGTCTTACACACAACAACTACAAGGACTTCTACATCGTGTGTCGGAGAAGAAGAGATCAAGTGAAAGAGTTATAAAGAAAACAAAGAAAAATAAAATAAAAAACAATCACAAACAATAAGTAATGAGTTACAGATAGAGAAAGAGAAGATAGTCGTGAGATGGAGGATTTGTCTTCGGAAATTGCAAGACCTGATTTAATACACGCAATTTGATATGATCTCTAAATGTAAATAATTTTAAGTTACAACTAATGGAAGTTTAAAATTGCAAATAGAAATATTGGATCAGGCATTGAAATCTCCAAATTAGTTGTTCAGGAAATAGTAGTACATTACAACAGTTATAGTAAATTGCTAAAGCTTGTGTTGGGATTGTGTTTAAGGAGTGGTGAAGAAGAAGTAGAGTACCGGGGACATGCTGGACTGCTAGCTGTGAGCATTAGGAGCTAACCTCTGCCATGGAAGGAAGCCCTGTGATTAAGAAGGGAGCAACGCGCATGCCGGGCGTTCCCTTCCGTGTCCGAGGGCTGGAGCGCGCCGGGCCAGTCGGAAGGCTCCGGCAAGAAGCCTGCAACTGCCATAGCTTGTGCTTGTGCAAGTTTCAGGCCGCTTGCAATGCGACTAAAGCTGGGTGCGTGTTGCACAGGCGATGGCGTAGCCGTCATGCAACCGCCCCCCAGACCAAGGAGAACGCGTCGCGGCGGCGGCGTCGGAGGCATCAGCTCAGTGTGGTCGCCCTGCAGACTGGCACAAACACAACATCACCATCACATCACTTCAAACCAAATCAAACCAAATGTCAGGCACACACTCACACCCCAAACGCTTACCGTTGTAGTGAGGGTGTAGGAAGCCAGATTTACTGAAAGCGAAACCAAATGATCAAGTTACTACGTTACTGGCTCCTCCGTCAGAAATGATTATATGTTTTTTGTTTTCTCTCTTTTGAAATTATTATTATTATCATCATCATCATCTTCATTATTTTTATTATTATTAATTAAGAACATCAGCACATTTCCCCCCCGTTCATACTCGAATGTATCATTAATCATTATCGTGTTTTCCACTTTTGACCAGGTATTCTCTAAGTAGTCGTACTTACTCGATAACTTGGAAGTTGTTCTTGTCAGTGTCTCCGTTATACATATTGGTCAAGGACCTCAGCGGAATTGCCTCCTCGTCCTTGCTGTCTTGCCGATGCAGAGTCGCGCTTGACCTGTTCTGCACGACGTTCTTCGTCATCGAAGTCAAGTGGTTCATCCCCTCGGTGACGGCCCTATGCAACGAATTGCATTGAAGGTAATCAATACTGGAAGCAGGTGTGATCTTAATCTGGGTCGAATTCACCTTCAACGATTTAGCCCGATTGAAGCTATGCGTCCGACGCATAGAAGACCAAACGCTACCGAACAATGTGTGGTTCCTCTGTAACAAAACAATAAATTAATTTCGAAAAAATATTTATTTTTTTCTTAAATCACTAATTTATATTGTTTATATTTAAATATAGTGATATTTACCCTGTGCATTGGTTCAGGATTATCATCAATCAGTTCATCAAGATTCCCGGAGATGGCCCTCTTCAATTCCGGTCCAGCCTCGTGGAGGGTTCGCAGTCCTGCTTGCAGAGTGACGGTGTTGTGCGCGTCCTTGTCACCTTCCTTCATCTCCTGCTCCTTGCGCTTCTTGAAGCGCCTGAAGTAATCCTGGATAAGGAACGTCGCGTAGAATTTACCGACGGTCACTTCGTCGTCAACACCCGGCGGCGGCACCACCTGATCTAGAAGTTTGGGACTTGTACGTTTCCAAATCTTCTTGATCACGGCACGTAACTCCGCGTTCGCGTCGTCTATGTTGCCCTCGGTTTTGATCCGCAAAGACGTGCGGACCACCGCAAAGAGGGTCGCGTTGAAGAGTACCGTCCCATCGCTGTTTAAGGGCATATTCATCGATACCAACCTCTTGCAGGCGACACGATGAGGACAGAGCTTGCCGAAGCCCAGCGGTGGCGAAATCTTCCTCAAAAGGGTGACGACGTCCAAATGTTTGATCCTTCCCTTGGCGTCCGGATCGTATTCACTCCATAACCTAATGAACTCGTCTAAGTGATGGGGTCCCAATATGGACCAGTCTCGAGTTAAATAATCAAAATTGTCCATAATGACAGCTACGAAAAGATTAATGATCTGCAAGCAACAGCGTGTTAGGTTAAAGAGTCTTTCGTGTAATTAAATATTTACCAGAAATGAGCATAAAATATAGAAGGATATAAAGTAGGGATATGCGATGTCGGAACCGCAGTTCTCGCTCTGTCTGTTGGCTATCCTTGAATCGCACTGCACTTCTGCGGTCGCGGCGCAATCCAGCATAATTTCCTGCCAGGACTCGCCCGTCGCGGACCGGAACAACACCAGAACCGCTTGCGGAAACGAGGCGAAATTGTTGTTCCTCGTTATCGAACTATTCGAATTGATGCTTTCTATTTTACCGAACATCTGGACGCATCACAACATTAATGACATTTCCCGCGCGCGAAATATAGTTACCCACCTGCATTCCAATCACGGCGTAGATGAAGAAGAGCATCACGATTAACAGCGCTACATAGGGCAGAGCTTGAAACGATTTTATGAAGGTCCATAGTAGTGTCCTGATGCCCTCGCCTCTGCTAAGAAGCTTCACAAGTCGCATCACTCGGAAGAGCCGGAAGAAGTTAATCGAAATCAGAGTCGAAGGTAAGCCAGGCTAGAATAGTTACAGTTTTAAGGGTTATATATGTATTTTAATACTTAAGGGTAGTTTTTGATTTACATTAACTTCGGAGTATACAATGTCGATAAAACTGCCAAGTACTATGACGAAATCGAACACGTTCCAAGCATCTCCGAAGTAGTTCTGAAATCGGAGTGTTTAGTAAAAGGGATATCGATCGATTTACACCGGTGACGTATACCTTAAACCGAAAGGCGGCTAATTTGAACACAAACTCCAGCGCAAACAGAGCGGTGAATATCATGTTGAGGATGTCGAGAGCCACCGAATAGGGCTCCGGTTGATTGTAGAATTTCATCGCCAATGTTATGGTATTGATGAGGATCAGTATGAATATCGTGTACTCAAAGGGACTCGACGTTACAAACCACCAGACTTTATACTGGATCCGATGCTTCGGAATGTAACGTCGGACAGGCTTCGCCTTTAATGCGAATTCTATACAGTTCCGCTGGTTCTTGTCGAGCTCGCAGTTTTTATATTCCTGTTCGCCTTCATTTTGGAATGTAACGATAACGAAACCGACGAAGATATTCACCATGAAGAAGGCAATGATGATAATATATATGATATAGTAGGCGGCTACGATGGGGCGGAAGTTGTGAATTGGTCCTTTGTTTTCCTCGTTAGAGTCTATGGAGACGTAGAGTAAAGCCGGCCAACCCTCAAAGGTGGAGACCGTGAAGAGGGTCAGCATAGCTTTGGCCACGTTGTCGAAGTGGAACCTGTTATTCTCCCATATGCGATCCTTCATTTCAGGATTGCCGATGTCGCCGTCCTCGTAGACTATGTACGTCCCCCTAGACGCCGAAAACTGTTTAGAAATACTGATCTTCGTGGCAAAGCCTAACGTTGAACTTACTTGCAATCCTCCTCCGTCAGCTTCGAGCCATCAGTGCATTTCGAGAATTTTCCCTATGGAACATACGTTAGTCAGTGCAATGACCGAATGAAGGATTGCTCCAACATTCGCAACAAAACTCCATGCAAAAGAAAAAGAATGTCATCTAGAGAAACGATCATGCAAGATGATGAAAGACAAACAAGAACCAACTAAAGAATCATGTACGCATGCGGTTAATGAGACGTAACACTTGCTACCACTTGTAGTCATAACTAGTAAATAAATGGTATATTATACGTATATATGAGATTGACTCTGTAATAACAATAGATCGAGATACATTATTGCGTCAATTTGTTAACATCGCTGCACAAACTCTACAAGCCCGTTTCTAAGTGCATCTTGCACGCACAGGCAACCACATCGCACAGCGACATAGACAAATTAAATGATGATAAAATATGGTAACAGTAACATTAACAATAACAATAATCATAACCCTGTTTCTTTCGACATAGAATATAAGGTATACGCTTTTTAACACTATAGATATATGTTTATATATAGAATGAAAGAGAAAATAATTATAAAATATATGTATATGTGTATAAATATATTTATAAATAAGCCGAGCTGAGCCAGGCTGTGTCCGACGAAAGCTTACCAGCTACTACAGTGCCGACAGATGCAGACAGACAGACAAGTTTATTTTTTTGGTGATCTGGAGTGAATCGTAGGTCGTGAGCCGTCGAGCGGTGAGGACGTGGCTTTTGGCAGGGCACCGCTCGACAACTCCGAAGTCTACTTCCAGAACATGCAGAGAGAGTTCTACCTTGGGTGCAGCGTGAAGCACGAGCAGGAAAATTTACCTTAAATAACTGCACTCCTATCACAGCGAACATGAACTGCAGAAGGTAGGTAACCAGCATGATATTGCCGATCGTCTTAATGGCTACTATCACGCATTTCACTACATACTAGCCATGAGAAGATTCGGCATGACAGGATGAAACAAACGAAACAACAACATGTCAATTTATAAAAGAAATAAAAAAATAGAAACAGAACAAAATAAAAAGTAAATAAATAAAAATAATAAACTAAAAATAAAATAATAATTAAAAGGAACAAAAGTAAAAGAGAAATAATAATAGTAATAATAATATTCGTAGGAAGAACAGATCAGATCAGAACAGAACAGCTAGGCGTCTTCGGTAGAACAACAGTGGTCGGGCATCGCGCAGCCAGCCGGGACGGTCAAATGCACCCAGGGTGTCGCGTCTGTCGTATGTTGGGGTTAGAGCTGAGGGTAGCGCTCCGGGCACGCTCCCCCAAGTCCTTCTGCCCAGCCTAGATATGACTACAAGTGCGAAAGAGCACACAGCACGGCACAGCTGGATACACAGCAGGACATGCGGGTGATGTTCTGGTTGGTGGTTTGGTACTGTTAATTTTGTTTTTTGGGGGGTACTTGGCGGTCCGCCGTCGGTTCCAACTGGTGGTGCCCGGCTTTGAGAGACTGGGGTTAATACTGTGAGAGGCCAAGTTTTAGGTACCCATAGGTGCATTTGCTCATAAACAACAACGGACTGCTGGTGCCTACCTTAAATAATTGGACTCCAATTACCGCGAACATGAACTGTAGGAGGCAGGTAACCAGCACTATGTTGCCGATGGTCTTAACCGCGACTATCACACACTGGACTACATGCTAGGGACAGACATAAGTAAGAGAGCATTTATGCGGTCCTGCCTCCGCCACCACGCTACCTAAATTTATTGTATTATGCAAAAAAAAAAGAGATGACCCGCCCCAGGGCCGGATTCGTTACCTTCAGTCCCTTCGCCCTGTTGATCGCACGCAATGGACGCAAAACACGCAGCACCCTCAGGATCTTCACCACCGACATCGCTCCTCCCTGACTACAAACACACACAGACACAAATGCACAGATTAATTTTTGCAAGTTGACCATCTGCGAAACGTTAAGTTTTGAAAATCTTCGAGAAAGTCCATTCTCGTCGACCTAAAACGGCGTAATCAAAACGAAAATGGCAACGACATACGAGTTCATAAATTTTGATCAACATAGATACTATATATAATACAATCGAAATATTTACTTGAATATAGAAATGAGAGAGACGCAAACGACTACCAAATCCAGAACGTTGAAAGCCGACCGTAAAAAGGCACCATCATGTAGAAAGACACCGTCAGATATAGTCTTGAGTAGTAGTTCTGTAGAGAATATGGTCGTGAAAAAGTAATCGCACCATACCAACATCTGCCAAATAAAAAACAAACAAAAATCCATATTAATAATAACGTAATATAATAATGTAATCGCCAATGAATTAAAGGATAATCTTGAGATTGGCGATCACCATATTATGGATGTTACAATTCTCAACATTTAACCTGAGTTACTCTCAATCGCAAGATGTTGAATCACTGTGATAGAGTAAGTCCTAAAACATTACTATTTCGTTTGAAATACTGGAATGACACTAAATTGATGAGTAGCTGATGTTTGATCTTCTGTTATTTACCTGATTCATTCGAGATTTAGATTCTATTGGATCTTCCATGGCCAACAGTGCGGAGGAGATCATAATGCAAACCAGGATGATGTTTCCGAAGACGCTGTGATTGCATAGCCAATGGCAAAACACGCGAAACCTATGCCGGATCAATCAGAAATATATTAGTTTTCTATGCGCGCAATTTGGATAAGGTAAACTAAATTAAAACTTTGTCTCGTCGAGTTTCAATTGTAGCTGAAATGTTAAAAGAAAATACGTAAAAATATCTAAGGGAATTAGCATTTCTGTTTCGTTTCCATTTGTGCGTGTTTGTATTGTTTTGTATCTATGGTAGTTTATAATCTAATCTAAATTGAGAATTGTGCGCAGGGTCTACTACGTAATATTTAGGGTGTGCGAAGGGTTAACTACGGGTCGTACGGGGTCACAAGCTCTAACAATCCAACTACTAGGGCACCGGACTACCGAGATCACCTGTTTGTGGGGGAGAAAATGAAGAAGGACGACGCCGGAGGGATCGGCACTTTCTTGGAGCTACTTTTTAATTCAGACAATCGACGCGGCCGAGCTCCGACTTCACCAATATCGGCATCGTCCATATCTGAAATTAAGTGTGCAGGCTACCTTAATACTAGATCTTGTTACGACACAGCTGCCAGAAGTCTGTATGGGATACGCGAAAGATCAATGATCATAAACGAATACAAATGCCAATACATTCTTATAAATCCCATCTTCAGCAACTATGCCCTGTTCTAGGGGGCCTACCTGTTCGTACTCGAAAATATAAAGAAGGCACTTCCTTCTGGTATCCGCCGGACTTTGGTTACGATGTTAACCTCTGATAAACGACGAGGCCTCGCCGTTTCCCTAATTTCTTCAAATTCCTCTGAAAATCATATCGAACAACGGTTTCTTTTCCGAACAACGTTCAACCAAACTTTTGACCAAAGCTCTGTACATGACTAACAAAAGCACTACCACCGAACCAACAACAATTAGACCTACCTTGATCGTTGTTTATTTGCTCTTCGGAATCGTTGATCCCGTTGTTCAGGCTGATCTTTGTGTGTGACTCCGTTTCTTCCTCTTCCTCTTCTTCCTCCTCCTCTTCCAGTTCTTCATCATCGTGATCAGATCTAAGCAGTCAATAAAACAAAGGAAAACTAATTTATAAATTCGTTTGTTCCTAGTAATCTTCCAAAATAACATTTGCAGCTGGGCGCAAATATTGTCGCACTGCTTAATCTAATATATTACGAAGGTGTCTCGGGAAAGTTTGCCAGACGTCAGCAGTTTCCCCTAAGTTTATGAAACTACGGAGTTGCTAGTGGTGTTGCATACCAATGCAATCATTAAAATACTCCCAGGGCGCGCTTCTGTTTATCAAAACAAACATTTCAAATTACCTTTCCGTATCGTATTGCGCGTCCTCGGGTTCTTCCTCTTCGACGCTATGCTCCTCCATATCTTCATCTTGCACAGGCGTCGGACTCTTGGATTTGTTCTGTTTCTCTGCTTCGGCTTCTTCCTCTTCCTTCTCGATTGCAGTCAAAGACTCGGCATCGGCTAAATTGTCGACGGCGATAGCCAAGAAAACGTTTAGCAAAATATCTGAAGTTAACGAGTCAAGGAGATACAAGTATTCGTTTTCTTAAATTTTTTTAAGTGTTACTTAAAGGATACAGTTACCGCAGATGAAGAGGATTATAAAGTATATGCAAGCCAATATACCGAAGGAGGCTACACCACCGTAAGCCAAAATACCATCGTACATGACTACGTTCCAATCCTCGCCGGTCAATATCTATGGAAATGAAAAGGGGATTAAGCGATTCGTTGCATCGGAATGGTCTTACTTGGAACACGGTGAGCAAACTCTGCCAGAAACTATCAAAATTGGACCTCGGTTTGTTTTGTGTGCTATTAAAATTGAAGCGACCACCGAAAACTTGCATTCCCAGCAATGCGAATATTACTATGAACAGAAAAAGAAGCAGCAAAAGGGATGCGATCGATTGGATAGAATTCAATAAAGATGCGACCAAATTTGAGAGCGATCTCCAATATCTGCAAAACGGAAATGATAATGGCATTTGGTTTGGTAAACTTTAATGCTATTGACGTACTTGGTAACTTTGAAAACTCTCAGCAAACGAACGCAGCGCAAAACAGATACACCTAGAGGAGGCATTATTTGGGACCTAGTAAGAACGGTCTCGGTGATACTTCCAATTACAACGAAACAATCGAATCGATTAAACAATGACACGAAATAACCCTGCAAATTAGATACTCATTAATTACAAAGGCATTCCGTTGCGAGGTAAATGCGATCAATACTTGAAAACCTAAGCTGTACATCTTCAATAACATCTCCAATGTAAAAAGTGCGATAAAAAACATGTTTGTATATTCTGGAATGGTAGAGAAATTCAAGTAAGTTAATGGCAATTGGCTTCGGTTTGGTGGAGTACTTACCTTGAAAATCGTCTAACCAATAGGGTTGCTCATAATGTTCAGTCGCCAATACAACAGTATTTAGGAAAACGAGAACTATAATGAGCCAGTAAAAACCCTGTGACTTGACCGCCTTACGGCATGACCGTCGTATTCGCCTGTTTATCCGATCGAAATCTTTCTTCTTCTTGCTGAACCACGATTCCTGGGGTATTTCGTCCTCGTCGCCTAATTGATCGGTCGAATCCTTCTCGTTGATAACCTTCACCTTGGTGTCCTGGGTGATCTGATCCTCGCCCTCGGGCTCTATGTCTTCTGCCTGGGTAATCCAATCGAGGTAACCGCGTAAATCTTCCTCGATCTGTTGCTTCTCGCGCAACTTATGGAAATCACCACGGGCCTTAGCCTTTTCTCTTTCCTTGGAGAACTCTCTGCGAAAGCACAATGAGAATTCAATTGAATATAATTTTGTAAATTAATGAGCGATCATTTCCGATGTCCTCACCCGCTCAATACACCGAGAATCAGGTTCATGACAAAAAATGCCCCGAATATCACCATGGAAACGAAATATGCCCATTGCCAAGTTCTTCCCAACGCGTCTTGAATCTAGACGAAACAAACGCATTATCATAATTGATATTTTTTTATAGTCGTTCTCACGTTGTAAAGCACATCGGTCCAGCCTTCTAGAGTAATACATTGAAAAACGGTCAACATAGATAATCCAAAGTTATCAAAGTTAGTAATTCCAAAATTTGGCCCCTCCCAACCATCCTTGCAGACCATATCCGGATTGATTTCCGAGCAATTGAAGCCCGTGTCGCCGCAAGGATGGGCTTCATCCATAATTTCATCTAAAATCAATCCATCATTACATGCCCACACCATATGCATCGATTTCAACTTACTTGTTATATTGTTATAACAAGTTTTGTGCATTTTTCCTGAGAATAATTCTAACCCAATAATGGCGTAAATAATAATGACAAACAATACTAAAAGAGCAATGTGTAATAAAGGCACCATGGCACGAAGAATCGAGTTGAGTACGACTTGTAGACCTGCAAGCAGAAACCATAACAAGATTGCTTTAAACGCTTGCCTCACGGGGAATTAATCTGCGAAAACGTACTGGGAACACCTGAAACGAGTCTTAAAGGTCGAAGGACTCTGAAAGCTCGCAGAGCTTTCACATCGAAGCTGTCCTTTATGAGATGTTGTAACACTGTGCTGATCATTCTGAAAACGGGACACAAGTCGGAAGTGAATGAGTGAACATCGACCAGCTACAGCTATAATACATACCCTATAACTACAATTGTAAAATCTAACAAGTTCCATCCATTCCTCAAGTAAGCACCAGGATGCATCATAAAACCATACGCAATAATCTTCATCACGCATTCTACCGTGAATATTACTAAAAATACGTATTCAATTTTTTCCTGTAAAATAAAAATGAGTGGCAAAGATTTTTTTTGTATTAATATAAGTTGGATGGAGATTTGTAGTAACTTACCAGTATTGTGTTCGTAGCATTGGAATCACCACCGGGAAATGGCGTGTAGACGGCTAAGGCAACACAGTTTGCGAAAATCGTCAGTAAGATCAAGTACTCGAAGGGTCTGGTTGGCGGAGAGTTAAGGAACAATGTACTTCGAAGAAGAAAGAAACATCCAGGACGCGATGCGATCGAGCGTTAAAGGTGGCGCGCGGTAAACGGGTGTTTGATGAATGTAGAGAAACGTTTTCCTCACGAAAAGGGAATCTATTATGCTTGAATACATTTTCGTTTTAATTATTCCGATTGCTCGCTTCAAAGGAACCCATTGTGCATAAATTGCATCATGCAGATGTTAATTAAATTTTTCGCTGCAGCTATTACGTCGGTTGGCTCGATATGGTGGCTAGCTTTATTAAATGGAATCCCATGCAAAACGAATTAAGTGTTATGTACTCAGGTTGTCAGGTTGCCTAGCTATAACCATTAGCTATCCAATAATTACCCAGACTCGATTATTCTCCCCATCCCCCAGATTTACCAAATTAATGTCATTTACCCATTATGCAGATACTTTTCCCTCGCATTTTAATTCATATTTTTACTTCTATTTACTTTATTTTATTTGTTTTTCTTATCCTTAATTAACTAAACCAGATTTTAGGGAAAATCAATAGCGACTTGGTGCGGATAACAACCTCTGCGGAAGAGGATCAGCGGAGCGAAGACTTTTCGCAAATGATAAAGGACAACGTTGCGTAACTGTCCTCCCCCAATTCGCACCTCTTCTAAGTCGTACGTCTCTAAAAATAGATACAATTCGACACAAAATCGGGCGAAATCGATAGCTCCACTCTCCCACAAAACCTCTCACGCGAGCTTTCCAAATGCCAATTGCATCAAAACGAGTGCTTCCTTTCTTTTTTTCCTTCCCCATAATATTATTATTATTATTGCGTTTTATAACCCCTAGCTTGGGTATAATGACCTACTTAGCCTTTACGCTTGGCGTTTCGCAACGATTTCATTTAAATACGAGCTTCGTTAAGGATTTTTCAATTAATCAGATTTTTACTTTGTTAATTATTCAACGTCGACTTTTCTCATTAAGCTGCGCTATCGTTATTTTTTTCA
This sequence comes from Nicrophorus investigator, assembly GCA_963457615.1. NCBI lineage: Eukaryota > Metazoa > Arthropoda > Insecta > Coleoptera > Silphidae > Nicrophorus > Nicrophorus investigator. Next base: position 8,976,841 of record OY735146.1, read on the forward strand.
CAGCACCTTGCGATTTCGATATCAATTCGCTGAATTTACCTCATACTCTATGATTATTTCAGAATCCAATTTACATTAAATTCTTGCTACTTTCATCCTACTGAAACATTCTAAATGAAACATTTATTGAAAAACAATTACAAATTTAAGATTACTTAATATGTAGTAATAATATATGTTGATAGGAAGTAAATAAAATTTTCTGAAAGATCTTTTTTTTTCTCTAAAACAAGCCATAAAATGCGAAAGCACAATTTATAAGTTTTCCATGTTGGAGTGAAGCCTATTATGACCACTTAAAGTATTCAATTAATACTCCTTTCTTAAAAAAAATATTAATTAATCTTCTCGTCCCTTTATTTTCCGTAGCATCAAAGGCACCGGTTATTATTATGCATTCTAGCAGTTAATTAAACGAAATAAAAACATGGAAAGGCAGAAAAAAATATATAAACGGAAACTTATTTGCAAACTGTGTGTATTCTTCGTCCCTCAATAATTCAAGTAATTAAATGAACAATAAAAATTTCGTTTCCATTTGCTTGGTAATAAACGGGGAGTGATGAACGTAATGGAATGTCCGTTCACCTCCTTTAGCTGAAACATCCCTTGATTAAATAACAACGCCCCTGGTAAAAAAGGGAACTGCTCATTCTGCACCCCTAATTACACGCTAATTATTATTTATTCCGCTGTGTGTTTTCGGAGCCATTTCTTGGTCGACAAGGGGATGCGAAGTAAAGGGATAAATAAAAATAAATGCTACGAACATGAAACACACGAAACTCCATAATGATGCTGCGGTATTTTTTCAAGGGGGATGAATATTCATTTGTATTTTATCGTGAGATCTCGCAATGAGGGTGAGGAAAAATGCAGTTGGAGAAGTAAAAAGTAAGTTGGATAATATGTGCAAAGTTATGCGAGAGTCTTCTCGAACAGATAATTTGCAATCTGATTTTGCTTGCAGGTTGGATTTGTTGCTCCTCTACTAATTTGAAATTCTAATAAGTATATATATATATATATATATATTTATACGTAGATGGATATTATGGAGGGATCTTTTAATTGTTGACGCAAGATGAATATTCAAGCAAATCATTTGACCCACTTAAAGGAAAATAAGGGTGAAAAAAATCGTTATGATTTTTCAGAGGTTAAAATACAAAGTGTATTCACATTGAAATGTAATGTTTGCATTGGCAAATTGATCGGCGTTTTGTTGGATATGATGAGTATATAGCTGGGAAATCTATCACCTGCCAATTATTAGGACACATTAATTGGATCTTTGATTGGACTGCAACTGACCCAGTTGATATATTTACAGCTTAACACATACATTTTAAACTCTACGTATACGTATGAACAATTTGCGAATGAAATACCACATAAACATCTGTATTTCAAAGAAATTTCATTTCACTAAATAATAAAAGGTATATTACGTTTGTTGGATTTCATATTTGATTAAATATCGATCTTGAAGGTTATGATTCAATATCGTTTGTGTGTGCACGTTATATGGAAATATTAATAAAATAGCTTTATCCATTTCTCCAATATTACTTGTAAAAATTTAATTAAATTCAAATGAGAAATGTTTATTTTCTATTCTTAATTAATAAATATTAAAAAGATTTGCAAATATAATTGCTTTGTCGATAAGAATTATTTTGATTATTCACGAGTCGTTTGAATACCAATGGATTTGTACAGTTTGCGGTGCGTCTACACTTGTTCAGTGAAGTCACTCGTGTCTTGCATATAATAAATAAGAGGTGAGCGCGCATCGAAATAAAGTAATAAATGCCTGACATTTAATAAATCGGAGACGCGCACGCATCTCAGTAAAATAATGCATAATTTGAATTAAATTTGAATATTGGTGAACGAAAAATCTAATTGCGTGCAATTTAGCGCGTTCCTTGTGAAAGCGATTCCATCGCGGATGAATAAATATTAATTACCGGCAGTAATTACTCCCTGCACTATCTCCCCCTACCGTTGCACTCGACGCCCATTGTGCTCATGTCCATCCTGTTTTTCATCATCCTGGATCTTCTGTAGCCGCGGAGCACATCAAAGAAATTACGCTTTTTTATTGCAGTTAATGCAACATTAATGGAAGTCCCGTTTTCCATGGAAGAGCGTGGCCTTGCATACTTTGTTTAGAGTAGTAATTAAAATACGGCCGGTTAACGAGTTTTCACCCTTAGGGCCAGCCATTAGCGTCGATTATGCAACGAAAATCACGCGAAGGCGAACAAATCAATTACAGTAATTAACTAATGAATGAATTAATTAATCATCATGGTGGTTGAATTTTTCGCGGATTCAATGGGGATATGGCAACGTGAAAGGGTGGTAAGCAAATATTAATAAATCTGGGGCCCGCAAGGATTTCGCAACTTTTAATTAGTTGCCGCCGACCGTAGAAGCCTGAATTGGGTTCGCGGCCTCCGTGGACGGGGGGAGGTGTTAAGTTGCATGCTGTTCATCGCGGATGAAGCGCGCAAAGTCGCGGATTGCGGCGGATTTATTCATCGCAGTTGAAAACCCATGCAAATATTTGCGCTTCGCTTTATTATTATTATATACGTATTTGAGATAAGCTGAAAATCGAAGAGCGTCAGTCTGCTATTCGCGTCGGGGGAATTGGATGACTTCCCTTTGTCCGCACATAAATGTATCTCCAATCGTCTTATGGATATGGCACACATAAATACATCGCGTTATTGCTCCATTCATTTCTAACTACTTCAACCATCATTATCACAAGCTATTACACTAAACTTATTTATTATTAATACGTTGTATAAACCAATCCTTTTTATTAACTAGTGATAAGCTCTGACTAAAAACATCGTCCTTAAAAGTTATTACCTTTTTTGCAATAAACTTAATACTGCTATAAATCAATTTTACCATTTTTATTCACTTGAATTAAAACATTACGATCACTAAACTTAATACATACTATTAACTTCCGATAAACTTTATTTTAACTCCAATAAAAAAATAATATATTTCGTAATTTGCAAGAAATTAAAAATAGATTTGAATAATCTTAATATACATTTCATTAACTATTGATAACTTTAAAATGCACGTTATTATTAAGCTTAATTTTAAAATCAAGAATGAAAATAAACCAATAAAACAATGTTGGATTTTAATAAAAAAAAAATCATTTGTATTTATTGTAAATATGTTGGAATTTGTAAATGAAGAGTATAGTTTTTACAAAAAGCTGCGAAGGTTATCTAAATATAGTAGGTTTATAGTTAGTCGTATCTATGTGATAGCAGGCTTCAAGTACAGATAGTAATATTATTATTTGAAGGGATAACAGATGGAGTTGGGAAAATGTAAGTTAGTGGCATAGTATTTTATGCGTGTTACGTGTGCATTGCACGCGAATACACTTGAATTAAAGATACATTTTGGATGTAAGCATGTACGTTTATTTGTGTATAGTGTTTAATGGGCCATATACTAAATTCGTACATTGCGTGCTCCACCATTGGAGCTTAATAATAATAGAGCGAACAATGTGTAAATATATTTGCATTTTATCTAAAAAAGATCTTACATAACTTATATACAAAGTTGTCCATGAATTTGCAAAAAGCAAGAAAACTACTGTAGATGAAAATAAATTTGCATATAATTTATAAATCAAAGAAATATATTAATAAATATCATTTACTAATATTATCTATTTTATAACTAAAACTACTGTTATGTTGCGCAATTTTGTTTGATAGGAAACAATGAATAATTGTTTTTATTATAAGCAAGCGAATTTGAACTAAATTTAATTATGTTTATGTAATCGAAAAGATGCTATAGTAATTTCTAATTTATAAATACTAAAAAAGTTATATAGCTTTAGAATATGAAAATTGTATGAGAATAGGTTACGGCAGCCGGTTTAGTTTATAATATCAACATAGTTGAATGTATCGAAATTGGAAAACATGTCTTTAAAAACGAATGAAATGTCTATTAGTAAAACATGCAAGATTTATTTTGTAAACAACAAAAACATTCGGAACATAAGGTACAAGGGAATCAAAGAGTAGCCTCGACGACTAAATAGTAAACAAAGTCTTGAAAACATCCGGACCTGTTCCGTTTCACAGCTTTAAGCTCTCTCATCTCTTTTTCTACTCTTTCTCGCATACATTCCAACATATGCAATAAAATAATAGAAAAACGTGTTAATCGGAAAATCATTACGGCACAAGCGTTGATATGATTGACCCGTTATTTTTTTTATTTTGCTTTTACTATTGTTTATTTTTTATATATTTTCCTCTCTTAGAATCGAAAACGTCCATGAAATGGTGAAAATGAAGTATGACATTTGAATTACGAGCGCTGAAACTAATTATGAAGCAAAGGGTGTTTTTTTTTTGGTTTCGGACAGGTTGAATCTGCGGTCTGTTTTTGATTTTCTATTGTGCGGAGGGCCAAATTTTACTGTCGGCAACATGGGAAATCGGTTGCAGCATCTAAATGAAAATTTTAATACTGCCATCGGCATTTTCCGATCCTGCATAAAAGCAATTAATCCTCGTCCCATATTACACACTCCGTTACATTTTCGATTCGATCGACGTTGGAAAATGACAAATATTTTCTTCTGAAAATGACAATTAAAGCGTAGAGCGAGTAAATAAACCTTCTACATATTTTTGTTTGGTCTTCGCAAATAAGTGAGTTTGTGAAGTGCGTTTCGAGAAGAATAATATTCGAAGAGAAGACGCAAACATTATCATTCTAAGCTAATATTACTACTGGGAGTTTAAATTATTTATTTTATAGACTCCACTCAGTGGGTTCAATATTTATATATATTTATAAGTAAACAAACAAAAACACGTTAAAAAATGGATGGAGTATCGAAACTTGAAGCGCTAGATGAAGAATGTCATTTTATTTAAAGATTTGAGCTGGCCTCCCACGTTACAGGGTCGGGCACATTGTAGATCAGCTACTGACTCCACCTTTCTTTGCATCCTCTGGTTCGTTAATTTCTAGATCGAAACGCCTTGCAAACAAATCGTGCCTTGAGTAATAAAATCTGCGTTTAGTCTAGGCGGAGCGTGTCATACTGCTAAGTATAAACGTGCACTTCTACTTGCTTCTCAATTTTAAGCCAACTGAGAACTAGTTAATTATTTTCTCAAACGGTTGCTATGCGATCTACGTGATTTTTATTTACGACCACAGTATTTGCGCAAACACTGAATTTATTCTACATAAAAAAAGTTTAATTTCATTTATATTAAATTAAATATTATTTCTTTTAATAATTGGTTAATAATAGAGTAACTATTATATGTCTAAATGTAGGTAATAAAGTTTTCCAAGTCTATATGTTAGTTGAAGACAAATCACTGAAAAGAATGCAGAGTCAATTATACCAGACCGACCAAGAAAACTTTGCCCAAGTTAATAAATGGAAGTTCGCGGATTGAGACGTGCTTCGAAAGACGTGACATTTTCATAGAAGTTAGTGAGATATGATTGTCCATCAGAAAGTTCAAAATTTCTATTAAAGTATTTATGGTTATCATTCGTATTTTCACTTTAAATACAAATTATACAATTTGTTTTTAAAGAAATTTAATAAATATAATATTTGTATTTTTAAGATTTATACCAAAATTTAGATTTTTTTATAAAACTGAAATTTTAAAGTTAATAAATGGAAGTTTGCGGATTGAGACGTTCTTCAGAAGACGTGACATTTTCGTAGAAGTATATTGTCCATCAGAAAGTTCAAAATTTCTATTAAAGAATTTAGAATTATCATTCGTATTTTGCCTTTAAATCCAACTTTTTTTTTTATAGATAAATTTAATAATATTTGTATTTTTAAGATTTATACCAAAATTTAGATTTTTTGTATAACTGATTTTTTTGTAGAAGTTAGTGATATATGATTTTCCATCTGGAAGTTCGAAATTTCTTAATTAAAGAATTTATAGTTATTATTAGTATTTTCACTTTAAATTCAACTTTGTTTTTAATACAAATTATATAATTTTTTTTAGAGAAATTTTATTTAGATTTATACTAAAATTTAGATTTTTTAAATCTTTAATGGAAATGCGTTTATCCTAGAAAATTGGAATACATATGAGTATGTTATTGATTTTTGGCTTATGTAATATTAAGTATGATTTATTGAAGTTGCATTATCGAAATCGATATTGTGTGTTGTTGTTTGTAAATAGTTAATTGAATGATTTGCTTTGTGCTAAAAATGGGTCAAATATACATTAAACAAATGTTGATTATGTTTGTAATTAAAATGATGTGATGGGAGATAGGAAATGATTCGATTTGAATGCAAGGATCGGAAATAGGTTTGACCGAATGGGGGGTCAATTAAATCGGTGGCAGTGATAAGTTCCGTAGGGTGTGGATAGATGGAAAGCGATGGACGGATTTAGGGACGTGTTTGGATGTGCGAATGAATAAATGCATGCCGGGTCACAGCTTCCCATGTAAATAGAGGAAGATCCGATCTATTATGATGTATCGATTTGATCCGGAAAAAGGAGGTTGTTCCATCGATGAATATTCGCCAAGGGAAATTAAAAGACGAAAAACAATTTTCGCCAATGCCAATAGAATTACCGTCAAATAAACATAAATCGCAGGAGAACGATGCCCAGTGTTTGTCCCATGGTACTTCGGACCGTCGGAGAGGTGCAAATATTAAATAATGCACAGGACTGGCCGCGTGGGCATTCCCATGTTTAATAGCAAACATAATTTCCAGAAAGCACACGGCCTCAGGGCGTTTTCCGCCAGATGGAAATATCCGAGCGGACCGAAAAAAAAAAAGAAAATGCATACAAACCGAAAGCAATACGTTTTCTTTCAATATATACTTGATTTTTTTGTTTATTTTCTTTCAGTTTCTAGTTTACTCCCTTGCAGTTTCGAGCAAGAAAAGGTTTTTGCTCGGACTTCCGGTCGAAAAGTTAATACCAGAATAACAGCGTTAAGTGGTCCGAGCGCGCACAATAACTGCTACTGGGATTTGGGCGAAGCCAAAAAAATAAAGCGAGGGTGGATGTTTGAAAATGAACGATCGATGAAGGAGCAAATAAAAATTTTCAGTAAAATGTAAATAAATCCGAGAAGAAAGAAAGACCCTGACTTTGATATTAATTTTCTTTTCCGCTTCTTTGCGCAAACATCAGTATCACTTGCTTGGAGGAATAATAACAGTAATAACGGATAAAATAAATAAAAATAAAGAATGAGCTCGTAGGGAATCAAAGAACATCGAGATCTAACGGAAGGATGTTTTGTATTGAGCTTTCACTAAGGAATTTCTCGCGAGAAGAGGAGAATGTTTTATGCACATTTCCCTTCGCGTATTCCTTCAGGGATTTATTCAATATGCAGATGTGACGTGGAATATTTCGAATGCGGATTAAATGTGACGTTCGAATCTTATAAAGTTATCCCGTTGCTAGAAACGAATTCAAAAGACAAATTCCTGGGTATGAACAAAAGGGCGGAAACATATGCATTTGGAGAATTCATGAAGAAAACTGGATTTGTCATTTAAAAATTTAATATAAAGTTTGTTAGAGTTCAACCTTCCTAGAAGACGTTAATAGGTTCGGTATAATAGAAACGGCAGGTTCAATTCGCAATAGTTTGTTCTCTTTTTATCACGGTATAGAAGCAATCAACAAAACCAGATGCATGTAATACGAGAGAGTTGTTGAATAAATGCACTTCACCCACTGATTTATGGTTTCTGGTAATGCGACACGTCACTCGAGATGGAAGCAAATATTGCATTAATTAAACCACAAGTGCGTAACAAGAATAACGACTACAAATATAGAAACCCATTGAAATAGGAAAGAGTTAAAGTTTATAACATTCGATATCCCAACTATTCGAAGTTCAAAGCAAATTCTGTGATTAAATCAATATATTTTCTATTTACGTATTAATTATTTAATTAGCCTGATAGATCAAATAATTCATCATGCCTTCATTATTATGTAATTATACAATTGCTACAATAAATATTATTATATAACACAAATTGTTAAACGATTATAAAAAAATCCTATTAATTATTAAAAAGACAAAAACTAATGGTTATTTACGTAAGATTAATCTTATTTGTACGAATAAACAGTTGGACTTGTGCATGCGTAATTATAGTGGATTAGATCGAAGATTGTAATGCACGTAATTACGTAAAAACAAATAATGTAATTTAAGATAAAAATTGTAATTTTGGTCGAATAATACATTTATGATTTATAACAAACACTTCTGGAATATAAATTATCGATTGGATTTAATTTGTAGACGAATGACGTTGAAAATTAAAATTGACATTTATTTCCAAAAATCACAAATCAATTTTAACGTTGAAATCGATTGGCCATAAAATTGACGTAAATTCGATTATCAGATATGCTGAAATAAATAAATAATCGAATTTTCAGATTTGCTTTTTCAGAACCAATTCTAATTACATTATTTGCTTTAAAACTTGTAGATTTTAATTTTTACGTAATCAATATATTTAAAGCTATAGTCTTTGGTACAGTGTATTTATATTTCAATTTTATATTGCAAATTTTCTATAATTAAATTATTTTGTTTTCATTTATTTTAGTATTTTATTTATTATGTAATTGTTTATGCGATTGTATAATTTTTTATGCGTTATGTTGTTATATAAATTCAGTTATGAAGCTGGAAATAAAAAATAACGTTGATTGTTCTATCAAATCAAATTTAGCGTCGAAATCATTGGAGTGCAAAAAAAAAAGATTTTAATTGACATTATTTCATTTGCAAAAATTGTCAATAATTGAAAACACAAAAATATCAATTCGGTTTTGTTAAATGAAACACGCAAATTGCATATCAACTTGACAAATAATAAAACTGTCAATGTGAGGGGAAATAATTACAGATATGCGAGATGGGACGAGATTTACGTGAAGTAAACACACTTTCGTTTGCTTCCTACAAACTGGTAAATACAGGGTAAGGAGATGTAGAATCCAAAGCCTTTTCTTCGAGCCATCCAATATTTGATGTTCCGGAAAATCTCATTTGTAGTAATCGATTATGGCTGTTTACCTTTGACATTTAGCGTATTTGAGCTATTACGAAATTGAGGAATTTGCAATTTTCTTTTCTTATAGCTTTTCTATATGCGGAAGGCGGATGCTGGATATGCAATTTCCGTTGGTATTGTGAAAGATTCGTCGATCAGTTTATTGGCTCGTAAATCAAAATGTTTTGGCAACACGCTCAAACGGTTAAAATGATTTTTTCTATGGAATGTATATTTATAATTGCAAGTTTTGTGCAAATGACTCAACGTCTTGCGGTTGATTCATGCTTTTTATTTTGTTATCGTCGCGTCACTTTTTGAAGACCAATTTGCGCAAACCGTATTCTATGCTACCGTGTAATTTATATCCGCGGACGAAAATAGAACGGCGCTTGTTTGTGCAAACAGCTTCCTCATGAGGCCAAGTTATTTGCTTCTCGAGTTATTTTTATTCATTTTCTTTTCATCCTTTTATGCACTCTTAACACTCAACACAAGATCGAAATTGTTATGAATCAGTAACACATGGTGTTCCAAATTTAGACGGGAACTACTGGCAAAATGAATCTCACATCAACTTTAGAGGAATAATTGAAACAGGATGGATGAGACCTAATTGAATACTTCAAAGTTACGAACCAAAACAGATATGTTCACAATCCATTTATTTTTAATTACCATATGATGTCTAAACACACATTAATTTCAAATAAAAAAACTTTAAAATTTGTTAAAAACAAATTCTTAAAAAAAATTACATTTGTAGTAATAATAATTTTATTAACAAATTTAAAAATATTTTAAAATTATAAATTTTGCATTTATTTCATAACGTATTCATTGACTTTTGTTCTAATCAGAAAATAGTATATTTATATAATTTGAGATTTTTATAATGTCAATTTCTAAGCATTTTAGTGATATATAAACACATATACAATTTTAACCATTTTTTTTTATATATGATTTTATTTACATTAATTAATGTATTAAAACTGAAAATGGAGAGTTTGCTGCTAACAACGAGTTATCTCGTAGGTTGAAGTTTGTAGCGCAAGCTACGAGTTAATTCGTAGAACGTTTTTGTTTTACCTACGCCACATACGATCAAACTCGTAGTATTATCATGTTATTTGAAGGTATTTAAAGGAATTAAAAATTATGTAAATTTCCCAATTATTATTTTACAATTAATTAATTAAAATTTTTGAAAATGTCGATCCGCAGTAAACGTGTTAATTATTTTTTTGTTGTTGTGCAAAATTGTTAATTGAAATGGGGGATTTCATATAATTTAGTTTTGAATAAAGTTGTAGAAGTTTGAAAGTTCTGAAGATTATACTTTGTATATAAATGTAATTTCTGGCACGGAAATAAACTTCGTGGTCTCGTATTTCGACACGTAGGAAAGGCATAAACCAAAGTTCGCTGAACTGGCGGTTTTTTTACATCTTTATATGGTCGTTATTTCGCTGCTGAAACGTTTGTATCAAGATATTTCAGCAAACAACAATGAGGTTTGATTTCATGGATATTTAACCCGATTTATTGAAACGACTTGATACGTGCGAATCGAGGACTAGTCAACACGTACGAAAACCATATATTATATTTTGATATAACTTTACCTTATTCCTTGTTTCAAAACACATTTGTTTTAAAAAATCGAATAAAGGGTATTTGATGCATATACGTTGCGAAATGCATGTGCTTCACTTCTCGAACTAAGTGCAACACAATGGTATTATGCGAAGCATAATATTCAAACAATTTTCAATGGGAAACTCCGGGCGATGTCACGTCCAAAGGGCCTTTGTTCTTGCGTCCGTCACGCGTCTTCGCAAATGAAAAACTCCAACCAACAATTGTTGAATTCACCCCCACACAACTTGAATATTTTTTTTAACATTTACAAAGCACACCAGAAAGCTTTATTTTAATTTTCAATGTTTTTTTTCGTTGTCCGTAATTAAAACAAAGCTAATTTGTAAACAGAAAATTAATTGGACAATATCAGCGAATAAAAACAGTTTATAAAAAACGGAGGGAGAAACGGTCGGATGAACGAGAACGTTAAATGAATTCAAATGACAGCGTTTCGTGCATTAATTCGCGCCGAAATGGAATTTGTTTCGAAAGTGTAATTAGTTTCATGAAATCGCACATAATATGAAAATAAATTGAAACTTCAAAAAAAAAAAACTTGTATTTGTGGCAATTGAAGCGTTATTTCTATCACTTAATGCTTTTTTCTTTGTTTTATTTGAAAACTAGGTATTTGTTAGACGTAGGGTTTCAAAATTGAAGCAATTCAAGGGGGGTCGGAACGTTTGATGTTTCCAGCAAAGTGTTTTCGTAGCAGTCGTAAGTAAATAAGGATTTTTTCGTCCTTTTGTGCAATACCGAAAACAAAGCTTTTATAAATAAAAAAAAACTTCTGAAAGAGCTTCACTATTATTCCAAAATATAAAAACATATTTTATGAATAAACTAAATAATAATCACGAATTCACATTGATCTTCATTCGCGTTTCAAACGAGGATTTACGGGCGCGCCTTGTTTGTTTTTGTTTTTTAATAAACTTCACGCAAATTTCTAATCATGATTTATGCGCTGCAAACGTGATTCTCCCATGCATTTCGAAGCGAAAGTTCAAGAAGAAATTCACTTTGTCTGCATTTGACTTTCATCCGCGCAAATTGCTCCAATTTAAACAGAAAATATCTACTGTCCTGGATATTATATTTTATTACTGTTCACGTAATAAATTTCATACAAATGCATTACATAACTACTTTTCAATTTATAACAAATTTGACGTAACGTCAATTTTCTTTAACAAAAAAAATATTCTTATTTTCATTTATAAAGCTGCAAATCTATAATAAATGTTTCTCATTCATAATAGAAATTACACAAACACTTTAAAATTAATAATATTTCATTTCAATAATTAATTAACATGTATTTGTAAAATAATAATAATTTTATAGAATTACATAATAGATTTGAGCTTTGATTATTTATTATTGGAAATGACGTTGTGATTTTTCATTAATGATAGGGGTTTTCCCCTAATTTTTCCTGTTTTGTATTCATGGGTATATTTGAATTACGTGGGCTAGGGTGAAATTCAATGCAGTACAAATTATCGAAAAAAAAAACAAAAATTGATGAGTTGAGGTGGGTTCAGCGGGCCGACGACCTGCGGGTCATTCGGTCCGTGCGTCACTATCTATGCCGTCTGATTAATATTTCAAATGCAGTGAAATAAAGGCTATGTGCATTATAATTGACGTCTATAAAACGTTATTGAATAAATAAGTGACGAATCCTGAAATCATTGAACTTTTACATTGAACAATACCCGTCATGTAAGCAAGACATGAAATAAGAACTGTGAAATTTCAAATAATATATAGTTCTGAAAACGAAAGTAATTGCTACTCAATTCCTAAATAAAATTAATATTCAATTCCAAGTTTCAGCGAATTTCAAACTGTATATATATCTTAAAATATGAAAAATAAAATGGGTAAATTTTAATATTTATGTATTAATTTGACATCCAGTATAAATAATAAAATTATTATGAAATCTACATGGAACATATAAGAGCTGTCGTAATAATGATTTTTCTGTGGAAAATTCTCTTCTGTGACATATACATGATGAATTACTAAACGTAATACTAAATAGAGTGTAGTTGTAGGTATGATTTTTTTTATTAAATATTACCATTTATCAAAATTTTCGTTGTGCCACGTCGACAGAATGTGTATGGATTACAAAAGTTAATAGGTAATAGAATGTAGTTGTAGTTTTTTAATTAAATTTTATCATTTATCATATTTATCATAGTGCCACGTCGACAGAATGGGTAAAATGTTTTCGAGTTACGTAACGCGGACTTAGATGTTTTGTGTGTGCACACATAATAGTAATCTGCGCGGCTATCTCGTAACAAAGCCGACGGAAAATCGATAGCTGCGTGTAATAGCAGCATCTTGCATAAACCCCGTGTTGTACGCTCGTTTTATTAACTTTCGTAAATTAATATATTAAAACGCGAAGGGTATGGAACAAGTTCCAACAGTATTAACAGTGGAAAGAAAATATGTTAAAAGGCGCGGCTACATCAAAGCAGGTTTCTCCTGTTTTATTTTTTTTATTCACCAACGACGCAGAAAGAAAAACGTAGCTTGCTATGAACATTACTAAATGGCTTAGATCAAAGGGGATGTAAAGTGTTGGATGTTTTTTTTTACAGACTCATTTTTTCTTCTCGCAATTGCTAGTTTCCATCGTATATCATTCCCTATTATCAACGTAAGATAATGATAACTTTGATAAATTTCATTGTTTCAGAACGCACACGTAACGCACAATAGATTTTTGCATAAAGAGAAGCAACTTGAGCGGCGCTTCAAGTCATAAATGCAGCGATGCACAATTTCTGTCTGTAAGCTATAAAATTCGATATGCATTAAACTAAGAGCATCCAATGAAATTCGATATAGAAAACATATTACGCCGACAAAGAACTGCATAAAGTCGCTCCGAGAAAATTTCATAGATAAAAGCTAGTTCTAATCTAATTTAATCCTCCAAGAAAGGATTTTTTTAAACTGAAAATCAGCACTTTACCTTATTGAAAATATTCGATATTTTTTTAAGCTGAAAAATTTTTTTTTGCACATAAAGTGTTTCAAACAAAATCTTTCGTAAAGTGCATAACATTGTATACATTTTATACGAGAATGTGACGATTTTAGGTTCCATAAAATTCGGTATGCAATATTTAATGGATTTTCATAAATAATATGTTTAGGAATTTAAAAAATTTTGATATGCATTGATAAAATACTACAAAGATGAAGGAAAATGTTAGGGATGAAAATTTGTGTCTAATGTAATTTAATCCCGTCAGAGGAATAGCATATGAAAATGTTGCTTAACTTTTTGTGTACGGAAAGTCGCCCATCTAATAATAACTTTAAAACCAGGATAGCTGCCAGAGGAACTCACATCATATAGACGGATCAGTTTTATTGTTCCAAAAAAAACTGTTGCTAAATAAACTTTAGCAAAAACGTTTTATATTGAATTATCAATTTATATTTAGAGATAATTAATTTATGATGAATGATACAAAATGAAGATGAAACTGTTATATTATTTTTGTCTTTATTTTTTTAATACAACTTAATCCAAAACTGTTTTATATCTTCTTCACATAATAAAACGAAGTGTGACAATTAACAACACATCAACTATCATCAATGCACGTTGAATTTCAATTTAAAAAATGCTGCAGGGTAATGAAATGAAAAGGCATAAAAGTGGATTAATTAAATTTACGCCATCGATTTTACGCTCGTAAAGCAATCACGAAAATAGATAAATTTGCTGCCATGAAAGCAATGAATATTATATTCATCTCTCTCTAATGCTATTCCCATCGTTTATGCGTGCACGGTTATTATATAATATATGGATACCGCGTATTTACCTTTCAATTATGAAAGTGCATGCATTGAATCCGCAGGGATGGGTTCGTCCGTGCGAATTGCGATACGGTGTGATCCGATAAAACGGCTACAATCGTTTGCATTTTTTATGCTCTAACACCACTGGAAATTATTACCTTAACTCATGAAAAAAATATTATGTACTTTTATTTACATACAAATCCATATAGATAAGTTTATGTTAGTAAACGAGTTATTGCTTTTGATATTGATTTTAATAATGTGTTTTGATGATGTGGCAAACTTCAAAAAAATGATTATATTGTTTTATTTACTCATAAATCAATAAACATATGTTTATGTTTGTAATCATTTGGTTTGTTTGATATTGAAATCTGGTATAAAATTTGCTAGACAATGTAGATATTACTAATCAAATATCTATTAAATGAAAGTGTATTCTATTATTGGTAAAAGTAGTAATAAATTGAATTTTACTGAAGTTTTGTTTTTGACAAAACAAGTATTCAAATTTTATAAATAAATCGATTAGCATATTGAAATTTGATGTGTTATTGTTTTAATGGCAGGTGTAAACACCCGGTATGGGTTAATAAAGGCGGTCGGTGATTTCGGTAAAATTTATACGCTCGGAATATTCGTAAATTTTTGATTAAACATTACGAGCACACGCCTCATTTGCCATGGATTTATGGATGAGTTGATTGAATATAAACACAAATAAATAAATGCACGAAATACGCGCTTCAACAGGATTAGTTATTATTCACAGCCGATAGGCATTATCGAACAGGATTTAATTTACAAAGGACGCAAAATATGAATTAAACCATTCAATTAAACGGTGCCCTTAACCTTGGCAAGTTCAAAAGCTTGGATCAATTGCAGCACGTTCGAAGCGCCGCATCGTCTTTAAAGCCAAACTCGAATGCTTTAAGGACCATTCATCAACTGAATCTTCCGTCTCCTTAATGGACACAAACATCCGCCGTTTTTCGATAATTAAGATTTTTACGATTAATCATTTCGCCTAGCATCACCGGAAAAAATTGCTCTAGATTCTCATATCCTTCGAGGTCTTTGTACTTTCATTCATGTACGTATTTTATACGAGGAATTTTGTTCGTGACCTATTGTGAACGATCACTATATTTCTTTCGTTAGTATTGCGATTCATTCATATTTTTACTTGAATGGCATTCAACGTCAATGGCATGTATCGTTTTCCTCCGAGTTTTATTCCTTATTATTTGACGCGTTCCATTCACATTTTCATTGAATTCCACTAGCAGCTATCCATATATATAACACAAAATCTATATAACAAAAATATAACTTTGAAGCAATTGAATTTACTTCTATTTTTATTATCTTGTTATCGTTTTATTTTTGTAATTTATTGTTGCAATTAATATTATTTTTATAAATAGAAATAAATTAAATTATAATAATTGTAATAATAAATAATATTATCTTTAATTGATTTGAAGTTATACTTTATTTTTGTAATAATAGGAAGCAATAACTATATTAATGGATCAATATGTATGATGTTTATTACTTTCCAATTAGGGGTAGTATGTAGAGAAAATTAACGAATTAAAAAATAAATTAATGGAGTAAGGTAAACTGTTTAATAAATTAGTCTGGCGCAGGTAAGTAGATTACTTTGGGTGAAAGCTCATTATCATCATACGGGTAATCTTTACGAGATGGGATTGAAAATTGAAAAATAATGCTTAATCGATACGACGTAGCCCCATTCACGAAACGCGTGTCGCCACGGAGTCGCCAAGTCTTGCGTCTTGACTTCTATACTTCCCCATGCTATGTGCTCTATATAGATACATCCGCTAAAAGTTCCCCCGACAACGACCTCTTGATACCGAGAATCTCCGAAATATATTCTTTCTGCTTCTATCTACAAATATTTCTCATATTTCATTTCTGTGCCATTTCGTTTCAGTTCAGCTATTGTTAATTAATTTGTCACAATTACATGAAACGAAAGCTTGACGTTTTCATTTGAATTTACATTATATAGTTTTCGTCGGAATCGAAATAGATGAAAACATGAAAGGAATAGATTTAATAACCTTACGAATAATATTTTTCATGCTCTGAGAGACATGTTTATTTATATATACATTATGTTTGCTCGAATTGCAATGAGGATCCATGTTTCATGTAGACTCGCAAATAGAAGGCCCTAATTAGAACTTTCAGAACGCAATTAATTTGCTGCTATTTATTTTATTTCGAGATGCTGAGTGAAATATGCAAATATATATATATATTTGGGCTTTGAGCTTTTCCGTAAATAACGAGATTTTTTTTGTAAATGTGTATTTTAGAGCATCTTAAGATATGATGATGAAAGTTTTTTTTTGACTTAACATACATTCCTGATTTAATTATACCGTTTAATTAGATTCTCGGAAACTGTTATACTAAATCCCAATGGAATTACAATAATCGCCTTGAAATACCAAATCCTAAGCCGAAACCTTCAAAGTTGTTATAAAAGCACTATACAGAAAGTAACTACTAAATAATGCGATAATTCATCAGAGTCGGAAATTTTCCAATATTTGTTACTGATTTGTATCAGGATATTAAAAAATCATTAATTTATAAGTTATTACGTGTATTGTAGATATTACATAAATAATAGATTTCTTCTAAAAAAATCCAAATATTTTAAAAGATTATATTTATAGATCTACAATATTTAAGTTTATCCAAAATTAATTCAGTAATTTATAAAAATCTATAAAAATAAATTGAAACCTGTGTGACAAAAAATGCAATTTTGCAAAAAAATGAAATCCCACGAAGGATGTAGTAATTTATTTACATTGTACTTTCAGTGTTACATTGGAATGTATTTTTTTTAGGAAACAGTCATTATTTGCGCGCCGTTTCGAATGTTGATTTTTCGTTCGTTGTATTACATCATTATTTTTTTTTTGTGTGTGTTTGTCGGCTGTTTCGCAATTGCCACGGGTATAATACTTTTTTTATTATCATCGCAGGGGAAAACGTTAGAAATAATTTATTTCTCATTTTCGTTCGTTCTATACAAAAGCAATTATCCTGGACTAAATATTTAATGTGCTTTGGTAAAAGATGTCGACAATAGACAACGCTATATATATACGATTATGTCGGAGCTTCGATCATTTTTTTTTCAGTTAATGGAAATAAATGTTTCGGATTTTTCAAAGTTAATATTTATTAAATATTATATACTTTTGGGACAAAGTCCTAACGTTTTTTCTTTAATTTACTTTGTGGGAATGATTAGTATTTGTCTTACTTTCAGAAATGAGGATTATTCAATTCAATGTGGCAGTCAGTTCCGCAAACGACCAACTTTTAAATTAACTTCCCTTAGGGAAATCAGCGTTTTAATGTATTTCTGTATTTTATTTTTATTTGCAGGGACAGAAATTGAACGAGTTACTCAATTGAGAGGTAATAATTAATTTTATTAATTGTTTAATATTCAAACTGATTTTGTTATTTATTAGAATCTATAAAATATCCGTTAGATATATCGGAAACATTCTTGATTTTGAAAAATGTTCGCCTAGGTAAATATTGACAAAAATTTTTCGAAACCTATTGATGGGATGTTCAAAATTACTCGTTTATATTAAATTTATATTTATAGAGATTATGTTATGTATCTTGGGAACAATCTTGATTTCAAATAAAATCCACCTAGAATACATTTAAGTTCATAGAAAGAAAACGTTTAAAAGAAAATCATTGTTATTGTCAAAATTTCGGGATTCCTTTGTAGAGCAATAGAAATATAATAAAAATGTATTACGTTACCTTATGATGCGATGACGAATGCTGTAATATTAATTAAAGGATACTTCCACTCGACGACATCAATGCATAGTTTCCTAACGGGGTTCTTGAGGTATAAGAAAAAGAGGGCACGTTGCGGCCGGTCGGGGGGCGGTTTGCCCACGCGGCGGACGGGCCGCTTGGGGGCAGTCGGCGTTCGGGCCCCCGTTTGTCCCGGGCTCGTCACGCCCGCCCCCACAGTGCTCATCGCGGTGGCTGTCGCGCTAAGAGGCCCTTGCCATGCGCACCCCGCGTACGCCGGTTGCACAGAGAACAGGCGGTTGTTGGCCTGCTCTTGAAGTTCATACTGCAACCCTGCAACAATCATAAATCACACACCACGCTTCGACAAATCCACTGCCTCGCATTTGCAGCACAGGAACCGCACCCGATCAGCATTTTGGGAGGGCGATGGGAATGACCGAAAGAACAGAGAACCACCCTTTCTACGACGCGAATTTATTGCCCATAGAGCGAATGCTTTCCGAACGGGGTGTGCATTTGATCCTATACTTATTCATGGCTTTAGGTGAATAGATTGCAACTGCTAATTTAACTTTATCAAAGCACAGAAACACTACCAGTCAGAAACAGACTCCTTCGCGCGAAGCCAATATGCAACAAAACACCATTTTCTCATATCATGCTCTAAACTAAATCTTCAGTTTTTAACCTTTCTTTGAAAGTACTGGAAGTTTCATCATTATTTTTATTTCAATATCCTAAAAAAACAATTATCAAGATTACTAATGTCAAACCCATAATCTTTGATACATATTTTCTTCCTATACAAGAGTTATTCCATATAAGAAGATTTATTTTTCTCAAATACTTTTTAAATGATATATTTTTTTCTTGATTATCCTAAATTCTAGCTAAAAGATATTTAAGTCAAGATTATCGCTTATAGTCTTTCAATAACAAGTTTTATTTTTCAAATTACTCATAAACTTCTTAAGTTTAAGTCTCAACTTTCTGATTCCTAAACTATAAATTTTGGATTGAACTAAATTGTAACCTTACATATCTTATACTTTAGTCAAGATTACTCCCATTGTCATTTTTAGCTTTGATTTATTTCCTATCAATAATCAACAATAACTGTAGCTAACTGTAGGATCTATATAATATGAATTTAATTAGGTAATTTGTAATTATTACGTTTGATTTTAAACAATGATGAAACTTTGAAAGTAATTATACGTAGTAATTTAAATTTCTTGATTGGAATCAAAGTTGTATTATATGAAAGCTAATAATACGATTTTGAAATGGATAAAGATGCGGAAGCAAAGGTTCAACTTCATTGAAACTTTGTAATGGGTTGGATAAGTTATCTTTGTAGGTTTACAATCAACAGACTACTCACCAAACTAGTTTGGTAATAATTGGATGGGCCGGAGTATTGCCATTGCCCAAAGTTCGGTGCACGTATAAAATACTAAGTTTAGAGCGTAAAAGACTTAGTTCAGAGCCTGACGAGGTTAGGATGTAGCCTGAACGGTCACACTGTCCCAGCGGGAATCTCCGTATTCTAAAACGCACGCCAGCGTCGGATGGATCGATCGTTACACGATTTGCCCGAAACGAGAGAGAGACCCAATTAGCCAATATGGGTAGAACCCATCAGCAGATTAAATTTGTAGAAAGGAATGTTTGGAGGGCGAACGGACGGCGCCGAATTCGACGCACCTGAAGCCCTACAAGTTATATCGATGAGTTTGATGGTTCATCCCTCACGCACCGTAGTTGAACAATGCATAATTCATATGGTAGAAAAATGGAAGACCGTGCTGCACCGTCCGGAGCCAGGATTAAACGGTTATTTGAGCGCGTCACGTTCGCGATAATACAACTATTAGATGAAGGTTTTGTAATAAAACGAAAATAGACACATTAACCGACGGATGGATCGATCGACATTACTTCGCCAAATAACAATATGAAGGCAATAGTCGTCCGATCAAGGAAATGGATAATGAAGGGCCCCAGGGCTAGTATTGTCACCTAACAAAATACCATGCACATAAATATATCGAACATGCACAAACAAGCAAACCAAATAGCACCCCAAAAAAAAAACACGAAAATAATAATAAATAAGAGTAAACGGATAAAAGGAGGACAAGTAAACAGCAATCAAGTGGCAAAACAGACATAGTAATTCATGTATATACACATACATCACCTTCTTCTATTCGACCCAGTTCATAAAACAACAATCGATAGTCATACCGGGCCTCGATACAATATTAATAAAAGCTTAATAAATTTGAGTGCTCTCTTGTTATGCAGACTTGCTGTTCCTTCTTCAGGAAATAGATTGTAACCAGAGCGCTTAGTGCTGGCGCGTACTTCAATCGGCTCGCATTCATCTACGTTTTACGTCGCCGAACACCCACATACCACACACCCATACCTATATCCAATCCCCAAACACAAGCTCTGAATGGGTTTAAGATCCTCCGTACTATGGTTTTTTCTGGAAAAAGCAAAATCGATGCGGGGAAGTCGCACCCGCCTTGCGAATGTCCCGGATCGAATTCGCGAAATGCACCAGAGGAATGCCCACTTCTATCCTACGTGTTTGCACCGCCCTCGGTTTTCCACCCACGCGACTCCTGTTCTTCGACCGAACACAAAACAAATGGCGAGAAGTTACGCAACACTCCGTGCTTTTCCGTTTAATTAAGCGCGAGGACACTTGACGCTTTCGCAGACAATACTCCTACTGTGTCGAGTACAGGCTGTGTATCAAATGCCCTTTGGATGAACATCGTTGTGCTGTCACAAAAGGATTTAGACTATTTTCAATTTTCGTTTGGAAATGCCTTTTCTGCACCATCTCTTCTTCATTATGTAAGATGATGCTGGAAGCAGTAGTCCTTTTAATTTCATCAATTTCTTCAAACTTATATCATAACATCAAGCCTACGTATTTTCCGATGTAGTCCAATTTTCCGATAATTAGTCACTTGGCTATATTAAGTAATCATACAAACGATGTTTGCGTTTTCCTATGTATCTTTACAAATGACCAAGATCATTACGCAACATGCGTTTACTGAATTAATTAAATTTATTTATTAAATCAACATCTTACGTAAGTTTCCAACTCAAAATAATATAGATTTATTTTTTTATAAAATCATTTGAATTAAATAATATACATATTTATAAAATTAGATTTTCTTTAGAAAATATATTTAGTTTGGTTGAAATGGACGGAAAGTAAACGAATTACCATATTTTATATACATCCGCATTCTCGTCGCAATACTTTTATCAGGTAACGAAACGTTTCCATTCGCACTAATCGAATCGGAAAATTCAATTTGCATGGGTCATCCGGCATAAAAAGGAAACTTACATTCTTTGAACTATTCGATGACGCAAAGCAACCGAATTCCAATTTTCTTCCATTTTATTTCCTCCATCAGAAAAGGATTTCTTTTAATGAAATTCAACGTTGCATAACTTTAACTATGCATCATCGATTTCCATGAAACATGCATAATGAAATATTTTATTGCCAATATAAACTATTTCCGTACTTTCTTTAATTAAAATCGACGTGGATTTTATTTCAAATAAAATTATCGATTCTCGGCTTCAAGATTTTTTACTACACTCATTTTTTTACTCTTCTTCTCGCGTATTACGTGAACATCTACTTGCAGGAAAATCAATGCTTAAACCTGATTCGAGAAGTGTTTAATTCTATTTGGGACAAAATGCGATTGATTTTGAGCAAGGCCCTTTGGGATCCATTCGGATGCTTCAATGTGGAGTACATGGAATCTATCCATTATATTTGAAAATAGGATAAACCGTGTACGAAGCTAAACACTCATCGATTTCGAGCGAAATCTATTTTAAACCGGAATACATAGCTTTGTCAAATATGCCGCACGTCGTTCCCTCTATATTTTTTTTTATAAATTTTGTTTTATTTATTTTTCTTTTAGTTCATTCGTTGCTATTATTGTTTGTCCTTGAATTTATGATGAAAAACAAAACATGGGGTAGCGTTATTTAATCGAAAACAATCCCCGTCTCATTATTATTATATTTAACATCCTGGTACAAACAAATTCAGTTTTCTCCCCATTTTTTGCAAAGGAAAAATATTATATAATCCTCGAGCAACTCCAGAACAAGCAACAATATTTAATCAAGGAAAACGAAAACTTAATTAACGTGAGTTCATAATTTTTTCTGTTTGTTTTTTATATATATATATATATATATATTATTTATTTATTTAGTTGCTCGCTTCAGCCCGAAAGGACTTTTCGCATCCTGAATCTCGTTAGACATCCGACTGGAAAATCAATAGTTGCGTGTAATAACATCTCCCAAGGCACGAACTTAATCCCCCCACATATTAAAATAAATAAATTTCCGAAGATGAAGCGCCATAAAATCCACGGCGCTCCTTCCTCCTCGTAAATTATCCTTGTCTTTTCCTTACTTCCATTTCTTTCGCATTCTTCAAAACCCATTTGTCCGCCCCGCGGCATACTATAATTGATTTCCAACTCAATTGAAAATTTAAACCACTTTCCAACAATTCTTTTATCTCTATTCTTCATATGTCTACTACATAAAATTCAAATTATTTTTTATATCGATTTCAAATAAATTCGTTTGTTTTAACCACATATTTTTTGTTTTCTATATATTTTTCAATGTTTGATACATTAATTAAAAAAATACATTTTACGTACAACATAAAAATTTTAAAATTGGCAATAAAAATATCAATTTTTACGTAATATAATCCACTGCTTTTCAGTTTATAAAACGTAACGATACGATTATATTTCAGGTGCATCCCCTTCAATCTTTGGAACGCAATTAGGATTGGCAGTAAAATTCGGAAATCAAATGCACTCAATTAAACTCACCCACGCAGAAAATCAAATGAAACGAGGCAGAAATAAAACGAGAAATAAAAAAATCTACGTGAATACTGCTATTTAAATTAAACCCACGCACGCGGAAAATGTTATGAAATCCAGCGTTTCCTTTAATTTATTTACTTTTAATTCCTTCTTTTCAATAACATGAAATTTCAAATTCCATAAGTCTTTGGAATATTCATAAATAAAAAATATATTTTAATAAATTATAATGAAAATTTCCCTAAAATTTAATTTTTCTAAAAATTTACAATTTTTTTTTGTGATGTTTGAAATTGTATTTATAAATTGATTTAATTTTTTTGAAATAATATCTACAAAATGTTGTCGTGATTGTAAATATTTACTAATAAAAATTGCCATTTTAAGTTAAAACGCGTTATATAAAATCGTGTAAATTGTATGTATAAACCATTAATAACGCTGCATGTAAATATTGCACTTTTTCCACATTCGATAATGCATTTGCATCAATTTGAAAACCGTCGCGTTTTAATTCATTTCAATCTGTTTGTTTAACAGAATTCCTGTAATATGCCAATTCGTGTATGAAACATTTTAATTACAAACTTAAACTTTTACTGTAAATAAATCAAAACAATTTCAGTCGGAATTTTAAACTTTGTGTATTTTCGTGAAAGAAAACCTTTCAGCAGCATTTGCGCATGTTCCAAAGGTTTTTGATTATCGGATTAGAATTTCAAGAGAATTAGTTTTTAAGATACAGAACGATTTCATTGAAATAATTACGTAATTAAAATTTGATCTTTTATAACGAAGGGTTAATCTTCTATATACAAAAGGTGTACGAACAACAGCAATTAATTAATTGCATAACAGGCTCGCAGCTTCACTGCTGAAACGCTTGTATAAACATACATGTGAAGGAAAGTTGCTGGCGCGTAGTAAATTTTCGTCCATCGTTAATTAACAAGTAATGTACGCTATGCTCATATTGAACAAACTACAAAATTAGATAATTAGTTATGAAACTGTGCGACAGATTAACCTGAAAGGACACAAAACACTCGAGCAAATTGAAATAACATTAAAGAGAAATTGTTTTACATGAAAATTCGTAGTTAATTAATTACTCATATTTTAATTTAATTATTTTATCAAGAAAACAATTTATGTCAATGAACAAGCTTATCTCATATTAAAACGTTTCAGTTTCATCAAAACTTTGCACAGGAATTTTAAAGATAAAATTGATCAGTATTGGAAAATTGATAATTTCAACTAATAATTAAATTTCTAAGGGTCGGCAATCTTTTTTACTAAAGATATATTTTAAAAATGTTACGTAAGTACACATCGTGAAATTAATTCTCCAAGCAAAGGTACCAAATGCGGCTTATATAATATTCTTCTTCGAAACTATTCTTGAAATTACACATGTTTCAACCATTTATGATTGATTATTAGTTGATAATAATTTGACAGTTGTAATTGAAAAGCTGTCAAATTGTACATAGAAGTTTCTAGATCTGAAAAACGTTTATGTGACAAATAGTGTTGAAGCATTGCTATATTATTTATATACGTATCTATTTTAAGAAATGTAATTATAGATGTATGAACTGTTCACATAAAATGCTGCTGGAAAAATGGAGATAAAATAAATTGCAATTAAATCCTGATTGCATTGCTAAATCTGTCCAGATTCCGTCTATTTCTGTCATTTTCTCTGTATTAACTAGCCTTGAAAGTCTATTTCCGCCAGTCATAAATCAATCTTGAATCAGAATGACGATGAATCAATTCCACCTGTGCATGCAACTTTAATGGCTTCTCTTATTAATTATTTGCAGACAGAGACGATCGAGTTTAAAAGCGGACAAATGGCAATTAACGCCCACAAATTACTTGAATTTCCTCGTTTATTGATATAGAACTTCTTTTATCGAAAATATCAAACATACAATGGAAAAATAATGAGTTCAAGTTGAAAATTGAAGCACTTCAATACGGACACTTGAGTTTCATAATATTGAATATTTTAGTTTTCTCTATATTTTTTAGTATGTTTCATCACCGGGAAAAATACGAAGTTTTTTATCCTGAGGGAGGGCGAAATTACAGGGCGAGAGATAGGGCTGCAAAACTTGCGTGTATTATGTTCACGTGCATCAAACTCAGCGGGGAATAAAGTTCGCTTCAAAACATTTGAATATTTCAGCCAAGAGGAAAACACAATATGCTGCAATATTAATAGTGACGTATTGCGTTTACTTGAACACGTTTATAATTTTTTTATTTTTTGGCTTAAAATTTCGTGCCAAAGCATTATTTACACACGGATACGAGATTCATCGCATCCGCGCACAATTAATAATACTAATTCCAGACGAGTGCACAAACAAACTCTTTTTTTTCAGTTTTCAGTTAAATCTGTCTAAAACGTGAAATGTTTTCTTTTTTCAACCGCATTTATTTTCTGCTTTTGTATAAAAAAAAACTTAATTTCTGCACAACAAAGTTCTTCACTCTAAAACAGAAAATAATATTCTATAAAATTGAAATTGTTGAAAATTCTTGATTATATTATAGAAAATATTTATTATTCTATATATTTTTTTTGTAAAATTATAATTATTTTGTTAATAAATAAATACGTAATTCCATATAAAGTAAATTAAAATTGGAGTAGAAACTCATTAGTAATAAAGGAAAACCTTTAACCATACGTTGAAACAAAGTAAAGGGCACAAGTTTCGGTATAATTTGGCTTCCGACTAGCAACAGAGAACCACTAATTTGGCGATTCCTGGTGCGAGTCGTTCGTATATTAGTGGCCTCCGTAGAGGCTTACAACTAAAATTAGCTGAGATCTAATTAGATTTTATTCGATTTGAATGTAATTCGGCCGAAGTTCTGTAACCGCCCGACGTGCATCCGTTCAATGTTTGATGCTGCTCAAACCACTATGGGTTTCGGTTTTCCACCCAAACCGGAAGTTGCTGGAGTAAAAGACGATCTGCGATTATTAATTGGCGCGGAAAAATCGTTTCTTCTCGATGCATCCACCTGATTTATCGAGGCGTACATGCTTCATCGACCGATAAAACTTTAAAACACATACATTATTCGCCGAGAAAACAATGTGATATATGTTCTTAAAAAAACAAACTTTTCCTCAACGTATTTTTTCCAAAACAACAACACTATTTATTATAAACATAAAATATTTCTACACAAAGAAGTTTTTTTTTCTTGTGTTATAAAAATAAACTAACGTGTATTAAATAACAACCCCAACGTTGAACAAAAAGTATAATAAATATTGTATAAGTACAATCAATAGGCCCTTGTATTACCTTTTTCATTCGTGTGTATAAGTACTATTTTCATTGTTTTTTTTTTGTAACAAAATGTAATAATAATGACGAACATTCTTAAGCCTCGTCAAACAAAAGACACGAATTTTCCTTTAGCAAAAAATATGAATGAATTCACACAATTGTCTTTACGTTTTATGTAATTATCAATAATAAAAATCTGAAAAATCCTTTTTAATACTGTCTACAGTTTTCTTATATCAACCAACTCATTTAACTATTTGTGGAATGAATGGCGGATATATCCGCCATAGCTTTTATACAGCCATCTAATCTTAGTTGAACCGTAGCTCATAATTATTTAACAGAAACGTTTCTAAAAAAAACTCTAAAAAAAGCTAAATTTTTGCTTATATCTCGAAAATTAAAATATAATTTATTTTTATAAATGTATTTTTATGTACTGTATCTGCAAATATATTGAAAAAATAATGGATAATTTGTTAGTAGAAAATATAAGGTATATATCACAGTACAGTGAAGCGGACTGCGAAATAAATGACCTTGGTAAGCTTCGCCTTACGTTCCAAAGCCCAAGGTTTACTGCAAAATAAGTGCCTTTAGGGTGGGATGCGACAATACGTAATATAAAAAGAAAATACGTTTATATATAAAGAAAATCCATATAAAACAAGATAAAACGTAATGTCCGAAATTGCGTGTTTATTAGTACAAATTCGAAATGCATTTGTAAATTATCAGCAGCGTCTGCATGATTTCAATCTTCCGGAGTAATGGAATTGACAGTGATATAACCCTATATTTCGTGGTTTTAATTGTGAAAGGCATTTTATGAAGCAATTTCACGGCACAATTAATAAAAGCCGTCGGTTATAAACCGCAATGTATGTAAATAAAACAAGAATATTATGCATTTAAGGATTAAACACTTCGGGCATAACCTTTTAGCAAATAACATAAACCATTTTATGTCCAAGTAAGCACAGTACCAATAAAAACTAAGAATAATAAAATTTTTATAAACCAAGAAAATATTTTTTCAACATGAAGTTAAAAATACTGATAAAAATTAATTATTTTGAAAATTCTATTACCATTTTTTTGCAAAATTCAATTATTTTTGTGAAAATTTGGTTTTTAGAATTTTATTTTATATTTACATTGATTTTTAGGTAAAAATACACCGATTCAATTATTTGGAAAATTCAATTATGTGAAAATTTGTGTTTTTTTAACTTTATATCAAGTTTATGTTGAACTTTTCGTAAAACTGAAGCTGAAATATACTGACTTTGAAATAAAAATCAATTATGCGGAAAATTTAATATTTAAATTTTATTACTTAATAATTTTCACTTTAATTATGACATATATTAAATTAATTAAATTACATTAAACGAGAATTTCAAAGAAATTGTAATATAATTTCAAAAATCGATAAATTTCTATTATATTTTCAACGAGTATTTGTTTCGCAAGTGTAATATGTTCATGCACAAATTTACGTTACTTTCGTATCAATTCTTCGTTTTCACATTCAATTCATTAGCAAGCATTATTTCGTAAATTAACCAACACCGATACGCGTGCATTCCAATTCAATTTCAGTGAAATACATTGTACCTATTATTTGTACTTAATTAATGTTTACCCACTATTTTATTAATAGCGCCAATTTGCATTAACGCATACAAATATTAATTAAATAAAATATAGTTTCCTTAATTGGACCAGTAAAAAAGTTGTATTCAACAATTTTCGCGTTAATTTCGAGTACATTACCATTAGTGCATTACGTTGTTTTATCAACATCGCATTACAGTATATTAAGCATAATTATGAAATTTACTCTGACGTAATAATTATAATATTATCTAAATATGATACCCGATTGTTAACGTGTTAAAATGTTATAATTAAATTACATATAAAAATAATTTGATTATCATTTAATTGCAATGAATTTATGAATGCATATTTGAAAATTATATTATTTCGTGTATACATTGTTGCGCCATAAATTGAATTTACCCAGGGGCTTAAAAGTACGTGAGTTCTCTATGTTTTAACTGATCTGGTGGTGTATTTGTATGTCGATATTGTTCCGTATTTCCATTTAAATAAATATTGCGATGCGAATACGTGCTTTGTTTAAATCGTATTGCTTTCACGTATTTTGTGGTTTAAATAGCATGAGGATTTCAAGTGCAGTTTTTTTTAACAACCCTTGAAACTTCGTAGGCTTTTATAACATTTCTTTACATCCACAGAAAAAAAAAACAACTTTTAACAAGTCTGGAAAGTATAAGTGATCGAAACACGTATTAAAAAAAAACTGTACTTGTAATACAATTATGTTACACAATTGGGTAGAAATCAATGAAACACGAAGCAATATGAATTAATTATTTTGTGTGTTCGTTTGGGAATTAATGAAATTAATGAATAACCGTTCCGAAAAGTGAAATTTCGATATTTAATTGCCAAATTAAATATTTACAATGCAAATAAACGTTTACTTTAAAAATAACAAAATTAACAAATTTTTACAAAAAAAAATTATTTCACTATTTCAAAATTAAATAAATTTTACTATGAGTTGAAAAATATTTTATTTTAAAATATATTAGATGTGTATTTTTCTCTGTGAAGTTGAATTTAAATTGAAATGAATAATATTTCTTTAATAAATTAAGTGCGTGGAATTCTCAAGTATAGTTTTAATAACTTTGGAAAGTTTATCGAAAAATAAAATATTGTAAATTTTTGAAAGGTAACGTATTATTTATTTCTTTTCTTTTCAGCACGGCTTGTAGTAATCGAACTATTTATAAACAACCCTTTAAAGTTTCAGTTGTTTCAGCGAGAATCCTCTTTCTTTGTTGATTTACGCGTATTATATTCACTAATAAAAACTTTTAATGACTTCGAAAAGTTTATGAGATCGAATATCGAAATATTTATAAAGCTTGATTACACTTTTTTTTTGTAACATAATTATCTCTATTTGTTACACAATTCTTTAATGAAGAGTAATTAAATTTAAATTCTTTTTTTTGACAATTTGTGTTTTATTAAAGAAGCGAATTCTTAAAATTTGGATTAATATTTAATATTTAGAAGATAACTAACATATATTTTTTTTTTTCAGGAAAATTGTGAACGGGTTCCGAGTAGAATGTAAACAAAATTATGAAACTATCGAAGGTGAAATTTTGGAAGAAAAACAAGTCGAAGACTGAACAAACTTGGGGATCAATCGATGAGTGCGTTGTTTTTAATTGCGAATAGAGGATCAATAGGGGGGAAATTTTCAATGTTTGCTTTCAGGCAATGGACATCACAAATGTTGCCAATCAAATGATTAGCGATGTTCCGCAACATCTGGCCATTAAGTATTTTTATTTTCGGGGGAGACGGCGGTTGTTGTTGATGAAGGGGGGTGTGCGTATGGGGTTATGTTGTGGTTCGGATCGATGTAATAATTGCCGATTCAGACAGGAATAATTACGAGCCGCATATACTAGGTAATTAGTCTTTATGCACGAGGTGGCGTCCGGGGGTGCGGTCCCTGTATAAATAGCAATTAGAGCGTGTTTTTTAGCAAAGGAAGATCGCCAATTAAGAGCTACTTCCAGGACTTAGAAGGTAGTACCCACAGTGTGTTTATTTTTCGGGACTGAAACTACACTTTAGTAGTGTGGGGAATCCCCGCGTGTGCGAGAGTGTGTGCGCTACCCTTGCAAGATATAAAGGTTAAAGTGCTTTGTGGATTTAAATAGGCAATGCCTTTGTTGTCAAAAGAAGGGGGTGGCATAGAGTACGGCTGAATAGTCAGTAGAGTCAGTATCTTCAAAGGACATATAGTAACCTACATGCCACAATATCGATCGCCCAAGGGCGTGGTTATACTCTTGTGTGATTTGTCCTATATATTCAAATCAATCAAACATTAAAATATGAATGGATGGGTTCTTAAGGGGGAGGGGCGCTACTCCTCGCCGAGACAAGGGGGGCGGCCGGTTTCGATACGAGTGTGAGTGCAGTATGGGTGGGGGTGGGGACGTCGCGACGCCGCGTCGCTTCAGCCGCACACACGAGATCCCCTCGCAAAAACTTAAAAATCTAACAACCCCATATAGAAAACAAATATTTATACAACTTTTTCCTTTAAAAAAAAACCGCCAAAAAAATCCACAAACTGGGTCGAAAAACAACAACAAACAACTACTCAATGAATACCAAATTTACATTTAAAATAAAAATGATTCAAAATTACTAATAATAAGAATTTTAAAATAAATAGAAAAATACAGGTAAAAAGTGCAAGAATTATTTTTTAATATATACAAAAAAAACAGTTTATTTAAAATTTAAAATAAGA
The DNA here is from genome assembly GCA_963457615.1 of Nicrophorus investigator. Lineage (NCBI taxonomy): Eukaryota > Metazoa > Arthropoda > Insecta > Coleoptera > Silphidae > Nicrophorus > Nicrophorus investigator. The sequence goes on from OY735146.1 coordinate 9,007,939, forward strand.
ATTATAATGTTTGTAATTGCAGATTTTTTTACTGAAATTTAAATAAACAGTTATATTTTCTTAAAAACAACTGTTTTTTTTCTTATAATAAATTATAATATGTTTATTTATGTATTTAAAATTTTGTTTTGCAAAAAATAATAATTTTGGTTTGAATTTCGATGGTTTTCTCACCGGGACAGTAAAGGCTTGGATCCATAATAAACTTGAATAAAGTTAGATGGTTTTAGAAGGGACAAGCCATCCGCAGCACATTCTTTCTCCATATCTAGACACTGACATCACAACAGTAAGCACTGGTAAAGTTATTGTTGTTCTTCAGGAAAGTTTTCAGTCAAAAATAGTGCGATCACGGTGATACGGTTTTCCAGATTCCTCTGCTCTCTATACGTCCATCTCTCTCCCTCTCTCTATCTCACACTCCCTTTCGCCGGTATGTCTGTCTCTGTCTCACTCAGGCATTGTGCGAGGAGGCGGTAGTTAGCGAATAGAGTGCCGGTGGTGGAATGTTGGAGGCGGTTGCCCGTTCGGAATAAATACTCCACCCGCATCGCAATCAGCGGACAGCGCGGGCGTCGCGAGACGCCATCTCTCCACGCCTTCATGTACTTAACCATTTCAAGATCCGATCTCCCCCCGAGCGGACAAACTTTGTTCCTCTAAAACTATTCAAATCAAGCGCAACCTCGCCAATTTCTTCCCTTATCAAAACAAATCTTATACTATATTTATTATTATAATCATCATCATCACATTTTGTTATTGCTTTGCCCCCGGATTTTCAGCCGCGCCACATCGTATCATCTCATCTGCGGCCGAAATCTCTACAAAACACACCGCGCGATCCTAAAAATACGACCGAAGCGATGACTTCATTAGCTCAATCAAACAGATCCTAATTATATATAAATAACACCCCAACAATCCCATGCTCTTCTAAATCCAAACGAAAATCAGAAATAACCATAATAATAAGAAGGAACAAACAGGAAAGAATTCACTCTCTGCACGCGAGAATAATGCGCGTGCTATAATAATCCAGAGACACCCTGAAAGCTAATAATAATCCCGAAATCATACTGGGCGGAATTTCCACCAAGAATAAAACTGGTCGGAAGAAGAAAAACAAAACAAAAATTGTATGAGAAAGATTTACAAAAAAAAGCAAAATAGTTGCGTTACATGTTAGCTGGTGAAATCCACACATGCACACGCAGAGTAAAAAATCGAAAAGAAAAATGCAGTTTGGAATTTTGTTATAGTTAATCATTTTGTTAGTTTGCACAAAGCGGACACGAATCTTACCACACTAAGAGAGAACACATGTTGCGTGCTTAGATATCGGAAGAGAACAGATAAAGAAGTAAACTATTTTTAACAATTGCTAAAAATCAAACACTATGTAATCAGAGTGGATCGCAGATGGAGGATCCGCGGTCGTAACAGAATTTTTTGATGCTGGTGAAGGCTTCTACTCAACGGAAAGGATCCTTACGAACTCTTGATCTTGCCTTGGCTTTACAACGCGTGCTCCAAACACTAAAAGAAAAGACCTGTCGAAGCGACCATAGTACCAAATATAAATGGAAGGGTCTAACTATAGATAGGGTAGTGCTCCTGTAATCCGTCCCACAAAATCTCAGCTACAAATAGCTTTTACTCTCGACAGATCATCATCACCGGTTGCTAACCCACAAAATATGCTCATCTCTCGATAATCTTCATCGCAAGATACAAATATATAATGTACACCAAACAGCCGAAGCATTTACGTCTTGTTTCGCGCATGATGCTCTTGGTGACCGTAATGGTGTACAAAAAACATGTGCCAGCATAAAAGTATATGAACCCCACTCTTCTCAGGTGCTCATTTGGTGATCGCCAATATGTCTTTAATATTTTGTCGATCTTTTACCTCAAATTTTAAAATCTTCGTATCAGAAATTATTTACATTTGTACAAACAAAAATGTGTTAGGAAAAAAAAGTATGAAAATATTAAATTAAAGTTAATGAGTTTTAAATGTAGCGGAATTTCACATTTTGCATCCCAAACGTAGTTGCGCCTCTTTCAACTCTAGTAATCAATATCACTTACGTTTAATTGCCTTTCAACATCATTTAACAAAATTTTCATCGCTTTGTAAAGCAAGAAAATTTTATTGCTAGTTCCAACTTTCCGCTTTCATCATTCTTGAGATTCTCTAACGTAATTGCATCTATATTATTACCACATTTTGAGACACGTAATTCTTATACCAAATTTCAAGAATCTTATGTTCTTATAATTCAAAGTCAAATATCTAGATATTTTTTCCTCTGTGCGGATTGGAAAATTTACGTAAATAAAGATTTTTATTTCCATAGAAAAAATTATTAAATTGCAGTATTTGAATAAAAATACACTGCAGATAATAATAGAAAATAGTTTTTATTAGCAGATTGTAGAAATACAAATAAATATAAATTTTTGAAATTATTTAAATTCAATTCAATAATATAACACCTCACTCAATAAGTTCGTAGGATGACATATAGATGGAGATATGATTTTTAAGAACTACCAACCTTCAGATGACATACTTAATATCCAAAGTATTTTTAGATTGCAAGAGTTGCTCTCTCTAAATATAGAAATAAAAATATACGAAGTAAAGGTAAGTTAAACCAACAACGTAATTAATATAACTATTGATTAATTTTTATATTGTAATTTTTTAATTAGAATACAAATATTATATATAATAAAATTATGTTTTGTAAGTATAATTTAAAAATATTATTATGTTCTGATTCCTACATAGTCAAAACTGAATACCTTTTCCTGAAAGAATACTCCCATTTGTCCCCTTTTTGAAAAGGATAGATTGTTGCATAATATTAGTTGAAGATCAACACTTGTCTAGTTGACTTCTCAATAAAATTATTTGTAAAGTTACTCCACAGTGTTCAGAGATTTTTAATTATGCTAACTATTTATAACTTCATAGATCATAATTGTATATAAATTTTGAATAATTAAATGCTGACTCAAGGATTTTGCATATGATTCAATTTTCAAAGTGTGAATTGAATGAAATTTGTTTCAATGGAATTCTAAGATAATCAAATCCAATTTCTGGTGTCTCAATGGTTTCAGGCAAGAACATCTTGAAAGAGATAACAGAACGAATGTAGTATGCAAATGGTGGTGGTGAGAAGATGTGTTTCATTATTTTCTGAGTCAAGGTATTTCGCACACATTGTTTCCAGGAAACCATCCTAACGTAAATAAAATATTAAACATTTCCCACTCATCCCCTTTCCAGCCAGAAGAAATTATTAAAGAAAGGCCGCAGCGCCCTCGCAAAAAAAAAATAACTTGTTAGCGTCCTAATTGAAGGGTTAATAATTTAAAGGGAATTCGTGAATAATTGACATTTGATTATGCGACATCCGTGTTGCTTCTTTTTTCTTACATTACGTAACACTTCCATTTTCCGGGCAAACAGGAAGAATTGTGTGTCGGAAATTGGATGTTTCCCCCTAATGGATTCCGTAATCGAATGCGATTCTCTGTCCGATTATTTGTACGGCCTGCGGTCGACCTTCGGGGTAATTACCGCATATGATGTTAATTAATCAATTAGTGCGCTTCCGCATTGTCCTCAAGTCGCGACGGCAGCAGCCTCTTCCATACAGGATATGATCCTGTAATCATCTTTGGCCAAACTATTCCAATAAGTTTCGGATGCAAGCAGAATTATTAATTAATTTTGTAAACTCTTAATGCCTCCGGCCATAAAGGATGCACCAAGCTACAAAAAACCTAACGAGCTTAGTTGCGTTCTGCCACGGTTTCCCTGATGCTCTTTAATTATGTAAGGAGATTGGTATTAAAATTGATAGTAGCTGAACGTCTTCAAACTGGAACAACATTACAAGAATATGTATTCGCTTCATAAATGATGCACTGGTTACCTTGACCGGACGATTCCACAATAGGAAAGGAATATTTATAAATTTTTAATTTATGCTGCAGTTCAGATAACCTGTCATGAAGACATTTAATCGATGAAGTGAGCGCTTGTCGCATCCAGACGTCTATGGACTCGGAGCATTGGACCGGATATATAATCTAGATTTTCTAATGAAACGTGCAGGCTATTAATAACTTGAATACACAAATAAAATTTAAAAAATAAGGTATTTTTTAATAATAACATTACAAATTAATGGTACAAAAATATCACATTTCAAATTAAAAATACTGCAGTTGACGGTAAATATATCAGAAAAAAAATTAAGTACTAGTAGGGGATGGTGATGAATCTTTGCTAGTAGAAATTAGAACCCTTTTGTGGCTCCGGTTGTGCTTCTTCATGCTGCTGGAATCGTAGAAACCTTTCCCGCAAACGCCGCAAGTATACGGTGTTTCTCCTGTATGTATTCTCGTGTGCACAGTCAAATTCCCTTTCAGAGCAAAGCTTTTACCGCAATACGAGCAAATATAAGGTCGTTCTCCACTGTGAGTACGAAGGTGGTACTTCAAATGTGACAACTGCGTAAACACTTTAGAGCAAAGCTTACAGGTATGAGGCTTCACTCCTAGATGTATAAGCATATGTGTTTCGAAGCTGCCAACGTGTGCGAAGGACTTATGGCATACGTTACAGGTGTGTGGTTTTTCACCGGTGTGAACCTGAAATTATTGGATCAACAAACTGGTACTTAAATGAAACCAACGTTACTTTTAAATGTGATTCCAATGCTGCTTTGGTGAAGAAACGCTTGCCGCAATCCGAACATAGGAAAGCCTTCTCACCGTGCGTGAGTTGATGCGCTTTCAGCAAATTCTTAGTCTTATAACTCCTCTTGCAAATGTCACAGATATATTCTGGTGTAGGAATAGGTTTAGGCTGATCCTTTTTAACCACAGCCACGTGTCCGTTTTCCGAAAAATGTTTCCGTTGATGAGTATTGTATCTAGCTAGCCGTTTAAAGCTTCTACCGCAATACCTGCAGTCATAAATGCAAGATTGCACGTTCACTTTAGGTATACCTAAATGCGTCTTCCTGTGGTTTATTAAAGATGTTGATTGTATGAAGCCCTTACCGCACATGTCGCAGACATGCGGTCTTTCTCCAGTATGCGTCATCACATGCCTTTTCAAATTACCGCTCATGGAAAAGCCTTGGTTACAGATGTTGCAGATGTACGGTTTTTCCTTAGTGTGCGTCCTCATATGTTGTCTCAACTTGCTGCTGCTGAAAACCTTTCCACATTCTTGACAAGGCTTTGATTTATAACTGTGCTTAGAAATACGCCTATGATCAGTCAATTTATTCTTGGTGCTAAATTCTTCATTACAACTGTTGCATTTGTAGATGCGTGAATCGTTTGATGTACTGGCTTCATCATCATCTTTAAGACTCACCTCTTCCCTGATTTTCAGTTTTGAATTACTGATGATCTCCAACAACAACTTTTCATTCTTCCAGAAACTCTCTTGGAAGTTGATGAAACTGATGCACACATTCTCACAGACCTTGCAAATATTCTTAGGCATTTCTTCAGACTATAAAAAGCCACGCAATTATTGGACGAATTAATTTTATTTGAAAATTTACCTCTGAGGAAATATTAGATTTTATTAAGATTTCTATAGAGTCGTGCTCTTTCATAAATTCGTCGAACGGACGTTTCTCTTCATGTTTTTGAAGACACGTCCGACAAATTTGATCGAAATCTTCCATTTTCACCACATCCATGCTCGCGATTTTTTTATGAAACAGTTGTTTACAAACAAATGTTACAAAAATCAATATTTTAGGTTAAGAATCACGTCAAAAGTCAGTCTCGCCAACGTATAGAGTCTTAAGAAATGTTGAAGCAAAAAACCGTTAATGGAAACATTTGTAAATCCAATTGAACACAAAAAATTTAAATTATTTATAAAAATTGTTGCTAATTAAATTGCATATGTTAATATTTTAAGGACAGGCAACATACAATACATTTAAAAAAGTTTCAAAAAATAGTACGTGAAAACGATAAATATATTGCCAGTTTAAAATAGGCAGAGAACGAGCAAAAAAATGGTAAAAGTACAAAATAAGACTCGCAAGTCAACGGAGGCCGTACAGAAAACTCCTAAATTTAAGAAGGCTTTACATCCATTCGAAGTTTTTCTAAATAAAGTGAAAATTAGATTTTCAAAAAAGAAGACTAAGCACATCGGAGTGTCTATATCGAAAGTGATTAGAAAAACACAAGCCACCGATTACAAATATCGGATTAGAAGAGCTAATGGTAACTGTTCAGTTGATGATACATCTTTTCCCTGTTCTATTATAAACTCTAAAAAGAAGTCTTTATTAATTGATGAACATATTTGGACCAACAGTCAACAAACTTCGAAAGAACATTCGAACGATTATTTGATAGGACTCGAGAAATTGCAATTCACCTTCACGAAGGAAATTACTTGTTATAAATTGCAAAATACTATTGATTCAGGACAATCCTCAAATAACCTGAATTTAACAAACGACTTTGAGTGCACAGAAGATTTGTTGATTGTAACAAACAATAATAACAAGGTTGACGATCAAATACAGCTTCAAATGGATAACACATTACAAAGGTAATTCAACAAAATTTTAAATTTTATTCTCAATACATTTTGGTTTTCAGTTTAGAAAAAATAAATCTGCCTTTCACCAATATTTCTGAAGAATCAGACGTATCTGAATCGAATTTGACGTTATCAATGAATGGTATAACTACTGTGTCAGTACATGATGTTATATTGAAAAATGGAGACAAACCTGAAAAAGATAAATCTTATTTCAGAAAAAAGGCTAACAGTAAGTTGATTAATGGATCGATATTAAGTTATTTTAATACGAAAAGCTTGAATGAAGACTTTGATCAGATAAACCTGTTGGATAAAAACCTTGGTGAGTTACAATCTGTGTACGGTCTTCCGGAAAATTACGAGCAACTACGTGAACTTCTGCAAGATAAACCTAGCCACGATCAAAGTGTTATAATTGAAAGGATGATTCACTGCAATCATCTGAGTTTGCAGGAAGAGAATATGATCGAAGTAAGCGGTTTATTTGAATACTTACTTCGACATTTGAGCGACATTTGTTGCGATCTGAAGGATTGCAAAAAATGCTTCGACGTATTCACTTGTTTAACTCCTCAATTTTTTGATTTGGCTAAGCTGAATCCAGAGAGGGCTCATATTTCATTGCTGGATGTAATTCAGGAGAAGCAAACTGAGTATCGTAAAAACACAACAACGTTTCCGGACGTCGACGTTATCATGTATTTAAACTTAAGCTATCAGTTGTTTACGGAGAAAGAACTCCAATTGCTTACTCCTAATTTAGTGTTCATGGAACAGATGCTAACCAAATGCCAAGTTAAAACCAGAGCTGATGTCGCATATGGATTGTTTCTGGTTACACTAATAGCACAAGTAAGCTATGATCATTACAAATTAGTTATTATATAATACTTTTTTCAGTACACATCCTTATCAAAAGGATATTCTCCAGCCTGCGTGAACTTCCTGAATGGAATCCTTCGTATAGCAATACCGGAGGATATAAATAAAAAATCTTCGCCATCCAACAAATTCAGCTGCAGTCTAGTTTTGACAGAACCTGTTGATTCAATGGACAATGCCAAACTAGATGTTAAAGATTTAACGGGTACAAAGGATTTCGACCAAAAATTCCGCGTAAAAGTAATCAACGTTTCGCTAGGCTTACTCACATATTTCCACTCGTGTTGTCACTCGCTCCCTTCCTGCTCCGAAATTTTCGAAACGACACTTGTTTATTTGAAACAGTTACCTGTAAAATATTATCCAAAAGAATTGGACGAATCGATAGCGCAATTCACCCACGCTTTGGAACAATTTAACAAGGATAGGATACTGGAGTTCATAATAATGGATAAAACGAGATGTTTAGGAAACACGTAGAAACAAGGCTTAAATATAATTGTAAAGTGGCTTCAAATTAAAGTATGAATAAATAAAAACGAAATTATTTATATATACATACATATATTATATGAATACATAGTTATATTTTTTTTTATAATTTTCATATAGAAATAAAAAAAACTGGTAATTAGTAACATTAGTAACATAATAAGGTCAGGTAATATCGTAATACTAATGGAATATGTTTATAAACTTTAAAAATAACGCTTAACAATCTACATAAAATTTTAAATAATACAAATAAAACAGTGTGTTGTACACTTGTTAACAATAACCATCTCTTATATAAGTTTTGTTTGTGCCCACACCTAACGTGAGTTTGATTTGTTAATGTGCTGGAGCACATTTAAATACTTTCTGTTTAAGTATATGAGATTTTTAGTTATCCTTTTTGGAAGGAAATTTTCTGCACACAGGATTTGATGCAACGCCTTAATGGAAATAGAAACTTCTTTGGCTCACTTATTTTAAAAAAGGACAATTTAAAATCTAAACTAAATAAACTTTGGGCTAATATCAAAAATAGAAATCTTATCTAAAAAAATAAAAAATATTTTGCACAACTAAATAAATCTTGATTATTTAGCAAACCCTGTATGCAATTCGGATGTGTAAATATAAATTATTACACATTAATATTAGTACAATTATGTCGGTTTCTTTTACTGTTTAATATTACACGATATTATAAATTTGACTAGAATCCAAAATATTGTAATTAAAGTACATAAATTGGGAATGGAATATGTTTCTTTGATTGTTACGTCCAATGTATATTGCTTCAAACACAAAATTCGATTGTTTTCGTTGAGAAAATATTGCTTATATTCTACGTTTCTCAATAGTTTTATATGTTTTTTATTATATTAAGCAAAAAATGGAAGTTTTAATATTGAATATATAATCAGAGAATTTACGTAAATACTTATATTTTAAAAATTTATCACGATAATTTTAAAGCTTTGAAAAATTAAAATTTATAATTTCAATTTCTGTTGTTCAGAATATTCTAGGTACAAGTACGTTAAATTTAATTCGTCCAATATGCCTTAACAGTAATATTAGGCCATACTATTAAAATTTTCCAATAGACGAAAAAGATCATAATAAAAATTATTGAATTAGCAGTCTTTTTTTTATATTAAATGTAGGTTTCGCTTATTGAATAATCAGCGATTATTAATTAACAAATAGAGTAAATATTTGTTTGCAAAATTATAGAAATGTTTTTTTTGATATGTGGCAAGTCGCAGGAATTTCACGCATCCAAAATAAAGTCAATAGGCTGAGAGTTAATAATAAAAAACTATATAAATGAAACTATAACTATATATACGTCTGCGACGTATTAAAAAATATTTGTGGATTAAAATTATGGAAATGTATCGATATTTAAAATTACAAAAAAAGTTCTTTCACTTTCTGAGTAATCATGCAACGAGGAAAAAAAAAACCTACCAAGTTGCTCTCATAGAACATTTTGCTACTCATCTTCCTCTGCCCTAGCGTAGTAGAAGTTCATCGCCCTGCAGATATCATAGTCGGCGGCCAAGATTACCTGAATCAATCTTTCCTTGGATACCGACTCGTCTACAATGTCCTGCATTTGAAGTAGGCACTGTTCAAGACGGACAGGATCAGGAGTCGGAAGGTCTTCCATGGAACTGCTGCAGGATTGTCCCTAAAATATAGGAAATAACACCATAACCATTAACATAAATTAATGGTACCTAGGTACCGAAATAGCTGTCATTTGGGACCATTAGGTACATCAGAAAAACTTGTTTCTAGACTTACTGTTCTATCTGTATTTTTGTACATGAAGTTGTAGATCTCAGTTCGGAGAGGAGTGGTCAATTCGTGAAAAACGTCTGAGTCAGCCAATTCGCGATTTTGCGATATGTATACTAGGGCAGCATTCTGGAAGTACATGAATTAATATCCATGATATAAAAATCATAATATAATACCTTTAAAACTGGGGCGTTGAATTGGTCAGCCATGCTAACATAATAAATAGCATTTTCTGTATCCAGAGAATGCTTGAGTGTATTTTCGCAGATATGTTTTAGAGAATCTAGTTCATATCTATCACTTAACAGCAATAGTTCCATGAGATGGTCACTATTTAGCGCTGGGTTAAGAATCTTTCCACAATATAGATATTCTAGAAATACTCGAAACAGAAATGGATTCGTGTCGTGGATGATAATTTTTCTAGGGTAAGAATAACGTTAATATTAGTTAAAATCTATTTTATCAGTTATACTTGTCTATAGCTTCTCTCATTCCTGAGAGAAGTGCCCTTCTGAACCAGTCACACCTAGTTGCAACAATTACTCTGTGTGCCCTGATAATTGTTCTTTCGTCGTCGGCAGATGTTGAAACACCCTGCGCATGTTCTCTAAGGGTTTGGTCTGATTGTGAACTATTGTATACAACCTCAAACTCCATATCGCTTCCAAATTCGCTAGTTAGCAATTCTAGACACAATTTCGACAATTTACTTGCCGATGAAATAGGCGGAATACATAACGACTCGACAAGATTCAACTAAATAAAATTCACATAAATTACATGAAAATTTGTTTTGTTTCAGTTACCTTGGGCACGGGGTGATTCAGTACATATTGCAAGTTAAAACTACATGCCGGCTGAGGATTGCTCATCTGTGATGTACCTGCTGCAGACAATAGGTTTAATATTTGTAGAGATTGCGTGAAGGCCTCCCTTTGCACCATTTCACAGACACGCAACAAGACGGGTTGAAGTGTGTCTCGGTGAGCAACCAGTTTTTGCAAAATACCAGACTAAAGAAGCACGTCTTAGATAATATATCTTTGACATCATCATTACGGTTTACTTACTACTTTGCTGGTTCCAACTTTAAAACAGAATTTAAATTCTTTCCATTCAACACGGTCGTCTAAAGCCCTAGAGATTTCTTCAATGCGAATTAGGAAAATAGGCAATTCTTCTAGAATTTGCTGCAGATTTCTGGACACAGAGCGGATTTTTTGTTGCTGAGTCATGCTGCGGAAGCATTGCCTAAAATGGCAATCATAACAATAAATTAGGTTCTATGCGTTTAAAATATAACTAACTTCTTTCCAAGCAAAAGCTCTAAAGTGCAAGATATTTGCTCATGTATATTCCTGAGCTTGGTGATTTCTCTGACATGGAGAACATTACTCAATGTTTTGCCAAGTATAGCTCCTACGCACATTTTAGGTCTAAGCAACTCATGCGGCGGCGTGTCTTCAATTATTTTCTGTAGTGATTTTTTTATTTCGATTATAATCATTGATATCGTTTCCAAAATGACCTCAATCTCCGGCACCAAATAACTGCAGACCTCCAGCCTCTGTAGAGATGTCATGGCGCTGAACGTAGACTTAAATACTTGTAGGAACTTCAGTAGTTGCGACACGAAAATAGGCAAACGCGATTTCGCATAAATTATGATTTCGTGTCTTTCGCTTCTAGTCAGTTCATTCTTCCTTTTCGTGAAGAGATCACACAGTAATAGTAATTTAGCTGCGGCAACACAACCCTCTCGTATGGACTGTTTTATTGCATAGCACAAGCTTGCAGGATTAAAGTTTCGGGACTGCGAGCTAAAATGTCCGATAACCTGTTGGATAGCCGTGTGCATATCATTCACCAAGTTGATTATTTCTGAAATATTGCGTTAAGTACATGTAAACAGCAAGCAGAAATAGTAACTCTTACGTTGTTTCAACGCAGTATTCTTTAAATACAGTCTGCATGTTTCCACTAATTTTTTTAAGCATACATATGGTGAAGTTAACTGAATAACTTCATGTGCAGTTATCTCGTCCAATACATTAGGTAAACTCTCTGAGTATAAGAAATGAAGAATAGTAGATATCACTATTTCACTCAATCCATTAAATGGAGGTGCAATTGTATCCCAATTAATACCCCCTCCCAACAGGCGTACTATACATCTATGCACCTTAAACTGCACAAGTATTTTTTTAAATTAAAATAATAGACAGATTTATAATAAGAACCTGTTTCAAATTAGCTGCAGTTAAAGTTAAGTCTGAGAAATAACCTTCTTCTAAGGCTTGAAGGAGAGAAAATGGCCTATTGTTACCATCATCTGTGCAAATATCTGCAATCCTTATGCAATCAAGCACACACCACCCTTCACATATAAGAGTCATTTTGTTGATAGGTTCTTAGTAAAGAATACAAATACAAAAGTTAAAAAATGCTAAAATTAAATGGTTGAAAATTATTTACTTCCTTTTCTCATAAAGATCCACAATTGCTCAGCTGTAGTTTGATCACACTATAAAGGAACAGGTATTACAACTATTATTAGCAATGAACATCATATTTACTTTGAACTCCAAGACATGACCTGCATAGGCTCCGAACCTTAATATTACTACTAGTGAAGCTCCACTAGATGTATTATAAAGCTCATAAGTCTCGCAACTAAATAGAGGTATACTCTTCAACTCATCTCTTATATACCAGGTAACATCTCCTGTATCATCCAAATGGAATTTTACTCTAAAAAGGCAGTTGATAATGTATACATGTTGAATGTGAACAAATTATATATACCCTTCCAGACCAGAGTCATTCGACTGCACTTCATTGTTCAGAGTAAACGAGGAAATCTAAAAGACATTGTATACATTCTTATTCAATGGACATTAAAAATATTAATATCCTATTGCTTGATATCATATAAATTACTTTATTTACTATGTTAGATAAATAGTGGTTGGTATCAAATTTTCTATTAAAAAAATGTATTCTGCAGAATCGTAATTCTAATACAATCTTATATGACTTACCTCCCAATTCCCTAGAAAGGCTCGAACAGCCATAACGAAATTTTGCTTGGAACAACTTCTTCCCAAGTTCTACAGAACACCGGCACACACAGCAAACATTCTATACCAACAATAATAAATGAATAAAAAAGGTGTACGACGATTGGCGTACAAACGGCACTGCTGAGAACTATACAATACGACTAATGCGACATCTACAACTCTTATAAATAGTACCTTAAGATTAGTACAATTGATTCAAATAATGGAACAAATACAACGTGATCTTCTTACGAACTTATGTATTTGAATCCACAATAGACACCATTTATAAGAACTTAAATTAGTAATAGTATCTCTACAAAACTTGTGCGAAATTACAGAAACAAATTTAACCGTTAAAAAGAAGTATCTAATCAAAAACAATTGAAGGAAGAAAAATTAACTTCACCAGCGCCACCTGTAGAAATATATGACACCTTAATTGCTACAACAACGACCTCTTGTTAATACCACAATTTCCTATATACCTTTCACTAATTTTGAAAATAACGATCATTTATCATATAATAAGGGGAATCCCCTATAGACAAGTTAATTTGGTTGCATAACCCATAACTGCTTTTAATATTTAAAATAACAGCTATTAATATTTAAATTATTTAATTGCTTAACAAATAAATGTAATCATTTTAGACAAATTTGATGTTCTTACTCTCATTAGTAATGTGCACATCTGAAATTCCTTGAGTGATTTCAATAATTTATTATTTTAAATAAGGTTTTGGAAATAAAAGAAATATAATTCATTTTGATACATTTTATTTTCCAACACTGAGAAGAGTTTAAGGAAATTCACAATTTCTAAAATCTACTTTACATATAGAATTACACATGCTTAGATCCGTTATAGTTATTAAATATATTTTTTTCTCAAAAAGATTCTCATCAAAATATAAATACGTCTGTCCTTTTTTTTCGCTTTCATCTTTATAAGTAAATAAATCATCATAAATTCCGTAAATGTTACAAACGATATATATCTTTATATGTAAATTCAGTTCAGTCCTCAATTAAAAAAATAATAATAACATAATATTAGTTGCTCCCTTCGTCTTAGAATTTATAATAATAACATAACTTACATAATCGTAAATAATTTATCGATTAATATAAGAGAAATCAATTTCCATGAAAACCTTTATGCGCAAGTTTGTCAAAATTATGACCATTCATCAGATTAGAGGAAATTAACTACAATTACATTACACTCATCTAGCAATATATTTAATACCTTTAGATATATATATATTTTTTGGAATTGTAGGCGTTATGATATGGGAGAGGAACATTCAAAGATTTTCATCAAAATGGAAATAGTTCGAAATAGAATTGAAAATGTTAATAACTGATAATAAATGTCCATCATCAAACCTTAATATTCTCATCAAATTTCTGATCTTTCTCTCACGTTGTTTTGTATGTTTGCGCATACATAATTTCACTCAAAAATCATTTCATTAATTTTAATTAATATTAACAGTCTTTTTGTTTCAAGGAATTATAACCCAATAAATAAATAAATAAAAAAATATATAATAATAAATATTTGATAAAACCTAGAATTAAGCAACAGCAATGTAAATAAAAATAATAAATTAATACTCTTTGGTTCGTTCTCGAAATACTATTAGGAGTAATACATTTAGATTACGAGTAACAACATTCAACACATATATTAGTTTATATAGAGCAGCAGGTTGCATGCAAGTGTGTATCGATGAAGATAGAAGCTTGGGAATAAAAAGCAAGAATTATCACATAAAAAGGAATACTGAATAAGTAGTTAAATATAAAAAAATAAATAAAAACTATAAGTAAGATTTTCAAAAATAATACTGAGAGCTTTGGTTGATAAGTGGATAGGACGGAGCAGGGGAAGTTTCTGAAAATTTAACCCAATATCCAGGTGATAGTAAGACAGATGCAGGATATAGAATGGCCAATGCCGTTTAGCTGTGACCACTTGAATGTGATGCCATCTGCAATTTCTCTAACAGTATGTGAGCGGTCAATGTTTTCCATTAAGCAACCAACGTAAGTCAAAAGGATCATGGTTGAAATAGTGTATAAGAAACTAAAGAAGCGTACAAGATAAGAATCGCAACGATAGTAATGTTTGCAAACCTTGCAAGATTTAATACGGATGCAGGCGTCCAACGTCCTCGCGATGCGTTCTTGGAATCTAGATTGGGCATGTGAGAAGATGCAGAGTGTGAGCAAAACGACAGACACTTCGGCGCTCATTCCATGCAATAAAATTGATACAAAGAATGACATCGTAGCAGACATGACCTCTCCATAAGGAAGGAACATCGGAAAGATGTCTAAAACAAGAATCAGCATTATTTGAGTGTCAATTAATAGGTTTCGATTAAATTACATTTCTTAAGGTAGATGTGTGCCGGTAAGTTCCAGTTGACAAAGACGTTCAACAGATTTCTGGAAAATTCGACATTGAACGGTCTGGTTATAGTATAATTCCAAAATATGTGTGAATTTTTAATGTCGTTCCTGTATCCTGCTGCAACCATTGCAGCAGAGCCAATGAAGGAGATGAAGTAGTGGCTCATTCTGAAACTCAACGCTTGACGGAAGGCAAGCAAAAATCTGAAATGCGTCAACATCAGCTTAAATCAATGACAAGTACATTTCGTAGATGACTTACACATAGGAGTTATCGCTAATTAAATATGTGCTGATGCAATTACTGAAACAAACAAATACCATCGCCATGATAAAATATTTTATTAGACCGATAACCCAGCTGAAGTTCTAGAAGAAGAAATAAACATATTACGTAAATTGTTATTGATAACACGTATGTTTAAATCTTACAATTGTGTTTGATCTGTTTCCACGGCTATATTCTCTGAATGAAATCCAAGGTCCAACGTGACTATTGGCTGGGCACCATATGTAGCCACTATATTCCATAAAGGATGGTACAGGATGATTCCTGTCTACATCGTACGCCAGAGAGGTTATTTTCATCATCGCTATCATCACAACGTTCCTGACTTTCAACCAAGCTTCATAATCAGGATAGGAGTATTCGCTGCAAACGACATTCAAATATACTAATGTTCATATAGGAATTCAAAAGAATTACCAGCAAATGAAGAGTGAAGCAAACGTTGCCCCAAAAGTTATAGCAGTGCTTAACTCAGATTCAAAATCTCTATCCTCCATTTCGCACAAAGCGTAATATGACAAGTACACAAATGGGATGATAAACAATATTTCAACATTGTCGTAGAAGCTGAACATGAACAGATAAGCCAAACCAATAATGGTTGACATAACGTGTACCAAGGAACCAGAAATGAGATTAGCTAGAAAAAAATGATATTATAATAAAATCAGCAAATGATAATACAGCAGTATTAATTACAGATCTTGACGAGGCAATGATATAATATGTTTGTTAAGATCAAAACAAACATAAAATGTGCAGTCTGCTTCACCGTTGGTGACAAACATAAGTCGTAAATCTGAATCGCATCGTTGTAAAGGGAGGGTTCGTTAGAATAATACGGGCTAAAATTAATTAACCACATTAGTACAACATTTACAATAAATAATATTATTTTTTACTCGTCTGGTAACATCATGATTATTTTGATCTTTTCCTGAAGATGTTCTGGGAAAGGACCTTCGTAATCGACATCATAGTATCCTTGCAACAATTTTAGTTGATCCAAATCAACTTGCTAGTCAAGGCATAAAAAGAAGAATAATTTAATAATACTTTTTTATTAGCTACATTATGTAAAAGTGATTGATATAGCTAAAGCATGATTTATATAACTTACATTATTCGAAATTATTTTATTGATGCAAAGAATAAAATAACATTTAATACTGATGCAATATGTTGCAATACAGTGGCGTGGGTGTCTAAATAAAATCGATTGACCTATTCAGTTTTTTTAAATTATTTTACTACAGCAGAACTAAAAATTTGCTACATGAATTCAAAGTCGTTGGATGTCCACTATGATTTGTATCACCCTTTGCTTTTTTTATGATTTTCAAATAGGTAATTTCATTATAGATTTACCAACGAGTTTTTTTTTCGGGAATATAGTGCGTATGCAACTTACTGCGATACTTGAAACTACAACATATTTCATTTTCTTTTAATATAAGTTTAGTATTAACAGAAGATATTTATTTATGTTTTAGAGCTTTACAGCACTTGGAACACTCACAATATTATATTATAAGAAAATTTAATATTTATGGAACTACGGAATGTGAGAAAATAATAATAAAACAACGAAATGATGAATTCTTTTTAGTGTGACTTTAGGAATTACATCTGGTTGGTCGACGGTGTATTTTAACGTCATGTTTAAGATCTGTCGCAACCCAATTTTGTAGGAGTTTTGGAACTTGGCACGCGAAAGTAGCTGTTTGGGTGGAGCTGGTTGTAGACTAGACTAGGCACCGCCCTAGCTATAACGCACGACACTGCCTTTTATTGGAGTCGTAGGGTAGTGATTTAGTTTTACTCTTTGGAAATTCGATTTTTCAGCGAAATGACTTGCAAGTAGCGATTGTGATTCTTGTTTTTATTTCATCTACAACCGTGATAGACGATTTTGTAAGAGCGAACGCGTTGTCGTTTGCGCAATTCGGAACGATAACGATTGCCGGTGTTGAAAAACTGGATGTATAAATAAAGCACTGCAAATAGATTGCAGACACTCTATCGGGAAGCTAGGCAACTTGCAACCGTCATTTAACGCCCTACTGTGTAGCCGGCTCGAACCACTGCCATCCTCCATCCTCCTCTTCACTTCCGTATTATTCCGTGTCGAAGTTGGGAGCGCGAACCGCACTCGTAACGGTAGGAACTCCGATCAGTTATCAGATCCTTGCTTATCCTGCGCCAGTCGTCAAACGGACCACAGTTTTTCAACCGAATCAACTAGAAGGACATATTTGGAAAGAAGGATGAGTACTCCAGTCAAGAAAGTCCCTATTCATTTACAGGTGAGTGAGTGTGAACAGGTTGACCTCTCCGCCACCCCCCAGTAATTAGGACGGTTAATGAAACTTGGTAAAGAGGATGTGCTTATTACCATTTCCCCGGTTCACACACTAATTCCACGCGAAACGAAAAGAGATGATGCATATTCTCCTATGGGGAATAGGACTTGGCTAAATTTAAATGTGAATCGCACACATCCAACCTCGCGAGAAAAGTATTGATTTTTCCGCCGCCTTCCACATCCGCATTTCCCTTAGCAATATAGCACATTGCAATGCCGATTTATTACAAAATCACTTAACCACATGTCATTTATTTATAAACAACCAAACCATATTTGCACTTTTATTTATAAATGTTATTCTAAAAAAAACCTAACCAAATATTTACACTATCTTACTTATATTTCTTTCTACTGATATTTTTTCTCGCTCACTCAATAAAACAAATTCATTGAAGCAATGAATGAGTTCTAGCACAATTTGCATCATTGCGCACGTTAACTTGTACTAATTAACCCCGCCAATTAATATCTCGCGAGAATTAATATCTCGAAGTTGTTTCCATCCTTACATCATTTAAGTAATATTTACCGAACAAATTATGATTCCGTAATATGAGTAAATAACTAAATATAATCTTATTTGTTTTCAACTTAAAACAAGTTTCAAAACTGGTTCTATATTCAAATAAGTAACGCGATGCGATTAAGGCGTGCACGTATTCGGCCAAACAAACTTAATTAAGTCTGAGCATGGTTTCGGTTCTTCTAACTGGATGCAGTCCGTTTACTATTACTACAATGTGAATGGGACATGACCGGATGCGTAATTTGCATACATTTCCAGAGCGCCCAAAATCGGCTGCTCATTAAGAATGGCAAGACCGTGAACGAGAACGAAATCGTCGAACAAGACGTCTACGTTGAGGATGGCATCATCAAGCAGCTCGGCCGTAATCTGCTCATTCCAGGCGGCACGAGGGTGATCGATGCCCGGGGAAAATATGTCATTCCCGGAGGTATTGACCCCCACACCCATATGCAGTTCGAGTTCATGGGTACAACCTCTGTCGATGATTTCTACCAGGGAACGAAAGCCGCCGTAGCCGGTGGCACCACTATGATCAGTATGTTTTTCTGCGTTAATTAAGGATTTGATGTAAATTTAAACGCGTTTCCACTCAACAGTTGATTTCGTTGTGCCGAAGCAAGGCGAATCGATCCTCGATAGCTACTACGCCTGGAGGCAGAAGGCTGATGACAAAGTGTGCTGTGACTACGGTCTGCACGTCGCTTTGACTAGCTGGAATGACAAAGTCAAGGGAGAGATGAAGACCTTGTGCGAGAAGCACGGCGTCAATTCTTTCAAGATGTTTATGGCTTACGACTTCTACTTGAAGGATGACGAGCTGTACGGAGCTTTCCAACGCTGCAGGGAGTTGGGTGCTTTGGCTCAGGTGCACGCAGAGAACGGTTTGATCATCAAAAAGAACGTTGAGAAGTTGAAGGCCGTAGGAGTGACCGGTCCTGAAGGGCACGAAATGTCGAGACCCGAATGTATCGAAGCTGAGGCTGTAAACAGGGCTTGCGTTATCTCCAAACAAGTAAGTTAAGAGTTTAATGCGAACTGCGATAACCCGCTTTTTTGTCAATAGCATGATCTGTCGTTATTTATGATTTGATTTCACTGTTTTTATTATTATTATTCATTTTATTTAACTATTTATATATTTTCCCTGGCCTTTTCTCTGGAATAATAATTTATTTTGATCTCGGTGTTGGGATTTTATAGGTAGATTGTCCATTGTATGTAGTGCATGTAATGAGCAAATCCGCAACTGAAACTCTTAAAGAAAATAGGGATAATGGCACTTGGGTGTATGGAGAAACATTGGCCGCTGCTTTAGGTACCGATGGTTCTAATTACAAGCACTCCTGTTGGCATCACTCTGCCGGCCACATTCTTAGCCCACCCTTAAGACCCGATACCACGACACCAAAATGTTTAATGGAATATTTGGCACAGTAAGTTTTTTAGTTTCTTTTTTATTTGGTTTCGCTCCAACACCAATTTTTCATTATCATTTACTTCTCTCTGGTTTATTTGATTTCATTTCATTTATTTTTCTTTTTGCACCGACTTCCTGCGCTTTCATATAGTGATCGAACCTTCTAACAACACGGCAAAAATTTGTTGTACATATTATTAGATTTGTGTGCCCAATGATGAAAGATTTGAACCTTTTGAGTATTTGAGTATAGGTGAATGCTGCAATTTGCTTTGACAACATATCGACCGGTCAATCTGCGGAAATGATTAAAAAACATCAAACGCCTGGGGCGACTATTTACGGGACCACCTTAGTCTCGAACTTAGCCCTTGTTGGCGACTCGCAGAACATGAAAACCATTACATCGCCACCGCTACGCTCTAATCCAGATATCCCCGACCAAATTTGGGGGTATCTCGCATCGTAAGTCTTAATTATATTAACACTCATCTAACTTCTGACACACTCATATTCCGCACTACTAAATACGTACTAACTGATTGATATTCATTGCCCGAAAAGAGAACTAAAATTCTATTACATAAGCGCACATGCCTGTCCCGGAAATGTGTGTTTTTATTACGTGATCGCTGTTGCAGGGATGTCTTGCAGCTGACCGGAAGCGATCACTGCACATTCACTAGGGAACAGAAAGAGATGGGTAAAGGTGATTTCTCGAAGATCCCTAACGGCGTGAACGGCGTCGAGGATCGTATGTCTGTTATCTGGGAGAAGGGTGTCCATAGTGGTATCATTGACCCATGCAGATACGTCGCAATTACCAGCACCAATGCTGCGAAGCTCTTCAACGTATACCCCAGGAAGGGTTGTATCGCCGTCGGTTCCGATGCCGACATCGTCGTTTGGAACCCTAGCAAGACCAGAGTCATCTCGTCAAAGACCCACAACATCGCCATCGATTTTAACATCTTCGAGGGTATGGAGTGCCACGGTGTTCCGGAGTACGTCATCGTGAATGGCCGCGTTTGCGTAGACGAGGAACAACTCCGTGCCGTCCAAGGGCATGGCAAGTTTGTCGAAACTCCATGTTGGGCGCCATTCATCTACGCCCCAGAGAAGATGGACGAGCTCACCGCTCCTAAGAACAACGGCGCTCTCAACGAAATCGAACTCACCAACAAATTGGCCAAGGTAAATTAACCTTTAACAAATTTACTGTTGAATAGTAACAATTTATCGTAGTTTTGTTGTGTAAATAATTTTGTTTTATTATTATTTTTTGTTTGTAATATATGTTGTTGATTTTTATTTATTTTTTTTTTCTCTCTTTTTCCTTCACTAACACTACTCTTCTATTCATTTATTTTCATTTGTTTTATTTTTATTTTACCCTTATTAACAACTACACAATAAAGTGAACTCCTACTTTATAAATTGGTGTTCAATTTTATTTTATATTTTACAGCTTTATTTTAATTTTATTTATTTATTATTTCTCTTATTTATGTGTGCGTGTGTGTAATATACATTTATTAGATCTATGATTAAACCGAAATAAACTTGATTAGATTGAACTTGAGCCAAAGTTGTGTATAACGCCAACTCTGCCGGATTCAGCGATAAGTACTCCGTCTTGCAGAGGACCAAGACCTGAGGGTCAACGCAATATTCAAGACTCGACCTTCTCCATTAGCGGTAATAAAACACATCATTCTCACACAAAATACACATTACGTCATGCACACTTTTTTTCTGTTATTGTAGAGGAACTCGACGTGGAGAGAAAGTCATGCATTAAGGTCAAGAATCCGCCTGGAGGCAAGTCTTCCGGCTTCTGGTAAACCGGAAATGGAGGGACGAATCAAAAAAAAGATACGCACTTACTATAGTGTTCGCTTCAGTTGTGCTTACGCTCTTATATTCTCAAGTACCAAAGGTTTAAATTTAATCTTCCAACAACAAAATAAATATTGAAAAATGAACTTGAAAAAATAATTATTTAAATAATAAATCAATAGGTTTAAATTTATGACAATTTTTTTATGGACGGATATATAAACTAGCTTAGAAATGTTTTTGCTTTAACCTTTTTCTAGATGAATTGTTTCTGTTAGTTATTTAATATTTATTTATTGTTTACTGGGATGTAATAGTTTTGGAGAGTTTATTTATTATTATTATTAATGTTGGATAAATGTTATGAACTGAACAAAAGGAATAATATTAATAATTGAAATGTACAAACCTATTCCAAAGATTATTAGTTTATTTTTCGTTCTCGTTTTTGTTTTACCTCCGGCATACTTACGTTTATTTTATATTCTTTATTCATCACTAATCATTAGGAATGGAAAATGTTTAACTCTACTAGAATGTCTGTAATGCTAATATTTATAAAAAAAAAATCGGACTTTATTCTAAGAAAGCACCACATTACTGTACTGTCATCATTTTGAATATAAATTTTAATAAAAACCTTAACTTATTAATAATTAGTTTTCAAACTTTGATTTAATCGACTCATAAGATACTTGATTATCCCACATCCCGTCATCCCAAGATGGAAACAGAGAAGTGAAGACACTGGGTTCAGAACCTTGCTTCACGACGAGAACAATGACGTGACCACGACCGTTGCCTCTCAGATAGTTCTGCGCTAAAATCACGCTGTGTTTCTTCTCATCTTCATCAGCTCCACTACCAATCCAAACGTACACCTCATTTCCTGCATCCAAAATCATAACATCATCCTCAACCAAATCGTCCTGTTCGTAATCTTTAATAGTTTCGATCTTAATTTTGTTGGATGGTGTCAAAATGCAATGGTATAAGTTCGGTTCAAGAGATGGTTGTTGCTCGGCTTCGAAGCTTTCAGCATAGCTATCTTTGCCGTTCAATGCATCCCAAAATGAATCCGGTTCGTCACCTTCGTTTACTACCTCTGGATGGGCATTTGGTACTAAGAAAGTCGCAAAGTTCTCAGCCAAGCTTCTCTCGTGCTCATTTGAATCTTTGCCCATCCAAATCCAAGTGTTATTATCGTTGTCCACAATGAAAACATCATCTGAAGCTAGAGATTTGGCTGCAGCTATTTGCTGAGAACCCCTCACATCATCTTCGGAGGTTCCACGAATGCGGAACATCCTGGTTTCTCCTTCAACGTAGGTATCATGATCATTCAAATTCTTGAAGCCACTGGCTTTTCCTCCCAAGAAAGTAACAAGTTTTCCTATAATAACAAAAAAAATAGTTTATTGATGGAAACTGAAATTGTTTTAATAATTACCTTTGAAAATATGAAGGAAATGCTTTGGCTCGTGACCTTGTACTACACGAATTTGTACGGCTTTACCGTGCAATTCATTATCCAACTTCACAGCTTGGAAAGCTGATGCAGCCTTTTCATCGTTGGTGCTTTCGTTTCCTTGCCACATGTAAATGATGTAGTTGTTCGAATTGTATGTGTATTTGATAACGTACGAATCTCCTCCGAAGAATTTACCGTAGGTGTCCTTGTCTACGGGGGCGAGTTCGAAATCTTCAATTCTGAAGATTTCAAGATCACCTGATCCATCGTCAGGCATAAAATCTGGAGCAGCTCCGCCGCTTTTCTGATCAATTTTTGGTTTGTCAGTTAAATCAGTTGAGCGAATAAGACGTGTGTGCAATTCGCTGCTAGTTTTCCAGGTCTTGAAGTATTGCTGGAATGTAGATGGTTCAGCATTCTCGACAATTCTCTGAATTTGAGTCCAATCAGGATAATTCTTGGTTTTCATGAACGTCTGAGCGGTATTCATAGATTGGCTTCTCTCCTTAGAATTGCATTTCTTTCCTACCCAAACGTAGATGTTGGCAGACTCGGTGGTAAGAATGAAGCAATCGTTGGTATCAAGCATGCTCTGCAGAAGTGGTTTCTGTCCGATCTCAGTTGTTTCCAAAGTTCCTGAAGCATCAGATACCTTGTACAAAGTAACAATATGCTCCTGTTGCTTCTCGAATTGTTCATCATCTCCTCCTGCGCTCTCATCAGGAACCTCACTCTGCGAACCTTCTCCCAATTTGCTGAAATACTCATCATACTCGCTGGAAGTGCTGTATTCATCAATTATATGAATCTTGGATCTGCCACCGTGATCTTGATCCCTGACTTGGTTAGCGGCGCTGATGGCCTTAAGACGTTCGGCTCTCTTAGATTTAGGTCCAACGTAAACGTAAACATCAGAGCCAACATCCAAAATGAAGCAATCGCCCTTGTTCATGGAAGCAATACTAAGCTTAACTTCCTTAACCCTGATGTTCCTCTTGCCCTTAATATGGTAAAGCTTCTTATCATGCTTATTGCGATCGACATGGCTAAAACCTGTAGCAATACCACCAGGTAAATATCTTACACCATTCTTGAAATGGGAAAGGAAAGTTTGGGATTCGTGCTCTTGGACTTCCCGGTATTGCACCGGGCCTCCGCCAAGTTGATCATCCAAATGCACAGTCATGATAGCGGCAGTTCCAGATTCATCCTAAAAATAACATCCAATAAGAAAAAAATACATAAAGAAACCAGAACTGTTATTGTTACTTGAGAAGTTTCCTTGCCAAGCCAAAAATGGATATCCCAGCTTTTAACTCCATTGCTGTCTTTAGTCTGGGGAAAACAAAGTAATTAATTAATTAATTAAAATGTTGCGTGAACATCGATCTGATTTGAAGTACGTACAAACAAGATAACATAGGAATCGCCTGTGTAGAATTTTCCGTATTGATCTTTTGGGTAAGCGACGGGTTTAAAATTCTGTAATGTAAAAAAAAAATTTAGATTAGATTGCGTTGACAAGCTATGCTATTTACGAAACAATTTAGAAGGAACTTTGTTATTCCAAGGTTCTTTACAAATAGATTTTTATATTTTGTTAATTTTAGATTTTCGCACGTATTAAATATATTATAATAAATTAATAAATCTTACTTCGATACGCCAAATTTCCAACCCGGGAACTTGTCCAGCGTTCGCAAATGCCGGCTCCATGACTCTCTTATCCTTAGTGGCTGGGCTTTTCGGGATGATCGGCTGGGTAGTTCTCCTACCTGCTGTTGCCGCTTCGAATTCGCTGAGCGTACTGCACAATACAGCAAACAACAGCGACAAATAAAGCCTCCATTTGCTTCGATAAATCCAGCTATCGCGGTTTGATAACATCCTCTCCTAGATGAGGGAATAAAAGTTTTAATAACAATATACAGGTATTACGAAATATTCGTTTATATGGGTAATGAATGCTAATTATCCAAACGCGTTACTCATCCTATAGAGGAACTCTCCCATAACCGGTTTCCAAATAAAAAATCCATTCATTCGCCAATTTACCGTTTTCAGAAATTTGTATTTGAAACCAGCAAATTGCTTCTGCTTCGCCAAACCTTGCCCCGCGTAGTTTGAAACTGTACTACGAATTATATAACCGAAGAATTACAAAACCCGAAGAGAAAGTTTTTTTATGTTGATTTCGAGGTTTTCTTTTTGGACTATCCACTGTTAAGATGCTCGCGTTTATAAAACAGATCAACAGAACAATTAATTATGATTGTTAAATTAAATGGTTTATCCTGCAATTTTCCAATGAGATCTAAACGATTTAACGTCGCAAATAAAAACTTTGTAATTTTCCTGTCTGCTTTGAAAAAGTATTTAATATTCTAATAATAGAACGCAGATTTTTAGGAATCTCGAAAAGTGGTCCGTCTTTATCGAGATTGTAAGTATCGTATTGACAGGTGTACTCACTAATTTGCTTGGCGATGAATCAGAACTATTATTACTTGTGTTCTAGTAATCTTAAGTGGCTGCTCCAATAAATTCGTTCGACTGGCTCTCAGCTTACTAATCTACATAAGAGTCTAGCATCAAATTTATATACACATAAGAAATTGTTATTAATGCAGTGACCCAGAGCCGGCAAGGTTATATTTGTGTATGCGATAATCTGCTATGCTATACACAACACTAGGCTACTGGGAATTTCTTGTTTGCACATAAATTCACGGAATGATAAGGACCGTTCTTTTTTTGGATTAATCGCATCTTCTTGCAGTCTTATACTTCGCCGCGTTGTTCGATGCTTGTTGTTCTTGTCAATTCAACATATTTCCTAGTTGTAAGTAAATCATCATGATCTTTAACGCTGTTGCTTGTTGTTATTAACGCTTTTCCAGCAACCGGTGATAAGCAGTTAACCCAAAGGATTGTCGATCATCAGGATCAACAGGCGGACGGACATAATTGTATTTACCAAGAACTCGAAATGCTATTCATTATATCTCTCGATTAGATAGGATTATCGGGAAAATAACAGGCAATTTCGATAAAACATTTATATATTTCAAAAAAAAGGAGAAACATTTATATAATCGTCAAACAAATACAAAATAAAATAATACTTAAAATAATTAAATGGTACATAGATAAATGATATTAAGTACGTCAATTTTTACCCAATTAAAAAGAGCAGTCACTTAATAGCGCACTTGATATAAACTTTAGAATTATCAAAGGACGAAAAAAATACATATCACTAGTTACTAATACGTAATAGTTACAACACATAATAAATACAACAAAATGTATGTATCAAAAAAAAAACAAATACACATTAAATTGATATTCGCAGCACTAATTAATAGCAGCTGCGAGTCTAGAATACTCGGACAAAGAAAAAAATTCTTGTAAGGTGAATCACGTACGCTTTACGTCGAGGTTATTTATTATGGCTAAATGCATTTGTTAAAACTATTTCACATGAGGATAGTAAATTGAGTATATTTTTGTTAATAGAATAAATATCCTTGTTTTAAAATATTTTTAAAATTCTTCCCAACGAAATAAAATTTATTTGTTTGCGAATTTTGTGCTGCATGTCTAGCTATTTATTTCTAGAATGACTCACATAATTATGAGTAATACCATAAGTTGTTTACTTTCTTGTTGCGAATAATATATTTTAAACATTATATAATTGAAGAAACAATATTTTCTTGCAATAATAATAAACTTTTTTTAACAACCAAAACTTTTCAACTTTGCTCATTAATTTACGTAATTATAAACTAAAGTTGTTTTTAGCAATATTAGAAAATTTTACTAAATTAGATATATTATTTAAAAAAAGTCCATTATCAAAACTTACAATAATATTCAAATCATCAATTATTTACGTAACTAGTTACATAAATAATTGTTGAAAATAATATGGTTAAATGAGTATATGTTTAGAAGTATTACAAATTTAAATGTTTTAATTATCTAATTTCATTTCATTATGGTTTTACCAAATGAATACACACAAAATTTCCTGAATAAACAGATACTTTTTATGTGTATATATTATCATGTACATTTTCGATTGCTAAAATATGATTAATGTTTAGATACGGTATTTGCCAGGATTATTGATAGAATTGATAAGGCATAAAAGTATTATGAAATATTGTGTCAATACAACCATTTTTTCCTAGATAAATATAAAAAAAATATACTTTTCAAACTTTGTTCGAGTATTTTGATTAATAACCAGTGGCAGTTTCTGTTAATAAACAATTGGAATTAGCACAAATGATTTTTCTAGATATTTTGTTATAACATTGAAAAATTGTGCAAAAATTGAAAGTATATTTAAGAAAACGGAACGAAACTATATATTTAATACGGATTTGTATAATATTTTCGAGTTAGTTTGTTATTTTTGTATGTGTTTCTTTGAATGCGTATTTTATATGTGCGTCCACGTTGAATAAAAGCAGCAATTTTTTCACAAGGTTCTCGTAAAAAGTTTAGTCGAGAGATATACAAAAAAAAATTAAATATGTATATTCGAGATGTGTTTCTTGGTTAAAGGGGACTATAAAAATAAATGTATTGCTCTTAATACTCGTAACCTGTTGATATGATAAATGCTACGTTGGTGATTCGTTTTCGTTTTACTTGAGCGTTTCTATATACTAACCCACCTCTAATAATTGGATCCCCGCAGCATGTCTAATTCTAAGTAGTATGGCTCGTATTGGAAGCCCTCAAACATCGTAAAGTTTAAGAACAATTCACTCTTGAGTTGCAACAACGTCTCTATGAGTTCTGCAAATGTCGGACGTTCATCTAAATCTAGTTGCCAACAGTTAAGCATAATTTGGTATAAGCTATCTTCGAGATATGGTAATTGGGACAAGCGTAGTCCCCTAATGACTTTTTCTGGTAATTCGTTACGTGATATGTTCCCGTACGGCGTTCCACCTGCAACAATAAATAGATTTGTTTTATATTTTTACCAACTATAATCTGGGTAGTGATTAATACCTAAGGCACTTATTTCCCACAAGATGCAAGCAAAAGCCCAGACGTCGCTCTTGCTCACATGCTGCTGTCCTCTGAAAACTTCCATCGCTGTGAACCTACTGAAGTCAGGAGTCTGATCAGTCTTGTAATACTTCGCAAGACCAAAGCCGCTAATCTTAGCACAGTTCCCATTAACCACAGCAACGTGAATGGAACATAGCTTCTTGTGTACGATCTTTCTCTCGTGCAAGAACTCCATGCCTTTAGCTACATCGATTGCGAAATCGATACATTGAGATTCGGAGAGATTCGTAAACCTATTGTTGATTAGAATACGAGAGTTCAATAGCAATTCTTTAAGATTGACAGAAGAATGCTCCAAGACCACCAAAACGTTATCCGGTGTTTCACAAGTACCGATAAGTTCCAAAACATTTTGATGTTTTCTAGCTTTAATCAATAAATCTAGATCTTTCAACATTACTCTCTTATCTTCCTTCTCCAAGCATCTATCTTCAATGCAATAAACAGATGCCGGAGTCCAGTTGGAGTCTCTCATGACGGTACCCTCATAGACTTTACCGAAACTACCTATACCTAACAAATTATTCAGATCTATATTTAAAAGATTCCTTGGTATCAACCAGATCTTTTCTTTCAGTTTCTTGTAATGACTCGTGCTTTCTTCTCCTTCATCATGGATATAACCGTTGTTTTCCTAAATGAAAATTAAGTCATTAATAAACAAAATTCATTCTATTCACTTACTAAATCGATTATTGGGCCTTGCAAAGTTAACTCCTGGTTATCATTTAATCTTTGCCTGTTTCGACGATGCATCCTTTTTTTCAACATAAATATTAATCCCAATCCGGCGATCAATAGTAAAGTAATTAGAATAATAGCTATCCACAAGAATGTTATGATTATTGGAGATTCTGATTGACCCTCATTCTCCATTTCCAATATAGTAACGTCGTTTCCAATATTTGACTCGCTGAAAATCCTCTTTTCAACACTTTTATATTTACTCACAGCTCCTAACATAACTTT
This sequence comes from Nicrophorus investigator, assembly GCA_963457615.1. NCBI lineage: Eukaryota > Metazoa > Arthropoda > Insecta > Coleoptera > Silphidae > Nicrophorus > Nicrophorus investigator. The sequence goes on from OY735146.1 coordinate 9,037,206, forward strand.
ATACATCGAGTCCTTATCTAAAGGAGCATTATAGTATTTACCATAATTTCTACCATCACCGATAGTAAATAAATCGTTTATATTCTAAAACATGATTCATTAGATTGATTACTGGAATAAGATCGATAGTGTATACTTTAGGTTGAATTTCAGCTGCTACATAATAAGAAAATCCTTCTGCTTTAGCCTGATAATACCCTTTAAGATTATCCACCTGAATAGTTTGCCATAAATCAGAATTGATGACAATTATTAAATATGAAGTGATTGGCCCATTGCTGTTGTCAACTGGTTTCAACTTAATTTTCATGACTTTTTCAAGTCTCTCAACAATTTTTGGTTCAAACGGCACGTGATCAGGTTCTAAAATTAATATTATAAATAAAGGTATAAAACTATTAGGTAACAACCAAACCTCCAATATCAGTTTCAAATGTTGCATGAACTGGTGCACCATCATTTTCTTTTGACACTGCTTGTATACTTACATTATATTTAGTACCTGGATTTAAGTTAATTAACTCAATTCTTGTGGAATTTGGTTGAGTCCAAATTAAATCACCTAACTTGATATGTGAATAGGTAAAAATGGCCCGGGCCACAATTTTGTACATATCTATAGTGATATAGGACTCAGGCTCATCCCATGCAAGATGAGCCTGAGTGTCAGTGATATTTTCAATTATTAAATTAATAGGTGGCCCATTGCCTGTAAATACAAATATAATTAAAAAAAATATATGTAAATAATAAAAAAAAAGTTAACCTAAGATATTTGTACTGTATATATCAACAAGATCATTTTGCTGGTCACATCCAGAGCAGAAGATTTTACAAGCATTACTGTCTTTAAAGTCTCCTAAGTAATTACCACAGGTACAATTGTTGTCCACCTGAATATTTGCATACCTGAAAGAGTTATGTTAGTAGTGCTCGATAGAAAAACAGTCTTAAATCTTCAATTTACCTGTAATATTTATTTCGGCATTCCAAAATACACTCCTTAGTGCTTCTTTTACCATCTACAAAATTGAATTTGGCTCTTGTGAAGTGTGTGTAACATCCAATAAATTGTGGTTCATCATAACTTTGGGCCAGAGTAGATAATGTACAGGACAGTAGAACTAGCGTGAAGAACATTTTTACACGAGAACACAAAGCAAATAAATAAAAAGTTGTTGTTGTTTGTAATTTAGACCATGTTGTTTTGTTTGTGTGGTAAAAAATTGAAATATTTCAGTTAGTGAGTCATTGAAGACAGGAACGCCCAGCAAAACTGGCGGCAACTTTGAATACTAGCGAACAGCAAACACATAATCAATTACCGGAAACGTGAAAACATTTAAAATTTCAAAATATTTAGGTTACTAAAAACCGTTCGATAAAAGGTTCCTGTCTACCGGCGCATTATAGTTTTGGCATTCATCGTGAACCGATGATAATCCGAGTAGAAGTTTATCACAAAGTCAAGTAATGACTTAATTGTTACGTAATTGGTGGAAGAACGATAATCTTGAGTGACTGTTATCTGCCGCGAGCGGTATTTACACAACAATTTATGTTAGGAAAAAAATAAAACCAGTTTGTTGCAACTGTCGACCATTAAATATGGCTAAGTTTTGCGCCAACCTCTCTTTTATGTTCAACGATACGCCGTTATTGCATAGATATGCTGCTGCAAAGCGTGCAGGTTTCAAAGCCGTGGAGTCAGGGTTTCCTTATGGCTTTAGTCTGGATTCTGTCTTATTAGCAAAAAGTAATGCTGACATTCAACAGGTGCTGATAAACACATATACAGGTGAGTTGGCAATTTCACGCATAATTCTTTAGTACATAGTTCATGTTCAGGTGATGTGACAAAAGGAGAGATGGGATTTGCTGCAATTCCAGGCAAAGAACTGGAATTCAAAAATAGCATGGACATGACCATAGAATATGCAAAGGCTCTTAATGTGAAAAAGTAACAGATGTAATATTTGTAACATATATTTTTCTCTAAATATTATGTGTCTTTAGGATTCACATCATGTCTGGAAATGTTGGAAAACCAACACTTCAAAATGATACCTGTTATATAGATAACCTAAGGATGGCATCTAAAATGCTAGAGCAAAATGACATTTTAGGTGTTATTGAACCCATTAATAACAAAACAGTTCCAGATTATTATTTAAACTCTTATCAGAAAGGTAATTTCATTCAATTTGACTGGCTTCAATAATATTTCTGTATTTTAGCTGCTAACGCTGTTAAAGATATTAACAGTCCTAATTTGAAGATCATGTTAGATATATTCCACATGCAGAATATTTGTGGTAATCTAACTACGCTTATCGAAAAGTTAGCACCATATACGGGGCACGTTCAAATTGCTCAATGCCCGAGCCGCCACGAGCCAGATAGTCCAGGAGAAATAAATTATCCTTATATTTTGGACGTTCTCAGCAAGGTCGGATATAATGACTGGATAGGCTTAGAATACAAGCTTTCTGGAGATCTTGCATCAGGGATGAAATGGATCCAGTCATTTGGTTATCAATTGTAACGGTCTGTTTGAATAAACGTTTCTGTATCTAAGTTAAAAAAAGGTTTATTTACTATATATACATATTTATATAAATATTTAAATTTACGGATTCATTATTGGCACACAATTACAAATATAATAAAAAATATTTAAACGAAGTAGTAAAACAATAAATCACATAATGTTGGTGGGATTGAGGGGATAATTACTTTTAATTGTGGAAAGGCACTAAAGAGGAATGAGAAGTAGCTTCCAACTCAATCGTATAAAAACTCTCGCTTAAGTCTAGGATTTAACATGGCACCTGGTTCATACTGTGTACTACTCCTTTGCAATTTCTTCTTAGAACGCTATAAATAAAAAAAAAACAAAAAGGAATAAGTAAAAAGTAAAACATAAACTTCACCAGGCGAAAGCAGAAACCCTAATCACCAAAGCTAATATCTGGGAGGGAACTATTAATTATAAGAAGAAGGTGTGGGTGAATAGTATAGATCCACCCATTATTACTTGTGTCTATTTTTGTAAGTGCCCAAAACCAGTAAAAGCGTTATCCCAGAATTACACAACACCACGAAGGGCAAGAATACTTCACACGTACAGCTTTTTTCTCTTTGCCCGATTCTTTGCGATCTTGGGCCCTTTTCTGTGCCTCTTGCGCTTGGTTCGCGAGCTCCGCCGGTATCATCCACAAGGCATCACCTGTATGTAGAATTAGTTCCATAATACCGCAACAAACGGCAGCATCGCTAACCTCTTTTAATATTTGGTCTCTGCTCAATGGTTGCTTATCATCTCTGCTACCTCTGAAATTTGGCAACCAATAAATAGAAATCCTCGATAGAATTTTCCATCTAAATAATACTTAGGAGTTAAAAATCTGAGTGGAAAGAACGATGGAGCCGATATCATGGCGACGTTATGTAAATTCATCCGATTGTATTTTTCATTTTTGATGACGTCCACGAAGAATTGCAGCAGTATCCTGAAAGTGTTTCTGTGCTCGACGGGTAACATCAGCACCAAAATATTTAAAGCCCTAATTTTATCCATTAAATCTGGAATGGCTGAAAGTAATGTAAATGAATGAAATATGAAATATTAATTTTCATTTCATTTCTTACAGTGACATTTATAGAACATATCGAATAGTTCCATAGTGAATACTGGATCTGGTAATTCGCGCAATAGTTTTTTCAGAACGCCCGTCAAATCGTGTACTGAAGCCTCAGTTAAGACTGTCTCGACATGCCGACGATTGTTGTAGAACTTCATTTCTACCTCGTGGCAAAGTACCTCTAACTTATGCTTCTGTCCAGCTATCCTCAAAATTCCGTCCTCTTTGATCCTATCGTTGAGCTGCCTAATCACGCTTTGGTATACTTGTGGCACCATGGAATTATCAGTCGGTGTAGGCATGTCGCGCATCACCAAAGTTGACAGATTCACACCAAACACATTTCCGCCTAAAATTAGATGCGGGTTAAACGAAATAAGACTAGTACATAGAATAATTCTATACGCTTGTGTTTATTGCTAGCTTTCCTCTTAACTACGGCAATTTTATGATGATCGAAAATTGCGGTCACTTCAACCCACAGAAGCGGTTTCAAATACTGATATTCCCCGTCCGTCAAACTATCGATGTTTACAAGGTTTTCGTGTTGAAAAGTGCAACTCTGAAAATTACATTTCGTTTATATAGTAAAGCAAGTTCGTAGAGTTAATTTACTACAGGCGTTTCGTTGCGACGAGCCAAACCTTCGAAGCTCAAAATATCATTTTCCATACTACTTGCACCATCTAAATTGCTGGCGTTCCCGAAGATGCCATGGAATTCCGAAGAACTGAAGTTATTAAGGTTTTGATATTTTGTATGTTGGGATATGTTTAAATCTCTTACATAAATGGTTGAGTGCTGATTGCTTTCAGGTGGACGTCAGTTGAAGGATCGCTGCCGCTGCGCTCCCTCTTAAGAGTCGGGTACTCATTGAGAGGATGGTATCCTTTAAGTACAACGTTATCAGAACCTAAGTGAGCAACATCCCCGCGGTCCTGCCGACTCAAAACCTTGCTGGGTATTGGCTCGCTTGATGTCCATTTTAGTTTACCTTTTGGTAAATTTCCAGTCCCATCTAAAGGGCTGTGAAAAACAAATCATGTATACTTAATAAAAGGTGTATGCTTGAATATTATTACAATGATGGGAGAGAGAGTTGTTGATCCTCGTCTGAAGTAGTAAGATCTTCATTAATGATAGCAGTGAAGTCCAAGGAATCAGGAGTGGCGCTTCTCGAACGAGACCCGGTGCTCGAAGTCTAGAAGCAAAAACCAAACCGTTAATCAATTAGTAATTGAAGCGTATTTGGAAATTATTAGGAAAAGCTTCAAAAGCAAAGCATAACACTCTCTTACTTCCAAATTCCAGGTTACGTCTCTAATATCTTGTCGCTGTTTCCGTCTGGGCTGTCTGTGATTCCTGAGCGTTTTGTTCAGAGTCCTAACCCTCGACCTTACAGTTTGTGCTTGTTTCTCAGTCAAGTGGATTTGGCGTATAGAATCGTTTACGATGGTATCGGGGATCTCTTTGCCCTGGTGGTAGAGCTTGGGTAGATCGGAGAGTCCTGCTTTCTGTAGAAAATCTGCCGCCAGTTCCACTTCTAAAAATAACCAGAGATACAAAGAAATACGATAAAACTTAACGTCCCGGTGCATTCTAACCATCCAGCAAAACGTGCTCCTCATCGTAATCCAAATTAGCTTCATTCGAATCCTTGACTTCGCTGAAGTAGAGCTTCAGTGAGTCTCGCGGCGACACCTCCATGGTGTCCATAATTCAAGATCGTCGAGTCGGTATTATCAAGTTATTCAGATTCCTTAAAGTAAAATAATACAAGTTTTTTCTGTGAAACTGGTGATGACCATCAAACGAGTGATTTCAATGATGAACATAAAATTCTATTCATATTTTTACATGCCGGAAATCGATCGATATTGGCGGTTGTTGGGTCCTATTTAAATCTCTTTTATGATACTCTGTGGTTTTTGGTTACCACCCCACGGAACGGTCAGAAATAGATTATTTTCAAGGTTGATGTGTGCATGGTTTATTGCGACATTTCTTGCAAGGCACGCGCATTTTCCGTATATTGGAATTCGTCACGACTGATCGTATAGTATTGCGTTTGGGAATGTTCGAGCGGCAATAATTGAATGTTTTTATTTTCGCTGCAGCAGCATTGACTGACGACGAAAATCTGACAAAATTTTTGACTTTCTCGTGACCCAGAAAGTAACGAATACCAGGGATTCCCTTGGAAGAACCAAGCAGAGTCATCTGGCATATACTCGAAGAAATGATAATGCATTGTAACCATGTAAGAATGGCTTGAAAAGAGGTATTACGCACGTACCTAAGTGTATGCAGATTAATAACGGACGGCAGTACCGCAAGGAGGAATTTCGTGAAAGTTTCTGCCCGACTCTAAATTCGATTATGGCTATGCTTTATTTATTTATAGTTTTTTTTGTGGTTGTATTTGTTTGACCGGAAATCATGAATGAATGAGCGAATGATTAACTTACTTTCCGTTAAGTAGTTTTCTAGATGCGACAATTTCTAGGTAACAGTGTCAACTAATTAATGCAATGCATTAGCATTCAATTTATATACTCTCGATCATGCATATTGTTCTCGGCGATAAGTAACTTCTTATTCATTGTCAATAGTCTCCTAAGCAAAATGTGAATGAATTACTCACGACACGAAAATATATATTTCGAGTGTTTGCGCAAATTGGTGCCAATCCGAAAAATCACTGCTCTATCCCATTGTACATCTACTACTTTTCGCGGACAATCCTATCGTTATCGAGCAGCACGAGCTTAGCCTTAGGTATCTTATGATAACAGATCCGATTACTGGTTGCGAAAGGCTTTTAATTAATTAAGATAATGGATAAACAACAATAACATTACATTTATGTAAGTAAAAAAAAACTATGTTTAACAACTACAAGCTCTCACTTTGCGAGTGTGCGACACGGAGACAGCCAGCACGAACACACAATCAGGCTAAGTTATGTAAAATCACTCAAACAGCTGTAGAAACGAGGAACACCTATGTTAGATTAGTATTGGAAAATCCTTACACCCTTGAGCATTCCTTCGGCGTTGTGGCCGTATCCCCCGCAGCACACGATAAGGTACTATTGTTATCTACACATGACGAACTGCCGCTTGGTGCATATGGCTCATCATCGTACATTTATTACCGACACGGATAATCCACCACCTGGCCATTAATCACGATCACCGAGCCTGTCTGTTGTCGTATTTCAACTATTTACTCTTTCCTTCAGAGACAGCTTCTCCATGTAGCACTTCCACTCATATCAAAACCTTTTAGGAAACTATGCGCAACTACGAACCAACTCGCACGCAAACCCCACTCAAATAAACACATTAACGTCAACAGCTCGACCAATTAACGAAACCGCCATCTATCCGAGAAAAACACCCACTAACATAACATCCTCGGTTGCATAACTGTTTTTTTTTATTGGAAAGTTTATCTGCTAATTAAAATTGCCGTTGCAATCACATTACCCTGTATATTTATCGGAATAATCCAGGGTCAGTTTTGTACAATGCATTTACCTTAATAAATCTCACAATGTTAGTTATTTGCTCTTGGAAACTAGATAAGATAAGCTAAGTGTAACTTGCGCAAACGAATAATGGACTATAAGTATTTGTTTAAGTAGTCTTTTAGCATTATCTGCGTGCGATTATACAATGTTTGTCAAATTCATTACTTAAGTAGGATCTTTGTCTCGGAAAACAATTAATATAAATTGAACAATAATGTATTTACAATAAATATCTTTTATCAAATAACATATATTTTCGACTATTGTTTATTATTTCCATATCCAATAAATGTTTATTAAATTATTTAAATTTTTAATCAATCAGTTTATTTTTAAATTATTTTAATTCTCGTTATATTTTTTTAAATAAAGATTAAAAAAAATATATTATTTATTATATAACAGTATAAATTATACTGCAAACATATATTTCGCATACTTATACAGAGTTTTAAACAAATAACAGTTTTTCTAACATTTTTACTTAATATAATAGTAAATTATTTTTTGGTGCCAATTTCATTTTTCCTTATAATGTTACAATTATCGCTATTATCTGATTGGTTAATATATTCAAAGAATACCTATAATATAAATAATCATACAACAAGAGCTAAAAGCAAACAATAGTTCAGGTTGCATTTTTAAAGTTTTACTCATTACCAGATATTATATTTCAATACTAGTATTGTCTATGCAAAGTTAGAAACAATTGGACATGAGTAATTTAACACCTTCCACTTAGATGTAACTTGACTTCTGATTGGTTTTTGAAGACAATTTGCTTATGAATCGATACAATTTCGATCATTATTACAAGTGCCTTCTTCAAAGTAACTTCATTAATTCTGCTATTAAACAATCATGTCTGAAGTTAGTTCTTCTGTTCCCACAATCCCATACGTCTCCAAAACAACAAATGGGTAAGTCAAATTTTAGATATTATTTCTTTTCTACATATATTTTTTTTAAGGGATTTACCAATTGTCGTTGGATTTATCTTAAAATCCAAACCTGAGGATACTCAGTACTTTTTAAATTCTGATGAGAGTGTTACTGACAATGAATCCATGAGCGTAAATATAGATGAAAGCGATAATGAGAATCAATCTGAGCGCGATTCATTTTTACCTCACAATACAAATGATTCCCGTGTTGTCGGAAGAACTGATAGTCCAGCGCCTCCAACAAAATCCAGAAAGAGCTGCTTCGTTAAAGTTTTCATGGGAATCATGATTACGTTCAGTTTGTTTGCCATTGGCAATGTGATTTATCGATCTTTATAATTTTTTTATTATTATTATTTTATGTTTTAATTGATTTTTAATTTTATAATCATTATATTAATAAGTTTTGAGTTTTATTAAAAATAGTAAGCAAGTTGTGACATTGGAGATTTACAGTTGAAATTTGGTATAGGGTGAAGGAATTTGCATAATTGAAATTGCTGTGGCCGAGATTAAAACGGTGAGAGTGATGCGAGAAGTAAAAGTGCTAACTCCTACCGGTGTTTTGTTTTCACTCTAAGGTCGAACACTGACCTTTAAAACGGTTGATATGCAAATATAATCTGGTTTGCTCCACTTGATAAACAGCAAACACACAGATCGATCGCGAGACAGTCCGTCGCCCACTTTTTACGACCATCCAAATGGATGTGGATTGGACACTCCAGCAGATCCTTCTCCAATCCGGATGCTGAGAGGTCTCTCAACAACTACCAGTTTATGCCTCCAGCATTTTTACTATTAACTAGAGTACTTCATAATTTCATCAATGGATCAACAAAGTTGAATTTTTATTATTATACTTTTATTTATTTTTTCCTGTAGAAAATTTAAAAATTTTATTGTAAGCTTGTATGTATTTTATTTAATAAAATATTGAAAATTTGAACAACAGACAATTTAAAATACATGTAAATATTATGTATATGATGTGACAATAAATTGATAAAAATTTAAATATATTTATTATAAATTTAAAATATTTCTACTTTTTAAAATGTGCATATAAATATTTGGTTTGATCATAGTCGATGAACGCTGTAGTTATTATTGAATAATAATGGTTATTCAATAATATTACATAAAAATGTTTGGTCGTTTCACGCTGATTGTTACATAATGGCATTTTAAGTGGACTATGTTGCGTACCCCAAGGCCCTAAATACTGGGACGGTTTGGGGGCTTTTGTCATTGCACGGTCATTATTTAAAGTAATATCGTTAAAATATATAAAATGTCGCGAATGTCGTATATTGGATTATTTTTGAACCAAAAACAGGGCGATCAAGAGGCCAATCAATATGGCGAGAAAGATGCTGATTGTTCTCACAATGTATGGGTTACATGAGCATCTCACATTTTTCCTGCGTCTGGGTTCGAGTTCATTATCCAGATCATCGTCGTGGGCTTCAGCTGTTGTCGCACTTGAACTAGATCTAGACTCGGAACTACCGCCAGCATTAACAGTTATAGAAGGTGTCGTATCCCGCGTGGAGTCAGAAGGGCTATGGTCATCCGCGGTGAATATTTGTGGTGGTAATTCTTCAGAACTGCTATTACCAGTGGTACTTCTAACCATAGGGTTCTCAAAAAAGATAATCGAGGGTCTGAAAATATTAAAAGACTCGTATAAACTAAATATTACAATTACAATTTAATAATTCTTTATTTTGTAGATATATTACATAGATAGTTATATAAAAATAAAACAATAGTGACCGATGCGGGCTTTAACCTCTTGCGGTCTAGAAAAAAACTAAATATTTTGCAATGAACATTAATTTGACTCAATAACAAATTTAAATGTACAACGAAGAGAAGATATCGCGCCACGCGACGGCTGCAACCGAAATCACTGCTTCTTTGCTATATATTTTTTTTACTCTAAATACTTTTCTATTGAATCTCTTTTTTCGTTTACTACACGTGAAATTAAAATGATATATACACTAAATTCACGAATAATTCTATGTGAATTACATAAACACACGTCTAAAACCATCGCGGGAAGCCGAATGTTGATAATATAAATTACTGAACATGTGCTTATATACATATACAATATAGACTTGTACAATGATAGCAATTTTATGATAGCATAATTTATCACTTACTGCACTTCCGATTTTCTTATTAGAGATGCCTCGCTTCCGGAGTCGTTCGGAAGGTCGTCAAATAAAAATATTTCGTTACTCATCTTGTGAGTCTTGACTTATCGTGTATTCCAATACAAGAACGAAGCGCACCTCACGAATGACAAAGCGACAATAAACGTACTAACCTGAATCAAATGCAATTTGTTGTTATGGTTTATAAAAAACGGGGGTTTCTAAATTGCTTTACAATAACAACAACAACAATAACAAACAAAAGGAAACAAATAAATGGCCTAAACGAAAGGTAATTAAAGGTAAATAGAAAAAAAATAATTTAATTGTATTTTAATTTGTTTTCATTTTTAGGGTAATGAACCTTTTTTTTTTGGTATAAAAGCTGAAAATGGCAAGGGTTGATATTCAGTCTTCGTTACAATGTCTTACGCTTCACAAGATTCTTGCGACTTCCTCGAGGATTATGAGTGCATCGCTCATGATGTTAGAAGAATCAAGTTATTCAAGGAGAAGCAATTTCGATTGGACGATTGTAGAATCATCAAGTTCGGGTATGATGTTTTCAACAATTTTCAACCAATAATCTTGATTGATCACCTAACTTTCTCATTGCAATCTTTCAAGGAATTGCTTGAAGCGTTATCCAACATCATAATGCTTAATGGAAGTGATTCTATTCTCCTGGAGCAGTACCGTATTGATGTTTTTGATAACTACATTCAATTGAGTTATATATCAAAAGCTAGGAGTGCTATCCATTTGGGACTTGAGGCTACAGGTAAATTGAAGATCTTTGGAGGATGGATTAGTTCGATCAATGATTACAATTTCATTGATGTTTTGGATACCGTCATGGATTGCGTTGCCAAGACGATGCAAGAAGATGGTGTTCAATTGAATCAGACCCTGATCATCAGTGCTATTGAAAGAGTGATAGATTCCGGAATAAGGTCAGATTTGTATGAGCTGCTACTTAATTTTAATGAGTTTGTAATTAAAGAAATTAAAAAGAAAATTGTTAATCAGTCTCAATACTTAAATTTGTACGAATTTCATTCGTATTAAGATACTATTGCTTCTAATAAATATAGAATAAAAGTTTTCCAAATTTTCTATTTAATATTTAGCAATTATAATGTATAATGATAATTCCTTCCTGATATTATTTTTTTGTAATAAAATGATTATTATATAAAGTTTATACAATTTTGCAATACAAAATGTTTTATTTCATCATAATAACAATAGTCAATAAAATATCAAATAGTACGTGATTGCATTTTCATTCAATCAATTATTTGGACATCAATTACATTTTTATAATAAATAAGATTAATTATATTAAATTTTGGACTATGTGGATTTTTAGTGAGAACTTGTTTAAGTGTTCTTATTCTGGTAAATGGTATAAAAAGTACATGTTGTTTAAATATATATGTTATAAATATGCTGTAGATTCAAAGCGGAATGCTTGCAATTACCAATTATAGGATTTGGCAATTAATAACTAAAGGGTTCAGGATGATTATTTCGTCTAATTAAAAGTTACTAATGGATGTGAAATGTAATTTCAGTAATTGGCGAACTGGAAAATAAATATGAGGTCAAATATTAAAGAGTTTATTATAACTAAAGGGGATGAACTAGTAAAATAAAATGATCAAGATATCGTCGGATTGATAAACAAAAGTGTTTCAATGCTTGTCGATGTTGCGGGTGTAAATTTTGCGTGTCCTATTGTTCACAAAGGGTTGCTTAGGCCGGTATACTTCGTGTACAGAGGTTAGAGAAGAGGCGGTGGCTATCCCCGGGTTCATGTATTATGTAACGCGAACGCCGGTCGCGGTTTTAAAGGTGCAGGATCTGCTTTAAGGACGCTCGTAGGGTCGCGCGTGGGCGTAGGTAATGTAGTTCAATATCAAGGATACTTTGCGGGGGTGGCGCTGGTGCAGAGTATCGTCTTCTTCATCACATCCACTAGTCCTATCGACGACTCTGTCTCACACATCTGGGCCGCCTGTCCTGTCGTTCGGTTATAACCGAAGAGTGAAGTGCGGCGCGGTGCGGTGTAGTGTAGTGTATCCGGCAGATTTCAGAGGGCGCATGCGTCTGGCCCCGACAAGAGGTGTCGAGTCGCAGCCATTCTTACAATGTCCGCTAGTCTCAAGATTGAATAATAATGTAATATTAAGTGTTTTTACGAAAATGTCAACACAAAAGCCCGGAGAATGGGCGAACACATTGATAGTGCGATTCGAGGAGCAGGTCAGTTCTTTTCATGGTCGATCATAATTCTCGCACAACCATATATCCAACCATACCCACACGCACGCTCACACAGCAAAAAAAGAGAAGCCCGGACGAACGAGATCGAAAAGATCAAAGAGATGAGCGCTTTACATCTTACACACCTTCAAATCAATATAATATCCCCTTTGAGGATAAACTTTACTTTCACAGATTTCCCTTTCATTGAAGCACGTAAACATGCTTTCTCTCATAAAAAAAGCGCAAAAAACAATTTCCGGCGAAGAGAAAATAAAATTTCATATCTTCCAAACGTATTGAAATAAATTTAAATTTTTTGCAATACGATTAGTGGATGGTCCAGCTGCATGCATTTTTTATACGTTTCAGTTACCATGCCGAATTGGACCACCGACCACTCATTCTCGGATAAACGAAGAAGAAAACAAAATGTGTATTATTCAAATATCAAAATATCGTTTTGCTTTGGTTCTCGAAGGCTTCGTCAAAGTTTTGAAAAGAGTCCACGAACTGGTGAGATTATTGATTGCGAAATATAATTTAATATTTAAATTCGTTTTGATACAGTATCAAACGGGCACAACAAATACACAGAGGCAGCAGCCGGGCGATCTGGAGAGAAATTACTATGATAGTCTTTACATTGTACTGGAGACTTTAGAGAAATGCTTCAGCATACAATCAAAAGACTGCATATCTCTTACCATGGAGGAGAATCAAAATCTTAAATCTCTTCTGAAGGAGATCTGCACCTTCCTAGGTTTGAATGCATTATGCCTCAATAAGAATATTTCTACGTCTTTTCTGAGATAGCCCATTCATTTTTAGATATGTCCAATGACAACGCTTACATTCACCACCTGAAGCAGTTGGCTAGCAAGGTGCTCTTCGCTCTGAGCTCGAATTTCTTCAACTCAGTCTTCAGCAGAATCTCCTCCAAACTTCAGGAACTGGCTTCTTGTCCCGACGAGAACCCGGATTATAGCGATATAGAGTTGATTCAACATATCAATGTCGATGTTACGCGACTCACCAAGTTATTTAATGGTAACGGATGGATGCGTTCTCGAGGTCACCCATGCTGTTTGTCTATATACGATTACGTTTGTTCCAGAAGCTATTCAAAAGTTTCGTCTTTTAAAGAAGTCTGCACATTTAGTTTTAATCAACTCCCTCGAAAAAGCCATCTGGAACTGGATGGACACCTACCCCTACGAATTCTCCGAACTGAACACCAAACCTAATGAAGAGCTCTCCAAATGCTGTGAACAGCTTTTTGATATACTCGACACATTTGCCGATAATAAGAAAGGAAGAGCTGCTGTGTGGCCTTTACAAATCATGCTCCTCATCTTGTCACCTGTAAGTGCTTTATATAATTATTTTTTATTAACAAAAAACGGCAACAATATAGATTTTCTTTCAAACACCAAAATTGGAAACACAAAAGTAGACACAAGTTTATGTAAAAAAAAAACAAACATTGTTATATTTTATTACATATAAAATTTTACAATATTTATTTGTTTATAATAAAACAAGCATAAATAAACAAATAATATTATATTGATCTATTATATGTTAAGGCAGTAGTTTTTTCAATATTTATTTTTCTCACAAATAAAACAAATAATTCTTAGAAAACACTACTATATAGGAAGCTTTAACGACTAGTATTTTATTATATATATCTTTTTTGTGCGGCTTTGGTTCTCTAAAGAAAACGGTATATACATGCAATTTAATAAAAATGTTTCATTTTGTTGCTTGACATGGCTGCTTTTTATCGCATAGGTCTTTTAGAGTTCACTGCAGCGCAGAAAAACATTCATTCTCAGAAATCAGAGTAGCAAATACGAACATTATTAATCTTGTTCCATTGTAGATGTGAACGCATAAAAAAAACTATTCGAACGTAAAGAAATATTGCCTCTCTTGAAGTGAAATATTTTACAGCAAATAAAATATATTTAGTCTTCATTCAAACATTCATTTTAATTTCTACATACAAAAATAATTTTATTTTTGCTCTTTCATAACCATTAAAAAATATCTCAAATTATGATTACTAAGCTTAATTCAAAAGTATTTAAAAATTTGTCTTTTAAAATTTGAAAATAAGTTGTAAAGAAAAGTAATAAAGATGAGGGATCTATTAAATAGATAAGGTTGCCCTTTAAACCAGAGGCCCTAAAATATAAAGTAATTATTAGAAGGCTTAAGGTTTCTTAGAGTAATAGTAAAAGAGGACATAAAATACATAACGTCGCCCGAACTCTAATATATTAAAAGTTGAGTCATACCAGCCGAGTAAAGTAATTCAATTGGTATTACCGTAATGTCTACTTTAATTAATTACTTTTTGTTTTTGTTTATTTAATTATACAAATATTTTTGTTGAGAGAGGAAATCGCAAAATCGATTGGCTCGTGTAAATATAATTAAAATCCTTTTCGTTCCGTCGAGCTCGTGGTAAATTCGAACATCCTATCCAGCGAAATGAGATTCTGCTTTCCTATCTTGGAAATTGAGACTCATTTAATTTCGATTGCGATTTTCCTTTGACGCATCGAATTTCGTTTATAAATAACTTGTCTTGTCTCTTTATAATTGCGCACGTTTTATCAATATCGATTTGTGCTCTGGTTGTTTACAAGTGTCAATGTATATTTTCTCTTAATATTTGCTTTTTTTCCTTATTTATGTACGTCCTTATTGACAGATTGAATGGTTTAATATAGACTATCGATTTTCTTAATATGTTCACTCCATTGGAGATGCAAATTTATTCTGGAAACGATTGATTAAATTAAATTTTAATTGAATTAATTATCAGCTAAATTTTCGTTTATGTATGATGCATGTGGATCTAAGTACATGCTAGAACTTTAAATACAATTGAAGTTTAAATTATTCAATTATTTGGTGCACGGGGCAACTAATATAATAAAATGCATTTGCATACTTAAGATCTCACGGATTGAACTAGTTTTGTTATTCAATTTTTGTTAGAATAGTTCAAGGTCATGCTAGGCTAGTAACAAAATCATGAGATGTTTTGTGGATTTATATAGAGCATTTGTAATAATAAGTTGTTAACGTAGTTCAATATAATTTATGTAATTAAAATTTTTTAATGCAATAAACTTTAAGTTATAAAATTTATAATTGATCAAACAATTGCATAATTAGAATTGTAATTTTGTTATAGCTTTTACTTCCGTAGCTGCTGCTTAACATGCTTTATTTGTAGTATTATTTAATTGAATGTAGCAGTTTGTTTAGAAAATTTATTAATATACATTTACGGAGATATATCTGACCTTCATGAATCATGAATTAAAATAATTGAAAAATATAATAATCAATGAATTACTATTTAGGCGATAGTATTTTCTAATCTACTTAAAATATCGTAGTATCATTTTTTGAGGTTGTTTAAAAATGGATGATGATTGAAATTATTTGAAAAGTATTATAATCAAATTATATTATTTTTTCAACTTATTATATTATAATATTTTTGAATATATTTTAAATTTTGTCTTATAACTTTAAAGAATGTTGAGTTTAGAAAATACTTTATATACTTACTTACTTGTTATGAATCATGAATAAAATCAGTTGAATGAAATTGCTATTTAGATATAAGTATTTGATCAATTTTAATT
Source organism: Nicrophorus investigator (assembly GCA_963457615.1). NCBI lineage: Eukaryota > Metazoa > Arthropoda > Insecta > Coleoptera > Silphidae > Nicrophorus > Nicrophorus investigator. Next base: position 9,053,442 of record OY735146.1, read on the forward strand.
GAAATGATAGTAATTACATAATGTAAAGTATTTTGTTGTATTTTAAATTTTAGAAGGTACTTCAAGAAATAATTAATTCCGATTCTGGAGCTCCGTGTTCGCCCAGACATAGCAAAAAGAAAGCGTTCATAGACTCTGTCAGGCGTGGGATAGCACCCCATAACAATTCAAGTAAACAATTAACTGAAGCTGCTGCCGTTACCTGTGTGAAATTATGTAAGGCCTCAACTTACATAGACATCGTGGATTCCAACAATGTTGCATTTACACTGGTTCAAAGTATAATAAACGATTTAAAGGTAGGTCCACGTGCTTGTTGCAGACGTCAAGGTATTTTTCAGTACTACATCTAATTATTTTCAGGCATTATTATTTAATCCAACGAAAGTATTTACTCGCGGACAGAATTATCTCTATCAAGACATGGATCTTATGATAGATTGCTTTGTGTCCTGTTTTCGTATAAAACCTCAGAATAATGAAGCGCTGAGAGTATGCCTGAACGTGAATTCCCAACCAATATACCACTTCGTGCTAGTCAGATCATTATATAGGATAGTTACACAGCCAAGGCTTCTGTGGTGGCCCAAAATAGAGTTATTGTACACTAAATCATCAGAACTGCGAGCCTTGTTTACAGATACTCTTAATAAGGTAGCGCAAGGCTATAGCGTCCATACACCATTAAGAATGATACAAACCTTTGCTCTCAAGGGCAAAGATTCTCAATCGAAATTTAAAGAACGGGCTGAGGAGGTTCCAGGCCATAAAAACCTACTCCTATATATGGTTAGGTTGATCCATGCAGATCCCATGTTGATGCTAAACGTAAGTTAGATCGTCACGCCTTCAACCGACCATTTTCTAATTACTTCTTGCACTTTGTTTCAGGGAAAAGCTGGCCATGAAATTCAGATTTCCACTTTGGAACTCATCAATGGATTGGTTTCATTGGTACACCAGCCTACCATGACTGATGTAGCGCATGAAGCAATGGAAGCTTTACTGGTTTTGCATCAGCCTGAAAAGATCGAGGTCTGGAACCCCGAGGCTCCAATAAACACCTTTTGGGATGTCAGTTCGCAAGTTCTGTTTTCCATTTCACAAAAGCTCATCCAGCATCAGATTATGAACTACACTGACATTTTGAAATGGCTCCGCGAAATATTAATTTGCCGTAATACATTCTTACTAAAACATAAAGAATACGCTAATGTTGGTAGTCAGATACCTATATGCAAACAGGCACATATCAAGTTAGAAGTGAGTCTACTCTATTCATATCTTTGCAATTAGTTTGTTCTAAAATATTTTTTCTTTTGTTTTTAGGTCGTATTCTTTATGTATTTATGGAGTATCGATATAGATGCTGTTATGGTCGCAATGACATGCTTTGCACTACTTTGTCAAGAGGCTGATATTCGGTGTGGTTCTGATGAAGTGACAGTAACCTATTTGGTACCAAACTACCATGCTTATATGGATCTTGCTCAAGCAACCATTGGGTTATCACCAGGTAAAAAATATCGTGAAATTGTATATAATTTTTAAAAAAATTCGCAGTGCAACTAATTATTTAATCCATTTTTTTTATTTATGAATATGCTTGATTCTTAGGTGATTCACGTCAGAATTTGCCAGAACAAAACAATCGTAAGTTTTTTGTATATTTTAAGTCAAATTGATTTGATTGAAATAATATAAATATGCTTATTAATATTATTTAACCTCATTTATTTTGATATTATTTTGAATAACGTTTTATTTTTTTTGTCAGTTTTATTGTATTTTCGATTTTTTTCAAAGTTTCGTATTTTTGTGCAATACAGATAGGGCTGTGTTGCAAAAACGAATAATGGTGATATTGAGGAAAATCCAACACTGTATTAATGGCGTACAACCGGCATGGGAGGAGACGTTTTTATATTGGAATGCGACGTGTAAAAGTCTTGCTTCATATCCAAAAGTGAAGGCCGAAGAAGGTCAGATTGAACCGTTCCATAAAGCAGGAGGTAAAAGACGTGCCTCGCACCAAAATTCTGAAAACGAGCTTGAGGTATAATTCAGGAGTGATCTAAGTCATCCATTGGAATGGTTGTATGTATATGGAACTAGTTTCAGGAGCAGATTAATGAATGGGCAAATATGACTGGATTTCTTTGTGCCTTGGGTGGTGTTTGCCTTCAGCGCAAATCACCAACCAGAAGTTCGACGATGTCATCGTCCAACTTACCTAACCCCACGTCAACATCAGCAATTTGTGCAATGACCACAATTAGTACTTACACGTCTACTGATACCAAGAAGTGCTTCGGTATGTTACCGGCACCAACACCAGAACAACAGCGGCAGTATTGCCCAGTAACGCAGTAGGGATAGCTACTTATATAAGAATTACACATGCTTATTTTACATATATTTTAGATTTGTGGATTTGCTCTTACGTTTGCTCGTATGCAATAACGAGAAGTTCGGCTCACAGATTCAGAAGACCGTCAAAGAACTTGTCGGCAATGAAATGTCAGCTGCCTTATATCCAATACTATTTGAACAAACTAGAAACATCGTCGACAAGTTCTTCGATCAGCAAGGCCAAGTCATCGTCTCGGAATGCAATACTCAATTCATCGAGCACATCATTTTTATAATGAAAAATATCTTAGATAATAATAAAAACGACCAGCCTTCAGAGCACCTCGGGGTAACAAGCATCGAGGGTATGATGTTGTCGATAGTCAGATACGTTCGTCATTTAGATATGACGGTACATGCCATCCATATTAAGACTAAACTTTGTCAGTTAGTCGAAGCTATGATGAAGAGGCGGGACGATCTAGCGTTCCGTCAAGAAATGAAGTTCAGAAATAAGTTAGTAGAATATCTGACTGATTGGGTGATGGGTACGTCGCACCAAGTTTCACCACCCTGTTCCGGAGATGTAGCTGCCGTAACTCGGGATTTGGATCAAGCCTGTATGGAAGCTGTCGCCGCGCTTCTGAGAGGATTGCCATTACAACCAGAAGAGTCAGATAGAGGGGACTTAATGGAAGCGAAAAGTCAACTGTTCTTGAAATATTTTACTCTGTTCATGAATTTGCTGAATGATTGTTCAGATGCAGTCGAGGGTGATAAAGACGTAACCAGACAACGGGTTTCCGTCGGTAAACTAAATACGCTTAGAAATGCAACAATCCAGGCCATGTCCAATTTATTGTCTGCCAATATAGATAGTGGATTGATGCATTCAATTGGTATGTATAAAACACATAAGAAGGTAATTTTATTATTATTTTGTATTTATCCATATTATAGATTTAGGATATAATAGAGATTTACAAACACGCGCTGCATTTATGGAAGTTTTAACAAAAATATTACAGCAAGGAACGGAGTTTGATACATTGGCAGAGACTGTTTTCGCTGATAGATTTGAGCAATTAGTACAATTGGTCACAATGATATCAGATAAGGGCGAATTGCCCATTGCCATGGCTTTAGCCAATGTAGTAACTACCTCACAAATGGATGAATTAGCAAGAGTATTTGTAACTTTGTTCGATGCCAAACATCTGTTATCTCCGTTGCTCTGGAATATGTTTTATCGCGAAGTAGAAGTATCCGATTGTATGCAAACTTTATTCAGAGGCAACTCTCTGGGGAGTAAAATAATGGCGTTCTGCTTCAAAATCTACGGTGCAAGCTACTTACAGACTTTACTAAATCCTCTCATTCATTCATTATTGGATGAAAATGATAAGAGTTATGAAGTCGATCCCGCAAGAATTGATCCAGCGGAAGACATCGAATTAAACCGAAGCAATTTAATAAATCTGACACAAAGAGTGTTTGACGAGATCGTAAGCTCGGCTAACGAATTTCCAGCCCAATTACGGTCAATGTGTCATTGTCTGTACCAAGTACTGAGTAAGCGATTTCCCCAATTTCCACAAAACAACATTGGAGCTGTGGGCACTGTGATATTTCTACGTTTCATCAATCCAGCAATCGTTTCACCTCAGGAAATGGGAGTTATCAATACACAAGTACCAACTTGCGTCAAACGTGGTTTAATGTTAATGTCAAAGATTTTACAAAACATTGCAAATCACGTTGAATTCAGCAAAGAGCAGCATATGATTTATTTCAACGATTTCCTCAAAGCGCATTTTGAAATTGGACGCAGATTCTTTATTCAAATTGCATCTGATTGTGAAAGCGTTGATGCTTCGCATTCTATGTCTTTCATTAGCGATGCAAATATTCTGGCATTGCATAGACTATTGTGGAATCACCAAGAAAAGATTGGGGACTATTTATCGAGCAGCAGAGACCATAAAGCTGTTGGGAGGAGGCCGTTTGATAAAATGGCTACTCTTTTAGCTTATTTGGGTCCGCCTGAACATAAACCGGTTGATTCAAAGTGAGACTTTTTCATTCCGTTCTTTTCTATTCTTATTTCCTTCGAAATATATCTTATTTTTTCAGTCTGCTGTTTTCCACATTTACCAGATGGAGTTCTATTGATATGTCGTCTACACATTTCGAAGAATTAATGGTAAAACATAATATGCACGAGAAAGAGGAGTTCAAATCCTTGAAATCGCTCAACATATTCTATCAAGCGGGAACCAGCAGGTTGGGATATCCAGTTTTCTACTACATCGCTAGAAGATACAAGTAATATTAATCAAAGATATGCAAAGTGTTCAGTATAATTACAGTTCTCTTAGTGAGTATCTTTTCAGAATCGGGGATACCAACGGTGACTTGTTAATATATCACGTTATATTAACATTGAAACCGTTTTGCCATACTCCGTTCGAGTTGGTAGTCGACTTTACCCATACCTGTTCCGACAACCGTTTTCGCACCGAGTTCCTCCAGAAATGGTTCTACGTGCTTCCCAAACTTGCCTATGAGAACATACATGCTGCTTATATATACAATTGCAGCAGTTGGGTCCGTGAGTATACCAAATTCCACGACCGCCTCTTAATACCTCTGAAGAATAATAGAAAATTAATATTTGTCGATAATCCAAATAAATTGAATGAGTATATAGAGTATGAGCAGCAGAAACTGCCCGGAGCAACGTTGAGTTTAGATGAAGATTTGAAAGTATACGGAAACGCTTTAAAATTATCTCACAAAGACACCAAAGTTGCAATAAAAGTGGGTCCTACAGCAATACAAATTACCTCATCCGAGAAAACCAAAGTGTTGTCTCACGCCGTTTTGTTAAATGACGTGTATTACGCTTCGGAAATAGAAGAAGTTTGTTTAGTAGATGATAATCAGTTCACATTAACAATTGCAAATGAGAGTGGACCTCTTAGTTTTATACATAACGATTGTGATAGTATAGTACAAGCTGTTATTCATATTAGAAATCGATGGGAGCTCAGTCAACCGGTAAATACAGAATAATAACTAGGAGAGCATTGTCCACTAAACACACTAACAGACAGTCGCATCTTTACAGGATTCGGTTACTGTGCATCAGAAGATTAGGCCTAAAGATGTTCCAGGCACGCTTTTAAATATGGCATTATTGAACTTGGGATCATCCGATCCTAATCTACGCACAGCTGCTTACAATCAGTTGTGCGCTCTGACTGCCACATTTGATCTCAAAATCGAGGGTCAACTCCTGGAAACATCTGGCCTATGCATACCTTCTAATAATACAATTTTCATAAAGTCTGTGTCCGAGAAACTGGCCACCAATGAACCTCACCTTACATTGGAATTCTTAGAAGAATGCATCCAAGGTTTTCGAGTTTCGACTATTGAACTGAAACACCTATGTTTGGAGTACATGACACCTTGGCTTGCGAATCTTGTCAAGTATGGACTATAAATTATTTATATAAATTTTAAATATTTTATATATTTTGTTTGCAGGTTTTGCAAACCTTCTGATGAGAATAAACGCCAGAAGCAAGTGGCGCAGATTTTAGAGAAATTAATATTGCTGACCATTGAAGAAGTGGAGATGTACCCATCAATTCAAGCAAAAATATGGGGCTCCATTGGACAAGTACCTGATTTAATTGATATGGTTTTAGATAAGTTTATACATAGATCTGTAAGTTCTGGGCTAGGATCGCCCATGGTAGAAATTATGGCAGACACAGCTGTTGCTTTAGCTGCCGCTAACGTCCAGCTCGTTGCTAAGAAGGTCATTGGAAGACTTTGTAGGGTAAGTGTATTTTATACTTTACTTAGTTCTATAACTGATGCGATTGTTGGTACTTGTTAGGTTGTTGATAGAACCTGTCAAAGTCCAACAAATTTATTGGAACAACACATGATGTGGGATGATATAGCTATTTTAGCTCGATATTTGCTGATGCTGTCATTTAATAATTGCTTAGATGTGGCCAGACATTTACCCTATTTATTCCACTCCGTTACATTCCTTGTATGCTCAGGATCACTAAGCATGAGAGCATCGACGCACGGTTTAGTTATAAACATAATACATTCGCTGTGCACATGTACACAGCCACAATTTTCCGAGGACACGCAGCGCGTGCTGCGTCTGTCCCTTGATGAATTCTCACTACCAAAGTTTTATTTGCTCTTCGGCATAAGCAAGGTAAAATCGGCTGCGGTTACCGCCTTCCGATCCAGCTACAGACACCCGAATGATAGATGGTGAATATAATTTTTTGACACTTTTTTTTGAATTGAAATTAATCTTCCTAGGGTTGGTTCTGAAAGGTCATTTACGGGAGCAACAGGTGATCGGGAAACTATATCCCTGACATCTTTAGAAGTGATAACCGATGCTCTATTAGAAATAATGGAAGCTTGCATGCGTGACATCCCTAATTGCGATTGGCTTACAAGCTGGATGTCGCTGGCCAAGGGATTTGCGTTTTGCTACAACCCAGCCTTGCAGCCGAGAGCTTTGATTGTATTTGGCTGCATTAGCAAGAGCATCAGCGATTCGGAAATGAAACAGCTATTAAGAATCCTGGTGAAAGCTTTGGAAAGCTACAATGATATGGTTCTCATCGAAGCACTGGTGATGTGCTTAACAAGGCTTCAACCGCTTTTGCACTCAGATTCGCCGATTCACAAAGCATTATTCTGGGTAGCTACGTCAGTTTTACAGTTAGATGAGGCTTCTTTGTATGCCTCAGGTTTAGCTTTGTTAGAACAGAATTTACACACACTAGATTGCCAGGGTACCTTTGATGAAGAGGTAAGTTGTAAATAAATTGATGATTTCATGATATAATCTATTTTTTCTAGTCATTGGAATCGGTTATGATGAATACACGGGAGCCTTTGGAATGGCACTTTAAACAATTGGACCATGCGGTTGGGTTAAGTTTTAAGGCTAATTTTCATTTTGCATTGGTAGGGCATCTGTTGAAAGGGTTCAGGCATCCGACTGCGACCACGGTTTCTAGAACTTCCAGGGTGTTGACTATGCTTTTGGGTATTATTGCAAAACCTCAGAAGCGCGACAAGTTCGAAGTCACACCAGATAGTATAGCATATTTAACAGGTATGGTGATCAAATTTACTAAATATATTAAAAATAAATAATTTGTGACTTAAATGATGTTACAGCATTGGTGACGGTGTCAGAGGAGGTCAGAAATAGATGTCACATAAAACATATGCGTCCCGTTTGTGATCCAGAGTTGCAGGACAATTTCTTAACAGAAATTACAGGTAATAATCAGCAAAATCCTGGTAGCACACCGTCAACTAGTGGAACAAACAGGAGGCAAAAATCGTGGGACATGTTGGATCAAACCGCAATAGCACAAGCAAGGCAACATAAAATCGTACCCCAAGTGAGTTGACGTACATTTTTACTTCCTCGTCCAATGGCAAATATTATATTGATTTTCTTATAATTTTTCATACCTAACGTACTATTTTATATGTAGTATTCTAGGTTTGTTCAATCATGATCATCATGGTTTATTTGATTATATTTCGTTGAATTATTTCGGATTTATTTTGATTTAATGGACATATTGATTAATTGAAGATCACTTTTTTTGGTTAATATTAGATTAGTTTGTAATTACTTTTTAATTTTGGGTAGTCTCTTTGGTTTCCTTGGTTTCGTTTCTGTTCTATTGATTTCCATTCATCTGGTGTGCACGCAAGGCCTTATATTAATAATTTATAATGAGGTTAAATAGTAATTAGGCTACTAACTAGGTTGAGAATTCGGCAGCCAGTAAGGGCTGGCGAAGTTTAGACTTGACCCAGAGTCCGGGGCCTCAGGCAAACGGGGGCCTCGCAAGACCCTTATACCGCACCCAGCGTTCTAGCTCTGTGCCTGTCCAACAAAGTCCTCCTGTGGCCCCAGCCAAAGTAAGACTTGCCTGCTAAATGCAATTTACAAACCAAATCTAATTAAACATATTAATTATATCTATATAATTACAAATATATACACACATATATATTGAAGTACGAAAATTACGTCTATCTATAAATATTTCGCCTAAAATTTGAATCTCTTCAAGCATTTATCTTTCACTAACTCGTAGCGTTTGTACCCTCTTGTTTGCCTAACAAATCCTCCCCTAAACCATGTGCTAATCACATTTTGTTTTCTTAACATATGATGTAAGAGTGTTAGTGAAAGATAAGTAAGTTTGCTTCTGTGAGTTGTTCTTGAATGTGCCATGCCACGAGTGCCAAGTACAGGTAACTCGTACTAACTCTTTGCTGCTTGTCTTGCCTGCCTGCCTTCTATGGGGTGGCCACCAGAGTGCACGTTTCCTCTCCAAAACACACCGCTCGTTCTCGGTGCCAACCACCAAAGAACAAAAAACTCCCGATGAGACTGCTAAGGTAACTCTTCAACTATACTCTATGTTTCATATATATTATACATGTTTTTATATAATCATACTTTTTTACTATTTTGTATTACTATTGTTTTATGGTATATAATTACAGTTTATTATACAGGGAGTTCACAGATGATTAATTTTACATTATATTCGTTACAAAGGTACAATGTTAGCATGTCTCAATGTCTGTTGTAAATTCCCCTTTTAACGCATATAGGTTCGCAAACTCATTACAAAACACCGTTTAAACGAAAACAATAAATATACATTACCTTTTTGGTTTTAACCATCTACACACAACTAATTATCAAACTATACTAAAAAAAAAACAAACTTCAAATCATTTAAACGCATGCTCAGCTTCATTATTAAATAATTTGCATACATCAACTATTACCGGTCAACATAAATATTTTAATTAATCATTTCAATGTTGTAAAGCTTCTGCAACAATTTTATTTTTAAACCATCAGTATTTCTATTATTTTTAATTATATATTTCAAATCTAAATCAGTATTTTTGCATAAGATGCAATTTATAAATATTTTTTTTAAATAGTTGAAAAAATGCTGTTTTAGAAGATAGCTTAAAACATGCAACATAATCAGTGATTTGCACAAATAATTATTTATTTTTTAATCAGATTTGAATCAATCGCACGTCACTGGTTATATAATAAGGACATCTATTAGATAGTTTGTATTTGAGAACCCATATGGGTTAAAATATATAATTTTGTGTAGTAATACGCTATGAATGTAATTATTTTCATCTGCGGACGTTCTGTAACTTTTCTATTTTTAAAATATTAAAAAAATTTGATGTATTTATTTTTTCTTCATTTTTCGTTTACGTCTTATTATTGTTACACATTTGTTCAGCAGCTACTAAGTTTAGGTACTTTAGGATTTTTTCTATTTTTACAAAGTACTCTTAATGATATAACTGCCTTTTTTGTGCACTTGCATGGATGGCTTGGTGAGGGAACACCTTCCAAGTTTACATTGCAGCATCGTGACATTTATGTGTATCTTAAAGAGACAAGTAATTATGTGTATATTCTTTACATCATTGCGCAGGCAGATTTGGGCGTAGCAAAATCGCGATATAGTATACTTTATTTTTTTATTCTGTCCTTTCTTCTGGTAATAGTTCTGCGCTTTAATTATTGCAAATTTGAGCCACATTATCCACCGACTCAGCGACTATGGTTAACAGGTCAGCAGTATCGTTAGTTACAGTTTGCTAATAGTTGCTCTGAACTGTTGTTTCCGTTTCCTCTTCCATATTTTATTTATTTTTTCTCTCTAAAGTATACTATATGCGATCGCGTTTAGATTATTTGTTGTAAGTTCACTTTACTCCAAATACTGGCTATTCCAATAATGTATTGATCGTAGTGGAATGCCTTGTACAATTGTTGCATTTATTACTACCTTTCTTTAATGTCTAATTACTCGGAGTGTTCTGTGATAAGATTGATAATGTTCGGAAATTTTAGAATCGTAGTGCGAGAGCGTCCGTAAGTAACGAGAATAACATCCTTCTGGATCCGGACGTGCTGACCGATTTCTCGACTCAAGCATTAGTCCTGACTGTGCTGGCCACCTTAGTAAAGTACAGCACCAACGAGGCCGACACCAGGATTCTGTATCAGTACTTAGCCGAAGGCACAATTGTCTTCCCGAGAGTATTTCCAGTTATGTAAGTTAACATTACATTTATGTATTTTTTTCTTTATTTATTTGTTAGTTTTTATTCCAATTATTCAATACATTCTAGCACAAAGCGTTTCAATAATCAAACTAATATTAATCTTTTGGAGTCCTAAGACCAATTATTTTTTTTGCTACTTTAGGTTGCAGTGCTTACTGTATCAATGATTTCAGTTTGGGTCCAATTAACTGTTAATCATTTGGTTTTTGCTTGGCTATGTTTTAGATATAACTTGTTGGATTGCAAGATAAATAACGTGATCACAGTGTGCCATGATCACATTATTTTGAGCGCAGTGCGGAGCATCATTCAGAATATGATAGCCTGCGAGGATACTAGTCAACAGCAGCTACATTACCTGCAGAGCTGCGGGTTCGGCGGCCTATGGCGTTTCGCAGGTCCATTTAACAATGTAAGCTAAAACCTAAACATTCCAACCAACCTAAATTTTGCTGGTAGAAAGATTGATGATCGCACATTCTAATTTTATAGTACAACAATCCGGCAGAAAGCGTTGAGCTGTTTGTGAATTTTCTTGAAGCAATGGTAGAAACAAGTCTTCCTGTAGGAGATTCAGATCGTGGTGAAAATAAGTACCCTTCGATGCTAAGCGTGAATTCCAATATGAATTTGTCATCAAGCATGTCGAGCTTGACTTTGGGCTCTCCAACCGAGAAGGATGTAACTGAAGCCGGTAGCACGGCGTCGTTGGGTAGATGATTCAGTATATCCGACGACGACATTCTTATATTGAAGTCACAGTTAATTTCGGAGGGTTCACCTAGGCATAGTAAAGCGTAATATTTTTCTAAATAATTGGAGTCCAATTTTTCGATTTATATCTAAACAAACAAAAAAAAGAAATGAAAAGGAAAAAAAAACGTCGTCTAAAAAAATATTTATATATGATACAACAACAAATATTCTCCCAAAAGAAGTACATTTTTTGAAAATCTGTTATATTATACAAATTGAAAAAAAAAAATGAGAAGAATCTAATTACATTTACGACTACAAATCAATTAATCTTTTTAAAAATTTTAATGTTTTCCGTTGACTGCGGGTGGAAGAGAATTTAGATGTTATATTTGTTAAGTCTTAAGATTAATTGAAGTGGTAGGGCTGTTGAGCGCATTCATCTAATATTCTAAATTAACTTTAACTTAGTACATAATTAGAACATCGAAAGTAAATGAAGAACAAGCAGAAAAAGTAATTTAATTAATAAGATTTAAACAGTATATTCAAGTGAGATAAACCAAACTATATATATATATACATAAATATATTGATAATGTTAATGTATTAATTTTCACAAATTTTGAGATTAAGATAAATCAAGGACAAATATATACATACATTATATATATTTGATTAAACTTTTCGTCCTTTCAGAAGACACAAACACCAATTTCTTGCATTTTCTTTCTTTTTTTTCTGTACTAAAACGCTACTACATTCGTACAAATTGCCTAGGGTATATATTTTCATTAATACTTACGTTTTCGTAGAAACTCTTAATTTGCATTATATTATTATTCTCTTAATTATTTTTTTTAAATAGTTTGCGCAGTTTCTTATTTTTATTTTGCATTATGATGTAAACTTATTTTTTTATATACTTATTTACTATTTTGTTTCTGTTTTTAATCCATATCAGTATTGTTTAGCTTTTAGGTAATTCTGTGTTCGTTTTTTTGTTTATTACTTTTTTTTTTACTTATATTTCTACTTATATTTTTTTTATACACTACACATTTTTTGCTCTGCATTATTTTGTGGTTTCTTTACAAGTGTAACATGAAAGATTTCAAGAAAACGTTGAAGAATACATAAACTGAATAATGATATTTTTATATGCATATATATACTTTTTAATTTTTCTATAAATGTATGTTATGTGTTCCTAATTTGAAACAGTTTTAATGTTCATTTAGATATTAACATTCTTCGAAAGAAATCCAAAAGCGAAACTAATAATAATAACACTAAGCTCTTAAGAAAAGAAAATAATTAATATATACACAAGAGAAAACACCATAGTTCACATATCCTTAATATAATTAAATAATATATATATTTATTACTGTACAAATTGTTAATAAGAAAATAAGGGAAAAGAGAGAAGCCAAACATTTAATATATGATATTTATTGTATATTGAAACGAGGACAAATAGAAAGATGAATGAATCCGAGAAGCAACACAGCAGGAACTTTCGTTGATGTTTTTCTGTTCGTTTTTATCCATGTACACGAATATCCGTTTGCGAAATTTTATTTATCGGTTTAAAAAATATTTATATATATATATACCTGTTACCTAAGAAAAGTAAATTTTAAACTCAGAGAATTTATAACAGTGATGATATCGTGAGAAAGATTGATCGAATGAAAGAGATGAAGAGAACGACAGATTTTAAGAAAAACACCAAGTAACAAAAAAAAATTAATAATAGCAGAACAAAATACCTACAATCTTTTTAAAACTAAAATAACTAAAGGAACCTGTTCTTATTAGAGAAATAAAAGATATTCTATTTTTCAGTAATTTTAAAAAACAAAAAATATTATATAAATGAAAGTAAATTTAATATTATAAGATTTAAGATTAATTAATTAATAATGAACGATGAAATAGATTACGCTTATTACATTTGATGGCTTTTTATATATTCATATATATATATTCTATATGTTAAACTCTAATTGTGATAGTTTTAATTTTAATGTGTATTTGAGGAAAAGAATAAAAAAAAATTGTGGGAAAGAATTAAAAAAAAAAATGATATGTAATGTTCTAAATATTTGTAATTCTAATGGAAATGGCAAAAATTAGCATAATGAAAAGTTGAGAATACCAGTATTGAAATACGCTTCTAAATCTTTATTATCTCGTGTCTTAATAGGATTAATAAAGAATATGATGATTGAGAGTGACGTCTACTTTATTAATTCATCATCATATTTGTTTTCATCATCACGTGCACATTTGTTCAATAGTTTTTATTTGCTTTTCTATTTATTATTTTAATAAACAATTATTTAAACAATATTTTGTGTTTTATTTACTGACCTTTCATTTAATTAGGAAAAAAGTCAAATAGTTTTGTAACTCATGATTATATCTTTAAAGCGCAGCACATTTGTCGTATATAAAAAGAATCGGCACGACTAGATTGTGGTTTCAACCATATTTCAATTATCAAGTTTTATCTATTTTGATCAATTCATATATTAAATGTTAAAAAAAATGAGTTAAAAATTTGTTACCAATTTGAATTTTATTTTGTCTTAAATCAGTTGGTAGACAAAATTTAAGACAATATTTTTTTTATGAATTTTTAGATTATATTTATAAAACGGTTAGTTAATGAAAAGCAGGGTACATTTTTATTTATTTTTTATTGAACAACATATACATTAGCTAATACATTTATATAATATTTTGTTTATATTTGTTAGTCTCACGTAATTGACGTTTTTTTTCAAATATAGTTGTTTTTTTACTTAATTAATCTTTATATGTATATAAGTGTGTGTATAATAGTGGTTACATATTAAATTTAGTATATAGCATATTGGTATATATTTTTTCTACTTTGTTAATTAATTGAGACACAAGTCGAAATAACGTATTGTTGAAAGTGCGCTTCTTCCCGTAGCAGAGATTTCCTCCTAACCAGAGGCGTCAATCAAGGCCAAGAAGATCTGCATCATAAACAACATACCGTTTATATCGTTGTGCTCGCTAAATTAACATCAACTACGGGTAACAATTATAGGTATTTTTAAGATGCATGCAGACAACAGCAAATTCCTAACTTCATAAAACCAACAATTACGCAGAACTTTCCTTGATCTTAATCATAATAGGAAGATGCTGGTAGGTTTATAGGTTTAGACTTCGATGATATTTGGGTTTTCGGATAACTTGGCGGTACGGTCTCCTTCCTCGACTATACCGACTATCCAACAGTTAGCCTCTTCGTTTTTCCTTACAAGATCTTCTCTGAACTTCTCGATGCAATCCTTATTGATGGATATGAGTAAACCACCTAATAAACAAATTAGAATAAGATTTGTTGGATATGCTTAAGTAGTTTTATGAACCTGATGTTTCTGGTGAGGATCCTTTGAGTAACTTCTGGGACATTCCCATTGCCTCTGCCATTTTCAGGACGTTCTTAATAACCGGTATGGTATGAATAATGAATTTTACATTATTCTTCTGATACTTGGCTAAATTTTGAGCGTGGCCCAAAATACCATAGCCTGTCACATCGGTGGCTGCGTGGCAGTTATACTTGTGCATTAGTTCGGCCGCTAAAAATATATCTTTAATATGATGGAACGTTATATTTTAGATCTGAATACCGTCTTTATTCAGAGTCATCATGTAATCCAGTGCGCTGGTATGGGCGGCGTGAAGTTCGCTTTGGGTGAAATGTTTTTTAAGATTTTCCCATTTTTCCGGCTCACGTGATCTGAGCTGAGCCAGGCACGCGATTTGGCCTCCCAGAGGTTTTGTTAAAATCAGATAATCACCAACTTGCGCGTTTATGGGGCTGTAATATTTTAATTTTATTTATGAAGGACTTTTTTTTAATCAATATATTTAGTATCTACCTAATAAATTCTTTTTCTGTAACAATCGCAGTTGCTGTGCCTCCTACCATGCACCATGGATTTATAACAATCTGATTTAACGAGATGTTCTTTATGTCAGCTGACGTAGCGACGCTCTGTAAAATTAATATTTCATCATAAGCTTTCCATTACAGTGGTACGTTTCCAATACCTTCATTCCAGCTATAATCGTTGGGATGACAGACTGTTGCTCTCCCGGTGTCATTTGCTCGCAAGCTGACATAATAATATTTAGGCTGTCAATTTGGGTGACGCCAATAGCGAAGAGGTCACTCAGAACGTTTGCGCAAGTTAGCCTACCTACAATACAAAATATTCGATTGACCTAATGACCTTCAAACGATATTGCGACGCAATTTACCCATGAGGAAGGCATCATCGACGAGCGGATAGAAGAAGTCGGTGCTTTGGATCATGAAAAGATTATCGCGAAGTGGGATCACGCAAGAGTCTAAACCTATACCTAAAGAGGATGAAGAGTTTGTTATTGCATGCATTCAACAGATGTAAGCTTAGAACTGGGCGTTGTTTCCTGACTCTTACCTATCTTATTGTCTGCATTTGCATCTTCTTGTTCCCCCAGAAGTTTTGTTAAAACTTCCTGGGGGACCTTACATCCTCATCCCCGTAGATCTGCGAATTTGGTGAGTTCGGTGACGTTACTCAATACAGCGCTGGCGCTAGACAGCGACACGTCTCGATCCATCATGTTACCGTACAAAATAAAGCTCTCATTCATTTTGAACGCACGACTGAATGATATTGAGTAATCTCGCTGTATTTATAGGCACGGATTTTAGTGGGGGAAGGTAGAGCAAGCGCGGGAAATTTACGATTTATAAATCACATACATATATTCTCATCTCAACGCGATAATTTAAAGCTAATCACATTAAGTTTAAATAAATATAACATCGGTGACTGCTCACAAAGTATTTTACAATAATTAATCTTTATAAAATTGCATAGTCATTAGCAACATAATTTAGGTCAAATTAAATTTCAAATTACAAACAAGATATAATCAATGCCTCAGAAAAAGAGATAATTTTGATATGGATAATTTAGGTCAAATGTCTTAGAATATTTTAAATACTTTTTTTTAAACTAATCAAAATTTGTATTTAAAATTATATCTTTCATTTGATAATTTTTTAAAATTACGCAACTATATCGTTAGAAAGTGTCTAAAATTTGAAGCAAGGAGCAGATGTTGCGTTTATCACGTGTTAAAAACGTTAGTTGTTATTTCTAAACAATGTTATGTAACAAAAATTTCGTTATCACAAGGTATTGAAATGAGTTCAGGATAAGATAAAAAGTTTTTTTTTGGTAATTGAAAGAATCTGGACATATGATAAGTTTTATTTATTTCAAAGTTGAACGAAAACATAATAAGAAATATGTAATGTTCAGAGATAAATGGGTACATACAAAAAATAATTAAGTAACTTAGTAGTTCAGTCTTCTAACCATTTTTAGGTGTGAAATCAAGTGGTGTTATACTGCAGTATAAGTTTCTTTGTAATCTTCTTGAATCAACGAAAAACAAAACAAAAATTCAACGTTCATACCAGGTGATAACACCAAAAGTACGATTCGTAATATTTGTACAAGCGAACTAAACGATTACATTACAAATAAATACTTTTACTAGTTACAATATATTCCAAATTTGTTTAACAGTAGCTAACATTTTGTATTATTTTTTCTCGTTTTATTAATTAATTAGTTTAATATATTCAAATTCTCTAATACATAGCTTAAAAGTAACACAAGTATGATTTTATTTTTCATAATTCTTATCATTGTTTAAATTTAATATGTTGTTGTTGTTGTTGTTTCCATTGTGTACGTGTGTGAGTGTTAGTTTATACAAGTATAAGTAACACGAGTAGAATGGGCCCCTCGACATTGTTTAATTTATGAACGTTTTAGAATTGGCGGCAGTAGAGTGAGGTGGCTCCAAAAAAATGTTGTGTGTCTTGGCCCCAAAAACCGACTACCCTATGATGATACTAGAGTACTTGGTGTATAATTAGTACCTGAGGGTCGTTTCTTATTAATCTTTTCTATTATTCGTGTATTCTTCGCAACAGCGGAAAGGGCCTACATCAATTCATCATAGCGTTCCCACTAAAGTAAAGGAGGAGAATCTCTGTTGTGTTATATAAACATCACCTCTTCGTTTCAATCCAAACGTTTCCTTCGGCTATTTATTTATTTATTACGAGGAGTTATCGTTCAACCATTGATGCACCAATCCATTATCAGCGGTGATCCGTAGCTCTGGATCCGGTTCGATCATGGCGTTGATCATAGCTGCAAATGGGATTGCGTCTACCCTTTTCCATCCATATTTTTCTACTAGTACATCCTCGGTTTTCCAAATGTGCAGTAACGGCATTTCGCAGATGATCAGGTTACCTTGCGGATGAAGAAACATTTAGTCGTGAAGCATCCGGTAAGCATCAACTTACCAGTGCTATCGAAGTATCTATGCGAGCGCCTTCCACGGGAGGCAATATAAGGAGGAATACCTCCTAATAATTCATATATCAAAAGAATGTGGTCTTCGTTAGAACTAAAGGTCTGTGTGTGTCTGGGATTGAACAGGTATTCGCCTGTAGCTAATTCGAATGCTATACATCCTACTGACCAGATGTCTGCTGGTGTATTAAAATCGGCTCCTAGAAGAACCTCAAGTGCTCTATACTGCTTCGTTTGAATCGTGCCTTCGATTTTATCAGTCTAAAATAAAAGTACAATATTTAGAACATCTATGTAAAACTTCAGAAATAAATTTACCGTCCAGCATGCATTGCCCATGTCGGCTATTTTGACTTCGATTTTTGGACTAACGTACAGTTCGCTTCTAGTGCAGATTTTCGTAGTTTCTCCATCATTTGTAAGATCCGATAAACAGGGGAAGGAGGAACTTCGTTGAACACGTTCGGGCTCGTCAGGGCTCATCACAGGATTAGTATATGCAAACTTGATTAAGGTTTCGAATGATTGAGTAGCGTAATTTTCAGAAGAAACTGCAACAAAAAAATATATATCAATAGGTTGATTCCTAAGTACTTTGTAATACTTACTATAACTTCTGGGCATAGGTAAACCGAGTTCGGAATACCTAGTAGTCTTATCAACCATGTTTTTAATATAAGCGTCATTCACTTTGATAAGTATATTTTCTGGCTTCAGATCAGTATGGATTATTTTGCATTTATTATGAAGGTAAGATAGTCCAAGCAGTACCTGAAAGATTTTTTTAAATTTAGCTTTTTATTATTGTTGTAAGTTTATAAACTAACCTGTCGTATGATACTTTTAACAGCTCCTTCATAAATGCCTTGATAATGGCTTTGGGTGATTAAATGAAGCAGAGATGGGCCCATTAATTCGAAACCGATGCATACGTGATTACCATTTATACTGCTGACATCGAAATGTTCCACCATTTCAATAATGTGCTTCCTGCCTGGATGATCGGAACCAATTTTTCGGAGTTCTGTAAGCAGCGAGATCTCCTCCTTGGCCATATTATCACACAAATGAACAGCCTTTAAAACTTTTATAGCTACATATTTTTGGCTGAAACAAATATATTAAGTTGTTGCTTCCTGCAATGATAGTCACTTACTCCTCTCTATTATCGGAACATAGCCAAACGGTCGAGAAGTGTCCAAACCCAAGTTTACGAAGGACGGTATAGGTACCCAATTGTTCACCAATCAAAATGGGCTTATAGCCGCCCTTCTTATATTCATTGAGATTTTCTTGGGAACAATTTTGATCCGAGGGCCTTTGTCTTAAATCATCCTCAGTGTATTCGCATGCAGGCTTCCCTCTGTCGCAGCTGGAACGCAACAGGATTGTATTAAATCACCATTTTAAAATAGCGTACAACGATTTACGAAAACTTTGCTGGACATGAGGCTGATTTTGCTTTCATTGCTTTGATCTGTACATGCTGCGATTCATGCTCGGTATGTGCGGGTTCTGTTAGAGGGGATTTTGTGGCGTAAGAATGGTGTATATGTTTCGCGCCCTCCATTACGAACGATACACAGAAATGTAATGAGAAAGTAAAGAAAAACACGACATAGTAATTAGTCCGAGGCACTTCGAGAAGCGAGCCATCGTCTAAGGTAGTATTGAATGCTGGGCAAAACAATAAATCATCGCCCGCCTCCATTCTCGATACGATTTGTTTACTTATTACCCGATCACTGCGTAGTGGATTGAATTTGAATGATTCCCGCCGATTCCTTCCTCTTTCGAAAAGGAGAGTTTTGGCACGGTTTCAATTTACGAACTTTTCGATAGCCGCACGCACGTCACCCAGCATTATGTAATTACATGTGATCTAATCAAAGGAGTCCAGCGTCGAATGATCTGACCATCGTTCAAGATCTATCTAACCAGATTTAGAGGGACCTAGGTGTCCTAGCTGGAGCATCTTTGGATTGCTGCTGGATGCTGACGCGGATGCATTCTCTGCGAATTGACTTTCAAAGCAACGCGGAATCGAAACTTTTAGGGCTCTCGACTTATTTCGGGGCCGGCACGCAGAACTCAAGTGCACAGACACAAACAAATCTGAATTATTGTGTTTAAAAATGGACACGCGGATATTTTGGACCTTGGCCGACTGGCGCGAGCTTATAATTCGGATCTAGATGGTGCTATTTATTGCTGTAGGTTATTTAGGGCCACTAGAATGTTACATGCTTATGGAGATGAATTTAAGGGAAGGATGTAAGAGTAGTCTTTTGAGATTAGAAACGTTTCCGGTTTAACAGGATAGTGTTTTTGTTTGGATCTAGGCAAACATTTATGCTATGCAGTGCGCCTATTGCCTACTTTCGTTACTTACTAGGAGCGCGTTTTATGCGACGATGGGTCGTTCCTGCGGTGTATCGGAGATAGCGACAAAGAGGTGTAGTCGATGGATATGTCATCGATGGAACTGGTGGCGTTGAGCTCTTGTAAGGACAAGAGGTTCGATCCGCCATTATTTTTGCTGCGATAAAAAAAATCGTCTCGTTGCGACCTGTTTTCGTAGAGCTCCTCATACCGGATGCGGTATGCCCTCGGAAGGATGTTGGTCTCGGCGTCGGCGGCCCTCTGAAACCTGTAATGCTTCTCCGCTGCAAGGACTGAAGGCTGCTGCTCGCCGATGACTGCTGCCCTAGCTCTGGATGGGTTCTCCGTGGCAATTGTTTCGGGGGCTTCCTGATCGCGGCTGTTAGATCTCGAGACAGCTCCACGGTTCGAGGGCTGCAGATTGGGGACTTCCGGAGCCAGGTTTGGGCCTGTTCTTCACACCTTCCCAACGAAATCCCGAACGACTCTTCAGACGCGTACGATTTTTGGTGCCTGTCTTTCAGGACCTTCAATGAATCAGTCATAATGAAACTTGCGAATGTGTTGGTGATATGTATTGGATCGCGACATAGGAAAATGTAAGGGCTCTGGCGAGGACTACGAAGGACTGCAATCTCCGAGGAGCGAGCGCATGTGCGACCTGGAAAAACGCTCAATACACGACGCCACGGCAGGCTATTTAATTGATTCTCCAAACCCGTCTATATCCTTATACGCATTGTCACCTACGGCTAAAATCAAAAAAGCAGACACTCAAATTATACGAATTAAGTAGTACCATTCACTTGTTTGAAGAATTCTGAATGTTATTCGGAGAATGTAGAAAGATTGCGCTATTCGATTTCAAATGTCGTTTGTATTTTGTCCCACAGTCGCCGCACGCAAGTGAGTCAAGGTCGATGTCTCTGCTGCCTTCAAAATTCTCGTGTACGTAAATAATGGAAACAAAAATTTTAAAGTCAGTCATATAATAAAAAATACATGCGGCGCAGCTTTCGGCATGTGGGTGTTCGGTTATGGTTCGCTCATCTGGAAGGTGGATTTTCCTTATGAAAAAAAGTTAATAGGTTATGTGAAGGGATTTTCTAGACGTTTTTATCAGCACAGCACTGATCACAGGGGAACGCCTGAAAAGGTGAGCCAAAAAAATCAAAGTTCATTAATGAAACTAACTCCAAACTTTTCAGCCAGGTAGAGTGGTTACGCTAATTGACAGCAGCGCTGATGTAAGTGCGTAAATATTAAAAAGTTGTTCAAAAGTTTAAAATCATATGTTTCTTTAAGGACGAGGTATGGGGTGTAGCGTACAAAATCCGCGATGCAGATGTGGCCGATGTGGTTGATCACCTGGACTATCGCGAGAAGGGTGGTTACCAGCGCAAGTCTGTGGTCTTCCACCCCAAAGATCAAACGATCCATCCCTTTGATATCACCATTTACGTAGGCACCAGCGATAATTTCCAGTACGCCGGAGAGGCAGACCTGGAATCTATCGCAAAGCAGATCCATTGCTCCGTTGGACCAAGCGGTCCAAATACCGACTACATCTTCAATTTGGCGAAGGCAATGCGAGACATTGCGCCCGAAGTCAACGACGAACACCTCTTCACATTGGAAGCGATGGTTCAAAGGCTTACACATTCCACATAGTATTTTGTTAATAAATTATTACTTTTGTTCCACCTAAATGGATGTAATCACATTTGCTCAAAATTCATGAATACTGTGCGATACAGAGCCAATTACGTTTGCTATAATGGCCAACTATGGATACCTCTGTGCGTGGCTATTCGAATCAATTACGCTGTAATACGCAATCCCGTACAATAACTAGATTATAAGAGATTAGCCACGGCCAATGGTACGGTTTTGATTCAACATTGAAAAGCCCCCTATAATTACATAAAATACAGTTACGCAAATCACTCGGTCAGGTGATAAACAGCAATTATTTGCATTATGCGAATACGTATTTCCAGCACTAACGAACGCCACACTCAAGTAGTTGCTCAATTTTCTTGTTGCGACGCAATAACTGCTCGCTACAGGATAAAGTCGTCCAGCTGGGTGAAAGGTATTTAATGCATCCACTTGGCGCACTTAAGTGGTAGTCCTTGCCTATGACAGATTAATCAAAGTCGCGGCGCGGCAAATGCCGTGATATATTTGTTTTCATTAATTGCATTCGCGATAATTAGAACTGGCCGCGAAACAACATTTTCATTTTCTCGATGGAAACTTACATTTTTCTTTTCTTCTTTTCATGTTTTCTTTTTTTATTTCCTTTCCTCTAGTCCCTAGATGAAGGTTGTCAAGTTTCACAATATTATTTTATGAGATATTAATAGCGCAATTCTTTGTTTTCCACACAAAGCATTTTCCTTGGAACGTTCAAATACCCCGCTCTTCGTATTGATCGCCAACAATGTACGTATGGTTGCATACCAAGCAACACCAGGTTTGAATTTTTTACATTCTTAACCGTCTCTTGGCATACTATACTACCTTTAGTTGCACTATAAATGAATAATAAATTAAAAACATTTATGTTCAAAACAATAATAAAGTTACCTTTCTAAAGTTAATAAAAAAAAAATTAAAGCATTAAAATGAGCTGTTATTCTTAAAAATTAGTAATAATTCTATAAAACGTTGTTAATAAAAAAAAGTATACATACATCAGTTTATAACTGTTTTCTCAACAAATTGTAAGAATAATGTGTAATGATGATGAATAAGTATATTTAAAACTATTAACTTTTAAACTAATTGCTTGCAAAAATTGAACAAGAAAATTTAGTATTTGAACGAATGACCTTGAATGAACTTTTAACTTTGAACTAATAATTCATGAATCTACTTTAGTTGTACCATAAAGTTACACGTTGAGTTCGATGGGCAGTTCTGATGAAATCCTTAACATTCTCCTTTAATGCACTACAGAAAGACATATAAGAGTGGTTTTCCTTTAAGTGCAACCTTTCTAACTTCCATCTAGATCGATTTGGACCGTAAATTGTTGGGAATAATTAAAGGCGGAAATGGCGAGAGGTCGGCTCTAAATTTTCCGGGTAACAAACGCGAGGCCATTAATTTATTTAATGCTAGCGTCCAGTTTGAATTCGCCGGATTTAATACACATACTATCATCATAAAATCAGGTGGAAGCAGTAAAAGCGACTTGATATCGCCTGGCGCTCGTGCGGCTCCCGTATTCATACTTTAGTATAATTACCAAACCGTGAAATTATTGCACTTCGGCCAATTCCCATCCCCACGTTCGTGTTTCCTAAGCGCAATCAATTTTAATGCTCAGACCGAAACCGTCCGTCTTGGAAACCAAGGAAGCCCAAGTTTTGTGCAAAAAAAAATGACGAAGAAGCTAAAGCTATCTGGATAATTAAATCTCGTTTATCTACGAATAATAGTGTTAGTTATTGTTTTTCTTTAGGAGATTACCATATGTTATTGATGTTAAGAACATTAACACTATATTTAAAAAAAAAAAAAATACCAATAGAACTTTTTCAGTAAAATTCAGTATTTTGAAGTACCTAATGGAAATCATTATTTGTATTATGAGTAGGAAAAATATTTGTTAAGCGGTTTATGTGATTTTATTAGTACTAAGTTGGAAAAAAAGGTGCTGATTAATTATTAGTATTACAAATTGAAGTTCTCTTGACGAAAAAACTTGATTAACCTTTTCAAACTCTACAAATAAAGTAGTTATGTGTTATAAGGATAATTTTATTATTTATAAGGTTTTAATAATACAGAACATGCGTTGAAGTTGTAGACACTTTGAAATATAAAAAAAAAAACTAGATAGCATATTAGATCGGATCAGGAGGGTTCTGGTAATGGCATAGCCTAGGAAATGTTGTGCAGGGCAGTCCAGACACAAACAGAACGTGCGTTTGCGTGCTAATTCATATTTGCAGACAATCTCTCCTATGATCTAATCGTGCTGGACGATCGCACGTGCCGCATTTTGTTATTATTTTATCATTAATGGCGTTATAATTAAATCATTTAGCATATGTTCGGATGCATTTGTTTTCCCTGAGAATGCGTACATTTGGCCATGCAATTACCTGCAAATCGTGTGTTACAGAAATAAATTAAGATAGGGAATCGGACGACGGTAATAATAATAACGTGCTTGAATAATGGATGAGCTCTTTTGGATGTTTACGTTATCATCGGTAGGAAACCTACTACTCCTTCTACTCTGGCCTTGAGTCACTTATTTCCGTAAACCGATTTGCGCCAATTAATCTAATCGATTCGCATTCCTATGTGAGAGTAGTACATCTACACGCCTGACACGCATCTTTTATTAGATTTGCACAAACATAGAACTCATCCGCAAATCACATTACTATTGTTTCATTCTTAATAATTGATAACATTAATTACTTATAAGATTTGCATAAAAATAAACATACTTTGAAATAATAAGATGTGATTAAGTGCATCATATTAAATTAGAGAAAAATTCTTAATAATTTAATTATTTTTCAATGAAATAGTAATAATTAAATATTAGTATTTTTATAAAAACAAAGTGAAAAAATATATGAATTGGAATTTGACATTGGATATTTTTCAATGAACGAAAATCAGTTATTCCGTTTACTTGTTTATTACTATTCATGAATTCATTTTTGCTGTGGAAGTTGCCATAAATTTGCATTAATATTTACGTGAATTGATTGCACAAACATTCAATGCCACATACGTCTACTTTCCTGCACAATGGAAAAAACTAACCATAATATACCGAAAGAGTTATTTAAATTTTTGTTATAAAAAAATACACTATAATTTAGTTAAAGTCAAAATTGTATATGAGTGGTAATTGAAATCTCGTCTAGCAATTAGATTGAGTATTTTGTTTAAATGGTGTCGAATTAGAATGAAAGCTTTTGGTGAATCAATCAATTTATCAGGTGCGTGTTTTAGCGGTTCACCAATATAAGAGCCTGAGGGCTCCGAGTCTGGGGGGTCGAACACAATGCACAAAGGTCCCCAGAGACTGTCACGTTCCACCAATAAATCCATTGTCCCATCTGCAAATTGCATCGCAATTAAAACCCGACTATTTTTGCTTTTAATTAATTTTTACCAACGGCCATTTCGACGGACGCATTATAAAAAAAATAATACCGACACACATTTTGTCGTCAACAATTTTTTTTCACGACACTCTTCGATTATATAACTGTGTGTATACAGATACGTACACTTCTTTTTTGTTGATGGCACGTCCCATCATAATGGTCGAAAGCAACGGCAATAATCTGTGCCATTACTCGGAGATTATTTCTTATATATTTCTCAGATAAATCCTTAATTGGACTTTATCCTACAAAGATATACTTTGTTCTTCGGCGGAACTTCTGATGTATAAGCTTACACCCTAATAAAGCCCTCACAAAGAAATTTCTTTAGGGGAAGCTTATAATGCGATATTTTTCTTATATCTCCTTTCTTTTCAGAATATATATATTCTTTTCACGAGGGTTACCGTTCGATCAATTAATTTACTTCTACTTAAAACGAGATCACATTCCGCCGCTCGCGCGCTAATCCCTTGTAGAACGAGTGCCTCGAGGCTCCCACCTTAGCGCATCTCATCTATTTTCGAAGCTCCAAGGGTCGTGATTATTTTTAGTACTCATATTTGTCTCTGCGCGGGATTCCAAATCAGCATAGTAGTTATGGATAGTAAAGATAAGCCCGTCCGGTATTAATTCCGTAGTTAAACTGGAAAACTGCTGCACGTGAGGTTAGGGGTTTAAATATAATTTTTAGTGGGCACTTGTAAAAACGTGAATGGGGATTACACAACGCGGTCGCGTTATGCAACTGTCATATGTTAGTAACAACAGATGGAATCGGGGTGTAATAACGCACACACATGTGTCTATTCCTATATGTACGTATAGGCATACGCCACTTCCTTGCACCCCCTTAATATGGTAATATGTGAACCGATGCGATGCGGCAGCAGCATTAGTTATGAATCACAGGTATTAATCCCTTTCGAGGCACACCTGTTCTGCATTATACGAAACCCCAGGTACACACACACTCGCATACAACTTCGCCTATTATCGAGTCAATATTTATGTTGGCAATTTAAAATTAATCTATTGGAAAATATGGATTTACGAGCGCAGTACATAATTATCCCTAGTAAATAATAGAAAATAAAAAAATACAAAAAGGATAGAAGGAATCATCGATGCTCAGCCGTTTAAACGTAATCCTGCCACTGTTCGCAACAAATCTCGGTTCTGTTCGTTTTCCATTAAGGACCTTTTCAGTCGATAACGCAATATTTTATTACAGTTACTCACGTTTCACATTCAATGAAAATATTTTACATATATTCTTAAATTTTTTAATATATTTATTAAAATTTTTATAAAGTATTTTCATTATTAATTTTCAAATTTCAAAAAGCTTTTGAAAAAATTATACAATGATCATTTATTTCTAGAAATATTTTGTTCGATTTAAATGTTTTTCAGTAATTGTTGAAATAATTAGTGAAAATATGATTAATTAAAGAAAGTGCTTTTGATATTTCAATCAAGCGGAAAACGATGTACTTGTTTGTTTTCGGAATAAATTGATTCCTTTTGTAAACAAAATTTTTATTTTTGTTATGCGGCTTTTCCAGTGCATAATGGAATTTTTGGGAAAACGCCGGGTTGCATGAATAATGAATAAACTGCACTAAATGGCGGAGCGTTTAATAGATATTTATTGATTCGGAAACAAAAACACGGGGCATTTTCCCATTAATTCCGCGTTGCAATTAATCATTCTGCATTCAATTTTTATCTGGACAACCGACCAACAACAGCGACATTTTATTTACCATTCTTTCCCATATGCAATATCCAATTCTGTTTCCGCTTTTTTTGTTGGTTTTGTTGTTCTGTTTATTTGCAGTGAGGGTGAAAAACAAAAATAACTAGCGACGGGTAAAAATGAAAAAGGACATCGCAAAATTAATCCGGCGCGTGAAATCCGCCAATTAATTACTGAACTATCGATTCGCGACCGCACGTTTCGGCGGCGCCGGGCGTCGCGACGTCCCTTGACGATAACTTAGCTTGCCCATTTGGAAAGTGAACTTACAGCTTCCTGGTGTTTCGAGACTTTACGTCATGACACCGCACAAAGCTCCTACCATTACCATATTCCACTAGTATATTCACAGAAATAATAATACTAAATGTCTTGAACTACATTTCCACTAAATTTAACCCTTCTTGGAGATTATACAGGTTGTTTTATTATATAACATCGTATAATATTAGATAATAATTGAA
Organism: Nicrophorus investigator; assembly: GCA_963457615.1. NCBI lineage: Eukaryota > Metazoa > Arthropoda > Insecta > Coleoptera > Silphidae > Nicrophorus > Nicrophorus investigator. The sequence goes on from OY735146.1 coordinate 9,080,890, forward strand.
TGTTTGTTAAAAATAAATAAATAAACTTAAGTCTGAAATTTTCATATTTATCTCAGCAGTAAAAAATTAATAGTTAAGAATATATCAAACATGATAAAATTAGACAACAAATAATAATAAAAATATTTAGTTTTCAGGTAAGATTAATGAAATTAATTCGAGTACGCAGCTCATATTTTCACTAATTATTTCTACAAATTTTGAAAAAACTTAAATTATTTAAAATTTATTTTAATCAAATCACAGGAAATTAAATCGAATAAAATATTTCAAGAAATAAGTCTAATTTTTTCGAAAGCATTTTGAAATTTTAGAAAATTAATAATTTAGTTTTCAGGAAAGATTTTTTTTTTCAGTTTTCAGATTAAAGAAATTAATTCAAGTACGAAGCATAGGATTGTTCAGTATAATTTTAAAATATTTGAAATGAAGTAACTATAATTCATATATATATATAATGTTTTTAAAAATTTTCAGTATAATTTTAAAATATTTTGTTTTTAGTATAGATGCAAGTATCTGGAATATTTTTCTAATAATTTCATATAATCTTTAGAAGCGTGCTTATTCATGCAAAGACAGAGTGGAAACATTATTATTTTTTTCAGTTTTCAGCTTAATGGCATTACGTCTGGTACGCAGGTTTTGCAATTACGGTGGACTTTTATTTTTCATTTATTTACATTTTTCTTTATAAGGGCGGAAGGGCATACGGGTATATCGCGTCAGTCACATACGACTGCACTTGATTTCATTAAAGCTCGCCGACGAGTTTTCTAATTTCTTCAGGGATCGTCGAGTCTGGACTTCTCTCCGATATCATCGAACCGTCGTCATCCTTACAATTTGCATATTCATGAAAACTGCTAGGATAATTTAACAATTTTTTTTTCAGTGTTTGCGTAATAAATTGGGCTGAAGAAATGAATGCGGTATATAATTGATTTGCTTATGAATATGCATTAGTTCTGGCGCTGACAACTGTGAAGGGTGGGTTTTTAACAAAATTTGTATATTTTTTCTCTTTATATTTTTATTTGGTTTGCTAGGCTATGGCTATCGTTATGCGATTTGCGTGGATTGGAATAGATCATGCGATTAAATTTAATGGCGCCTCTGCGGCACAGGTGCGCCTCGAGCTCATTAAAATCATAGAACAGTGAATTTATGTTCAGTTCGATTCCATCCAAACTGCTCGTCCTGCGATTAATGCCCTTTTTATTACCGATTTATCGTTCGTCCGAGTTAATTAAAAATTTAAACTAATTACTTGTCCATTCCTATTGCAATTTCATATTAAAATATACAATTGTAAAATACTACTTTTTAATTGTTATCCAAAATGTTTGCGCGAAAATGTAAAAATTTAGTAAATTAATAGGGGTATGCTAATTTTGATTATCGGTGATTTTTGCGGTCGCTGAGGGTAATTGGATTTTCGGGATGAAATTGGTTGGGATCGCGCGTGAATAATAGAATCGGTATTTAATTACATCGAATAATTTATGTTGATTTCGGTGTAAATTTTGGATAATGACGTGGCGAGGCGAGGGGGCGTAGATATATCAGTTAAGGGATGTGAAATATGCGGCGTTGATGAAATTAGCATAAATAATTAATGCGAAATACGTGCGCGCGTGGTCCTGTGCGTAATTGGGGTGGCCTCGGGGTTGGGAGGACATTCGCGATTAGCGAATCCTTGTAATAGATCAATTCATATTGATATATACACATACATACGAGCAGTCGAAAATAAACGGGGAGGAAATATGCATACGAAACACGCCACGCGCGGATTATATAAATTTGCGGAGGAGTGATATTAATGAGAAATCGATAGATAGATTCGGGAGTAAGTGAAGGCAGGACATGGTCGCGCGTAACCACAGGCCTTATTAATTGGTCATCCTGCGAACAGCAGGACCCAATAATTAATGTCAATTAATTCCAGTAATTAGGTTTAACATTGCAAGCCTGCTAGGTTGGTATTGCTACATGCTATTATCTGAGACCGCATGCGGATTACAGCGCGGCCCTTGAAACCTCTATGCTTGTGACGTCCGTGTAATGATTGACTATTGATTATTAACTCAAATCTACAATGACATACATATTAGGTTGGCAACAATTAATAAACATCATTAAATTCATACAATTATAATTGAGAAAATCGGCAACCGCACAATACCTGTAAACTGACATAAACATCTGTCATAATGAAGTCAAATACTATACAAAATTTATATTAATATTAAAGTTTAAACATTATTCCTGAAAACTTACATAAAATGAACAGTTGAAATTGACAGTCAATTATATAAGTTTTCAGGCATAGTGTATATGCAGCATAATTACTTAAACTATATAGTAGACTAAGATTAATTATACATCAATCTAATATTCCATAACTCTCTGTGACTTTTGAATATGAAGAAATAAAATAAAATACCCCAAACAAAAAGGATAATTTATGTTGTGCAATAAAAGTGTGCTTTCGTTTATACTTATATATTTTTTCTTTCATGAAAATAGATATCGCATGCAACTGGGCTATAATAATAATAATTAAAACCGATGGAACAAAAAAAAAGAGAATAATGAAACGTACTCACAATATCCCCGAAGGCAAAGTTATGTTCGTAGGAATTGTAACGAAGGTGGTATTAAATCCGATCATAAAAACGCTACAGCTTTGTTTATTTAATTACTTATGGCGTGCAGAGCAAAAGGAAGAACGACGAAGGGAAAGAACAACAGGCGGAGGAGACGCGATTCTTTATTAATATCATTTTTTTTGTGTGTTTCAGATCCTCTTTTTCTCAACCCCCTGGACACAATAATCCGTTTACTTGTTCCTTTCACAGGATTAGTGTCCCCCTCTAACAGCGGGAAAAAAATACCAGAAAATTCACTTAAAAGATAAGGGGTGATACCTTTTTTCCACCCCTGTTAGTGATTTCCACTGATTAACAATTAATGGATTTCATAACCGTCATTTTTATTATTGTTACTTAATTCATTTTGTATAACTTATTGATTACTTGTTAATAAATTAAACCAGAATATTCAAATAATTTCAAATTTCAAATAAGAATATTCAAATTAAAGATTGATTTTAAAATTCAAGAATTTGTAACTATTTAATTTGAAAAATATTTTGTTGTATAAATCATGAAGTAAAAAAATATGGAAACAACGTGTGTTATAATGTTGCATTGTAAGAGTAGCAAGAGGAAGGTCTCTGGGAAGTTCTGTAAGGAAGAAAACAAAGTTTGAGAATTACTTCCGAGCAAATGGAAGTGTGATTTATGCCACATATTTCATGCAAAATACCGATGCTGACGGTCACTATGTTTATACGTCGGATGGTGGAAGACGACGGGGGCGGCAAAAAAGCGGGCGCCAAAACGTTGCAAAGCGAAGTAAAAACCGTGGATTCCGCATATTTGTCAACACCTAAGGTCGAGGAAGAGCAGAGTAGACAGAGATGGCGCGCGTTCGCATGTCGTCCGCGAATATATTCCAACCCTCCGTGTTTTTCCGCCCGACAAGACATTGCAGAAAGGGTTTACGACATTTTCACGTTGGTGCTGTTGCTAAATCAATGTCAAATACATAAACAACCCTGACGTATTGTTCATTACCTATATTAGCGCCGAGTAACACCCCGGGATTCAATTACATAAAACAACCGAGTGCTTAATGGGGGATGGCCCCTCTCCACGCTGCTAATTCCCGAATCATTTCCATTCCATTCCAATCCAATTTACCTATCGAGAAATATTACCGGAATAAAATTTAAATATCACACGCGTGACAACCCGCACATCACATACCCGGCGAATCCACCCATCGATTTGCAATTACCTTCATTCATTTCCGACACTAATTATATTTTCACTAATACACACCGACAACATGATGAAATCGCTACATACATCATGCCACATTTCATTATATCCAGTTTAATAAATATATTACAAACATTCACAATTTATCAAATTTTATTAGCAGATGTTTGTAAATTGTTTATTTTTTCTTTCACTTATACAAATGTCTTTCTTATTGTTCCGGTGCAAATGGTTGGAGGCAAACAATTGAAATTGCGAAAGGAGCACACGCACGTTACGCAATATATTGAATGGCGTCAGTGGATGTTTAGGGAAATTGGATTTGACAGATGTTGAGTGGTGTACGTGTCGGATGGCATTGTTTCTAGTTTGTGTAGTGATGTGATGTGTTCGTGCGCGTGGGTGTCGGATTGAAGTGATTTGTAAATATTTGGATGTAAATTTGCGAGCGATAAGATGGGGCGCTCCCAAATTATCCCACCCGGAAAGCAGGAAGTCAGTTTAAGTGCTCGCAAAGAGGCATCAATCCGGAATTGGAATCGCGCTCGTAAATTTAAAACTGTACCGATTTCCCCCGCCCGAATAACTCTTCGGATTTCCTTTATTAAGATTGCTCCTGGGGCGCATCTGAGCCAAAAGGACAAATGAGACTTTAACGGGAAGAGCAGGCGTTAGTTGGCTGTGCCACTTCCGGTTTTCCAGCGTTGCTTCGGGGTGGTGACGATGCCGGAAACGGACATCATCTTATTTATAAATCTGCAGGAGATTGCCGATAAATCGCGAGTTTCATGGATTTAATGGAAAAGCCTTTAATCAATGAACAGGAATCGTTAATCGAGAATCTTCTCAAGTGTTTTATGGTTATTTGATGGTTGGCGAACATCTTTGATTCGGTATAAAAGTGAGCAGAGTCCAACCCATACCACCCACGAAATGGTTAGCGGCCGCCTGTTTTAGGATGATACAGATGCAAACGGGTCTCCGACCCTCGGCCCTTATATTTCATCGCTATGCCTCATAGAATTTCATTAGGTCATCATCGAACCGGGTGGAGATGCACGGACCAAGGGTGGAGCGGAACCCGGAACGGCGCTCCTGCTTTATTAGGGCTCTATACCATTCTCCATCACACAGATTATGTATATTAAGAATATTTATGGTTATTATTTTGGATTATTTTATTTCGGCGCATTTTCTTCGACTCCCCTCACATTTCCGGCCTTCTACACCAAAAATCTTATCTGATACTAAAAACTAACTATTATACTATGCTCGAAAACTTAAGCTCTATTCCTTTCAAGTAGCCCATAAACATAATTGTTATGATATGTATACGAAAAATATTGTATCCATAGGGTGATTCACTAAAAGCAATAACAAACATACTTTCAAGACAAAGTTTTTTTCCTAACATCTATCCCATCTGTCAATTGTCTTATACTAATAATATTTATAAGTATAATTCTTGAAACAAAATTATAAAAAATAGAATAATTTTTGTAAATTGCAATTATTTGTAAAATTCTGTTTAATTATTACATAAATATCAATTTTTCAATTAAGAATGCATCAAAGGATAAGTAAGTTATAATTATGTTATGGAGATGATGTAATATGCTACGGACATCTGGTGGATGTCAAGAGGAAACCGATTAGATAAAGTTTGCAATCTGAAACACTTTGTATATATAATTTTTGTTTTGTTTCCATTTTGCAATTAAACGTAAAGTATTTTATTGTTGCCCGAGGTTAGGTCTGCGTATCGATCGTACATCAAAAACTCATTTGCATACTACGCGGCCAGTTGACTCAAGTTCAAGGTGTCGCCGGTTCAAATCAAGTCACACTTCGCTGCTATTAATAATTAGTCTCGCATTAAGAGAAGAAGAAAAGGAAAAAAAAGCTACATACGAGTGCTGAGCTTTTTGCACACTCCATGTCACGATACATATATTTCTACATAAAATTCACTTTTTAATTGTGTATATATTTGCATGCATAATCTACGCTCGTAAAACTGTAAGCAAAGTGAGATTGAAAAATAATTAAATAACTATTCGTACGTACAATTCTGCACACAATTTGGTTATTTTATTACTTTCAGGCCGTTGGTCCTATTCAAGCCTAATGGAAGTTATATACACGTTTCAGGTAATCTCTATTTAATTACATACAAACCAAATGCTTTTTTATTTACTTTTTTATATAGCTCATCAAAATTAGTTGAAAAAAACTTAAAAGTTTTATTTTCAATTTTCATGTATGAAGAACAATTTTTAATTTTATTCAGTATAAATTTAAAAAAAAATAAATGATTTACTTTGTTTTACATTTTTAATAGATTAACTTAAAAAAATAGTTATGATTTTAATGGATTTGCTTCCTGGATGTGCAATCATGGACATACTGTGAATGATGACGGAAACACAATGATCTTATGATTATTAATTTCTAAGGGCATTAAATAGTCGGCGTGCGTTCAATTGCATGCATTCAATTCAATTAATCAATTTTGATTTAATTCCTTAATTGCAATCGAATCATAATCACGCGACGACCAATCAAATCACGTCGCACGCTTTCAAAGTATTTACAAACAATTGCATCAAGCGGAAATGTAATTAAATTATGCAAAAAAAACAACAATAGTTTAATAAACGTCTGTACCTCACACGTAGCATTTATGCTATTGATTACGTAAATGAATGGAATTTTTGTATATATATTTTTTTTTAATAAAAAAATGTAATCATTTTATTAAAGTAATGTTATGATTAAGAGAAACGCTATGGAATTACAATCGTTGTCAGGATTGTGAGAGAATGATAAATTAATTATCTTGTATTTCTTAAGACGCCATCGCCATCTATTGGATTGCAGATGTAGTTGCAACATTAAGGAAACCGTTCCTCCTCGGTGATTTGCGCGTACAGCAAGTATTCGCAAAGCAATTACCGCAGGTTTAAAAAACTGAAAGAACAGCTACACCTCGAAACGTAACGGCTGTTTTCGTGTCCCCCCATCGTTTTCTTCAGCAAACGCGCGTTAGCCGACAATAAATCCTCGCGATTCCTGATTTATCATTTACATGCTTACCGTCCATTTCCGATAATACCGAATGGAAAACGGCTAAAATATGAAGGCAGCACTTTGCATAATCCCAATCAAAGCGTGATTTAGGGTTTCCCGTCTCGTCGACATCGAGCAGCAACGGCAACAGAAACCGCGACAAACAACACTAACATCGACACCAACAACATTCCGTGTTTACGCTTAACAGAAATTAGTTTACTCGTCGGTGTTCTTAGAAAAACCTGCTCGAAATTGCGGCACGGACTAAATGAGTTTCTGCGGTTTTCTCCTGTATACACAGCATTGAGTATACACGTTGTGGCCGCTCCACAATGTGGATTCTTTTATTCCTGTCCGTGTTTACGTTTACTTGTAGTTTCGGATTTTGTTGTAATTCTTGATTTTTTTTTTTTATGTTGTTATTCCGAACTAATACTCTGTCCGGGATTTGCTGGCGCTAATGAATTAGTGCTCCGCGCCTGGAGTGGCACTAAATTATGTTTCCGTAATTAATGAAGCGGCACCGAAAGGACGAGAGAAGAGGAAAAGGAAGAAAAAAAGGGAAAGCGCAGGACACGGAATGGAATAAATAAGCGCAAGGAAACGGCAGCCGGAAACAAAGGGACTATTTATTTCACTGTTGACACTGCTAATTTATAATTTAAATTTGCCATCGATAAATCTCTAATATCTAATAACTTAATGCACCCCGAGCTGCAAAAAAAAAATATGGAACTATATAGATATATTTCGAGATGGAACTGAAAAAAAAAACTGTGCCATAGAGGAGAAGGGAATCGTTTTTCGGGGTCGTTGAAATAAATCGCTCAACGTCGAAAAACTGAAACAATATAAACGACCCGTATGTATATTTCATGGTATTCTTATGTTTTGTCCTCCAAGTGATTAATTCATCGATTCGCATCGATTATTCAAAATCCCTGACGTGCAGGAAAACAAACCTAGAGGAATTGGACCCTAGTGCGTTTCATTTATTCCTTCTGAATCTATTTAGCGCCTCGAAAACATGTATGGTAATTCCCATTTGTGCTTCGTTTCTATTTCTCTTTTTTTTTCTGCTGTTGCCTCGATGATAACGTGGTAATTTCATTTTCGGGCTTTGATAAATCACCCCCGGCACTGGCCATGGGGTGGATCTGTTTATTTTGCATAACTATACCGAAAGGTACTTGTAGTAAATAGCCCATAATAGAGCCGTGATAAATGGGCGCGTATAAATATTGTCGAAATTCCACTTTTATTGTTTTAATATCGCATTTTTCATGTAAATGCAAACCGCATTTACTTTGAATACATCACGTATTATTCATACCGAATTTGCCGGCATCCATCATCATTCAACGCCGTCATCAACAAAAAAGAAAAAAAATTGTATACGCACACACCCCTAATTTTTTTTCCATGACATTTTCTTCACTACTATTATTGTCGACATAATCCAATAAGTTTACTGAACACTTAGTACTAATTCAATTCTCTATCATAATAAATCCCCAAACTAAAGTATTCAGTAAATAATATAAAAACTTTTATAAAAATTAAAATGTATATAACTTATTTATAATTTTAATGAAAGATTAAAGCTAAATATTTATGTTTCAAATTTATGATAATTATTTTTATTAATAAAAAAATAATAATTTTATTTCAAATGAATTTGTTAATATTGATGGATTTAAAAAAATAATTTTGAAAATTACTTGCTAATGATGCAAGATATTTGTAAATGATTTTGTAGCAGACAGGAATGGAAATGCTGATAATAAAGTGGGTTGGAAGCGAAGCTTTCAGATTGAATCGCAGAGAAATCCACCGGCATCGGAGACACACTTAACCAGTTTATTTGCGAGGAAAAAAAAAGGACGAAGATAAATAATACTTTGTGCGAGGCGAACGTCTATATGTGCACATCAATCAATGCGACTCTTCCGGAGAGAACGCGTGTGTGTATGTGTATCGGAGGGAAAAGCCTTTATCCTTTATTTGGGGTGGGTTTAAATACGTTATAAGCAATAAAGATTTTTATGCTTTCGGGTTGTTTTAAATAAATCACGCGACTTTACTGTCTAGATTTTAGTGTCCTCAGGGCAGCAGCATAATCCTAATCTATTCACACTCATGTGAGAGCCAAAATGGAATAGGCGGAATTAGGCATCTGCCTTTTGCGCAAACAAATACACAACCTCCCGAGAACGAAACCGTTTTTTTTATGATCGTACTCATCTTCCAGATTAGGGCTCCCAAATTCCCTTAGGAATGACTATTCTCGCAATCTATATTGCAGTTGCATTCTCCTTCCTCCTAGTAAATATACTCATACTTTTACATATATATTCATTCTTATATATATTTTTACTCGATATTTGCATATCGTGTGGCTTCGCCTGGAAAAATGAAGCTGAATAAATACTTATCTGCATTTGCATTTCTTCTCTATTATATTATTTCTGATATAACGTTTTCTTTCTGGTGGAAGTCTTGTGTGTGTTTATATATATACTTTTTTTTCTTTTTACGTAATGCGATTGCTGATAAGCGGAGGGGTCGTGCAATAGATATTTTTATTTCCAACAGGACTTTTTTTATCGTGACCCGGTATCGTTTCGTATTTAGAAAAGCGGGAAACTTGAGGAAAACGGGAATAATTGCAATCGAGACGAAGGAAAGAAAAATAAGAGCAAAAAATATTACTGTATTTTTGCGCTCTCTTGTATTTAATGGGTGCGGAAATTGTTGTATTTTAGCAGAAAATCCCGGCTGAAAGCCGAGTATTATGCTGCACTCCATTAGCAAAAATACTTCACGTTTCGGTGATTATTATTACATGCATAGTTTATTTCCTGCTTTCCTTCCTGTAAATATACTTTCCTTTTTATTTTATTTTGTTATTTTTTTCTGTTCCTCTCTCATATGTAAATAATGCATGGTGCGATGACATAATCCGCCCTCCCATTAGATCCCAGCGAAAGCAGCAAAAAAATTTGAGTTATTTAATTACATTTTTTTCATGTGGGCATTAGAACATATTTATCAAAATTGCATGCTTTATTTTAGCTTTTATACACGTAAATGCACTACAGCGGAGGAAACGTTTTTTTTTTTCAAAAAACACAATGTTTATTATCCCATGTCTGTCTGAAATGTATGATATTCATATCAAAACTTATAATTTTATTCAAATATAAAGTAGTTATGAATTTAGAATATAGATGGTGTATTAAAATTATTGACCAATAAACAATTTATTATAAAAAATATTCAATAATTATTAAAAATGAATTTCATTACTTTACTTGGTTTTATATAATTTGCTTATGTAATTTGATATTTTTTTAACAATTTTTTAAAAAAAATAAATAGGTTAATGAAATTCTTTGTTGATGACCGATGAAAACGATTTATCAAAGTATTCTTGTGTCATCGATGTGATTAATTAATCGCGATACTGGATGGAAGTTCGTGAAAATATTGTCTATTCCCGAGATTAAATTTATCAAGGCTATAAATTTCCCGATGGAAATGGTTTTGAAATAATGTTTATTTCTCGCTGTCGATAAACGAGATTAATGTGACGGTGTATGGAAAAGAAAGGGAACAGAAAATGAATCGCAAACATACGAAGACAACGGGATTAGATTGAAGGAGGAAAGAAGAAAACGGAACCGATGGGCCGGAAAAGTGGCCCCACCTTTCAGGTGAGAAAAACCCCAATTTCCCCGAAACCACTTGAGCATGCAAGAATTCATGCCGACAAAAAATCACTCTTAGAAGAAGGACGATGTGTATGGCGATTGACGCACCCCAACCGAAAAAAAAGGAAATTGAAAAAATCGTAAATTGATTTCAATTTTGAAAAAAAAAATGTAAATTTAATAAATTATTTGTTATTATTATTAAATTATGAATAATATTGTCAAATTAGTTCTAGGTTTCTATTCTAGATGGCGATTTATGTACTTGGGCAAATTTTTTTTTTTTTGATTTAAAGCTTAAGTATTACCTGAATTCGTATAATTAGTACATAAATAAATTATGATTATTCAAATTACCTTGCATATTTTGAAGTATTTCTCGTTCTGAATAAAAGGTTATAAATAAGATGAGTATAATCCGAAAAGCTATGGAGAGTAATTAAAAAAAATGTATATAAGAAAATAATGGGAAAGCTTAATTGGCAAAGCTGTTTTGAGTGAGTTTTTTCCTTTTGTAGTCGCCACCCCTCGGGGGGCAGATTAAGTCTAACTATGTTTTTGGAGCTAGAAAGGGTGGCCGATTCTTGAAATAATAATAATAATAATCGTTCCCTGTTTCGTGTTTTTTCCTTGCTTGTTCTTTGTATATATATATATATTTTTTACTCTCTTCGTTCTTATTATTTCAGGAACGCGGAGAATCCTTAATTGCCTGGGATTAGCGGCGCCTTTGTTTTGCTGCGCGGCGTTAATTACCGCCGGAGACAATTAAAGGTCTTTTCTTATTATTGGCGATTAACGGAAGGAATGATGGCTGATGTTGATGGCTTTCGAGAGGCGAATCTTTCGCGTCGCAGACGTGTGAATATCTGATGTTGATTTGTGGTCCTGTCAGCGTCGTCACCGTTTCCGCTGCTCCCCGTAAAAATAGAGAGACAAGCTTACTCCAATATATAAATAGAGTTTAACACATTTACAAATGTCGAACGAGACAAATGTCAAGTGGAAAGCAGTGTCAGGTGTCGTTCCTGGGAGGGTGATGTGGAAATAAACTCGGGGACTTCAATTAGGGGAGGTGATGCATGTTAGGAGCCCGACCAGTAGTCACTTATACTCCGTCACCTTAAACACTCACTCATTAAGTTAATTTCGTTAAGGCGGTAAAAAAGAGGCAAAAATGCGTCATTGTCAATTGGAATTCAGGACCCTCGATGTGTACCAGATCCCAACGATTTCTCTTTATTAACTGACAGCAGAACTAGGACGACCAGAAGCCAGGATACTATAAAAAGGGATCTTCTTCTCTCTCTCTCTCTGTGTCTTCTTCTATTTGAGAGATTATAAAAACCTATGATTAATAGTTGCGTTCCGTTCACGCTTTTACGACAATCGTGCAACCCTTATTTTTCACATTTTCTCATATGCTTATTGCAGGTACTGCCATCTCCATGCAACATAAACTCTCGCACTCGCCTTACAGCGTTGAACTACCGTGAAAATCGTTTCGCAACAAAGTGTTTGTAATACCTACGCATACGCTAATAAAACCATACTCCATTTAGTCGAGAAGCAATAACATTTATTTCTAAAAACAAATTGTATACAAATCAACGAACCTTTTAAACCATATACTTATGTAATACAGTTTCAATAATAATAATTATTATTAATCAAACATTATTTATATCGCACTTTTATATTATTTTTATAGAAATCTTAGTCGTCTTTTTTAATGCAAACGAATATAATTAAACATTTACGTCTTCAATAATAAAGTTACAAAAATAAACAAACCAGCTACAAGCGCTAACCCATTTCGGACGGATATATCCGCCCTATTCAATACACAGAAGATTACGTTCATATAGAGATAAATATGATAATACATTAATACTATTTATTAATATTAAATCATTTTAATTGAAATGAAAGTAATAATTTCATTTTTGTAACTTTTTAGTTTTTTGTTATAAATATAAAAAAAGTTTTGTATCGCTGAAATCGCCAACAAACCGTAACAGTAAAATGTAACGGCATTGGTTATATCATAGGTTTCTGGAGGAAGTGTATTTATATGCAATATATTGATATCAGCAAAGCCATGATAAACTTCACTGTTTTGACCGAAACACCACTTCATTTTATTCTTTTCCTTTATCGTATATATTTTTATATATATGCAAGATCCCTTCCTGCTTTGGTCCTCGACGAAACAACACATCCGGCCGCAATCGATCCGCAATTTACATAACTCTTCAACCGAAATGACGAGCATTGCGTAATTCATAAATAAATTTGCGTTATTTATTATATATATTTTTTAGTATTATTCAGTGTATACATTTTCGGACATCGAGGATCATTAAGCATTATCCTGTTTTGGCGCCCCTATAGAAAGCCTATATAAATTTCGGTCAGTCTGCGAAAATATAAATGCAAAATTCAATTTCTCACCCCATAAAGTCCAGTGCCGAGTCTGACTATAAAAAAAATATATATGTGTGTGTGAAGATGTTGAATTTCTTTTGAACGTCATATCAATATCGCATTACGGACAGATCTATCACTCGGGGAGGAATTGGATTGTCCGTTTTATTATTCCGCAGCTGACCTACCCCCTTGGTCAGGGGCTGGAGAATGATGGGTGATGATGTCGGGGGTTGGGACGAGGGGTTTCTGGTCTGGTCGTCGATGACACTCGCTCATGGACGTGTGTATTTCAAAACCAATTTTACACGGTTCATGTCCCATATAAAAAAAAAACGCCACCCCCGAACACAAAGTCGTCCACTTTAAAATTCCATCGCGTTTCCGCACATACACACACTTATCCCCGAACAACAGAAAAAGCACGTCCAAAAGTTCGAGAGTGCCAGTGTGTTCGTGTATACGTATTAACGAATATATGTGTGTATAAGTGGAGAGGATCCACGAGGAGATAAAATTTTATTTCGCGATCCGTGCAGAACGCGCACACACTTTAATTCAATATATGAGTAATTTTACTGTTATTGCCCAAGTTGTTGCATTAAAATGTGTTTCCGAATTTATTGAGTATATAAAAGCGAATTAAAACTCGAATAAAAAATGCACACACTCTCACATATATATATTTTTGTATTTTTTTTTGTGTGGATGCAAGCAACAAACATTTCCACCCCTGCAGCTTTTATTACTTTTAAATAAAATTTACGCCCTGCGTCCGTAATTGCTCTTTACACTTTGCGCCATTCGGAGTCGAATCAAATGCAATACGATCTGCACACAGAAATCGAACAAGTAACGTTTGCACCGAAATAAAAGCTATTGCCTTTTACGAAGTAAACTGAAGGTTATAAAAATCACAGCTGCAAATAAATCTTATTAAATTTTCTTTTTTTTTGTTTCCTGAATATTTTACAATTTACTTAATCAAAAATAAAATCGTATCAAACAGAAAATAAACTCTTATTAAATTTTCAAAAGAAATCATATTTTAAAATAATAATTTTTGGATTATTTCCTGATTCAATTAGTACAAAGAAATTAGTATATCTTGTATTGTCAAGGATCATGAAATCAATATGCAGCATTGTTATTGTGTATAATAGTACATTAATTTGCATTATCCTATTATTCTATTGTCCTTAATGTCATGTCAGATCAAGGATATGAAAAATATTATAAATCTTGAAATTAATAAATTTTGTTGTTATTTTATTGTCAATTAAATAGGAGTTTGTATATATGACATTTTAAGTTCTGAACTGCTTTGTATTCAAGGCGAGGCGAGGTGATTCTAGCACATTGTTCCAGTAAAACTGTTTTGCGAAAATATGTTCATTAAATATGAGCGGAGGGTGCATTTGCGGACAGGGGTGTGTATTTGCGGTGAAATATGCGACGCGGTACAGTTGTGTTGAACATTCTGCGGACAAATTCACAACCCTTGTGTCCGAGATGCGATCCTCCTATGGTTGGGGTGGCTACGTGTCGGATGATGAATGGTTTCCGGGCGGAACGCGTCGCGGCGCCTAGCGTCGCGCTCCGTTCGTCCGTTGTAATCCGGTCCCCGTGTATTCAACAGCTTTTGTAATTGCAGCTCGCGTTTCCACAAATTTATGATCTAACACCACTTTTTCACCTCGTCCTCTTTCCTCATGTTTGCTGCTCCCAAGAGCATCAAGGTTAGAAATTGTTCGTAGAAAGTATGGTTTTTGATAAAGATGATGGATCTCATCGTCTGGGTGGCAGAACGATTTGTCATCCCGAATTCACCTCCTCTCGAGCTCTATCTATATAGATATACTTTTTAGATCCAATCAACTTGGGAAGCCGAAAAACTTTTGTTCGACGACGACAATAACTCTGGGAGATTGGGGGACGGTGAAGGGGGGTTGCGGAGGTCGCTTTATCTTCGTTGTTATGAGGATTGATTAAGACCGCGGGGGGACAAATGAATTTCACACCGATTGCTCTATCGTTGTTTCGTCGTTGACGGGAGGGCGAATTTATCGGTCGCATTAAATCTCCCGCCGGGCGATCCCGAATTATCGCCCTTTTACCAATTTCCTTTTTTTTTCTCTATTCTTTTCTTTTATGCTCCCTCATCTTCCAGTTGTTGATGCTTTTTCGCTCTTGATATTTTCATATTATAAGTGGATTTTCCGGACTATGTTTACGGAGGAGGACAAATCGTGGTATTCCCAATCGTGATGGCCCTAATCTGCGCCCTTTCGGTTCGCAGCCTCCTTTCGCGCCATAATGGCCGACCATTTGTTACGTCTACGAGAAGAAGCTTCGTCGGCGACGACAAATTCTCCTGGACCTGACAGCTTCACCTAATCTAATTGAATGCCTGCCCGGTCCTAATGACATTTTTCGTTTATTCTGCGGGGGCGGCATCCGCGTAACTCAATCCGAACCGATATCGGATTACCGGAATTCGTAATATAAGAAAGGAATCCGTGCGTGTTTGTATTTGGCGCGCGAATTGCCGAGAGGGACGATATCGTCCAGGATTAGCAGCGTCACGTCCGCAGGACGAAACCGTCAATATTGTTCTTCTCTCGCAAAGAAAAAAAATATCATTCACCCTCCATAAGATTGAGTGAGTCCTGCATTTTATTTCAGCCCTTGCAAGGAATCGGTGGACGCAAAGGGGTTCAATCTGTGACCGTGTATTTAACAGCGCCGTGCATTTATTTGGCAAAGTCCTTTTGTTCCGATTTCACGAAATACGCGCGCCGTTTTCTTTTTATGCTTTGTTAATATCCTGTATTATAGCAATGGATTCTTGAACCCATAAAGCTTCTGCAAAGCAAAGGGACTGGAATTATAAAAAGCATTTCTCTTTTCTCTCCTATTTCTCTGTTCCTCTTTCTCTTCTTCTCCCGAGACTCCAGCAAGAAACATTGATGCAATTTCCTGGAAAACTCAAATTATTCGCTCGTAAATTTTACACTTTTCCCAGAGAACTTTTCATTTATAAATGAATACTGCCTGGGGCGACTGCCATTACAGTGATTAAATGCGATCGACGGGGGTAGATTTCTTTCTAAACTGGTCACCAAGGGGCCAATAATAATGAATACATAAAACCTATACATATTCTTTATTTAAATAAATTTGAAAAACTTTATCTAAACTTTATCTAAAGTTTTCTTCAGAATTGACACGTATACAAATTTGAAAAAATATTTTTAGCGGTTTTAATAGTAATAAAAATAGAAGATAAATTGATTTTTGGAATAGTTGATTTATCAAATTTCAAAATTAATATGTTAGGTGTAGTATAACTATTACTTTTTGAAGTAGGTTTTATATGTATTAAGAATAGAAACGATTTGGAAAGCATGTTGTACAAATAGCTTCCAGTTGTTAAAGAAGCATGAATTTGTTTGCTATCGATGGTCAGCTTGAGGAGGATCAGGATGATGATAATAATAAAATCAACAAAGAGAGGAAAACTGGAAAAAAAAAAGAAATGGTAGGAAGAAGGCTCGAGGGATAGAGCCTGGGATTGATGGGGCGTCTCAGCTTCTGAGAGAGCCCAACCTCCGTCAATATCATCATGATCATCATCACGGGGATGATATATATGTACGAGTGCGTATGAATGCTGCGTGCATTATGTGTTTGGGGTTTTGTAGTGTGCGGTCTGGGTCCCAAAGCCCCAGGTTACATGTGTTGCTTCCCCTCAACCATGAACTCCATGTTTGGATAATTAAAACGGGCCCCCGATACATGCACGCCGACATGAACATCTACTTCAGGACGAAGGATGGCGCATGCAAATCCGAGCGCGCTCCGCACACGTATTTGATTTAACACATGAATTTGCTAAATTATTAAGGTGCAACTGACCGCATTCTATTCGCAATTAATCCCGGAATCAATCAATATCACATGCAGACGGACAGACGTGCAAACATTGCTAGAGAGGGATGCTCCCGTGGGGTGTTGGGTTCTGGCCCAGGTCGCATCCGACACCCCAACCAGGACCATCCCCGAAGCCCGGATAGTTCCGGCCACCCTCTCAACCTATTCCATCTATCCTCATAGATGCATATACATATACGCGCGCACACATCCATACATATATCTATATGAGAACATATTAACTCATCGCGATAATATAAACAGTGCCTCGCAAGTAAATAGCTCTATACATACACACTCGATATACCCTATGAATATACATGCAGTACAAAGCTTGGTACAGTTTACCTCGAACCACACACATAGACACACACCCTATCAATGCATCCTGCCTCATTAAATAATTTCACCGCATATTACGTAGATAAACCAATAATTAATAATATTATTACGTACATTTAATTATATCCTCAAGCGACGATAACAATTGAACGACGCATCTATCTCACAGAAACCGAGACCGCAATTGTATCTACCGTTTCATTGCTCGGAAGTGACGTGATTACATCACACTTAACCGATTATAAGAAATAATTATTACAATTAATTAGACAATTATAATATATACTTTATAAATTCAAATCTTATATATTTTTTTAATAATAAAATAAGTAAATGAAATAATGAAATTTTAGTTCAAAACTAAAAATAATTTGTAGATGGCGACACATGATATATTAATAGGATAGACAACTTTACTTACTGATTTAATTAATTTTATTAAATAAATAATCAAAATAATTCTTTAAAAAATTGCTTTTAATAAATAAATATGTATTACAATTAATTATTGAATAAATAAATGTTTTTTTACAAATATTTTGTAACTTATTATTATATGTAGATGTCTCTGCTTACTGCATATATGTGTATAGTTCACACACCAAACAAAATAACCTCAAATTCCGAAAGATAATAATTAATATCATGGATTACATGATTGTTGTGCAGGCAATTATTATTAGTATAATAATTACCGTTCCGGGTAATAAATATATTTATCACATTATAATAAAATATATTAACTAAAGTTTATTTCTTTTAGATGAAGTTGTCAGCGTAATTTTTCTGATTTTCTACGAATTCGCCACCAACACATTTAATTCTAATGTGGATTTATACACATGTTTAAATTACATTGTTCATAATGTTATCACCTACATCGCTTACCAGTTATATATTGGACATGTGGATCCCGTTAATTGGTGATGCACGATATCTACAATAATTTCTCCAATTTGCTTGGATTTGGACACATTATCTTCTGGTCACTAAACAGTGATGGAAGATACAAATACTTTCAAAATGTAACTACAAGATCAACTTTAACCTGACTGGAATATGAACATTACATATCAATATCTTTGTTATTTCCAAAAATGTAACACCAACCCGGATTTCAATTATTTTGTAAATTTTAATGTAATTTTGTTAATATTTAAATAATAAATAATGTTGTTTATTTTGTATTTGTTGTATTATTGAAATCAGTTTTATGATTATTTTATTGAAACGTGATCGAAGAAAAATAAAATGTGGATAATGGAATTATATCACTCGGGAAAGTGTATGTGAAAAAATAAAGAAGGAAACGCTGAGAGGATCGTTTTCAGTTCGGTCGGGATACGGCAAGCCCCGCGGGTCCTTTCGAGACAAATGTATCATCGCCGTAATGCCCTTTATTGCCCATACAAACACCCCACAGCATCTTAACAAATATTTAACCTACGAGATAAAATGGATACCAAGGGCAAACACGACCCAAATATCCTGTCAATACCAGACTCACGCACACCTCCGCCTTAATTAATCCTTAACATTTGCTGTCTTTTCCTAAACAAATACTAAAAGGTTTTTATAAATCTGTCCACTTGTCACGGTTCATTTTACAAGTTTTGTTGAACATTTTATTTTTATTAAACTAATATTTATACTAACAACCACATAGAGATACATATAAATGTAGTCTTTAGAAATTATACAACTCATCACGTGAAAATGATCTTTTTTTTAATTCACAAAATTCTTTCAGAAAGTAAGGTTAGTTCACAATATAAATTTTCTGTGTTGAAATGAATTTATAGTTAAAACAAATTATTTATTGGTTTGTATGTTGTATTAAGAAATGTACATTGTAATAATGAAAATACTTGATAATGCCGGATTTTCTTTGCTAACGTAAATAGTTTCGGAGTTTCAGTCGTTGCACTTTATTGCAGGGCGAAAAAAGTAGATACAATATAAAGAATAAACAGATACGGTCGGATCTGTTTGGCTTGAGCTTAATAAGAACGCAAAAGTAAATCTATTCCGCATTGATTTTTCCCTCTCGGAACGACCGCAATCTCTCTGTTTAGCTTTTAGTGGAGTTGCACTCGAAAAATTGCAAACATGGAATTTAGTGCCCTTTGTGCTCGGGTCCCAGAACTATCCCTAATTAAATGCCGGCGACATTAATTTCCCCCGGATCCGGGGATTTCCCTAAAGCGCATCTCCACGTATTATTTCCTTTGCCCGTGTCGTTTCGCTGTTGAAACATCAAAGAGTTTTTCCTTTGCCGTTTTTCCCTTTTTCCTTCGCTTCTTTATTTACATTCTTTATATATATATATTCGCGTTCCTCATTCCGAGAGTAAATATATTGTTATTATTGTCAATCCACATGTAAAATTTAATCCCAAGCGGCGGTAGCGGTGGCGGCAGACGTACAGCAAAGCCCACCCCCCAGTGACGGATGCCATTCAATCATCAATGTCCTTTTTGGATTAGAACAAACGGCAGGAAGAGGAGGAAACGGAACGAGCGAGCGGCATACTAAATAATGCCTGATGTAATGAAGTGCACAAAGCCGCCCCGAGAATATGCTTTTATTAAGGATCACAAAGTTACGAGGGAAAACGCGCGTTATTATCATTTTCTTGTTTTTATTTACTTTTGCTTCGACTCCTTATTATCCGACCCGCTCCTTCATCTTTAATGGAAATGGAATTTTCGGAATGGAATATCCCATCTCGCCGGATTAATATTCCCTTCCTCAGAGCATTAAGGAACGGATCCAGGGCGAAAGTAAACAAATGCTTTAATTGTAACCAAAATAAAAGAAAAACGATACAACGATATGCGTTAAAATAATATTTTTTTTAGCTAAATTTCTCAGTTTTGTTACCAAAAAAGTATTGAAAATAATATTATTTCTCATACTTTTTTTGGTTAGTATCAAAGGAATATAGCACAAACTACTAAGTTAATTTAATTAATTTAAATAATTTTTGGCCATTATACTTTCACCAGATTCTGCAGTCCAATTTCGGCAACTCACTGATATACAAAGTGATTAGATTTTTTATAGGTATTCTGTAGAATACAAATAATCATTACACAACTTAATTCATTGTAATATAATAGTAAAAATATGTAGATAAATTTCTAAACTTTGCTGACAAAAAATATAATTTTGAGTGAAAAATTTTGAAAATAATGTGTTCAAAAAAACAATCATAACGACGGATTTTCAAGAATATACAATCAATTCCATTCGATTAATTTCAGTGATTTTTGGCCAGTGTGCTCTCTGAGTGCATTGATCAAGAATTACTGAATGTAATAAAACAAAATTAGAGGTCCATTCTAGGAATCTGTTGCTTCAATTGGACTTATGAATACATATTATTTTCTATATGTTTAACTCAAGATGATACTTTTTTGTTAATAAAACTCAGTAATTGAGTTAAATATTTTTACTATTAGATTACAATAAATAAAGATGAGGAATGATTATGTGTATTCTATAGAAACTCTAGCAAAAAACGAATCATTTTATATATGAGAGAATTGCCAAATTTGGACTGCAGATTATGGTATCAGTAAAATGCTCAAAAATTACTTAAATAAATTAATTGAACTTGTAGTTTGTTACAAAAATTTATGTTCAAGATGCGACTTTATTATTTTTTTTTAATTTTTCAAAGATTTAATATTGTAGAATAAGATTAAGCGACTATTATGTAAGAAGATAAAGATGGAAAAGAAGATAACGGAAGAGGCTGAGGATAAATTGTATTGCGCCCATAGCAAAGAATTAACTAAAAGCTTTGCGCGATGAGCTTTATGTAAATGTTCTTTGGCTTTGCTTCCATCGCGGCTTATGTGGGTCATACGTTTATGCTTATGCATTCCCAAGGTAATCCTTAGCAGCAAACTTCCCTATTTTACAATACAACAACTACCCGACCTTATCCTTTCCTTATCCACGCAAACAAGATTACAAATCAAACTAATTATTTTAAAACTATTGCCGCCGCGGGGCCTTCTTCCACCATCCTCCATCCTCCTTTCCAACTGCAATAAATTCCATCCTTCTATTTATTTATGGAAGTAAATACGCGGACATAAATTCCCAACTTCTGAATACACACAGTATTCCGTAATTCGAATTAATCAGCGTTCCGCAACAACCCACGGAAGTACCGAGCATCACTCGAACATCCTGGATTCGGTCCAACAACAACAACAACAATTTTCATCAACCGCATAAAATATTTGATTGTTTCACATTGCATCCGCAGATTAAAGTGCATATATTTCAATATTGATTTAGCATCACCAGCAAATATTACGTAATATTCACTTGCCTGCAAGCAATAGTGAGATGTTCTATTCTATGATATTCAGGTAACGAAGTATTTGAAGCCTTACTCAGGTGCAGTCTTAACTGTAACCTAAAA
This sequence comes from Nicrophorus investigator, assembly GCA_963457615.1. Lineage (NCBI taxonomy): Eukaryota > Metazoa > Arthropoda > Insecta > Coleoptera > Silphidae > Nicrophorus > Nicrophorus investigator. The sequence goes on from OY735146.1 coordinate 9,102,669, forward strand.
ATAATATAAATTAAGAGATAGAATTATTACTATCACTAAATACTCACTTATTTCCGAAACAAGGAATACTTAAATTTTTAATTGGTCCCATTTCCAACTATTTACAATTTTATATAACTAAAATTGGTAATTTACATTAAATTACAAAACATTAAATAATAAATTCTTATAAATAATGACTAGTCATTTTTAAAAATTAACTGTACAATAATCTTAATATTAAATTCCATGAGTTTTTATATAATAGTACAAACTAAAGTTATATCACAATTAAATTTGAGGTATATGGTTTTTAACATTCCGAAATATTATATTTATTAATATTATGAACATCATTACCAATTTTAATTTGTTACCTAATTAATATACTAGAGCTTATATTAGAATAATATAGAAAATTGACTATTCTATTGTTTCACAATTATAAATATTGCATTTTGGCCTTTTTATATGTCATCTTATAATTATCTTAAAAATAATGACTAGATACGTTTCTTTATTCACAGGTGACGAGCTTTAGTTTATAAATGTACAATTCTACTTAGTAATATATTTATGAAATTTAGCGAATACTGCAACTTTTATCTATTTAAGCAAAACTGAAAAGAAAACGAGAAAATTATAAATAATTGTTCGTTAATATTTGTATATATTTTCTGATTGTGCTAAATCCATTATTTATGCGAGCGGTACTTATTTTTCTGTATTATTATGAAAAGTAGGTAATCTACAAATACAATGTAGTAATGGTTGTTTCATGATAGTCAATAACTTCGGAGCGAATCAGCAAGTAAATCTGCGAATTATACGGTTGATTAAAATTCCAGTGTATGTCGATGACGATAATAACACGTTAGGTTCGCTTCTTTACATAACACCAAATTTACATCAATTACGGCCGATCAAACAAGTCGATGAGCTGCATGTCCTGAATATATTATGAATATTTGCCCACGGGCATTATCGAGGTGACACAATGGCACTTCCATTCATTCATTCGATATTACGGTTTATTATTACGTTTTTTGCTTTGTTTGTTTGTGCGTTCAATTGTTCTGAGGACGGACCGTGATTAGTGACAGATAATCGGGCGTTTTGTTCATTTAATATTGATGGTTATAAACAAGGGCATTAAGGGAAACAATGGTTGATTGTCATTTCGCGTGCGATTGGAAATCATTGGATGGCATTAGCGAGGCCCTCGAACGCGAACAAAAAGGGATATGTTGACACGGGATAAATGAAAAGGACACACAAACAGATGTAGCTGCACGCATCCTTTCCAAACATCTGAAGGATCCTTGATTGAATTCTTCCAGTGTCACGATTTGACCGTTGGTTGATTTTTTTTGTAGGAATTAATCAATGCGTATAGGAAAAGTTTTTGGGTCCATGACTGATCGACGAGTCCCAAATTATTTTTTATGGGGCCATAAAGTGAGCGTTCTTCGTTACGCCCAAGACGACGACGACGAGGTCATATTTCTGCCGCGAAATGTGTGACCGCACGAATAAACAAAACCCAGCCGACTATTTAACCAGAAAACTTAATAACGCCACCCATAAATCCATTCCGGTCGAACAGTCTGGCTCCTATATTTTTTTTTATTCCCTCACATATTTCTACCGCAATTCCTTTGTTCCTCATCACGTGCATTATATGTTTTTATAGGCTGAACATGGTAGTAGCAGACGCCTGACCACACTCATTTCTGAATGATAAGTCACTTTTCTTTTACTATCACAATTCATCATTTTAATCATCATCCATATATCAACCTTAAAAACAACTTATAATCATAATTAAAATAGAAATCTTTATGTAATTCTTTTATAAGAATGTTTTAATTTTATAAAATTAATAAAACAGTTTTATAAATTCGGATTAGTTAAGAAATATTATTAGATTTAGTAAAGAAAGATTATATGGATTAAGTAATTTGAACGCTTTAAAATTTTATTTTAAAATTTCAGTACAAGTAACAATAATAAAATGAAATCATTAAAAAAGAAATTAACGACCGGAATATTGAATTTCAGCATCTATCTATTATAGTATATATTATTTCAGTGCATCATTTGCCTGTACGTAATTATCAATCTATTTCTGCTTACGACATAAAGCGCGTTTATTGCCCATATGCTGTGGGGTTTTCGTTTTTAAAATAGACTTATTTTTTTGAACTTATCAGGGTTGGAAACAAATGTATACTTTCAATATGATCAGAGGATTTATGAAGGCGGCTGAAAGTCGTGCCGTTGTGGATATCCGGAGTCGTTATGATTGCCGACGAAGAGCAAAATAAAAAGAAAAATAAAATAATAATGAACATTTCACGATGAAAGAAATAAGGAGAAAGAGGAGTGATGTGTAGACAAGAGAGCAGTTTCAACACACATCCTCGGTTATTAGTAATTTATGTTCAATAAAGCACTTAAGCAGGAATATTAACAATTCCATATAGATTATTAAACATAAAGATAAGGGCCGCAGTGCTTAAAAGCTAAGAATGCACTTACTCCAACAAACGTGATAATACATTTATGATTTTCTTCCTTTAGATTGGCTTGACTTCGCTTGGCACTTGCATCCACTGCACTACATCTTTATATCGAATGCACATTACGCATTTTTGCTTGAATGCTCATTTATCAGTGCATTTGTGGATTTTTATACTGTTTTTATTTTTAGCAGTTTCCTATTTTGTGGAAGAGGAGCTAATTGCCACGTGTCTTACACAACAATTCTTAGTGGCCCGGTCCGTTCACAAGTTGTAAATAAATAAATTTCATATTTATATCAAATATAGATTAAAAAAAATTAAAGTAACAAGTTTTTTTTTAATAAATTTACATACTAATCGATTTTATATCATTTTCTCCTAAATCCTTATGTAATTCTTTTATGCAAATAGTCCGTTATTATAAAATGTTTTCAATAAATTAAGTAGTTTTATAGTAATTGAAATATTCAGTTAATTAAAAAAAAAAGAAATTGATAGAATTGAAAAATAAAGCAATTATAAAAAAATAGATAAAAAAAATAATTGAATTTAGTTTTTGAAAATTTTTACACTAAAGTTAATTAAAATAAATATGTTGATAGATTTCAATCGTTTTCTTAATTATATTTCAATTGAAGCTAAAATAATTTAATTTAAACTAATATAATATTTTGCAAAATTTCATACTAATTGATTTTATATAGGTTTGTCCGAAATCCTTATGTAATTCTTTTCTACAAATCATCCGGTATTATAAAATGTTTTTAATAAATTAAGTAGTTTTATAATAATTGAAATATTCAATGTTAATAAAAAATTTGAAGTTAATAGATTTAAATCGTTTTTATATTAAATTTTTAAATTAAAAAAATAAAGTTGCTAGATTTAAATTGTATTAATATTTATATTAAAATTGAAGCTAAGAAACATAGATTAAAAAAATAATTTAATTTTAATTAACACTAATCTTTGATAATTTTTAAACTAATAAATTGTATAACCGGTTATTATAAAAGATAAGAATGCACTTACTACAATAAACGTGATAATAGATTTATGATTTTCTTTCTTAAGATTTGCTTGTCTTGGAACTTGCATCCACTGCACAACATCTTCAAATCTAATGCACTTTACGCATTTTGCTTGAATGCTGATTTATCAGTGCAATCGCGGCTTTTTATACTATTTCTATTTTTAGCAGCTTCCTGTTATTTGGAAGGGGTTTTGGGCGTCCGAATTGTAGGAGTCCAGAGCCAATCGCCATGTGAATTGTACAAAAAATTGCAAACGTACAATTCTTAGTGGCTGGACTTAGATCAAAATGCACGGTCGATTATATAATATTATTTAATGCAACACAAGTTTTTTTTTAAATTTTCACAGTAATTGATTTTATGTATTTTTTTTTCGAAATCGTTATGAAATTATACAAATCATTCATTATTATAAAATGTTTTCAATAAATTAAGTTGTGTTTTAGTAATTGAAATGTTCAGCATTAATGAAAAATGAAGTTCATAGATGAAAATCGTTTTAATATTTATATTTTAATTAACACAAGTTTTTTTTTAAATTTTTACACTAATATTATAAAAATAATGAAGTTCATAGATTTAAATTGTTTTAAAATTTATATTTTAATTGATGTAGATTAAAAAAAGTTTTTTAAAATTTTAGATTTTATTTTGATTTTTTTTTTAAATCCCTATGTAATTATTATATACTTATTATAAAAGTTAAGAAAGTACTTACTGTGATAATACATTTATGATTTGCTTCCTTCAGATTGGTTTGGCTTGGATTGGCTTGGCTTGATTAGGCACTTGCACCCACTGCACAACAATTTCAATTCTAATACACTTTACATATTTTGCTTGAATGCTGATTTATCAGAGCAATCTTAGCATTTTATACTGGTTCTATTTTTAGCAGCTTCCTATTTTGTAGAAGGGGTTTTGGGCGCCCGATTTTGGGCGTCCGTTTTTGAGTCCAAAGCCAATCGTATTGCACAACTTCTTGCATACAATCATTTCTTAGTGGCTGAACGACAATAAATCATATTGCGCGGTCGGTTTGCGGGGGTGGTGTCAAGTTATCGGGGCAAGGCTTACGCCTCCCATTGCTCTGTAAGTATACCAGAACCAGGGGGGTCCAATTAATGCGGAACGAAACCGCTGCCTCCGACGCCATGACCACAGCAGCCCCTGTCTTCCCCACCCCCTTGGTAAAACGATATGTAACCTTTTACAGTATGATGTCACACGCATATATAAAGCATAATGCAAATCTTTATACGTACATTTGTTAAACCAGACATTTTTCTATATTCCCCCAATAGACAAAATTCCATTTTGCAAAAATTCAATTTAGAATGTCAATTTCCTATAATGTTATCTGCATTTTCATATATAACAGATCATTTTATATTAAATAACATAAATTTATTTATTTATATACAAAAAGCTTGTGAAAAAGAAGTTTACTATTTTATTGCTTACAAAAACCAAAAACCTACTTAAGTCTTGTGACACTTATCGTCTACGCACAGAAATTGATTTAATTGTGTTTTATATATTTTTGTTAATATTAAAAATTTCTTAGATTTAACTTGAAATTTGTATAATTATTTTCTTTTATTATTTTGTGAAGAAATTACTAGTTTTATTTGTATTTGATTGAGATGTTGGACAAACAGTAGAATCTTAATCATGTATAAGTGATGATAGTTATTCGTCTCGGTGGAGGATTTACATAAGGATATGAATACAGCAGTGATAAAAGGATGGCGGAATAAAATAGGAATCCCAAATAATGGTAATGAATGGTCGGTCTAGTGCGGAGACCTATCACCTACTAATAGCTCTGACTGTATGTTCAGAAAAGCCATTCCGTAATTTGTTCTATCCAGTTAGGCAGGCGACCGACTGGAACTAACGGGACGACTAGCAGGAAGAATGTTATCACATACACGCGCTGGTGGAAAGGAGATGAAAACAGCCTAGAAGGATGAAGAGGAGACGGGATAACAAGAAAAAAAAAACCGAACAGGCTGGTATAATCGCGCGGCTCTGAAACACCCCTATTCCGGTGATGAATTTTGGGCATTAGGAAACCAGCGGAGTCCTCCGGCGCACTTTAGGTTGGTGCCATCGCGACGCTCCTCATTTACAGAAACAAACCATTTACCGCAAAACCGGGGAAATGGAGAGACGGCAGGATGCGAGAGTTTCCAACTCGCATCCAGTCCGAAACAAAACATTCGACGATAAAAGGGGAAAAATAGAAGGACGTACCTTACATTTACAATTTTCTAATCAATAGCTTCCGAAAGCCGTTTCACGATCTGTCGAGTAAATTTTCATTAATGCATTTCCACAGAACTCCTCGGAAAGTTCCTACATAAAATCAGCGCATTTCATACTTTTAAAACTTCACACTTTTATCGGCGTTTTATCGCCGTTCGAATATATAAATCTATAAAAGCGAATTTCTCGGAATCTGGACAACGCTAGACCAATTTTATAATTAAACCACTCAAATCAATCCTATCTAACACCTATCTATATTTATTCCAACGTTTCTATGAAAATTTTAAATTTTATAATAAGCTTTAAACTTTCTGAAAATCATGTAAATCTAATTTAGTTTTAAATATAACCAATAAGGTCTTAAAACAAAATCTTAAACAATACTAGTATTTATAAGTAATTTTAAATAGTTAATTAAATAACATAGGGTACTTTCTCACTGTTATTATAAAAAAGAACTGTGATCGCGATATCACAATCTGCAATTGCTTTCCATGGCGTTGGTAATAAGTTCGCATACGATATTAGCAGTGTCCATCCATTACCATTAGTTTAATGTCTTTGCAGCCGTTGTCGCCGTTCTCGGTCTCGTTCCCTTTCAGCTGTTATTATTTAATAAATGAATTCTTATGTAAATCGTCGCGCGAAATGTGTAACGCGACGGACTTTTATAAATTATAATCATGCGAAATTCATATTTCTCACAGCACACCTCTATACGACTACCTTTAATGTCGCACTTTATATTCATATCTCATAAAAAGTCGCATGCATCGCGACCAAAACACAGGACAAAAAAAGCAACGTGCAAAAAAAATATGGCCGTAATGAAATGAATGGACGGGCACAAATGAAATAAACGCGACGGTGATTTATGTGTCGAAAATCGCAAACATCTGTACAAAAATATAAACGCAAACAGAAGCGAAACGCAAAATCGTCATGCCACGTATGCAATTTTAATTAATTATTAAAATAGTTAAAAAATAACTGTTTTGTTTTAAATTAATTGTATGCACTTGTATAGAATTTTGCGTGGGAAGTCATTTTTAAAATCACATTTTATATTAATATTATGCCACGTCATTAATAATATAATGTATATATTTCTACAAAAATTAAGCGTAAAAAAAAAATATTTAAATGTTTGAGATTTTTTTTTAAATAATAACTATAATTAATATATAAAAGGATTAATGGGAGATATTGATTAAAATGTGATTAAAACAGACGGAATTGGTGATATTTGGGATGAGGGTATAAAAAGAATGTGAATAAAGGAGTACGTGCTTCGGGATTTATGGATGAAACAAAAATCGGGTTCGAGGCTGAGTGGGATTAGAACAATGAGGTCCGAGCCAATACAGCATTACAGGGGGGGTCGATCTTATCAGACAAGGGTAGTAAACGCAGGACCATCCGGAAGACCATCCACTGTACGGTATATGCAGTGCTTAATAACAGTTTAAATGAGGCGTACATGGGTCTCTATTGTGTCCCGCACCCTGGTAAATGGGTAAATCGCACTTCACCTCGACTCCCAACCCCGTAAATAAAACAACAAAACAAACAACATACATATAAAAAAATAGTACCATTGGAATAGAGAAATGTAATGAAACAAAAATGTAATGTGATATGGTCAGTCGATTAAATCTGCCACTGGGACGATTTTTAATTTATCAATGGTCCCTACGGTCCCATAATTGACCGTTATGTGGACACCTGGGCCGGTCCTCATCCTTTTGTCTCCAGGCCCGTTCATCTTATTACATTTTATGAGCGCATCTCTTAAAAAAATTAATGCGTTTATATATTTCATCGGTCCTAGGAATGATTACAAAATGTCATAAGTCACGAAGAATTATCAGCCGCAGCTGCGAATCTCAAAACGTTAGAATAATTTTGATTCGAAAATATAACAAATATTGTAATTATTAAAAATACTTAATAGAAATTATAAATTGTTTTGTATAATTACAGACTATTTAAATTTTGCATTGATTTAATTAATTTTCATTCAAAATTTAGTTCGATAAAAAAAGCAATAGAAAATAGGAGATTTTTGTAAAACGAAAACGTCGTTTTTTTGTGACTCAGATGAACACCTGCAGTTGCACGTATAAACAATCCATATTTGGGCACGAAAATTAATGCGTTTCGCACATTTTGTGATAAGGAGGGAGTAAAACAAATGTAGGCGATTGATTTAAATAATTTTACGAATAATACACGAGACGTCGCGAATCGTCACGAAGAATTATCTGCTGTACCTGCGAATTTCAAAACGTTAGAATAATATTAATAAAAACGTTTTGATTCGAAAATATTGAAATGACCAAATATTATTTTAGAAACATTTTCTCAAATAGAAATCAATTTGTAAATTTTATTTTACACATTAAAATTATTAATTAATTATTAAAACTGTGTTCAGATAATTTTGTTTGTAATTCATAAGTGTCCAGCAACAATGGATGAAATGTGTCAGCGATATTATAAATTTTAATACACGCATTATTATCCTTTTCCGGTACCCAAAGCGAAACAATAACTACAAAGCAACAGAAAGAATACAAGAAAAATATAACTGACAACTAGAATATTACAGTAATGGTTTAGAAATAAAAAAAATAAGACATATGGTAATAATGCAAACACGATGAGCTTGGAACCTAGAATTGTCGTCGGATTGGGAATCAGTTTTAATGCGGCCTCTCGATGTAATCTACTCGGCTAATTAATTGATCAAACGGAATATTATTAGGGCAAACTGATCTTAGCAAACAATCAATTATATTGATACAGTTGCGGCCCATTACGCTAATTTGAATCTTCTCGAGCGAGCATTGCATAAGCGCGTATTATTAGCTGTGCAATATTATACCGCAAACGTCGCAGGAAATCCCGTTGACGAACGGCCCCTCCGGTCTCTTGTTTTATAACCGAGTGTGTGCCACTTTTATGGAGCAAATGTACTAATTTAAGAATCGATCTAATTTTGTATACGAACTGCAAAACGTGTATTTGCAACTCCCCTATTTTATATAACCGATTGCTCTTCCTGCATCCAGAAATACACATTTATTAACGATTCTTGCTACCAGTTGAGACTTATCAAGAAAATGCAATTAATTCATTTTCTTCCAAATGAACGCAACATTTGCATTTTGCTTTATTATATAATTAAAGTAATTATAAATTAGGAGATTGACTAAAAAATAATAATGTATAATCTTATAAAAAAAAACATCATTTTCGACATGATGCAGCTGCAAACTGGAAACCAATCCTTATTTGGTTGCCTAAGTATTTTCATAGGCGATTCGATGAATCACCGAATACTGCCATCAATTACGAACGCGGCAACAATATGTGTACGTGCACGAAAATACTGCGTTTCATTTCGAATTTCTTAATATAAGCAAAACATTTGAGATTTTATTGTTTTTTTTATATTTTAAATAATAAATACTTATTTGTTTTTCACGAAATAATTTTGCATATATTTGGGTATTGAATTGTTTGAACGCCAAAGTTTGAATATGACAATTAATGACAATGACATGTGACAGTTTCTCTATAATTGCTATAAATACATTTTACATAAGCGTAAAGGGTATGGCGGATATATCCGCCGCTTGTCCAAAAAGTGTTAATAAGTTAACAAAAGTTTGAAATAAATACAATTTGGTAAATAATGATATTAGATAAGTTGTAATAACTTGGATTTATTGATTATAGAAATCGAATAAATGAAGTGACAAGAAAATAGAAACAAATTTAAAAGTAAATGAAAAATTTGTTTGTAGATGAAAGGACAGGTATTGTATAAATATCGTTGTCATTGAACAATCTTCTATGCAGAACCTTGCAAATTGACAAAGCGAGAAAAACCAATTATCGTTATTAAAATCATTAAAATAGAATTAAGCGTTTCACGGTCTGACGGGAATTTGTTCGCATTCATCGCATTAACATTTACACGATTTTCACCACTCTTTAATAGTTCCATTATGCGGCCTCCTTCGCCTTGCATTCATTTATTTGCACTCGCTCAGCTCTTTGCATTTAATCATAGATCTCGCTAATTAAAATGTTAATTGAGTTTTGTTTGGCTTAATTGCGTTTTTAAATTACTGACGACCGGTCTCGCTCTCGAAATTCAACAGAAGACTGCTTTTACAGTTTCCAATTATTCGCGATAATGGCAAAATTTGTTCCATTCCGATATATAATAATAATTGCTTAATAAAGTCTCATTTACTGTTCAGATGCAACTTCATCATTGCACATTGTTCAGATGAAATAGTATATTATGTATATGACTTCAACCTTTTCCAATCCGAATTTCATTAATTTTCCTAGAAAATCTATTCAAACATATTTAAATCTTATATTTGTTTTTTTTTTAATTACTTGTGCATATTTAGTTTAGTCGCAAGGTTAATGAGTCGAAAATTGCAGTCGTAAAATTTTCCACCTATATTGGATTAACGAACTCCGACTTTAATAGGGAAATGTAAAATTAACGAGTGGAAAAAAAGGAGAAAAAGAAATCCATCCTTTTTTTTTTCATTTACATCCGTGTAATAATCCTTTGGACGTTAAACTGAAATGAGAGTCCTGAAAATCCAGAGATTAATTAAACCCAATTACGCGACGCAATAAAAACGAGGCCCGTCTCAAATTATAGTTTATAAAACAAGACTAATGATTTGAAAAGCGAAACGGAAAAAAGAAAGAGGATTCGTAGCCGTAAGGCGAAATGGAATTATGTTTAGTTATATATTTTTTGTTTTATTTTTTGAAAGTAAAATCGTAATAATAGGAAGAGACTTGTTATTAGACTTAAGGGTCAATAAAAATTAGTAAATAAATAAATAATAATAATGCTTTCGTTGCTTTTAAGAGGAAGCGGTATTTCCAAACGATGTTTGTTTGTTATACCTATATTCATCTCGACAATGGGGCTTGTACATAGTATACCAACGCGTAATTACCTATTCAGTTCTACATATATTTTCTTTTACTCCCCTTTGAACTCGCTGGTAAAAATTCGCCGCATTTACGTAAGTCCTTTGAAAGGACTCGTTTTTTTTTTGTAAATGTGTAGGAATAAATGCTGCTGCGTGGAAATGGCAGACAAAAGCGGATGCTGAAATGAGAGATGAACAGGATTGAGGCAGATGCAGTGCAATGTGTATGCAGCAACAACTAACTGAATAATGCAGCGAAATCTCAGAATAAGATAACTGCTTGTTTTATGGACGAATAAAATAATCGTAAAAGTATGGAATTAAGTCTGATATCGAACATATATACTTATATATCTATCTAATCTTTTTACGTTCAAACTCAGACTTGGAATAATCAACATCAAAATATTTTTATTTTATTTCAAGCAATAATTACTTTTAGTCCCGACAATCTCAAAGCTCAGTTTAAGATTACCTTTTATACATTTGCAAATACTTCAAGTAAATAAAAAATAATAAAATAAGATTTGTATATTTATTGAATATTCTGTATTATTTTTATTGAAATTCAATGGAATTAGTAAAAAAAATAGTAAAAATAAATTAAATTGTGGTATGTTAAAATAATAGATTTGCAGATAATTTAAGGATGAAATAAATTCAACATAATTATTTATTTTTGCAATAAATATTATGTAATATTTTGTTTGTAATTTATAGCTTATGTGTATTAATATGTGTATATGCACTTAAACTTAATTTTATAGAAAATGTTAAATAAACAGTTAAAATTTGTGGAGAATATAATGTTTTGGTATGGTTATAGTAAAACGTTGGTGAATTTAGTATATGACTGGGGAAATTAAAGCTGAGTCTGTTGGAATTGAAACGGTCGTATTGTTTATGTTGGCAGGTTGACGAGCATCGAGTAGAAGTGGTCTGCAAAAAGGGCAGAGGCAATCTGGACCGACAGGACCAGATGCACAAAAGGGCAACGAAAAAAAAGAAAATAAAAGGATGAGTAGAGAAAGAGGAAAAGGTCTGATCAACATTTATGGTCGGATTTGACCGAACCCCCTTCATCGGCACATCCACCTTATCGTCCCCGATTGCATTAGCTAATTGTTAATTGTATCCACCGGGAAGCTGTGCGGCGGAGCAAGAGAGACGTAATGAAACCGTCTGTTAGGAAGAGATGTATAAAGAGATGAGAGGTATAAAACGTGGAGAGGAGAGCTTTATCGGACGCGGATTATCCCGTATAAGCGGAATTGAAGCAAGCCCTGCACCTAATTGCCCCTATCATGAAAGTAAAGTGAGACATTTAACGTAAGACTTATTTGGCACCGTGTAATTACAAAGCTCTCCACCTTTACGCCCTTCGTGACCGGGCGTTACGCAATGCGGACTCGGACCGGTTTTCGGACATGGATCGGATCGGAATCCTCTTCGGACCGTGACATAATTCAGCGCACGACCATCTGAATTCCAAATTTTTCCAGCTCAATTATTACTTACATGCAAATATCTCAAACATCCTGAAACATGCATCAAAGATTTTCAGTTTTTTTGAAAATTTTTACTACGTAATTTAAAATATCAATTATGGATTTTATTCATATAATTAAATATTTTTATTACTTAACATGTGTAACTTAAACTATTGTTTTTCTTGTGACTATAAATTTTATGTATCGGACTTAATTATTATTATGTTCTTAAGCTGAAATGGTTGTAAAATTCGTTGAGCTATTACATAACTCATCGGTTTGACTTTTATTGTTGCACGGATCTTCGCTTTCGGTTTTCAGAATTCGGTAAATATAGTTGTCTATACTAATAATTACGAATGTTAATGACGTGATCAGGTTCGGGTTCCGTTACTGTGCAGAATGCGTTTCGAGGGGTTTTAATTTGGGAATAAAAGGGCTTCAAATTCATCTACTGCTCCTCATCATCTTCTTCCAACTGCTCTTCTTCTCATCTCTATATATTTTTTTCGTTAGTTTCTCCTCTCGTCTCGCAGAGCATCCTACAGGAACGGCTGTAAATCCCGTTGACAGATTCTTGGGATTCTTTGGGCACAATATGGGCGCGATGCTCATTCGGGCCGAACGCCACAGATCACCAATTTACCTCACATATGGCATCCGCACGCGCACCAATAAATCTCCAGAGCACCCCCTTAAAGGCGTCGTTAACGTTCGTACCTTTTATTTATTAAGCAAAATAGCAATTAACTTAATGCCGCGTGTGTGTGGTATTACGTCGAATTGATCCTGCTTTGCAATCGAGAAGGCTTTCGAGTGGATTTGGATAATGGTCTGTGCACACACACACCTAATTTCAAATCCATCTTTATTTATTTTCGCGTGCTTCCTCTTCGTTTCTTTACCTAGCGGTGGTATATCGATTGCGAAAGTTGAGCAGTCGCCGATAATGAAGCCGCCGCTTTTCCAAGAATGTGAAAAACTACACGAAAAAAAGGAATCATAAGCCACGTATTCATTATATAGGTTCTCGTCACGCATCCATTTCTCCTCCACGCGATTGCAATCAATTCGGTTATTTCGTCTAAAAAATATTTTTTTTTTCCGCTATGTTCTGCTTTATTTGTTTAATTAGTTTTCGCAGTTTTAATGCGTCCCTTATCTACACATTCATTAGCGCTAATTATTTTCGGAACACTTAATTGTTTCATGAAAACCGCGGGAAACTGCGCACGTGCTTCCATTTTAATAACCACCTACATATATAATTTTTTTTGCTGAAATTCATTTTCCCGGAATACGAGCTCATCGTATACCAATTTTCTGCGGAAGCCTCGCGTGCATACGTGATCACGTATCTGGATATTTGTTGTTTTCCTTCCTGTGTGTGTGCTTGTTTTTTTTTTCCCTAAGTCCCTTTTCAATTAGCTTTTCCGAAGGGCTGAGGAATATGTTGTCGTCGGGCCGGTAAGCTGCCGCAACCCTCCTTAAATCTTGCCTAACTGATTCCAGATACGACACGCATTATTTCAATTCCTGCGTCACCCCTTGGGCCCTTTATCTGCCAGATTTAATGGGACTTATACACATTCTGACCGTTCCGCAGATTCACAGATAAAGACGTTTTCCTCATCGATGGATCACGGTTATTATTTTCTCGAAGACTTCTTCAAGAAATGCTGAATTTCCTTTATTATATAATAAAGAAATCAATAAAAAGTTTCAATTTGTAAAGGATAATTTTATAAATTTTTAAAGAAAAAATAATTTAACCTTGAGAATTATGAATATAATATCTTAATGGAAATACACCATTCATAGATATATTCGAGGATAACGTGAAGGATAATTGCATGTGCACTTCCGGAATCGAGGATGATTCTCGTTTTCCTTTTCTTCAACAGTTTGTTTAGCATGCCCTTGCTCCCACGCTGCTCTTAACTTTGACCCAGTTTTCCCGGAAAACGCGCATCGCTTTTCCACAACCTCGAGCTGTTTTTCTCCTCTATACAATTTCTTCTCTATACTCCGCTCCGTTTTATGATTTTATTTCTAATAGAAAAATAATTGCTTTATTACGTCGGAAGGATTGCCCCAAGGACGAGAGCTAAGTGCATCCTTCATGCGGGTTTTAAGGACGCCACCGGGCGTAATGGCTCTAAGGATAAGATTACCTAATTGCACGAATGTTTCGGATTACTACGGATTCCGACCCTCACGGATTTGCATATGAATCGCACCCGGAGCAGATTGATTCTATTATCATTTATTTATGATTCTTTATTCCTCTCGGCTTTTGTCCGCATCGCGAAGATGGATCACCTGCCGTCATCGTCGGAGATTAATAACACCTCTCTCACTGTTTTGTTAACTACATAATTATAATAAATATTCTTATAATGGGGTTGAATATTTAGAAGGCCGTAAATAACCGCGTTGTACCAGTTCGAACCCTTTCGTCTAGTGCGTATTTATACGCGTTCTTTATCCCACCCTGCGTGCGAGTCGTCAGGGATGTTTATTTTCAGTAGTTGGGTGGGCAGTAATAAATAAAATTAGGGGTGGACTGGTAGAAGCAGTGGGTGGCTAGAAATTAGTGTTCCTTACAAATCACCAGTTATCTCGGATTTAGGAGAGCTCTCATGTTTCTCCTCAAAGCTTTTTTTCAACTACTTCTTACATTTTTTTTTTCAATTCACTTTCCTACTTCTTTAACGGAAGTTCCATACCATTCCTCATTCAGTATTTTCAGTTTTTCAGCAAATAATACAATGAAATTACTTTTTAAAAAATGAATTTTAATTTTTCAGACTGATTGAATTAATTTTATTATTCATTTTATATTTTCTGTATAATATTATCTCTAAATCATTTATTCTAATTAAAATTAAATTAATATAATCTAAAATTTAAGCCAAATTGACTTAACCTAAGTTATTCTTGATAGTAACACAACCTGATTTAATTTAAACTAACCTCTAACTGTTAGTATAAAGGTAGGTCTAAGTTTACGTAATGAAATGTTTATTTTCAGTAGTTTGAAGGGTAGTAATAAATATAATTAAGGGGTGGATTAGTAGTAGCAGTGGGCGGTTAGGAATTAGTGTGTCTTACAAATCACCAGTTATCTCTACATTATAGAAAGCTCTCGTATTTCTCCTTTCAGTATTTTTTCTTCCACAGTTGTTTCTTCTTCCTGTTTTTTTAAGATTTTTTTTTTCGTTTACCCTCGTGCTTCTTGAACTGAGACTGACGCGTTTTTATTATTATCATCATCATCCGAGCTAATTAACGAAACAACAAGGAAGCTCCACTCCGAGTAATTTATTTCCTAGTTCGCAAATTTCTCGTGTAATTACTACTTTATACACGACGGCACTAATTGATGTGCCGCATTAAAAATGAAGGAAGGAAAAAGGGCGCCCGTCACTGTATAAAAATTTTATCGTCCGACTTTTGTTTCATCCCTTGTCTCTCGCCATTCTATGGAAGTAATTAAAAGAAATATTACGGAATTATGCGAGAGAAGATTTCTCCACTATTCGCTACCCCAAAGAACAAACGACACCCTCTTCGTTATAATTTCAGTAATTCTATTTTTTCTAGTAATTACTTTTATTATTATATATTAATTTGAGAAAAGAAAAACATATACATAAATTATTTTAAAATTGAATTGGATTCGAAAAAAAAAATGTATGTTGAAATATTGTTAATAATGTGTTGATATGCATTGGATGGTATACAAAATGGAAATCAAATAACTCCACTTTGTACGCCCATCAAAACTCGATTCGTGCCCTTGATTTATGCCTGAAACACGAAACCCGCGTTTACGGATTTAAGTTAAGGGTTGGTGGCCGCATGTGATTCCTACTCTCTCACTCACACATCGTATTTTTTTCGTCATAGTAACTGCGGTCGGCCTGTTGAATCTGGCGTGGCAAAGGATGCGGTAGCTCGGAAACAACCCCAAATAGAAAATAATGTTCATTGAATTTAAAATTCGACATCAGAATTGAACGATTGAATTTTCACCCCGCGAATGCAATAAATATATTGAAAAAAAAAAGAAGATAGAGGAGTAACAAGAAACCCGATTCCATTTGGTTGCGGAAAATTTAATTGCGTGAAACACAATAAAAGGGGTTGCGATTTAGGTTCTCAATTTTTCATTCTGTTGTCATTGTTGCGTCTAATTTCATTGAATCGGCCAAACCTAATGGAAGTTATTAATATGTATTGATTTACAAGGGGATTTTTTCTGCGCGTACATTTTTGCTGTATGTTGAGAGGAAAGGTCGTTTAATGGTTTAGAATTGCTGGGGTGTTTTGATTATCGATGCTTAGGTGAGTGTGAAATCATCTCAAGGGGTGCTCCTTCTTAGGTGTCCCTATTCCAAAGGCTTCACGATGATGGGACGCGATGGGTTTTTGCGGTCGAGCGAGCGCGCCCTTCGACAGTTTTGACAGTTTGACGTTGGACCGGGAATGGGACCATTAATTAAATTGAATCAAGTCGGATTTCCTGGCAGATGTCGCGATCCTAACAATGGGAGACGCATTTCCGCGATTTTAAAATTTCACCCCGCGCGCACCCCTTGCAACCGGAGCCATCATGTCGGATTTTAAAATTGAAATGAAATGAAATGTAAAAAAAATAAATAAAATAAATAAATAAGAGCGGCTGAGAGGAGTGTTTGAAAGCGCGATTCGTTCACAGTAGACTGCTTTGACAGGCGAGGGCGGACATTGTATGTTTTAACAATGTAACCCCATCGCAGACAGCTTTCGACATCCATCCCTAATTTACCATGCAGACACACGCGTAAACGCCGCTGGTCCTTCGCTGCAAGGACACGCGGACTGCACTCACCCGTTCCAAGGCATCAAGCCATGGGGTGTGACCCACAACACGACTATACAATTATTGTAATTCACGCTTTAATACCACTGGTATCATAGTTGTCATTTGTACCCATTTCCGCTTTACAATGAACAAAAAAAACAGCTCCCGTTTTCTCACACAAGATTAAAATTTACTTTAATCTATCTCTAACCAATACTTAACTGTGTAATCCTATCTTCAATTTTATCAAAATTTATTAAGAACCTCATGAATTTTATTATTGCTCCATTATAGAAATTTTAATTAAAATCTTTTTATAATTGTCATGTAAAATATTTTTACATGTTACAATTTTTTTTCTATTAGTTTTTTCTTTCAAAAATTTCAATTCAAATACTAATAATAGTTGATTTTAGTAATGTTAAAATTTCATTTACATTAAGAAATGTAGCAATTACAGGTAAATATATATTAGATAAATATAAAGATGTGAATTAAATATTTGTAATATACAGTTAAATAATAGAATTAGGTATGGGCAAAAAAAATAGTTCTCATGATTAAAATGTCGTAACTGTGGTTGAGTGTAATAACATAAAGATGTACGCCTGTAGAAGTAATTTTGAACAAGAACAATAATTGCATGCTACGAGACAAAATAAAACTTAAAAAAATAGAATCAAAGCTCTTCGTTCGAGCAAACGCTTGTATTCGTGGTAATTAGCTGTGGGAGTTGGGCGGATGCGGAGGAATCAAAAAGTTGGCTGTAAGAGCTGTGAGAACGGAACCCATTATTACATGTGGTATTATACTGTATGATGATGATGATGTCCGATTGTTTCCTGTGCGGAAACAAAAGGAGGCGCGATCCGCGATGAGCATTTCGTGCATCTGTATCATTGATCACTCCGGGGAGTTCCTCTTAGTTTATTTTTTTTTTGTATTGTGTGTAGATTTGCCTTTGCTTTATTCTGTTTTTCTGCAAGCTTGATCATCCATCATTTGGAGACGGGTCCGTTGATATTTATCCAAAATAAAAGTTGACAAATGGAAGCGGCGATAACGGGCGAAACTCGTTAGCGGAACGAAATTAACAGTATTTCCGTGGAGACATTATAATTAATGGACAGTTTTGCAGCAAGCGATGGTATTGCTTGCTATTGCGAGAGCGCCTTTTGGAACGCGCCAAGAGGATATCCGTGATAACGCTCCGCCTTCGCTCTTATCGTACAATTAATGAGAAAACAGAGATCGTCACTCTCTACATCATTTATTTGTCAGTCCCACCCCTCAGAGGCTTTAATTGACTTTCACAATTATAAGACCACTATAATTGGAACTGCTCATCCTCACAGATCACCGGAAGATAATTGCGTGCATGCAAATCCAATGCCAACGCAACAACCCTCCCTCCCACAGGAACAACGATCATTATTCAACCACCTGTCAAACCTTCCAACGTTCTTATCTGATTTTTAATACTCGCCTCTCTATCTCTGACAGATACAAATTGACACTACCTGACTCTCGTTTTCCTCATTTTAAACAAATACTTGATGAAACACTAAGTCTACTACTAACAAAACCAACTGATTCTATCAGATATAGATAATTTTACTTACATAAAAAGGTCAATAGTCCTTTAGTAATATTCCATAACATAATGAAAATAAATACAACCCACAAATATTATTAACATAGAGTTAACAGTCAGTAATAATAGTAATAAGTAATAGTCCACTAATTATATAGAATAGAATAACTTTATTTTTTTAATAATTTATTAAATTTAGTTTTATAACCACTAAATTGATATTATTTTGATAAGCTGAAAAGTAAATGTAAAGTTTGTTTATTAGTCAAAGTGGGGAGGTGTGAACATCCAATCCAGCTTGAAAATTGTGATAGGTTTCGGTCTCACATGGGTGGCTGTAAAATGGCTTTCAGCAAATAGATTGCCTGCGGTAAAGGGCTGAAGGTTGTCACATCAAAGACGCGAAGGTAATATTTTAGAGGTCGCGCTCGACGAAAACCTCGTTGCGGGTGGAATGAGGTAATGAGATCGCAATACCGACGTCATTAATAGTTTTGTTTTTAATGAAGTTTTCGTTTAATTATAATTGAACGGGGTGAGGAGGCATCGTTTAATTGTGGTGCATTTCAGGGGTCCCACGAGATGGATGTAATTAAAACGGCTCGCTGCAAGGATTAGGAAGCGGACAGGCTAAATTATGATCGGTACTGATGGGACTACAGGATGCTAAATCCTTGTTAATTATGTGGAGGAGACGACGCCGCAGTCATCTCTTCGTTCGTGTTTTGTAAAATTGAAACGAGATTTTTTTTTTGGATGCGACATTTGGCTGCTACTGCACCCCTCGACGTATGCATTCATAGCTTGTGTCTTTCGTATTTCCATATAGGCGACATACCGACCTCGACCCCAGCGCATCTAACCCCTTGTCAATCATCCGGCTGGCTGACGGCTCCGCTTTTAAATATGTTTGTTCGAAATTGTTTTTATTTCGAATTTAAAGTGGCCGCCCCCGCAACGCATGATGGATGCTCGCCGCCCTCCGATTTCCCGCCACCACCGCCGCTTTTTGATTTGAATTTTCCCTACCATCCCCCAGGGAATCGAGATTCCATAAAATAATATTCGTGAACTACTATTTTTCCTCATACCCCATTCCAAAACCTCACCCCAAATCATGACTAATCTCTATTGGTCATACCAAAAAATTATCAAATATAAACAAACAGGATATTTAATAAATAAAATGAAAAATATATAATTTTAAATAAGATTTAATTTCATGTGAAAATTTATATAAATATTACAATATAAAGATTTTCTTGTAAATCAATTTCATTAATTTTCATATGATTTAATGAAGGTTTTCTTGAAAATTGGAAACAATGTGCATCATTTGCGGTTTTTATTATTGCGCGCCGGTGCAAATGAAAATTGAGCAGGAAACTTATATCGTATATTTTGGGCCATATAATCCCTCTGTGTGGACGTGTATAAAATAAAATACTGCTGCGCCAGGAGATAAAACTTCTTATTTCCTTTAATATCTCCGAAGGCAATAAATGTAATGGCTGTATTAAAAACATTTTTAGATAAGATAAAAGTTGCACAGAAGTGTTGCACTGAAACAGTACAGGAAAATACTAAAAAAAATATAACGATTATATAAAAAAAAATCCATTTTTCTGTATATTGATTATGTAATAATTAGAAAAATAAATAAATTTTTCAATCAGAAAATACTTATTTAGTTATTTTATGTGAAAATTTGTAAATAATTTTTGAACTGAGAGCATGAACCTTTAAGACTATAAAACTTGAACAGCTGTTTGCTTGAGTGCAACTGTCAGGAAGCAAATGTCCTTTTTATTCATAAATCGTTTCCTGCAGATTTGTCGGGTAACGGATGGCCAGTTGGTCTCAGAAGGCGAAAATCTTGAGCAGTACGTGACTTGTTCAATGCATTCGTGCGCTCATTAAATTTCCTCATATTTTCAAGCCCGTTTTTAAAGCCCAGAAATAACTATCCCACCAATTAAGTTCGTTTCTAATTTTAGATAAGGAAATGCGTAAATTTGTTGTTCTTAAAAGCACGTTTTTCCATTGCAACCTGGTCAAACACTCGAATTACTACGGATGCACTAGGATGTTTTGATTACATTTTATATCTTCAGGTGCAAACTTTATCATTTTACAATTTCCGGTAAAAAAAAATCTAAACAAGATTTTTGTTAAATTACTCTTAAGACTAGATTGTGTAATGTATAAATAGAAATATTAATGTTTGAATGGGAATATAATCAAATAAAATTTGAATGGAAGGATAAAGTTCAAAGGATTTCGTTGGAAATGAAGTAAAATACCGGGAAAGGGAAAAAATTGTTTTGAAGGATCCAATTTTGTGTATTGTATGCGTGCGTGCGTGTGTAATGGAACCGAAGAGGCATGTTTTGGTAAGGATTGAGTTTAATTAAATTTCCGTTTTACAGATGTGCGCGGCTGCGTGTGCGTGTGTATACGTACACACGTGTGGTCGTGTCTGTGTATGTCTCCTCTTTCAGTGTTTGGAATGGATGTGTGGGATAATGCGATAAATGTAATTTTAAATGCGAGGAGGCAGGGATGTAAATTCGGTATTATGTTGTGTAAAACGTTTTACGTTTCGCGATCAAATGTGCCTAAAACGAGGAATATCAAAATGTTTTACGGCCTTATTAATGTCCCAGCTATATAAAGACGGGGCATTATGCGAGCACACTCCGAGGATGCTTTTGTAATTTGTGAGCAGATTAATTTAGATAATGCATACGGAATTACACGTTTCGATTACGGCGTCGAGATATTGCGGTGTCATGCCAGGATGATCCAGGACCTTGCGAGCGCAGAACCCTTCCCTCCTCATTTTATCGTCGCTATTATTATTATTATTATTTACGCTTTCCAAATTATACATCTCGTTTTGATCGCCGTAAAACCACGAATCTAATTTAATTGGAATGAACAAAAATATATGTAGCATCGCGTTTGTGGTATCAATCATACATATTTCGGTTTGGAAAGAATGCACTTGCTTAATGGATTATACTCAACCGTATCCAAGTGGAATTCTTAAGCTTTACCACTATATACAAATTTGATATACATGACAAAATCTTCAAGAAAAAAATTAACACTTGTATATTTTACTACAATCAAATTCAACAAGCGTTTTATATAAAAAATCAAAGATCCTTAAAATTATTAATTTTTATTTGTAAAATTTTTAATTTAATGAATTTAATTCAATTAAAAATAAATTTTAATTTGATTTTATAAAAAAAAATATTATTGTTAAATTTGTATGAAATTCAAAAGAAATAAAAAAATGTAATTAAAAATAAAATGAAAACAGTAAAACAGTTTATTTTTACTTTTTGTATGGTTTTGTTTTAGTATTTCCTTATATATTTATTCATTTTTTTAACGTTCTTTTATCTGCAACATAAATGTTTCTTTTTAATTCCGAAGATACTGATAAAGCGCCCCATAAAAATTTTCAGCAATTTCAGCAAATAATAAAACATGTTTAAAACACCCCGCGACACATCAAATTTTATTATTTGTATACGGAAGACAACTATAAAATGTGAACATAAGTCTTTTTTATATATTTTTTTTTATATAAAATATATTTTTGTTAACTTTACATTTAATATTTATTAATTAGTAATATTTTTAAAAAATTTAAAAAATTCAACTAGTATTTTTTAAAATAAGATTTGAATAAATATAAAAAGAAAGACGTGTAGACAATGAGAAATTTTGTTGAACAAATTATTTATGATGTAGGGGAAATTAGCCGTTTGCTTTCAACAATTGAGGAAGACAGATTTATGCGTGATAATTGCAGATGTTTTCTGAAAATTATTACATTGTACATACATTTAATGACCATTAAATCATGTTTACATACACGGCTATGAGCCGACTGCCAGGGGTACGTTTGGACCCTTGGACCTTTCCACCTTTATCCTAACCCGATTTATGGGACTTTAGTTGGGACGCGTTACAGAAGCACACAAAAAAAGAAGAGTGATGTGTATGAGTACATTCTTAAAAGTAATTTTAACCACTCTTTGTTCGAACTAGTATTGAAATGAAAGAAAACAACGGACTATGGTGACCAAAATAGTTTCGTTTTTCACAGGGGTGAAAGAAAGAAAAAGCGGTAGAAAGTAATGAATAAATAATAGCTATTTTTTAATTGAATTTCTGAATGATGGACGAGTCTGGTAGTAATTGGTGCGTTTCTTGGCGCTTCGTATAAACAAGAGACGTGAATTAGGTATAGGATTGTGATTATCTCCGGATTCGGGGATAATGATCGAGCGGTTTTTATATTTAATAAGGGTGAGTGAAGGGAGGGTTTTTGAGACGCGGATCGATCGTGTCGTAATAATGTTGTCCCAATTCTTTCTCCCTTTTGTTTGGTAATTAAGGGTCCCTGGAAATAGCGCAAACCCAATAAGTTTCGTCCAGGCATTCGATTAATTTGTCAGGGACCATTAATGTCCACATAATGGTTTATTGGGTCACGGATCCTGTCGGATCCACACGTATTAGCCAGGCTTTACTCTCTCTCTCTCTCTCCACCACGGCCACACAGCAATAATCCCGAAAGGCTTCCGAGTTTATACACACTTATATACAAGTGTATTATTGTTTTATTCTTTTCTCTCGTTTTGATCGCCCTCAATCATACCGAATGGACTTTGCTCCAATTTATTGAAACATAACCGGACTCTTAAAAAATTTATCATCTCCCCATTGCATTCAAACTAATTGCATTTCTTATTTTCCGTTTACGACCAAACAGCACGAAGCACTTTCAATAAAAAAAATAGATTGAAAATACGTTTATTTTCACTTAATCGTCCTCCAGAGATTCAACTAATACGAAACTCCACAAATTCTTAATTATTACAAAAAAAAAAATGAACGTGGATGCGCCGGGTATAAAAAAATAAAATATTTTCTAATATATATTTTCCATTTATTTCTATTAAATAAAAATTTAATCTATTAAAGTAAATATGTATTTTTATAAAAGAATTTTAATCAAAAATAATATTATATAATTTTTTGTTTTTTAAATTAATTTTAATAATTTAAAATAAATGATTTAATTTTTTACGATTTTCTATATAAAATAAATAATTATATTTTTATAAAATAATCTCGCGATATTTCGTGGTATAAAGTATTTTTAAAATAAATTTTGTTTTTTTTTGTTGAAGTATTTTTATTGGGAAAAGTATAATATACTTTAAGATTCATGTATTTCTTTAGAAAGGAAATGTTGTAAAATAATATAGTTTATACGTTTTCCATTTGTTTTCCGGTTGATTTAATGTAATGAAATGTATTGCAGCAATCTGATGGTATAATTTTCGTTGGAATTGGTAGGAATTTTTCCTGGCGTCGCTGCAGCG
The DNA here is from genome assembly GCA_963457615.1 of Nicrophorus investigator. Lineage (NCBI taxonomy): Eukaryota > Metazoa > Arthropoda > Insecta > Coleoptera > Silphidae > Nicrophorus > Nicrophorus investigator. The sequence goes on from OY735146.1 coordinate 9,126,804, forward strand.
CAGGAAGGCGAACGGCGGACACCGAGACAAAGGATCATAAATTTCGCGATAAATCCAACTCACAGGATCAGGATAATGAAATTTAAGAACGCCAACGGAATTACTTGTTACACGAGTCCTTTGTTTCAGCGAATCAATCGGATTACGAATTTAAAATATCGTGTGATTTTTTTGTCAAATTTATTTATTTATTTATTTTATTTTTTATGATTAAAGTTTTTATTGGTTTTCTGAGTAATTAAATGAATATGATGAAAGGAATTTGGTTTTAGTTCGCATGTGGGAATGAGTCAGGGAGAGGAAAAAAATTCTCGGAGTGAGGAATAAAAGAGGAAGAGCGTAATCCCTTTGCGGTAGTTAAAAAGGGCCGTAATAGGGCCTGCACCTATCGGGCCTTCGAGTCAATTATAGCAAACCGAGATATTAATAATTTTATGGTGGCCCCATATTACAAAGATAAAGAATTACAACTAAGTTTCATTTACGATAAGACATTACGAGCAAAAGCGCTCCTTCCTTCCTCCCTTTGTCTACGCTCTTTTGCCAAGAATACACCACTCGATTTACACACAGGGAATCGACGTAAAATTTTATGCAGTTCATATAACAAAAGCTTTGATTATGCCAAGTGCAATATAAAATATTATCGTCTGAATAAATAAAAAAAAATAAGAAGACACTTGCAATACGCTCGTTTTATTGGATTCCTTTTCATTAATATAAATCCATTTATACTCAAATAGATAGATATAGGATTTAACACGTACACTCAAAGAAAAAATAAAATACAGCACTGAGGAAATAACAGCTACTTTTTTATGGGGTTCTTCTCTTTGCACGCCCAGAAACGGAAGAGTGTAAAAAGGAGAGGAGTATAAGGGAATCCATTGTGGTTGTTTTATTATTTCTGATACGACTCATTTTATAGTTCGATTTACGTCCAAAAAACAAAAACGAGCAACGAGCGCGGAAAAGGCAAAAATAGAAATAAAAAACCGCGTTTCTAAGTACCTATACCTATATATTTATTATATGGCTAAACGAATTTAAGATTGCTTTCCGCTCAATGCGAGGATATTTTTATACCCCGTTAAGTCTTTTATAGAAATTAACTTTGTTGATATTATAAATATATTTTTTTGTACAAAATACATTTAATTCTACTTAGTTTATTTAAATTTTTTAATATAAATGATTTTTTGTTTAAATTTTACATCAAATATAAAATTTTATTTATTTAATATCAAATTATAGTATTTTAAACAAGATGAAATGAAATACACAGATTTTCTAATTTATTATGCAAATTTGAAATAATTATATTTGTATAACTATTCTTATATAACTATTCGGTTTTGGCAATAAGTTGTCTGATATTTCTATAATTTATTCATTTTTAATATAATTGATTTGAAATAAATAATGAATGATTTTTTGTAAGTTGTAGATATAATTTACTATCATTACAATTTTTTGTTTGTATTTTTTGAAAATTGAATGTGATTATACAAAGTGATGATATAGTTTTTGGCAATGAAATAAGTATATTGTTGGGAATTTGTGAGTAAAGATTGGTGGATGGGGAAAGAAATGCTGTAACCAATGATATATAAAATAAGAAATGGATAACCATTTCCAGATATGAGTCACGCTCGGATGGATGCAATCCCTTTCCCTTTGGAGGTTGACGATAATTGTATGCAAAATGAAAAGGAAATCTGTTCTGGTGATATTGATTTGGGGTGATTCGGGTGGAAGGCGAATAAAGTGTCCCATTTTATGCTGCCGACATGCCTCGTTCCCTAGAAAGGGAGTTAAATATTTGGAGCGTTCCGCGATGAAATGATTCGGATGTGAAGTGATGGTTTCTTGAAACAGTCTGCGATACGAGCCAGTGGTTAACGATCGGAGCAGCAGAGAAACGGAGAGTCGAGAGGCATAAAACATTTATTGGGAATGCCTGAAAGGGACGAAACGACACATAAATAAAGGAACGCTCGAATTGAAACGTTTAATTTGTCCGTACGGCCGATATCGGTGTTAACCGCCTTTATCCTTCAACCCAGAATATGATTTTACGATCTCACCATTTTTATCATTCTACGAAGACCTCTTTTATATCGAGCCTTTCTCAAAGGTATGTGCAAAAGTACTTAGGAGGCCAACTGCAAAGGACATTTCAATCACATCCTTTTGTTGTTTTCAGACGAAGCGTTCTTCTTCAACTTCGACTTCATCTCACCTTCGAACGATCGTTTACAGCTCTGGCAATTAGATGTACGGAAAGGAATTCCGCATAAAAATATTTATGCCTCATCCAATCCAATCGCACGTGAATTTCACGCCAATAAAAAACCCTTCAACGTGAAAATACCTCTTGCGTATATTCATCATCCGTCATTATCTTGATACGTTCTCATCCACTTCTCCAAATATCTCTTAGGCTTTTATTGTTCGCCTCCCGAATTTATTGAAGCCCTTTATATTTATCTGCTGCTCCATCCGCGACGATAATAAACTGATTCTTATTTTATTAAAGGCGTCGCACCCTCCGGCTTCCCTCCGACCATTGCCACTTGATCAATCATGGCCGTCCGCCAAACCATCCACCCCCACAGATTCCACCCCCTTAACCGCCGGATCGGTTGCGCAACGGGTGTTCGATTCCGATCCAGGTTAATCGTTCCGCATGCATTACCTAAACGCACAGGCCATTTACACGGCACTTTCACCTGCTGATCTTGTTAGGTGTTTCGTGTATTTCTCCTGTTTCTATTACCTGCGTGAATTGGTTGTTCACGTGAACCGGAAACGGTGTCTTATTGATTTGCCCCCACTGACACACTTACTGCCTTTATTGCGTTTCTAAATATTTCATCAGCCCTTCCGTATCAAGAAATACGAGCGTTCATTAAATACAAGACCAACCGACAGGTCTCTTGATTAAGTGTACAGCTCTAATATTCACCCTGAATTATTATTTGCTTTTATAGGTATCCTGTATATTAACAGTTCTGTAGAATCAACAAAAACTATTTATCTAGAATAAATAGTACAAATACAAATAAATTATAATTATTACAATTTGTGATATTATTAATAAATTTATTTTACTATTTCTTAGTTAGTCAACTTAAGAATATTTGCAGGTGCATATGATTCATTACACATATAGTAATTGTATGAATCAGGCATTCGTATTTTGTAGAAAACTTATTTAAATTGATTTCAGTTATTTAATATTTATGTATTTACTAATTAAAACAAATTGATGAATAAATATGGTTAGGTATAAAAATTCTCACGAAAAACATCCCCTTGGAAGAGTAGAGTATGATCAATTTGTACCTGCGATTATCTGGTGAGGGTTAATCAATATTCAAACATGGTACAACCATATGTGGTTAAGCTCGGATTCCCACGTTAAAGGCTGTGAATAGTATTCTGCTTTTTTTTACGATCATTTTTATTTATTTTAATTTTTGTTGTCGGGGGGAGTTTGAGTTTGTGGGACAGTAATGTAAATGTTTAGATGGAAACAATTGATACAGACTCCGAAAAAACGCGTTTTGGGAGGAGAGAGTAAGAGATGGTTCACCCATTCAATTAGTCGGTGGACGACGGCATTTAACGAACCGTGAAATATTATGCGATGTGAATCGAAATGGCGGTATCTTGATTTCGGTGCATTCCTTATTACCATATCCAGGTGAGCTTGGACGGAAGTGGCCAATTAGGAGTTGGTGAATCATCAACATCATCCGAGGTGCACATGCGATGGTAATAGCAATGCATGGAAAAGGGGTCAAACGGACATATTTGCATTTTAATAGGTACCCCGACGCAAACTGGATCGGATCGGATCTGTTCGGATAGGTCGAAGAACAAGAACAGAAGACCAGCACAATCAGAAGAAAGGATTCCCGGTACTCTCCACTCGGATGTGTCACAATGCATTCACGGATCACAATTTATGTACTGGGAGGTTACAGGCCGATGTCGCAATTAAGTCTGCCTTCCGACGCATAACGATCTACACTCACTATTTTCATTCCGATGCATTCAATGGGGATGAATGGATTATGCTCGATAACGAGGACCAGTCCATTGCCGAATGGACACCATTCAATAACATCTCTGCGAATTGCTTTGTCCTTTTCTTTTACTAGCTACACATTGTCATGCAAATACATCCATACACTACTAGTTCCGAATCACACATACATTATTTCCTCCGTAAATAACAACACTATCTTTACTATCTACCACATACTGACCATTAGTGGTTCTTACATAAAAGACATTGAAAAAAATAATTCTTTTAGTACTAACTTTAATATATAATTATATAATTACATTTCTTTATATTTTTCTTTTAGGTACAACATAAACTTAGTTTTTATAAATGTAATTAATATTTTCTTAAGCCAGATATAAAAATATGTTGTGCCGTATGAATGCATCACAGTGATACAACAAAATATGAATATTGAAGCTAAATCTCTAAGGAATATAAGTGAACTAGCGTTTAATCAAAACAATATAGAAGTATACGCATTCTTGAAATAGATTCGATTCAGGGATGAAATATGTCGGGTGTTTCTCTCGATCATACATTTTTTTTTACTCCTCAGTTCTCGTTTCCGAGGGGACCGGCATAAAAGATTGCGCACGGCCGATATATAACAAGCACGGAGGAGAGAAGAAAAGCGAAAGATGAGGAGAGAAAGAAGAGAAAAGAATATAACAAAAAAAAAACACAGACACGCACGTTACAAATGACATATGATCCCCAAAGCGATTCCCGAAATACGAGAATTATGTTCCGATCGATTGCGAACCGATGTCCGTCGCGGAGTTACGTAATCCGACGTCGACTTCCTTCACCTCCTCCTCCTCCTCGCCTACACCTGCCGATGTATTGAGTGTCGAGGGATGATTTTTACCTGGAGCGAATTTTAATGAGTGGTCTGCACGCACCTAAAAATTTGATACGATTGATCCAGTCCTTTGTGGTTTTCGAGTAATTAAATAAAATGCGAAATAAAGTAGTTTAATAGTTTTCTAAAAAAAATGAATATAAATTTGCAAAACTATATTCTAGAAAGTATGTGAGAATATTATTATATTATCCTGAATGCATGACAGATGAACGTTCGTGGTGTTTTATTTCATTTCCTTAATATAATTTTCTTTTTATTCTTATTTCTTAATGTGATACACGTGTGAGTAAGAGCTGGACGGTCAATGCTCGACTGTGAATCACAATTGCGCACGTTTACGTTACGCTTACAACCGAAACATTTATTAAATTTCATTTACTCACGTCCGAGAACATCTCTGTACATTAAAGCCTTTAGTACCGGGGACCCAGCGATGGCTCCAAAGGCAATAACACGGAACTGCGGAAAAATAGTATAAACGTGTTAACTCGTCCATGCAATAATACCACAAATATCAAAAGAACTTTATTATTATTATTGTGTCTACAATCCCATGACTGTTTGCAATCAAATATTATTAGGTTACTTTGCATATTGCACATTCCCCTATGTTTTTTGAATATAACGTTCAACAACATGTTAGAGCAAAATTAAAAATTTAATTTGTTCGTGACATTTTATATTATCAAGATGTATTCACACTCTGCGTGGGATCAACAAATGTCGTTGTGCTGCAATGTGCAAACTATCTATAGCAATATGTCTTTTTACTGTGTGAACTAAGTAATTCTAAGATCAAATTCTTTCAGGATTACTGTAATTTTCTATTGATTAAGTTGTTTGTTGTTGTAGCAGTTAAGTAATTCTGATGTCGTTTCGCTCGGACTGCGTTTTTTTCTCGTCAATTTGTTTTCGGTGCGGGGGACAATAAAAGATTGACCCGACGTGGAGGCAAGGGGCGGCCAAAAAATCGTGTGTCGCATCGAGCCGAAACAGATACAAATGGCACAATATCCTCCTCATAGAAGGTCCTGAAGTTAACATATTAGCGCTGTCCAGATGATGGGGTGCATATGTGTGCATACATTGAGGTAATGAGCGCGATTCCAAGCTGGCATTTCCGGCGGTTGCGACCCTCTCCAGGATATTGGAACACCAATCAGTGTCGCACGACCATCCCCCAACCCTCACAAGAAAAAATAATAGAAATAACACGACAAAAATAAAATTTTAAATTAAACATACAATGTTAACAACACTCTTCATAATTCATTAATAATAAATATGTCTTGCAGTTAAGATATAAAAATAATAGTTAAACAGAAACAAATATTATTTTTTTCTAATAAGTGTGGTTATTTATAGAATAAATAAAACTGAAGCAATACTTTTTTTTTAATTAAAGCGTTTGCAAGTGGTCAAACGCAATTTCGCTGAGGTCCTGAATAATTGAATGGGGATCCTCAATTTAGTCCTAATTCGTTATATTATAATTGTTATCACCGCGATCGGTTGCTGTGGTCTCCGGGGGATTGCCGTTACCGGTTACCGGTTATTGTCATGCAAAAATAAAAATGAACGAAAAAAGGGCCAACAAGTAACAACATGGAAACGTCGGGAAGCCGGGATATGGTTTTCCGCAGCCGTGGGGCGCCCGGCCGCCCATTAATCTTCCCGAAAGTGACAGATAATAAAGCGTCCATGAGAATTTGCAAACACAGACCCAATCTGTATAATGCAACAATACAATTTCGAAAAGCATTAAACGCGCGTATAAACTATAAAAACGGGAGCGCACTCGTTAAAATTATAACAGCGCCCCCCGGGGTAGGTCGGCAGGAGTCAGCGCGAAACCCGCATCGCCGATATGCAAATCCTTCCCCAAACACAATAAAAAAATGGTACCTCCGTTGACGAACGACGTAGGCAAACGAAACAGATAAATTACGAAAGGCGACAGGGATCAGAGCGTAATATGTTGAATAATAAACGATAAAATAAGGGACTAGTAAAACGTTTGTTATTAATTTTAATGGGCTACGAGGAATTAAATCTTTAACGGCTTCCCGTTTAACACCCCATACAATTCGGAACGCTAAAACCTGGTCAGAATAAAAACCTAGCGATATCTCTGCAATCAAGCTTTTTAGTCGTCCTTTTTTTCAGGACTATTCTACTAGATTCACGACCAATGAAACGGATACGATCCTAATCCTTGTTCTATAAACACTTAACCAGTTTCATGTCTCGTCCCTTAACTTTCGACGATCCGCGAGGCGAACCTGCATTTACATAAGTACTTTTTATTGTACGTCTGATGCAATTAAGTTCACGGAATCGCTGGTGCCGCAACGGAAACGGCACCGGCTAATTCCATTTTTACCCAGAACTGGGAATTAAATTGCAAAATATATATAATTGTATACTTATATTTGAAAAAAAAGAAAAGCTAATTACTTTGGGTCACTGTCCTTTTTTTAAATATAAATTACAAATTGCTGAAGCAATTACCAAAAACATTAATTTAAAAAATGATTTCACTATTATTTCAAAATATTTTGTGATAATACAATTTTTGAAACGCTTGAACGGAAGCTCGTCGCTTTGACAGTAGCTGCTCTTTCATCTATTTCCATGTGTCCTTTTTCCATCTTCCTTCTCCTATTCCGAGTTGATTGAATGGTTGGTAATTTCGTTATGTATTCGGTATTCATATCGAAAGCGATTTGTCAAGATTTGTAAGTATCCGTCGTGCGGGCTGTGGAAGCGCGTGGGTGGATGCAGCCACCGTCAGCCGAGGGATGATTGATCGCATCCACGCTGACTTACGGCCCGTGATTCGTTTCATCAAAAGGGACCATACCACCACCAACCCATACCGAGCGACCGACCAACCATCAACCATTCCCTCTGTAATTGCGAAATGCGGCAAATGTCGTTCGGCTTTGAATCGCAGCGGCGGAAATAAAAATTAATTAGTTTATTAAATGCAGCCACCCTTGGAAAGCGGAGCTCCGTCGAGCGGGAGTAATTACAGCACCACCGCCACCGTCAACCTCCACGATTAATGGAAATAATCGCTATACATCATTTATATATTTTGAATTCAATTTCCAGTTTTATTCACTATAATTTTTATTGAATAATTTTTCAGTTATAGTTATGTCTAATAGATGGGGTATCAGGAAATGGTATTTTTAGTGGAACTAGATGATGTTAAAAGTTAGATATAGTTATAAGCCGCAACGAGGATCGAATTAGAGTGAATCACGTTTAGCTGAGTGGAAAGACACACTCTATTTTGTTGTTACTCTCTGACGCGTTTTCAATTTTCCATCTCAATAGTCAGAAGTCAACAGATGCGCTCCGACTATTATATTTTGGTATACGAATTAAATGCTTGCTAATCAGAGATATTTTATTTAGGGGTGGATTCTATTGTGCGGAAGGGCAAGGGCAACCCCTTCAACATTTAACAGTTGCTGATTCGCGCGCGCGGATTAATTCCCATTTAATTATAGTCGAAAGCCGATTGCCGATTATTAATTAGCGGCCGTTGGGGTGGAGAATTAGCGGGGAGGATTCGATTTCCGGCCGCCAAAACCTAACCACCATCCCCCAATTCCAGGACTCTCCTTCGCCATCGGCCGTAAACTTTTAATGCGTAATCCCGAAAGTATTATTCCGTACACATACAAATAATTCCTGCGCCATAGGTCATAAATTTTTATTAAGATTTCTGGTAGCGCTCCTCGAGCCGTTATAGTCCCATACTCTTAATATCGCGAAGTGCGTGTCGAATTGTTCATTAAGGACGCCGTAAAATAAATAGTTATTTTCTTTCCAACCAGCACCCAAATCTCTCTCACTCTCGGTAGTGTAGGTGACAAGTGCAAAGTTCGATATACATTCGACATATTATGACCCGTTGTAAACGTCAAATTGTCCGGTCGCCCTGCACTGTGCAGATTATCTCCGATCGGTTTAACGGCTTTCCCAGAAACAGTATCAATTGATTTATGCGCGTTACTCGAAAATGTCTCTCTAAGCCTCAAACTAATTAGACGAAAAGTAATAACGCTTTCGGTTAAGTGCCGATCACTAAATTCTTAAGGTTCCTAGCTTTACGACCTCCTCGACTGACCATTTTAGTAGTATTATATTCCTATACGGACAATGGCTATTCTGTAAATAAATTTTAACGGTAGCACATTTCAAACTATCCTTTGACGTGAAATATGACCACAGCATAATTGTTTTTCAATATTCAATAAAATTAGCAAATATCTATAAAGTGTTGTGCCAAAGTTGTAAAGGAATTAATTCTTTGAGAGTTAGTCCGTCCCTGGCTATAAAATACGTTTTTTATGAATATGTACGTAGAGTACCATTTTAATAATAAGCTGCAACCATCAAATCAGAAGAATTAGTTCCGGTCAGATATAAGGCTCGTAAGTACCACGTGTGTATATCATAGGACCGCCATTTACTAAACGACGTTTGTGGTCGTTGACTTGCAAAACGACCCGTCGCGACTCGGGGGACCTTTTTAACGACTCTATCCGTGAAAAGAAGAGGCGTGCAACTGGAGAACATATGAAACGTAATAAGAAAGTGGCACGTTTGCAAGAATCGAGCCTGTCCACAAACTTCGATTAGATTCAAGTTGTTGCATTTACCAACCATTCAGTAAGTTTCTTAATTAACGTAGGGATTCACCCTCGACGCGCGGAGGACAATAATTCGACCTCGGTAACCCCTTTCGCCTATAAATCCCGTCCCGAATATTACCGTGTACTGCAAAGCCCTTTGCGCGATAATCGGGTTTTATGTCGCGCCGTTGTTATGTGCCATTAGAATCACCTACAACAATCAATTCTAATTGCATTGCCCTATAAAGGCGATCTCCAGCTGATGCGGATCCTTTAAGGGCCATGGGTAAACAAGGCTTCTGGTAATTAACACGCGAGGTGGTTTTCTTACGGCCCAGACGCGAAACCCTTTCTCGGTCCGTTCACAATAGCCTCACCCCATTCCGAAGTAACAACAGATAGATGCAATTAGTCTAATTGAAGCGCACGAATAGACTTTCTTTCACTTTATACGTAATGAGGGTTTTGTCTCCTAGTCCTTCTTCATATAAGGATAAAAAAAAAGTATATAAAGATATACTTTGTGAGGTATATATGATTTGGCTTTGGGATAATCTCGAGAGCAAGAGTATTCCGGGAAACGCGGAGCGAAGAAGAGAAGAGATTTATCTCTGGTAGGAATTAATAAGACAAATTGGAGAGGCGAGATCATAAGGAGCGTCCTCGAGCGGGAAGGGAAAAAGATAACAAGTGACCCGTCTATTGTCTCCCCCGCGTTCTTGGGGATAAAGATAGAAATCTGAAAGACATCTGACGAATTCCAAGTGGAACCGCCATTAAAACGGAGCCTCGGGCGGCGGCGAATCATTCAATAAGTGTAACAAGTGTGGACCGACTTTGCTTTGCTTTGCTATGTTATGGGATGAGTTGGGATGGCATCGAGTTGGCAATCATTGGCCGGTTCGGCTCTTCGGCGAGGTTGTCGATGGAATTGTGGCCTCTGGCAACCGAAAGACCTCTTGTTAGAGGCGACCCGGGGCGTCCGGTTCTCGCTCAGAGACACACGTACAGGCACGTGCCTAGACTTACGATTGCCACTCGAGTTCATGCTGACTCCTTTATTCTTTCCTTTTTGTTTCCTTTCACTTTTATGTAACTTTTATTTACTGCTGTGAACCTCGCCAACAAAAAGTTGCTGCGGGTGTCCCGTGGCTACACTGAATCTCCATAAGAAATGCACATCCCATATTCACCGATTCCATTGTCTCCCTTTCGCATGAACAACAGTAGCCACTGATAATAAAACACATTTTTTTAATCAACAAACAAATATATTATATTTAGGACATAATTATATTCATAATTATAGTTTAAGTAATGATTTTACTGAAAACGAAACGTATAAGTAGTAGAATTATAATGTAAGAGAGATGTAAGGCTATGATAAGTACATCATTATTTTAGTTAAATGATCGGTGGAGACCTGTTGGCGCTGGGGTGGTGGCTCAGACGAGGAGGAAGGTTTACGGTTCATCGGTGGAAGTTGATGACAGGAGTTTTACGAGTGCGAAGGCATTATCATAAACGAATCTGGGATCTCTAACTGGGTATGCAAATGATGTACCTCTTAAACGCGAGATCTGAACAAATCCCAGCAGTAAGGCGTAAATTATGTCAGCGAGCGATCATGCGGTGTGTCGGAACTATTCCGGCGGATTAACGGGCGGCGGGATGTAGCTGCCGCCTCCACCGCCTGTGCTGAGAGCATCCTAATGGCTTGACGTACCGTACCGTTCCATGCCTTTACGCTACGTTCCGTTCGAAGCCGACTTAAACTTTACCGCCTATCTTCGTCGAAGTTTCGGCCCACCCCAAGCCTTCTCCTTAATTTAGGATGCAGGACTGTAGAGAGACTAATACATTACACGTACTAATGCAATTACAAGATACATAGTAATCACAACAATAAAACGGATACTATATTACGGCCGCCGGATAAGTGCGCGAGAGCATGCATTCATTACCGGAGCCCTTATCTAATTGCTAGACACCATTTACCGCACTTTCGCTATGACTGAATATGTTTTATATGTCATTATACCGAAAACACCAGACCATTAACCTAGGCTGTTTTCTTCCGCATACCATTTATGATGTACTAAGGAAATGTATGAGTACTTCGTGACCTTAGAATGTACTATATACTCAAAATATTATCAACTTACTTCATTAAATTTATATAGATAAATTGTATAATAATTTAAACCAAATTATCTTATACTACTTTACAACTTGCTATAAAATAATATTTAGAAATATTAACTACATAATAAATAATAGATGTCAAGATTATTGCTATAAACTCTACATTCTCAATACTAGTAAAGTATTATTGACCCTGCCTATACTGGTGTTTTATACAAATTTCTACTTTTGTTTCCTATTTTTTATAATCAATAGTAGTTGATAAATTATGAATTTTATTATCATCATAATAATACATGATTAACTAAAAATTAAAATTCAATTATAATTTTTAATCAAGGAGTAAAAATTTTTGGAAAAATCTAATCAAGTCGTAATAGCCGACGGTTAGTAGATAACAGAATGCGCAGGAAGAAGTCGACTCGTTATCAGGGGTTGTCCAATTTCGGGCTTATGTCGTTGTTTTGGAGGTGAGCATCTACGTTAATGCGCGATAACCGAGTGCCGCAGCGTTTTAATTACGCAGCATTCGGTCCCCCCGTTTATTAAAATATTTCATTTCATTTGGACCGACAAATGGACACATCATCAGCTCCAATGGAGCGAAATGATCGCGCCGTGCACGCAATTTAAATGTGTATGCATGTACGTGTTCAAGCCCTGCCTGAAACCATCATCAGAGCCCTGAAATTGCAAAACCAACCCCTACCGACGAAGACCAAAAAAATATAAATGAAATTTGGTATTTCTGCTTTAATGAAAAGTATGCAGCTATACAGGAAGGAATTTAGTACAAGTTTTTTTTTGTTGTTAGATTGATTTTAAGTTCTTTTTGGGATAATATAATATAATATGAAATTTGATCAGATGAGAAAAATACAAATGATGCTTTAATGAAAAGTGTCCTGGAAGGATTGTGTATCTTTTGTGATTGAATCAAAAGTAAACTTTGAACAAGGAGATTATTTTTTGTTATTCAGTCGGTTATTGAGAAGATGGAATATTTGAAGAGTCGATTAGAAGAGAGCGTAGGCAAAGTAAATGTTGCCGATGTATCTCTTGTTTCGTTTTGGTATATAAGATGTGAGGGGGATTTATTGTAAAAAATTGGAAAGTAGCGGAGGCAAACATATACATACTCGGTAGCAGTTCTGGTGTGAGTGTGTGTGTGTATGTATACATATATTTGCGGAGCTCGCGCATACACGCATACCATCACAGTTTATGTAAGAGATGCGAGATCAAAGCATCTTTTCAATCGCTTCCACCGCGACAAGGAACAACAAAGATACGGGCTTTCAATGGGAGTTTGCTTTTCCTATATATGGCGAATCCGCGGATTGCTGGAAAAACAAACACAAACACATATACGTGTATACACGCATACAGACGCAGACGGATGGACGGGCAAATATTTCGAGTGAACTTTATACATCGTTCTGCCAGTGGAAGTCGAAAACGACCGCTCTTGAAGACAAATGGACCGTGCCGGAGATAAGTCGTACATTTTATTCTGGGACTGAATTAAGGGCGCGCACGGATACAAAGTGGAATTGATAAGGACCGTTGAGCCCTTAGGGAAAAGGCGAAGGAAACGTTGGACCGGCGGACATCACTGATAACTGCCGAGTAAACAACATATGGGTCACTGTTTCCATCGGCCTCAGCTTCCCATGAGATTACATAGCCCTTTTATTCTTAACCCTAACTATGTCTGCAAAGAAGTTCAACCTTATTCCTCATCTCGTATATTAAGAGATTTATCCTAAAGTAATATCAAAAAATTAAATTACAAAATTTTCGCTCAATTATTTGAAAAACTGAAATACCGAAAAATCCAAATTTCAATATTTATTATAAATAATTTAATAAACTAAAATACCTAAAAAATGAAGTTGGGAAATTGAAAATTTTCTGTAAATAATTTGAGAAACTGTTCCGAATCTATTTAGGGATGAAGAAATCCATAGTGTTCTAAAGTTTTCTAAATGATATGATATAGTGTTTATAGAGTATTTTATTGATATATGAAATATGAATGAAACATAATTGAATTATAGGTGTATCAAGTTGTGTTTATAGGTAGCTCATGAGAGATGCTACTAAATGATGCATATGCGTATTTTGCAGACTATGTTTGCCCGACGTAATTTTTGTTTGATGGATTCAGTTAATCCGTTTATGGTTGGGATAAAGGGTCGCCGGTTGCGCTTCGGGAATGTTTTATTTTTCCCTCTCTCTATATTTTCCCTTTTTAACATGAGCGTAAAGCGAAGCACCTATCGGGCAATTTAATACGCATCATTTAACATTTAAACAACGATACAGACGGGAGTGATCTAATCTAAGGCAGTTTATTAATAGAAGTAAACAGGCCAGGGGGCAGGAACAGATAAAGCTGGCGGCCATGGGAGGCGGTGGAAGCGAAGGTCCTTCTTTGCCTCTGATGCAAATGCATGAATAATTCATTTATCTCGATCTCAATTCACTTTGAATGTGTGCCTGCCACATACATGTTGTATGATCTGTGTGTATACAAACCAGGGAGTGATGCTGAGATTGGAAGGTCTGCTCCCCGGTTGCGGGGGAAGTTGACGGGGTCGTAGGCCCTGAAGCGACCTGGGATGGGTCGTGACAGCCTGGACCCAGTGTCCACGTGAAATGGACGGCAGCCGAAGGCGCCGCAAAGCCTTTTTATCAACGATCAATAATGAAGAGGATAAACTGACCCATGGCTATGCTGTCCACGTGCGGATATGCATTGGTTAAACAAAGAAGACAAAAATTGACAAACATCCCAAAGCAAATATTTGCGTGGACCGGTCGAGTGTAATTATGAATCAATTATTAGCCGCAGCACTTAGTAAATTAGATAGAGCGCAGGCATTAATGAATCAATGTTAATCACCCCATTACACACGGACGGCGTAATTAAAACTGGGGGTGGTTTGCATCCCATATTTATGAGCGGCGGCCTTTAGGTATTTGTTAAGTGTCAATGTTCGGTTCGGGCCGCAGAGCGTGGCTCATTTTTTAGTCGCGCTGACGTGAATGGAAGCGGCTTCCTGATGGAGGGATGCTTCGTTTAGGAGCCGCTTACGCGGATATTAATTGAGGCTGACAGACGGTATTAATCTGATACCATCTCGTCGGGATTCACTTACGCCTTGCCAGCTTCGCGATCGCACAGATAGCAATTCATTTTTCTTATTTTATCAGCCCAATCCTGCAGCTACCCTTATGCTGCTATACTAGCTATACTAGCCCATCATCCATGATTTATTTCCCTTCCTAATTGATATTAATTCTCACTACGAAAATGGCAATCTACATTTTTTTTTGTCCTCAACTCACTATCAATTCCATTAGAACATTAAGTAAATATCTGAGATGACATTAATTGGTTCAACTTTCCCAAAAAAACTTATTATATAATTATAATTAAGTTACAAAAAATTATTAAATAATTCATTATTCTTCCTTTGATAATTTTGATTAATGCTTCTAATAAGAGTAAATTCTTGATTATTGTTTAAAGATTTTATAGTAGTTTCTTGTTTCTTCATATTGTTTTAATTTCATATTCTTAAGTATGGTTTATACCATTTATCTGGAGCGGTTCGCGAGTCATGGAAATAAATCAAGTGGGTAGACAAGGGAAAATAAAAGAAATTTGTCCTCGTCGGGTTTATCGAATTAAATGTCCGAAAGTAAATCGATTTAAAATGCGGATGAAGCGGTGCGCGAGGGCAGGAATGAAATTTATTAAGTGAGAAAATATTTGGAAGAAATCGCCCTTGCGGCGGCGTCATTTCGCGCGCCCTTTCCAGAAAGGGGAGGAAGGGAAAAATAAAAGGGCCTCGAACGTAATTTGTAACATCTTATTCTTCAGATGGGTCGTCCTGCTCACCGGATCGGAAACTGGAGTGGATCGACGTACAAGGATGATCCTTGTTTTATTGAATTTTTAGCATCGCTGTTGCGGAGCCGACGAAAAGCCATGGCGCATGCAATATCCGAACTATTACGTGATGAGATCCTCGGAAATGCGGGCCTGTCCACGGGGATTTGCGATACCGACACAATGGATTTGTATTTCCCTCCGCTCCACAACCATTTCTACACATATAGATATTTTTTGTTCCACCCATGCACACACATATATAGAGTTTTTTCATCTTTCTTTCGTTTTTCTCTGCGTTAGTCCTGCGTGGCAGGATCGGTTTATCATATATATAAGACAAGTTGGAAAATATCAGGGCTTGATTTATGGACGATCCTCTATCCGAATAAATTGACATACATAGTTGGAAGGAAGATACGCAGCCATGTATAACTGTAAGCTATATGCGAGAGCGTCGTTCCTATTTTTGCATTGTTTTTAAGCCGATTGGATGAAGGGGATTCGGATCGCTGTGTACAGATAACATTTGGCCATTAATCAGTCACTGTCGGCCAACATTGTTTCTGTACTATTCATTTGCGTCTAAATAAGCCAACCCATTTAACCCCATCGCATTTTCGATATTCCCGGAATAATTCCATTACATTGCACAGCGAGGGTGAACATCTATTGTTCACTTATCAATCAACCAGGAGTGTAATTTTTTTGTTCACTGTAATTGAAATACCCAGAATATAGTAGAATACCAAAATTTCAATATTGTGATAATTTTCAAGTAATTTTTCTTAGAAGTATTTTTTTTTGTAAATCTGTAAATAAATGTTCTTGTTAAAATGATTTGAACTTCCTGACTAAAAAAACGTTCATATTATACATCATGCATCATTAAATTTGAAGAAGCGAGTAAAAGATGGTATTAAAACACTCGTGAGTAATGTTTTTCTGATCTATTTTTTTTTGGTGTCTCGTTTGGCGTCGAGTTTAATGGGGAAAAGTGTGATTTATAATTCAAAGCCAAGGAAGAAGGCGAGAGGAGGAAAAAGTGCTTTTATCATTCCATTGTAATTAGTTTCTGTAGCTGGGAGAAAGCAAAAAAAAAGAGAGAGGAGTCGAGCAGATCGCTTGTGTAGAGTGCGGAGGAGGCCGTAGGAAAAAGTGGAGGAAATCTCGGCGGCAAGTGGATTAAGGGTGACTGTTTTTGATTTATGAGCCCTGATGGCAGGAAGTGACGCTGCCATATACAGTTGATTCCGGACGGAGAGCACGAGCGTCGAAATTAAATATGCGAATCTAATTCCGGGGTTTAAAGTACTTAATCAATCACGGCGGTGCGGTTTTCGGGGGGGTGTGTTCTGAGCGCCCACGTTATCTGGTATCTTGTATCTATCTATCTGGGCGCGAGGGACGGACATGCCTACAGTTGAAGTGAGTGCGAGAGAGAGGGAAAGCTAGATAACGCTTCCACGGCAATACGTTCTGGTACAATGCACTGAATTACGAGATGACACACGTAATCACGGACTCAAATAGGATGGTGTCTGCATGATTTATGGATGTCTGGAAAACATTACGGGTGGATGGCGCGGACCACCTCTCGTTAACAAATCCGCCCCCGCAAGTGCACAAGGAGAATGGAGATGGTTGAGTGGAGGAACGGGAAGGAAGGAAGGATGATGTGCGAGCGGTATAGGTGGCTCGCCTCGAGGAGATGACTTCCACTCGGCTGATCCTGGAGCGAGGACGAGCAATTTAATTATCAAATGCACGTCCATTAGTCAGGGCTACGTGCGGATTGTTGGAGGAGACGTCCAAATTGACCGTGGAGATCTGCTGATAAATTTACGAGCATTGTATTGCGGACTGGGCCAACGGACTTGGGCGAGCATCCATAACGGCTCTTAATCCGACGGCATCCATCAGCGCCCCAAGGCTCGGTGCTAATGTGGCGGACTTTGCGCGAGGAACCGCCGTCCCACGGGACATGGGGCTATGCATGAATAGCGAAAACAACAATCAATCCCGAAATTTCCTTTCCCTTCTAAATCCTTTACTACCACCGGTCAACACATCACAGTCCAGTTTTAATCAAGCTCCCTTTACTCATTGCCACGACCCTCTAGGGATCAAGGCAAACGGAAAAATCCTAATTGATTCTACTAAAATTAAATATTATAAAACAGATTTTCGTAATATTACAAAGCAAATGATATTTATTTAAAAATGCTTACCTAGCATTAAATAGGCGTCCTTAGTAACGAGGTAGCGTCCCTTACAATCGAATTGTGTCCTTAGCAACTGCCATTGGTTGTCCAGCAACACGAAGGCGTCCTTAGTAACGAGGTAGCGTCCCTAACAACCGAAACGTGTCCTTAGCAACTGTCATTGGTTACATAGCAACAAGAAGGCGTACTTAGTAACTAGGTAGCATCCCTAACAAACAAAACGCACCCTTAGCAATTCTCATTTGTTACGTAGCAACAAGATTGTATATGCACTTAATTAAAATTTGATTATAGCAAATCAAGATAAAAAATATTTAATTACAAATAATATTTAAATAATACAGAAATATAAATGTTCTTTTTGAATTCTGATATATAATGATTTTTTTCTTTAAATAATTCTTCAAGAGTTTGGAATGTTTGTGAGTCACAGTGGGGTGAGTGTTAATTCCGGAAACCCTTCCGCAACCGGAAATCCATCGATCTCGCATGTGCATTTGCAAGTGAATGGTTGATTAGGTGACGCTGTCATCGATGATGGATCTGGGAGGGAATCTGCATGCGAAGGATAAGGAATAGTCCTCGCATTTGTCAAGTCCGCCTCATATGAGAAGCAACTGACCGAAATCGGGCGGATCTAATGAGCCAAGGAAGAAGAAAAATCTCCACAAATGTGAATGCATCTCCGAGTCGTTTACGTATTATTGTTATGGACCCCCCTCTGTCTATAGACCGGGGGTTTCTGGGGGCAGTACAATCCCTGAATGCTAGGCTTATAAACAACGCGGATGCTTTTTATGCGGACGAGGGAATAAGGGACAGGACCCGGTGATCAATCACCGGTCAGCAGGGATCTGCAGGAACCTGATGGACTATGTAATGCGTAATGTTTAAGATGTTAACTGGCGGTTTAAAGCGACTCTCCTGAGGGCACTTTGCTGCAGATAAACTCGTGGGTGGACAAATAACCGAGTCCTTCAAAAGGATCGAAGGGGGAACAAAAGCGCAGAAGTAAAAAATACGAAAAGAAAGCAACAACTGCAACTTCATTCTGGAAGTGGAGGAAGAAGATAAAAAACACAGTTTAAATCCTCCTACGAATTTAGTTTTGTCGGTTATATTTTCTTGTACGCCCCTCGTTGAAAGCTACATATGAGCAAAAGATTTTCTAATTTGTTACCCTAACAGATGCACATAATTCATGGAGCGGACCGTATTCTAAATTTAAAGCGCCCATTAAAAAGATCATTCAACACCTAATTCAATTTTAACACCCGAGATTGATTGAGAGTAATTTCTCATATCACCGAATTGAGTGAATAAAAAAAAACTACTACTATTTTTAACTCTTCTACTGTGCCTAGAGAAAAATTAAAATTTCAGTTTTATAATTTTAATTAAAAATGTTTATCGGTTAAGAAACTTTTCAATGTGTGGTTTTAATGAAGTGTTCACTGTTAGTATAGCTTGCTTACAGTAGATTTCTGAAAGGGATTACGATAAAATCCAATTGCGGAATTATTCAAGTTCTTTTGAAGACCCAATTGGAGTACGTCCATTGTCCGGACCTCAAAATTTCATTACGAGCAGTCCGAAAAAGCCGGAAAATGCGATGCGGCCGAATTGGATTTGGCGGGAGGCTTTAAACGGTTTTAATCACTTAACAATGTCGGGTCCGGCCTTTTGTTTTGGAACGCCGTATTGTCGGCGCGAGTACAGCGAGAGAGAGTGAAGGTTGAGTCATGAAAATTTATCTATTTAATCATTTATATGGGGCGAAGCTCTTTAGTGGCCAATGTCCGTCATTGCGACCGCACCGTTTCCATTTGCATGGGAAATGAGGTGGCCTTCAATTTCGTTCTGGGGTGTCCGAGCGACGGCGATGATCCCCAAGCCATCCCCTTCGAATCCCGAAATCTTAAATCCCGTACATATAAATGGGACAACCGGGAATTGCCCAGGCTGTGACGGTCACTGTTAACCGTTGCGTAATGAATGGAGGTGTTGATTGGAAGATTTAATTACCCCCACGGCTTACCATTACCTCGCTACATGCTCACTCACACACATACACATATCTGTATATATATACGCATAGTCTCATGAGTGTTTGGTGCGTGGATGGGTGCAGATCGAATCTACTCCGGGTGAAATGCGCCTCCCCAGTAGGGGGATGATTACACTAAAACGCACCATTGTCCAGGAATTCGCTCTTTATTAGTATCGATCTCATTAATCATCGCGCGGATCTCTGGCGTAAGTGCGTAAGCAATATTTCACGCACAACCTATAGGCCAGATCAATCATCCTCCACAATTGACCTCGATATGCGTCAGACGCGTTTGGGGTAAAAATTCTGCTGACCCCTCTCTCATCCAGGTGATTGTGTCCATTGAAGCCGGCCGAAAGCCGATGGCTTTTCCGTCATGTAAGGGATGAACATTGGAGGATCGACTGTAGACTGTTTACTTTTTATTACCTGGCTCAGGGCTTCCTGTTTACCCTTGCTTGCAAACACAAACATCCATCGAAAAACGAACGCAAACAGCGCACACGCTTTAATTCGCCTCTCGTACCAAAGTCAAAAAAAAAGAAAGGAAAATAAAATAAAAACGAAGGCAATAAAAGTCCATTTATTAATTTAACTATGGTACCTGGTAATAAAACCACCATTCCAAACGGTTTCTTAACGTCATTTCACACATTGCGAACTAGGCGAGCCTCCAAAGAACGACTCTCCGCATCCACAACCATTTATCACCCTTGTCTAATTATTGTGACTTTTAATGCATCATCCATCCACTCTATTGTATACATCGTTTTTATTAAGACTTTTATTGTTACTTTGAGATTCTTCAGTAACTTTTTCGCATCACCAAAATAATATTAT
This sequence comes from Nicrophorus investigator, assembly GCA_963457615.1. Classification (NCBI taxonomy): domain Eukaryota; kingdom Metazoa; phylum Arthropoda; class Insecta; order Coleoptera; family Silphidae; genus Nicrophorus; species Nicrophorus investigator. Next base: position 9,147,560 of record OY735146.1, read on the forward strand.
GCACCGTTAAAAAGTTATTCAAACGAATAATCTTAAAAAGTAAATTTATTAAAAGATCTTAAAATTAAAGTGCGTCTTATGATAATATTAAAATACAAATCTTTATATTATTTTGTAAAAAATGAAATTTGTATGATTTAATTAATAAAAATAAAGTAAACTATTTGAAAATATTTGTAAATAAAAAAAATGATCGAATCATGCGCTCGATGGGAATCACTTCACGAAATACAAAGTAGAAAATTTTATCCTCCATCCCCCTCCGATCGTTTCTCACGTGCGGTGTATTCATTGAGTGCAAACAAATAATTCGAAGATTTTTGGGAATTACTTTATACTCGAATGAGCTCGTTTCAAGTGATCCGCTGAACAATTGGTAAATATCACAAAAGTGCTTCTAAGTAGGGAGAGGAGAAAAAGAAAAAAAAATCATTAGAAGCTCTCCCGTGGGGTTAGGATTGGATTTATCATCGATACCGTTCAGCTGCCTTCGAAATTAACATAACTGTTAGTCAGCGAAGTCGGTGTTTCAGAATGTATGAGAATGGAGTAAATTAATGGATTTCGCATGTAGTCGCAAATCCATCATCATAGGAATCATCGATGCGAAACAATGAAGCAAAGAAGCGTTCTGAAAGCGAAAAGGGTTAGATTTCATAGTAATTAGGCGTACGCATATTGGGTAGGCATTAGGGATTATCGCACGGCTCCCATTGATGGAAGCCTAGCCTAATGAGAGGCTGAGGGATGGAGGATCAGAAAGGAAGAGAAAAAATGAGAGGAGAGCGGGGAGGTGGATGGATTGAAGAGAATATAGCTTTGAGGGCGCTCGGGCTAAGCTGATTTGTAAAATAAATTAATGATCTAGCGCGTCGCAGAAGTCACCTCGAAGCTGTCACATTGTCTGTTAGATGCAAAGCCAGAAGGGATCCGAAGTTAATTACTGCGACTAGCTAATTCCCTTTAACGATCTCCCAATGCAAAAATCCCGCATCTTCATTTGTTATTGGAGCGTTTTAATTAAAGCCACCACCCCCTTCGCTCGTGAACTTCACAGGATACGGCATACGTAAGCCGCTTACCGCTGACCCTAAATTATGACATGGAAATGTGAAGCAATCGTGTCACTTTTATATTTCGGTCTGTGGGGTGGAGGCGGTTTGTTGTTGGTGGCTGTTATGTTGTTACGTTGCCGGCGGCTCAGGTGCAGCGGTTCCCAAGGCCGACGATAACGGGGATAACCGGCAGTTCCGTCTAACCGGGGAGCTCCAGTTCATAGCCTCCGCCACGATGCTATGTGCCATATACCTCGCGAAATATCATATCCCCCACGTCAAACCCGGACCCGAAACGGTAATGATTGGCATAAATTCCCTGGGTAGACGCACTTTGCGTCCGTAAAATACAGCGAATCCCTCGATCCCCTGGCTCGCTGCCGTCCCCCGCAGGCATAAACAAAACCTTGCAGTTGTTCTGTTCAATCCGCAAGCAATAAAACGGAATTCGCGCCTTCCGTTATGTAAATGCGGCCTGGCGTAATGAGAGCGTACACAATCGCGAAGATAATTTGTCTCTTGTCGTGTGCGTGCGTTACCCGAACCCCATTCCCTTTTCCACCCCCGCAGTCCGACCAGCCCCTTCACACAAACCCGCGTAATTGCCAAGTTTAGCCGAAAAACCGAGGATCCCGACAGCCGCCATTCCATCAACATCACGACACTGCATTAGTCACACGTCACCATTGTCTACCGAATAATTGCGTCCGGAATACTAGAGTCTATCCAGCATGCATCCCTTTCTCCCAATCAAAACTAATTACAACCCAAAAATAAACAACCGTTGCATGTCTATTTCCACCTATTAAGTAGCATTTTCTGGTTTACTTCCGCATCGTAACACCACGCGCATTTTCAAACAAAAAAATCATTCAATAAATTCTTAGAACTTTAACATTTCGGAATATGAAATTTTTCACAATTATTTTAGTCATTAAAATACAATTTGAACAAACAAATGTATTGTAAATGGTTTTACATAAGAGATGTAGATTAGTAACGGATCCTCGGAACTGTATGCTTATAGCTTAGGGTCAGTCGATGTGACCCTATAAAAAAAAGCAGCGAATGTGATTAATAGGTTTAAGAATGAAAATTAATGAATGAATGCCACCTGTTATGGATTAATGCGTCGTTGTTATTATTATTTTGTAATTTTCGTAGTAATTAATTTTAATTGCTCAATAAAATCCGATTCGTCTCGGAATTGAATTAAAAAAACGGAATAATCACGTTTTGGGATGAAATGAGTTTATAGATTGAATAGGGAGCAATTAACGTCGTCGGTCGCGTTTGTTTTGTGTAAATATGCAAAACCGTAAAGGGCCGAAGGGTTGAGACCTCCGAAAATTGGGCCACGTAATCAGTTTTGCATAGTAATATACATATGGATCGTCGAAGTTAAGTGGTTACAAAGTGTCGGCTCGTCTGCGATTTTTATTGAGGGGATTTTGCACAGATCATAAAAGCGAATCAAAGTTACAATGCCGCCGCACGCTACCGGTCTCTGTGCATTAACATCTATTATCCTTCGTCCTGGATGTCCTACCGTCCGGTCCCTTTTCTCAATCTCCTGCGCCGCCACCTCAGCCCGTCAATGTTAAGTGTACAACATTGTTACAAATGGACGGATCCCTACATTGTTGACCGGTTCACACGAGTCCTTCAGGCATTACAACTTTCCTTCTCTTCTTTTATTTCTTCCCCGCGCGTCCCACAATAATCCTTTGTGACTGACACGGAACGTTTAATAACTTTATAATCCCTTTGTATGATAAAATATATATGTCCAGTTAATATGCAATATAAATAATTTTTAAATGACGTGTCAAACACAATAATGTCGATCTTCTCTAAACGGACTGACGAAAGACAGAGAACGATTGAGCTTCTTTCATACATGACAAAAAAAGTACTAACGAAAATAAAAAGAAGCGAACAAGAATGAAAACAGAATAACGAGGAGGTGCATGGATAGAGCAGCATCGAAAGGGATTAATGTTTCGGAATGTCCGTTGTGTCCGTAATTGCATATTGTCATTCAATTTCACTGGGAAAAGGGTGAATCACCGATTCGGAATTCTTAATCGGGGTGGACGATGCCACAATGGCATTCCGCATTATTTATTTAGGAATTAGATTTCAGATTAACGCTGTTTATGGACGACGAGGGTTACGTGCGTCTGTTTACATAAGCGGCGCAAACTAAAATAAATATTTCCAAAATTATGCCACATAACTTTATTCTTGTGCAGTTCACTGCTGCAGATGGAGACTAAGCGATTTATATCCGTGAACACCTGGGGTCATCCGACACCTTATGAGATGTTCACCCCTCGGTCATTAGCACCGCTCACTCAAACCGTATTCGAATCCAGATTATTCATTATTCCATACGCATTGTATCTAACAAAAGATTTACTCAAAACATTTCTCTTTATTAAATTTATATTTTAAGTTTTAATTATTCCAAATCAATAATCTATTCAAAAAAAAAAACATTTTTATAATTAATTATATTTTTAAATAATAAATAAAAAGAAAATACATAAGGATAATTATTTGATTTTTTTTTAAGAACAGATAGAAAATATTCCTCTAGTGTTAAATGACAATTCAGACAATAGACGCATTTTTTTTTGAAGTAGTTCAAAAGTACATCTAAAGTGTCCTTGAATATTGTTCGAAGTGGATATCCTTAAATCGCGATTAGTCCTAAGCGTAATGTAAATATGGCAATATCAAGAATTGTAATTTAACAATGGCTGTATTTCATCTGAACTGTGAATGAAATTCATAAACTCTAAATGGATGTAAGCGGTTATTTTACTGTAGGAAATACAGGCTTTTATGACCGAATAGTAAAAGCTACCATTGTGCTGAGAAACATTGATTTTAATTTTAATTGCCTATTTAAAAATATCCAGAATTTTGGGGGGTCTTTGAGTTAACAGCGTTCCGTTTGGCCTAAATGGCCGTAAATCTGATATTAATACCGGCACGAAGACTCAGGGGAAAACGAAATGTCTTTCCTAGCCACTCACATTTAAAAAAAATATATACGAGAAGAAAACACGTGAGAAAAAAATACTAAAACCATAGAAAAAAAGAAAAATTAATGGTTTTTCTATACACCGTTTTCTAATAAAAATTTCTTTTATTACATATACGTGCCTTTGAGATTTTTATATATTATTTAAGTTACATTTCAAAAATTTTAAATCATGATAAAATAATTATTATAATTTATGTAATTTTAAATAATTAATAAAAATTTGCTAAGTCCACCATGACCTGTGGGTCGCGGAGCAACACACGTGCATGCGTGCCATTTCCCAAGCCCATATCGTTCTTTAGTTTTTATATATACGTTTTATTATGTCTCTCCCGATTACGTAACGCGGCCGTTCCTCCGTCCGTTGTATGGCCCATTGTCCCCTTTAGGGGTTTTACTGATGACTTGTGTTTTTACTTTGTAATACCATCGGTGGGACAAGTAACGACGGACCCCTTTTACATTGTACATTATGTATATATACTTTACACACATGCTGATTTTCCGTTGGAAATAAATTGATTTTATTGCTGGATGCGCCAAACAGGTGTGCAACCTGTCCTATATAAAGTTATATAATAATATTCCTGCGCGTTCTTCTCCTCTTTCCCTGCTCCTCTCTCATCATTCTGATTGTTCAATGGGACAGATTTAGTTATCTTGTTAGGGCACTATGCAATTGTTGCGTCGCACAAAGCTCTCTCTTTCGTTTCGGGATTAACTAAAGATGTCTAGGTCTTTGTTGTTTGGGTGGTTCGACTACACTCGACGCTCACACCGCAAACTTCTCTTCTCATTTTCTCTTCACCATTATTGTTTTCGTTTCCTTTTCAGCATTTCTTTTTTTTTTTTTCAACATAACCCTATGCTCGTTTCTTGTCTTTTGTCGAGACGAGAAACTGTAACTTAATACGACCTCAATTGAGAGAGCGCGACTTTTCATCTTCATCCTTGTTCGACTCACCTCCAAATTTAAGTAACATAATTTTTTGGCCTCCAGACCTGAGAGTAGTTTGTTTAACGTTCCGTGTTTAGGGATGCTTTAATTAGCATGCAACATGTCAAAACACGTACGACGTTTCTAGTTTCTTCATTTTTTTTTATGCAGAATTCCTTTTATGTTCTCTCCGGGAGACCGCGTTTTTATTTTTGGGTTCATAGCGAAATATTTCAGAATTCCACCCATCTCGATTTATTTTCAGCCATTATGCCTGCAATGCGTTTCCACTAAGCCATAAAACCGAATGCTCACACGCGCACTCCAACAATATCACAGAGGAAAAAACATCAACAACAATGAATAAAAAACGAAACGAAACAAAAACGCTGGAATTAATTACTATTCGCGCGTAAAACACGAAACATTACTTAATCAATTATTCACGGGCCGGCCGTTAATTAAATTACTCTAAATAAAATGTACGGTTTCATCCCATCGAAATACGTGCATTTCCAACACATTTATTCAATGTTACTTCATTTCACGAATTAATAAATGAAATATTTCATTTTCACCACTGTTTTTGCAATAAATTTCACAACAATATATGTAATTAATACACATTTATAAATTTAAAAAAAAAACTTTTATTCAGTTAGGACTTTATAATAATTACTCTTGGACCACAATATATTACATAATAAATTTCATAACTAAAAAAGTAATAAATACGTATTTATAAAATGCAAAAATTGATAGTTGATTTTTTTAAATTCTTCAAATTATTAATTGCTTAAAAATTAATTAAAAGCTGATTTTTTTTTAAATAATTACACTGATGACTAACAAACATAAGTAGTTTCCAAAATACACACAATTTGTTAATTATCCAAATCAAAAATAATTTTTATGTAATATGAATGAATAATATTTACGAAATTTGTCTAAACTTAAAAACTAATACATTTTTGTAAATAAAATAAATGAATATATTATATGATAAAAATGTTTTTTATTTTTATTTTTGTGTGTATTTTTACGAATTATGAATATGGGAAAACCGATTTAGAAAATAAGAATTACCACCCGCGGCTCCTTATTTTAGCCGAATGGCTTTTCGCGAAACTAAGATTTTCACTATTCCCGTTGTTCTCCGAGTGCATTTACCAAACCGATATTTCCACTCTAAATATAGCCGCAGTATTTTTAGATTCATCGCTCAAATCAAATAATATTACCAGCTTTTACTTTGCTTGTCTTTAAAGAAACTACGTATATAAAGATGAGATGCGTGTCGGAATACCCTTTTATCTCATGATGATTTGATGGATTTGTGCTGGAGCACGTGGATTCGGGGATTTATGCTGGTCATCCGCGTTGCCAATTGCTTTATTATTATTATTACAATTCTTTTTTTGTTGTCCACTTCTTTATTGGTGGTCATATGCGGGCGTCCTGTATGGCCCATGCAAATGAGACCTACTCGAATAGCGGTCATTGTGACACCGAGAAATTAATATTCCTCCTTTTGATTAATCGCCGCAGCGCTCGGATACGCAGCGAGGATAATAAAAAAAAAGGAGAAGCAAAATTGAAATGGTGAAAAAAAAAAAAGAAGCAGCAACATTACATAAGCGAGGCAACGGTTTCATCCGTCGCTACCCGTTCGTAACAAATCCAATTTGCTTCAGCCCCTATGCAGATTCTAATTAATGCCTTATCAGATTCGCGGCTATTCTTTCCCCATCTCTATAATTAACTAGCAAATTGATTGCCTGCTCGATGCGTAATGCCTCAGAAAATAATGATAATAATAACCGGAGTATAAATGCGAGTGCGCTGAAAGGAGAGAGACGAAGCACGAAAAGGGGGCAAACAGGAGGAAAAAAAGAAAGGACGTAATGACTTTGCGGAACGTGGTAATTGCGATTACGTACGGCGATAATGATTTTCGATGTTCAATACGCCGTTTCCATCAGCTCATTCTGAAAATTATCATTTCTAATGGTGAGAGCAAATAGAATGTTGCTTCCTGATCGATTCTAAGAACAAACAAAAAAATGCATGTTAAATTATTATATTTATACATCTTTTAGTTTCTTTTATTAAAGTTGATAAACCATTAAGACTAGCTCATTTTAATGTAAGGAAATACTCCATTAATTTTAATTATAATAAATCAATTATATTAATTGCATCCACATCATGTGTGAAATTACTTATAAATGTCCATCAACTACTATTTACACATAACAACAAGATTAAGAGTAAATTTTTGTATAAAAAAATTATTAAAATTAACACCAATTAATTATATTTTAGTTACAAATAATTTAAATAAAATTTAAAAAATTAAATTATTATAACTATAAATTGGGTATGAGGCAAAATTAATGAGTTGTAACTATAAACCCGAGTCAAGATTTGCATTCGTATAGAAAAATAAAATTGACAATGTATTTTTTTGTTAATAATTTTTTTGTAATTTCTTGCTTCAATAAATAATATTATAGTTGTAACTTAAGATTTGTATTCGTATAGAAAAATAAATCAATCATGATTTAAAATGATTTTTTTGATTTTGTTGAAAGCATTTTAAAATTAATAATAATAATAATAATTTGTAGACCTTGTATATAATATTTCTTAAACAATTATGTATATCAAGTGCGAGTGAGTCAAGAGTCGCCGTTTATGAATTTGAGCCCGTTGTAAACAAATTATTAATTCGATTGTTCTTAGTTTATAGTTAAGTTTATATGAGTAATTAATGCTGATATGCGTGAGGCTGAAATCAATAAACATATCGATTAATTTCTAATTGGCGGGGAAATAAATGTTTACAAATCTGTGATTAGTCACGAGTATAAAATTGGAAAATTTCGCCAAATACATTTATTCAGTGCAAGTCAAGTGGCGTGAATACAGTAAAATGACTCTTCAAGCTAGTGGTGAAAACTTGTACACTCCAATGGGATGCATTAAAATTCCCGTAGAAGAGTAAGTAAATATTAAATTAAATATTCAATTCAATAATTGTAAATTCATTTGCTATAGAATTATCGAGAACGACTATGAAGTGATGAATAAATTGATTGCACCAGAACCTAATGCTCTGAAGCTTGATTCTTTTAATGTAGTTGATGAGGCACGCTGTAAAGCAAGCATTTTTGAAGTAAAGGTGTTCAACAGTGTTATTGAAAAGAACGGTAACTTGTGTGTAGATCTTCAAGTAATACCGAAGAAGAGTTATGAAGCTAAGAACCAGAAACTTCAAGAAGCTTTGGGCAAGTTGATAAACGAACAAACTAAAGAACCTGAAGAACCTTTGTATGCTTGCATAGATGAAAAGGGATTTGCTGAGCAGAATACCCAAACTGTCGATATTTCCAATCAAGCCGTTTATTACGAGAACGTAAAAGATATGATTACTAATAACACTGAGGTGATTGAAGCACCTATGATGTTTACCGATAACGTAGAGACTACTGACAATGATACTACTCTTAATAACATTGATATTTCGGAAGAAGCAATTAATGCTCAAAAGAGAATCCGGGTTCGTAGATCCGGTTTCTACAAGATATTCAAAAAATGCAAACGTGTCCCTAAAAATTTGGAGAGCGTTTTAGAATTTGATGAAGAAGAAGAAGATAAAGACAATGAAGATTCAGAGAGACCAGTGAGCTTGGAAACTGAAGTTGATCCTGATGAACTGAACAGCAGACTCACGGAGATGCAAGAAATTGTTGACCGTATGAGGAATGTAACACCACCACCACCACCACCGGAAACAGCTGATCCGAGTGAACTCAGCAGCGTTGCAGCAACAACTCTCCAAATTGATTCAGATGATCAAATCGGTAATTCGACCAACACTCTAAGAGACATACTCAACGCACGCGATTTAGGCAGACGCGATGATAACACGGATGCGATTATCTTCAACCTATCCATTTCCGTAGCTATATTTATCTCCTTTCTTGTACTAGCATTTTTGGTCTATACCTATTGGCTAAAGAAACAGTAATATACTTTTCTCTCATTTCCAACATATATACTTCTATAAGGTTACATAATTTACGTTTCAATAATATTTGATCCACTATATATACCACTACAAAACAAATGTTTATATAACTTATTACATTTATTTTTAGTTACTATATCTTATTCCTGTATTTTTAATTCTCTATATTATATAATATTAATTAAAAAAAATTTTTTTTTCTAAATTAAAGTCTTATTTTATTTCACTTTAAAAATGTTCTTAAAAAATATTTATGTTATATATATATATATAATGCATAAGAAGAAGAAAAAAAGTGTAATTTAACAAATTTCGATCTTGATTCGTGTTGGTTAAAATTTAAAAAAAAAACTAAAATGAAAAACTAAGTTAGATTTTGGAATAAACTCGAAAAATGAATATATTGAGTTGCTCCAGTTTTGGGAGTTACGGTTTATGCGGACATGCGTTGTCCTGGGATAAAAACTGTTACATGAGTGATTATGGATAATCTATATTTTTTCAATTACGAATTGATAGAAAACGGTAAGAATTTTTTACTTATGATTCAATTTTACTTTGAGATATTATGTATTATCAACCTTTATAACATTGTTAAAGCTATAAGTTTGATTAAAGGCGTTTTATCTAAAATTACGCACATTTTTTGAGTAATAATGGATAATCTGCATTTACCTAAAATGACGGCAAGCGAAATTGAGTCAAGATTTGCGCACGAAGACAATTGCTGAGGTGCTCCAAACTATCAACCTGATTACACAACTATCTACATTTCATGAGTAATTATGGATAAGTTGCACTATTCTTCGCATAATCAATGCAAGATTTGCGCGAATCTCCAATCCAATTAATTGGCTAATACTGGTGGGAATAGATAAATATTACCTATAAAAAGCCATTAGTTTGAGGAGTAGCAGTCAGTTGCAAATGTGTCCAGGATTACAACACAATGTCATTGGAAGGCAATACTGAAGGCAACTATATTCAAATGAGTTACATCCCACCCCCAGCTGAAATGTAAGTAAATATTATTAAGATTTTGAATTTATTGTTAATACTTTATACAATATAGGACTGATGAAAATGGATATGAAATAATGACGAGTCCTGGGTATAATCTTTTAAAGAATATGCATACCCCAAAGCCATTTTTGAAATATGTTCGCACTACTGATCTTGACGAAGAAGAAAACTCAGTGAAGAAAGAAGAGAATAAAATGAAAAGACTTGCAGAATCTTTAGATAAATTGTTCAACCTACAAAATGATCAAATCGATGAGGCGGTATATACTTACATCAATGAAGATAGGTACTCCAAAGTGAATAATCCTGGAAGTTCCAGTGACCAAAGTGCATATTACGAGAGTATTGGAGAAGTAAATCCTATTGATGTGCTTCAAGCATCAGTACCGAGTACTTCTAAAACTATCAATAAATCTCTTCAAAAACTTGATTTCGCAGAAACAGGAAAAGCTGTTAAAGACAACCTAACTTGTCAGATTTCTGCTATACACAAGGTCTTACACAAAGTCGACAATTTCATAACAGTGTTGGACAATGTTGTAAAATCTAACGGTGAACAAGCTGAAGACATACCATTGCAACAGATGCAAACTCGTGGATTAGATTCTGTTGAGAATCTCGATGAGCTCAAAAATTCACTCAACGAAATGAAAGCCCTTGTCAGAGAGATAAGACGTTTAACATCACCAAAATCTGCAGTAACTACACCTGTAAACGCCTCTGAACTAACCAACGTCGTGGTAAGAGATACACATCAAGTTGTTTCAAATGATAACTCTAGCGTTTTAGCGAAAATCCTGAAAGCTCGCAATTTATTCAGAAGTAATACTTCTGGTAACCGTACATACTTATTCCATACATCAATGATATTACTTATTATTTTGTTTGCTATAGGCGTAGGTTTCGTAACCTATTTTTTCATGAAAAAATAAGTTTATATAATATAAATCTTTATTTATTTTTCAGTTGAATTCAAAAAAAATAAAATATTTTTATACTACAAAATAAAAAATAGTTGAAGCGACAATTTTTATAATTACTGTTGATTGAGTTAGCAAGTTTTATTTTATGTTATGAAATATTTTAAAATATATTAATTTATTATAATAAGCAGTTTTTAAACATAAGTTATTTTTTATATTTGACTTTTAATGTAAATTAAAAAATTGGATATTTCATTTTAATAAAGAAATTATCTGTACCTCTTTGATTTATTTACATTTTTTTTAATTTTTAGTTTTTGAATAGTTAATGAGTAGATTTAAATACGTAAGGATAAAGTCAGGTTAAACAATTGATGAGTAATGAAGGATAACTTGCATTATGCTGCCAGGCTATTGTATAAAGCACATTACGATTAAATTCCATTTCAATTAATTTGCTAATATTGGTGGGAACAGATTATTGGCTTGCATAAAATGGAGGGTAATGTATTCAGTTTTAAAAGTGGTCTGTCTTAGGTAAGACGGTGCAAAAACTGTGTTACTTGCAATGAAATATATGTCAATTTTTTTTGAAAAGTGAGTAAAACGTTTTAAATTTTATAGTCATTAAAATAATTGTAAATTATTTTGATTAATATAGAACTATTGAGAAAAGCTTTGAAGTCATGAACTTCATAATGTCTTATAAACGCAATCCCTTTAAGAAACAAAACTCTACTAATCTCTTCTTGGAGGAGAATTGCAATGAATTGAATGCTGATGATCTGGAATCCGTAGCTGTAACCAACAATCTTATTGATAATACTAAGAAACATATCCTTGAAAATGAGCTTAAAAATGATCTTCCAAAATTAAGAAATATTGAGATCTTAAACCAAGACGACAATGAAGATCAGGCTTCTAATGAAGTACTTTTGGAAGCCATTCCATTTCACGAGGTTCGACGTCCTAGGATGTTGCTTCCTGATGTGACTCGCAATGATCTAAGCAATTCGCTTATTGAAATGCATGAATTTATTGAGCAGATGAGGCGTTTATCGCCAAGACCTTTGGTGGAAACCAGATTTATTGACCCGACTCAACTTAACACTATCATGAGAGGTGAGCCTCGACAATCTAATATTTATGATGACAATGATTCTGAGGATAATCAAGGAATTATGACTTATGCTAATTACTGCATTAATACTTCCATGGTATTAGCCATCATACTTTTTTTAATAGGCGTTTGTTACTTAACCTATTATTTGCTTGGTAATAAGATCTATCACTGAAAACTTATATAATTATTTGTTCAAAATTTTATAATTACTCATATATATATAAAATATAATTAAAATTATTTGAAATAAATAAATATTTTTTTAAATTAATCAAATTGTGTTTGAATAAAATTTTTTCCATAGTAATAAAAGTAACCTTACGAAAATTTCATCAAGAGTGACGAGGGTCAATTTCCATTGGATTAAAAATTTACTGGCGAAAAAAAAAATAGGAATACATTTCAAAACACACATGGATACAAAGAGAGCAGCGAAGGGCTTAACTGGATCCGACAATGTTTGGGGTTGGCCTTAAAAAGGCCAAAAGGGGTTGGCGTACGCAAAAACCGCTCCGCCAGATTGATTTACGACGCGTTGTCAGTGTGTCATTACGAAGGGCTCTCCGCCCGTTGTCTGCTTGATTTGCCCCGCGTATTTATGTTACGCAATTCTTGTTGTCGTCCGAATCGTAGGGTTTGCGGGACATGCAAATCACAGAATTTACACCCTTATTTTGAGAGTATCGTTTTCAGAAAGGGAAAACAATCTTTTTAGAAAACAAAGTGATTTAAAACTGGATTATTAATATTTATTTAATGATAGAAAGAGTAACGAGTAATAACTAAAAATAATTATTAGAATTTAAATTTTCAATTTCATTGAATTTATTTGAAATATTTAAAAAAATGTAAATAACTGAAAATAGTAGTCACGGATTAAGGGTGTACGTGTCCCATTGGAATCGGCTTCGGAAAGGTTTGGTATTAAGATTGGTATCGTGACAGTTGCGGATGCGGATCGCGCGTCGTGCATAGAGATTTTTTCCGGTGCACTTGGTGCTATGCAATTTACCGATTGTTTGGTCTGTCCATGATGCGATAGGTATTTGATGCACGTGTTGTCTATATTGGAGAGATATTGGCAAACACAAATGGGATCCCACGCGTCCGACAGGGCATTAACTGGTACTTATGAATTCTGTGTGCGGTTAGTCACATCATATCAAGGGAGAAATTGGTTATTAGCGGATGGAGGGATGGCGGAATCGATGAAAAGAGATGGAGTGCATGGTGTATTCTGCCTGGTTTCCCTATTTTCGGACAATGCATTTAATGAAGGACCGACGAGCAACGAAAGTGAGCTCACACGAACGAGCGAGCTTTAATACCGAACATCAATTAGTGTTTCATCCGAAGCGTGAGAAAACAAACAATTATACGCGATCTGAAGAACCCTCCTTCAAGTGTGCTTTTGTCAGTGTCATCCGCCGGATGAGACCAGAAGCTGCGGTCACCCCTTTGACCGTGTACACCCTTAACTGACCGCCGGTCAGGTTGCCGGAGGTGGTGGTTGGCTGGCGGTCGTCCTCAGCAGTGGCGGTTGTTGTCCTTGTCGTCAGCTTCCAATAATAATCATATTGGACACGATCGGCACACGTATTCATGTCAATTTGCAGGATATTAACGACGTACAAAGGCGGATCTCCTATCTCTCTATCTATACCTCTCTCCCTCTCATGCACTCACCAACTCCTCTGGTCTTCCTGATTCATGCCAGTTCCGCGCGCTCAGGAGGCACGTATCGGAATCCCTATAACATATCATTATTTCTGATACTGAGCCATTGCTTACTCGTCCGCGAGACGGTGTATCGGATTTCATTTTGATTGGGGAAATTGGATACACGCTGACTGCTCCAGTCCAGGTATCACGGCCACTTTAACAAGGACACAGGATCATCTTCGGCCCTCGATTCACCGATACCGCACAAAACATATCCTACCTATGAGCAACGTGAACAGAATAAAACTAATCCCATCAACTTACAATTCAAAAACCTTCATCTGCTTCAATGCATATTATATTACATTCCTTCAACTTCTATAACCCAATTACTACAAATAAATATATACAAAAAGAATTTAGAAAATATCAAATATTCATGCTTTTCTGTTCAACATCAACACAATACCCTTATATAAAATAATTATCATTTAATTCTGAAAATAATCAAAAAATATATTTCAGTAAGATTTGTTTGGATACAACAGGCTTTTAATAAATTTCGATGAATGTAAGTAATTTCATTTAAAAGTAGATCTAGTTATATTGTTGTGTAATTAAATGTTAAAATGTATTTAAATTACTTCTATTTTAAGTCAAGAATATTTTAAAATTCTATTGTGAAGTGTAGTGTACCTTTAATAAATCTTGAAGTTGAATGGGAGACAAGTAAAAGGGCTACAAAGGCATGTTTAGTAAAGAAGCGAACAGAGAGCGGAGAAAAAAAAAGTCAATTAAAAAGTCCTTTGATGGCGCTGATTGGTTTTTCGGGGTATTTGCGTTTGCGATGCGGCGTAATGCGAGCAACGAGCCGCGTGATGGCTCAATGCGAAAGAAGCCCTTCGAAGGGCCAGAAATATGCGGGTCGTATTATAGTCGAGTAAAGGGCGCATGACGTGGCATCGATGGTATTGCGTGGCATGCCGAGGTGTCGGGGCGCTAATTCGGCGCAAACTGGCATGACATAATGTTTGACATAACGCATGACAAGTGTCGGCGACGCGCGTTGAAAATTAATTAGTGCATAGCCTTTTGCACTGTTGCGCGCATTAATTTTAATATCTCCAAAAATTTTTAATCAAGCGCGCGCAATTTGAATTTCCGAATTGTTTAAACACGCGCGTGAAAATTACAAAACGTGGCCGCATCGCGTTTGACACCGGCCAAATGCGAATAATCGGCTTTTTTTGAAGGCGGAATTTCATTATTATTTAATTAGAAATTTGAAGCCTCTGAAACCGCCTCCTATCCGGAACAAATCCTGCCGATATTTCATGTATTTTTATGTAAACACTGAGGCTGACAGTAATGTTGAACTGGGAACCCCCGAAAGGGTAACCGCTCCGCGAGGGGAGGAATGCGAATTGTCGCTAACTATACCATTCGAAAAGGCCCCCCCCGGTAATCCCTTCGCATTACCAACAGCGGCGCTTCGCTCCAGTTCACCCTGGTTCACCCATAACCTTCCATATTGCAGCGTCGAGCATACATGCCAATATTGCCACTACGCCCACGCCATTATAATATTCCACCGTCGGATGACATTAGTAAATATCCCGCTCAAGCCATGCGGCGCGATTTAAAATCATTATACCTCGGGAATTGCTTCAGCTTCAGCCATCCGATTGAGCCCCCCGGATCAGGTTTCCGTTCACTAATCACCTCACCCTTACCATCCATTACGTTTATTAAAACCTAATCCGACCCCGCACAACCTCTCCACCGCTGACCGTTGTTACCAGTCTCGGCGGAGATGATTCCTGAAACAGAAAACACTCAATTACATAATGAAACCTCCTGTCTCCTTAACTTAATGGGATTGCGCTAATCTGAATAAACCCGCGGATCATAAAAATTGATTCATCGGCTCGATTTCCTTGCTAGACACTAACATCATTGCCAATTATTTTTATGCTTTGCGGAACCCGACATATGTACACGACTCCCGAATATACATTATGGTAGTTTTTTTTTTCAGCTTACGCCACACATGAATGCGCACATCCAGTCGCATAAAGACCGAACTTTTTTTTCCCTTTTCATTTTGAAAATCGTAAAATTTTAAATTACTCCAATAACTTACCCCTAACTTACAGTTACAACTTTTATACACAAAGCGTACTCCGCACATGAATATTCTTTAACCGACCGCAGCAAACAATAGCAGAATAAATAATAATAGCATACAATAAGTTCCGGTTATCCCGGAAGTTTTTTTTTATCAAATAATCAAACAAACATTTTCACTTAGTTATTTATTACTACATTCTCTATATTACAAACAATTCAAAAATAATAAAATAAATCACAATGCTACGATCTATTTATTATATAACGCAGTATAAATTAAAAACTTGACAAGATAAGAATACTTTTGTAAAACTACAGTAATTATTGTTACATTGTAAATAAAATATGAAATTAAGTAAAATTGATGAAATGGTAATGAATATTTGTTTCAATATACTCGACTGGTCGACTTTAGGAAACCATAGAGCGATTTGTAAATGCAAGCATCAACCCCTTCCGTGCAACGCTGATTGATTCAATACACAAACAACACAAAACACGATACGATAGAATAATGATTCCGTTACATACAATTTATATAAATAAGCGGCACTTTTGTGATTTTCACCCTTCGCCGATGTAACCAAAGGCCCTACGCCACCACCGCCGCCCCCTTCGGTGAGCGGTAATAGCATAGGCGTAGTATTAATGCATGTGTTTATTTATTGATTTTTCGTAACGTATCATTACGTCTTGTTCGGCCAATTTGTGCTTACAAAAACGGAGCCCGCATTCATTATGCAACGCGTCCCTGTCGGTTTTAGTCCTTGTTATTCTTCTCGTTCTTCCGGCTTTCGTTGCCGGTTACGTATATTATCATCTCATTAAAGATTTAAACGGTTCTCTTTGCAAGCTCACATGGACAAATTAACTGCAACGAAATCAACGCGTCGTTAAACGCAATTGCAAGCGTTTCGTACGTTGAGTAATAAACCGTTTCGTAGTTTTCGGTAACTTAATCGCATCCTATGATTTATTTTAATTGCCGCTTCAACTCTAAGGAAAACAAATGTCATTGGGACACACACTCCTTCTTCCTTTCCTTTCCTTATTATTAATTTTTACCTAGTCTCGTGTTTCCTACGCGAAGAAAATCCATTAACGCTTAATTAAACACGTCGCAAATTTACACTTACATATCATATGTTAAGCAGTGAATCATCACCGGTAACTTAATCGTAACTTTAACGGAATCACTGCAATTGTGATTTTGCTACGGTTATGATTAATTATCTCACAAATTTCGTACTTCCTCGAGCTTGTACAATTACCATACGGCTTCGGTATTGTTTTGTGGAACGTGTGGAGAGCATTACCTAAAACGTAAGTTTATCGCCACACGCAACCCTGTGCTTAGTTAAACGTCGCTAGTATCTTGATTTAACCACGGCAATTGACTCAATGAATCATCTCATGGAAATTACTCTAATCGCAGAAAGCACACCAACAAATCCAAGAAATATAATATAATTTATTACCTATATAAGTTAATTATTATTTTTTCATATTTCCTGGAACATTTTATTACTTTTCCAAATAAAATATTATTATCTCTTGCATCAAAAGTAATTAAATATTTAAATTGAAAATTATATTATTAATTAAATTATATTCGAATTTTAAAAACATTCACTTTTTTACTCTTGAAAAAAAAAATTACTATAAAAGCTATCAAATTTGAATATTGAAATAAAATATATTTGAAATAATTAATTTTCAGCTATAAAATTTTGAAAAAATATATTTGTCAGGATGAATGAAAATTTCAGTTTAAAATTGGAAAAGATTTTAAAGTTTGGTAATGAAGTAACACAATGCGTTGTTCCTAATTGAAGGCAACTGGTGTTAGTAGCAACATGAAAAGAATGTGTACCCTTTTCACCCGAACAAACTCAATGCAATCCGAATGAGTTAACGTTGAAGTGCAACAGTCAGAAAAGTGATTTGCAAGTTAATTGCGTGGAAGTGTCACTTGAGAGTGTCCGTGCCGTGTCGAGCGTCGGCTAATTGCACTCGTCGCGACAGGCAACAATCGTGGCCTCGTGTCCTCCCAAAAATACAGTTTAAAAAGGAATAGTTTGCCAGAGGGATGACGTCTGTCGACGAGGATGTAAAAAAAAAACAAAATAAAAAAGAAGTCGAGGGACAAAAAAAAAAGAAACAGCGGAAACTTTGCCACGTGGCGCCCAGCATCCCCAGCGCGACAAACCGCCTGGAGGACAAAACAAAACAAAGCTGCCAAACAAAAAAAAAACTGCGAACGTTTGTCCCCTCTGTGATCCCACGAGTCACTCTTCTGTGTCCATTTGCATAGACGCGTTCGGATTTTCGCCGCCACTTGTTTCGAGGGGCGGCGGACGAGGGGGCGACCGATGTAATAGAGTTATGTCACGGATGTACTTTCGCCGTAATAATAGCCTCATGTTTTATCAATAGTAATAATCGGGTGCGCCCCCCGCCGACTATGATTGACGGTGCAGTCGCACCTGTGCCCAGCACGCACAGATTTTTTATACTTTTTTACTATTATTTTTGAAGCTACACTACAAATAAAACAATGACATTCAAACTAAAAGATAAATTAATAAACAAATCAGTTAAAAAAATAATTTAATTATTTCAGTATAAATAATAAGTTATAATTATATAATGGTTATGATTTTGATATTTGAAGATTACTGATTTAAAGGCAGGATAAGTTTATATTGTGTAAAATAATAAAATGAGCCACACACCCCAACAAACTGCGAGACACAGGGGAGAGTTAACCCTTTTCATAAATTTATATGCACACATATACACAATCGAATCTAACAATGAGCGAAATGTAACTCACTTAATTTACTGTACATGCCGTTCACCTTTACCCCGATACGATCTGCTATGTCCATACTTTAACGTCCGCTAATTACTCTGAATCATTGCGTTTTGCAGGAGCGGCATGCATATGCTCCTTTTATTTTTCGTCCACATTTCACCCTGCGGACGTAAATCAAACGCGACACAAAGAAACACATTACCGGTTTCTTTATTTATTCGTTTGCTCTGTTTTTATTCTATTCTTTCCTTTCATTGCGAATTTATTTTGCAGCAAATCACTGCCATCTGACAAATAATACGGGAGCGGAGAATAAAAGCAGGTACCTCATTAAAATGCCCTTTACAAATTACAAATAAAGCAAAAATTAAGTAGAGAAACATTTCAACCCAATTTATCACCACTTTCTCTACTACAACTATTTTATTTATTTTGATTTTTAAACAACTTTTAACGAATGGTTTTCAATGTATTATATTTCTGTAGTGATAAAAAATACGGTTATGATCTGCTTTTACCGTGCGGAGGTTTCTTTTCAGGTTTGCGTGATGTTATCGGTTTGACACGTGTTCACTTGGGTATTCCTTCTTCGGCTGTTCGCCATTTCGCGCTGACGCGTGAAATATTATATAATGCGTACGTTTAAATTTACACGTATTTATTTCCGCGTGTTAAGTTGTAATTACGGTTACCCTATCTGATGAATGAGCGCAGCGGAGGAATAATTATGTGCAAGCTCGTATCTCGTAGATAAGTTATTCGCGAAATTATTGTTATCAACTCTCTCAGCTCTCATAAATAACACTGATTTTTTTCCTCTACAAGTACAAATATTATTGGACATTTGATTTCCAGAAAATCTACAACTTCAAATATTCATTACAGATTTTTCTACTTTTTTTAATATAATTGTCCTTAATAATTAATTATTAATGAAAACAGTTCAAGATCAAAATTAAAAATTTAATAAAAAAAATATTAATTAAGAAATTATATATTGGATCTATTATAAAGTTTCAAGTAATATCTTATATAATAATTTTATGTGAAAGAAAATCATCTTTTGAAATTAAATAAATTTTAATATACAGAAAAAAATTTTTTTTTTGGTTGTCTTTAATTTCTTTGTAAATATCAAGTTGAGAGAAATCTGTTCAAGGATGCGAGTGAATTGTACAGTAGATTTGATTACGGGAACGATCTGCTAAGGGAAATGAAAATTCTTTAATTGCATTTAGCGGGCCACCTGAGACCAAGAGGGGCGGTCGCAATCCCTTGGAACTGTTATGGGCCGCCCTTTGTTCGAAACACAATTCCTCGGCATATCCGTCGCCAGGCCCTTTTTTCTTAGCCATTTTCGGCCGCCCCTTGCTCGGAAGGGGTTGCGCCTTTGCCTTACGGACACTTACGTCTACCGCTACGGGATTAATAGAAATTAAGTACTGAGTTACGATATTGGCGGCATTGCGGCGCAATTACGGCCACCCCCAAGATGGGCCCTTGCGACGCCCGCTAACGTGAACTTTATACAAATCACCGCCGCTTTAGAATTCATAATGCGTACCCCATGCTCGTCCCCAAACCCCCGCCGCCGCCGATTTATTAATACGGCCCGACCCTAATTTTTCGGAATCTGTTATTTTACGAGTAGGTTTACAAAACACACGCCAACCCCCAACGCGTTTCAAATTCTAAACTGTAAGCCGCATGCGACCATCTGTCTACCAATAAAGATCCTGGCTTTAAAATTACGTTATTCATTTTACTCGAAGCATTAACAACTTTTCCTTACTTGACACCTACTGTTATTTTTTAACATCAATAATTTGGAGAGCATTAAAATCGAATGTCCCGCTATTAATTACTAATCTGACCGGCGAGCTTACGTTTTAATGGGGTGTTATTATTATCCACCGAAAATGAATACCGTGAGCCATACTTAGTGCGGTGATTTACTAACCCCGAAATGTGTTTATTGCCGCCGCGAGACCAGCCAGTAATTAACCGGAATTAGTCAGTAATCCGCTCGGATTTATGTCCTCCCCGGTGGACCCAAGACGGAAAAATCAAATAGGCGCGCACTCACTTGGCGACATTTCCAAAGGTCACGTAACCTTTCACATGTCAAATCACCAGTTCGCATCACCTATGGCTTTACATAACCTTTCCGATTTTGACATTCAATAACCCGGCGCCTCCGCGGAGCATCCACACACAGCATACGCACCGAAAATGCTACCCGACCATCTAATTAATTTTCCGCATCCGCAACCCTCCAAGAAACATTTACACTACATATTTATACATTAGTTTCCCCCTAAGTTTCCATAATTACAAACATAAATTATTTTCTACATTAAAAATTTATTTAAATTAATTATAAAATCAATGACAAAAAAAAATTTGTATGAATTCTACTTACTAATTTTAGAAATTGGCTTAGTTTCGCAAGGAACGCTATAAATAAAATCTACTTTTGTATTGACACTTCCTTTATTACGTAAATTTATTTGCATTTCGTGCTTACCTCGAAGTTGGCGTCAGTTTCGTAAACATTGGTACGCATCCAAAAATAATACTTATAATATTCTCAACATGCTTATGTTGTGTTATTATTTACATTTCTGTATATAGATTACGTTTCGATTCGCGACTATAGTTTCTGTTAAATTTGGGGTCAGTTAGGTAAACATCATAAAATTGTATCGCGCTGAAGCGGCTTCTGAAAAATATTGGAGCAACGGGCGACATTTATGACAGGAAATTATAAATTTATAGATTTACGGACGAGCGTCAATTAGTTTTACTGCCTTCGCTCTACATCGGTCGCTGTAATAACTGTTTTAAATGGTTCATAAATGGAACACAACAAGAACTACATCGGTGCAGCTGAATATTATTAATTCGGAAGTGAATTGTTTTGGTTTAGTTATCTAAAATAGATACAAATCTAGTATTAATTTTAGAACAAAAAATCAAATTATAAAGAATTAATTTAATAAATAAATAAAATCATACAATAAAATGAAAATTACGACAATTTTGTAAAATTTTTAAATTTTTGTTAAATCATAAAATTTCAACTAAAGTTATATTGAGTTAAAATTTTTGCTTAATTATTTAATTAATTACTGATTTTTACAATAAATATTATAAAATAATTTATTTATTTTTTTATTATAAAATATACATTAATTTTGATACTATTTTGTAGCGTCAGCTGTGCTTTTTAATCAAATTTACGATGGTCACTAAAACGACTGTTTCAAATGGTTCATAAAAATAGTGAGTGCTGCAGAGTAACCGAATCCTCCCCCGCGCTCGAGGGGTGTGTAACTGGGTGAATAACTGCACGCGAATTTGCATATCGTAGGTTATTCCTACTTCCGCCCCTATGCTGTTCATCATGTAACCCTTTTCGCGGCGACAGTCATTACAAGGGCATTACAATGGTGCGATCGCGGCCAAGAGACGCCATCATCTGCTGATTCATAACCCTCCGCAGCCACCGATGCGTGATTTAACACTTTACTAAGTACAAGTTCATTCCATATAAAATACATAGTCATCCACCCTAAATGCATGATCATATACAAAATAGTAACAGAGGTGATCAATCCTTTGCGGTTACGTATTTATTGCTTTTCTAATGAAACCAAATGATTCCATTTATACTAAAATTTTGCGAAACTTAATTATATATTTCAATTGTATATTATAATAATAAATCAGCTACAATTCTTAGTTTCATGTGTGGTTGTAATATAAAAGTTTTTTTAAAAATATTGGTAAATAATTTTGTGAGTAAAGTTTGAAGGTGCGGAACTGTAGGTCGTAGGTTGTCGCTGTTCTCCCCTTGACTTGGCGTAACGGAGGGAAACCGAAGAAGAATGAAAAGGAAAAATAGACAAGGAAAACACCCCCCTAAACAATCTCCTTATTCTTCCACTCCGCCAGATAATACCAACTGCTCGACGTAAAACCTTGGAATTCTTTTTAAGGCAATATAGTTATACACGCGAAAAGGGATTATGCGTCGGAATTTAAATAGGGGCGCGCGCGATAAAATATTTATTATTTCCTTTACTTCTCTTCTTTTTTACTGTGTCGCAACACCCTGGAAGCACCTTTGTAATAATGCTGCGCGCAGAGAGAAAGAAGCGCAATAACCCTCGAGTCGATCATAAATAATCTCGCCCGAGCTTTTATCTGCTATGATGTAACATGTAAATATTAGCAGAGCACAAGGCGAAAGAGGAAGCCTTGCGAGGGTGCAATCTATAAACAATTTTATTTCGCCGGGGCGAAGAAAAAATGTCTATATGTATATAACAGATAAAATGTGCTTATGGCTGCAGCCCCAATAAAGTATGATTCCAGATTATGACTTACCCTATTGATTGAAGCCCATAGTTCGCACTCGTACACAGAGAAAAAGTTCGCGGATCCGCAGAAACCACCCCTCGCATTTCTCCAACCGTCCGACCATCGGCAACGACCATAAACTCACAGCTTATCCAGACTTATATATTTGGTTAAATTACATTTTATTTTCGCCCGTTGCCTTTTGCCAACTTCCCGCCCATAAATAAAGTGCAATGCATCAAAAAGTTTCGCAGTTATTAAAGCACATACGCGGATTCTGCGCTGCACCGCACAAAAAGATGGACTAATTTTGTTATTATGTTAACATAGACCGATCGTATTTCATCCTCAATTAATAGGGTCGACCTCCCCTGTTCCGTTTTTCGTCGCGTCTATTCCTCACAATGGGCTCCACTCGAGCCAAAATTGCCTCCCTCGCTTCGCTTTTCAGAGGACTTTTCCTAAGGTCAATGCTTTCCTCTCGCACAAAACTTCTTTGTTTCCATCCTCACGATACAACCATACTTTCATACACTTACATAAATAATAAATAGAAGTAAATTATCTCCCAATAGCTTATTTATACAATATTAATCTCTATTCCAATAAATAAAATAATACATAAATATTATTTTTCCCCAACATATTTATTTTTTTCAATTACTGTATTTTTTTTATATTTATTACATAATTTTCAAAGATAATTAAATTCATATTGATAATTTTTATAAATAATTAAAAGACAATTATATTTTCAAGCAAATTAATTTAAATAGCAATACGTTTTCATTTAAAAAAAATGCTACAATAAATTGTTGTATAAAAACATATGTATACTACAAATAACATGTTTATGTTTTCAATTTGAATATACACGGCTGACGGATAATAAAGTTCGCGGAATGTTCCTGTAGCAACCATACAAATGTATTCATATGTAAATGCGGCTGTTGCCACCCACCCCTGAGGTAGTTCCAAGAAGGGAGCAACAACAAAAAAATAGGTTGTACATGCCCTGAATCATAAAGTGGAAATCCAATCCAAGACCCTAATACCAATATTCAACCTGTTTTCTTTATTTCAATTTAAAATTATTTTCAAATATTTAATTTATTAAAAAAATTTAAATATTTTAAGTAATTTTGTAATTATATTCAAGTTAAAATTAATAGAATAAATATTTTTTGTTATAATTTTTTTAATGGTTTATAATAAGTTCTGTTTCGGGAAATGTACAAATTGGTTGGTAGTTTGGTACATGTGTGTATATATATATATATATATATATTCGTTGTTCGGAAAAGTTAATCTAAAACACATGATGAAAACCGTGATATAATAAATCGTGTTCGCGGCGCTAAAGCTGTGTGTTATGCAAACCACCCCGAAACATCCCCCAGTTTCATCGGGTCCGAGCCATTCCCGTTCCCATTTTATGGTAAAACTTGGACGCCAAACAGTAATTGGCGAATCAGTGCAATGGATGCACTGCATATAACATTGTGTCGAGCTAAAATGGAATTCATAAATAATAGAACTGAAAATGAATTAACATGTAAATTCGGCCGCCGGGTGCTCGCCGTTTGTCCATGGTGCACGCATTGGGATGGGTTCATGTTTGCGTCTGTTTTGCTGTATGCAATGTATACATGCAAATCGTGGCCCCGCTTTGCATTTTACATTCATAATTAAAATTTGTGATAATTGAAATGACCCAGAAGAGCGAACATCACCCTCTTCCGACATGCACCGACATCGTCACAGACACCGACACCGCCACAGACACCGACACTGAAATCAACGTAACATTTGTCCGACGTGAAATCGGACTTACTCTTTGTATATGCGCCACCTACTTGTAGATCGTGCATAAAGGGGCTTTATGTGCGGCCGATACTACCGTTGTCAAAGGATTCCATGGTCCGACGCTCTCCATTGACCAGTACATGGAATCCCACCCAACAACGCCCAGTTAGTTAATGCTATCGGAAATTTAGCCAGCAACGCGTTTAATGCCACGAATACCCACGAAATTAATTCAATCGTCCCGCCAAAAATATATTATTGCATTATTCAGTAACCCATTCCGACAATATTTCAGCGTCCTGCCAATGCGACCACCGTTTGTTTTATCAAATACTACTTGCACACACTAAATCATACACGAATCCGAGCCAAATAATATATCGAAACATGTTTTCCATCACACTTTGTTTCCCATTTCTGGGTCACATCCACATTTTCCCAACCACAAAAACAATGATATATTATCCTTTCTTTACTATTAATACCAACTTCTCTACAACTATTTTTTAAAAAATAACTATTATTTTTAATACATCAATATTCGTCATTAAATAATAAAAATTTAATTAGGGAAAATTATTTAAAAAAATAATTATTCACAAAAATTTGGATTTATAAATCTAATATATTTTAAAGCATTTATTAATTTTCTAGTAATTTGTAATATTAACTGGATAAGAAATTTCGGAAATGATTAAGTCTTTGTTTAATTACCCTTCGATTGTCCTGCAGTTGAATTTGCCTAATGCATTCCATACTTGGTCAAATCCGATGGAAAAATCTAACGCACGTTCCTCTTGCGAGTATTCTTTTTCTTTTGTTTGGTTACGCGTGTCCCGTAATTTCCCTTTGTTGTTTACTCTTACGCCTAACCAAACCCAAGGGAGATTCGGAGCACGTGAAGAAAAAAAAATATAGGAAATACACAACAAACGAGAATCGTAGGGGTTGGGGTAAATCGCACCACACCCTATTTAACTTAGTCATGATTTGGATCAATCATCATCATCGATCCTTAATTTTGATCATTTTTCTTAATATTTAATTTGTATAATTGAATATTAATTTTTTTTTTAAAGATTATAGATTATAAATTCATAACAGAAATTTCAAAAGTCGAAATAATTAAAATTTTTAAATAAAACTTCATAGAAATGTTTTATGTGAATGTAGAAATTATACTCCTTTAACGAGGATTAGGAGTGCGTGTATACAATTGTTTTGTTGAGAAGATTGTATTTTTTTTAAAGGGGTTTTTGTATTTGTACTGGGTTTAAATTATAATTGCGTTCGTGTCTCGGAAATGTCGTCTATACAGCGTACACTTATTTATCGAGGATACTCTACGGGCGCCGCCGTTTCCAGAGGGTGCTTAAGCAACAGCACCTAGCGAAGATCAGAGCTGCGGTTATTGTTTCGCAGTTAACGCCGGTCCCCCGGCGTAAATACATATCATGTATCACCGGGATCCTGATAACTGATGGCCTGCGGAGTTATAAAAGAGATTTATACGTGTAGTTTAGCCCTCAGCGTGTTCGGAGCTTTTTCTCTCGCCGCCGCCTCTGATTTATCCGCCTATCTCATTTCCGCATCTACTTAGGCTCCGGCCGCCTACCCACTTTTGTTTCGGGCGAGGGTAATGATGCTAGAGCTTGAAGCCTATATGAAACTGTATATATTTTTTGTCTGGATACTTCATTTTTAGGGATGTTTTCCTGCGTGCCCAGCGTTGACGTTTCGTCAATCACCGTCTATTTTTCGTACCATTGAATCGCAAGTAAAAAGACTTTTTCTCTCCCCTGTTTCATTTTTTTTTTTAATTTTTCATCCCGCCACAGTTCATAAAATTGAATGTCGGTCGTGTCCCGGTTTTCCATTCGCGGACCAATGGTCCGAAAATTTGGTATTCCCAGGAAACGCAAACTGCCGGTCGTTCCGTGAATTAGCGAGGGCCCTGTCACTCACAGTACAATAAAGTATTGATTTAGCCGATGCGTATGTCGAGGGTAAATCGCATCTTCATCTGTTTGTTTTCGCCGGTGCGGCTGACCATCGGTGCCTGGCGCATCCACCCTTAAGTGCTTTCCCGATCGGCAACAATATTGATATTGGTGCATGGGGTGTCTATTGTTTCGGTCCAGCGTCGAGGGCCATCAATCTGCATCGATGCAACAATGTGCGGACGGGATCGGTTTTGGGGTGGCGGCAGCAGCATCGGCGGTGGTAATGCAACCGCCCCGCGATGTCCACTCGCGGATTGCGGCTTGATTACGCCGGTAATGAAGCCCCGATGGTGATAAATTACCAATAATGACTCATTGTTAATAGCCGTGCAGGTGAGGCGGCAAATAATGTCGGCTTTACGCCCATATACTGATATATCGGCGTGGCCATACATGCCCAACTATCTATCAAACTAAGACCGCAATAATTCAGTGAATTCAGCGCTGCCGTAAATGCGCCTGATGAATGTCATGCACCCATTTAAATGCTTAAATGCGTCCGCGGATGCCGGATAACCGAGAGCGTGCTGCCGCCCCCGGCGCCGCCCCCGCATCGTCTTTTGTTCTGCAAAAAGCGAAACCGCACAAAGCGGCAATTACACATTAATTGGCCCTTTCATCGACGATCATCATGGAAAACAAATACTTGAATAAACGGAGAAAAAATGTACACAACGTGCGTTCGGTCGTGTTGTCCGCCCGATTGGATCACTTCACTCGACACGCGTTATTAACCTATTCATTTTAAAGCCCACTAACTAGAAGCATACAACAACAAAAACTAGCGCTCAATTCAATGCAATTTTACATTTGTTTGGTCATTTTTCACATGAAAACTTCATACATTCATTAAAAATAATCCAGTATTTAGTACATTCCACTTAAAATATTAATAATTTTTAATCACTATCCCAAATTGTAAATATTTTTTAATAGTTAAAAAAAACCATTGTAAAATTACTATTATATTGTATTAAAAATAATTTTAGAATTGCTCTTAGTTAATTGAAAATGAAAATATGTTTTATTTGAGTAAGCTACTCTTATTAATTGAAAATGAAAACATGTTTTTCATAGAAGTTAGGAGGTGGGAATTGGGATGTGTTGTAGAATCCGAGGAATATGTAAATGCAATCGTGTGATGTGGATGCGACGGGCCGTAATCATATAAATGGTCTTTAATCCGAGAGAAGCGGAGGAAATATTAGATTTATACTATTAACATGCACCTTGGGGAGTTGTTGAGTCAACTTGGGGATGCGGATGCTCGGATAGCTCGTCTCCTAATGGATTTTAAGCGCTTATATTTTACTAATGCATTTCTTAAAAACCTATAAATCGTTGGGAATTGCTCCAAAACTCTAAACTCTGCGTATGTGCAAGGTATATATCGATGCATTAGCTTATAGGAAGGAAGAAAAAGAATGTATATATACGTAGAGTAGTCGCACGATCCTCACACTCCTGTCTCTCAGCCATACGCTTAAACTTGTTCCTCCATCTTTCTTTCCCTTTTCATGCTCGTTTGAGAGACAACAATGCTATTCGCAAATATTTCTCAGCACGTTCAAAAAGAAAAAGTGATTTACATCACTTTTACTGCTCGCAAAATTCCAGCTCGTTCCGCCACTCTTATCCACAGCGCAAATGCATGCACATATATATTATTTTTTGGTTTCATTTCAGCTCGCTTTTGCTCTGCTCTCGTTTTGTTACTTCTCCCTTCCTTCTCAAATTCTTTTCAAAATTCGTCGACAATTCCAGGTATAAATGCGCTTTGAACAAATATATCATTTCTACCGGAACGGCTATTGCGACCGTAACTCTTTTACGTCGAGGTTTTTTATTACCTCTTGGTATTGGATGTCTCGCATATTTCTCGAGGCCTGTGCGAATATTGTATAATTATTATAATTACGGCCCACGGGACTCGCCTCCCCGAATTTTCGCTAATTCACAAATATTAACTCGCAATTACGTCCACTCCATTACATGAATTATTTGCCCGTTCGCAAATTTCTTTTTAATTGTGAAAAGGATTTTTACGGTTCGCGTACAACGGTGGCGCGGATTAAGCTCTGCCCCAAGGCGGAACCCGTATAACCATCTTTCATACTTTTCTTCATCATCAACAACAACATCAAAATATTCATCATTTACTTTTTTCATATAAAATTTTTAATTACTTAAATTATTGAAAGAAAACTAAGAAATATATGAAATTTAATCTCTATTGAAACGTTTTCAAATTGACCAGTTTGGATGAGATGACTCCTATTTTTTTTTTAATACGGTGGTTAGGAATTCTTTGTGTGCAGATTGAATGGCAGTGATTGGAAGCCGTTTCGAGTGGCGGCATTGGAATAATGAGCGGCGGAAGGGAGGTTTTGAAATGGAAGAAGAAGCGAAATTGAGCGGTATTTGGATAACCTTTGAATGGAGGCGAAGTGGCCGTAAAGCTGTGCCCTCGGGAGGTTTCGTCTAGAGATCTTGACCGAGTACAGGAAGATGTTACAAAGGGATGTGTTTGTTTGCAATTAGCTTAATTGTCTTTAGACCGATTGATACGTAATTATATTTCGGGTGTAATTGAAGTAATCAGTGCACGGCGAAGGGCGTATCGGCAACAAAGGGTCTACAAGTTCCACAAGGCTATGACAAAAAGGGGATGCTAAAGTGGGGGGTGGATAAATGTCAGGGAATCGATAAAGCAGTGCAGAGTAGGACGTAATGACAACAATAAGGACGAGAACTGTGCACTTCAGGGTTGTTTCGCGATTACATTTTCCTGTTTATATGTGACATAAATACCGCGGGATTCTATTTGGAATTGCATGGGGTGCGGAGCAGTTCCCGTTCCGTTCCGTTCTGATCCGAACCGTTCCGTTCCGGTTAAAAGCTAGTTGGCTGCGTCGCCTTGTATACTACTAGCACTTAGCT
Organism: Nicrophorus investigator; assembly: GCA_963457615.1. Taxonomy (NCBI): domain Eukaryota; kingdom Metazoa; phylum Arthropoda; class Insecta; order Coleoptera; family Silphidae; genus Nicrophorus; species Nicrophorus investigator. Next base: position 9,177,433 of record OY735146.1, read on the forward strand.
TCATACCAAGCGGGTGGACCCTTTCGCAGGCGCCATAAACGACAAATCACATCTTCAATAAGGATAAATGCGCCCAAAGTAGACGTATGCCATATTCCTATTCCTTGTAACCGCCTCATCCACCCCCTCAAAGCATTCGCAGATTCACTCTGCGAGAGGCTTCCGCATTTCTTGAAGCGCTTTTACGACATCGTAGACCGGTCTTGGGACCGTAACTGTTTTTATTGATATGTTTGTAAATAAACATAAAAATGTGGGCCATCTTTCCCCGTCGTTGCATACATTTCTTCCAGCGGAAATAATTATCCCATCAAAAAACAACTTCCATTCTCTCTCCTTCCACCACTCACTCAATCCATACCCTTCACCACCCCATCCATATACCCGCATCATTCAGAACTAATTTCCAGAAAACCCAATTACTGCGGCAACAACAAATTGTTTCTTATCCCCATACTAATTCAGTAAATACATACATTTATCTATAAACACATAAAAAAATAATTTTTATATAATAGAAAAATTTATTTATAAATTAAAAATTAAATATACAAGGTTGAAACCTGTAATAGTAATCTTTTGGTATACTTTTCTAATATTGGAAGAAGATTAACAAAATACCGGTGTTTACTAAATACAGTGAATATGTTGATTTAAGTTTTAATTTTAATTTTATATTAAAGTGAAATAGTAAACTTTTGAATCTATTGGTTAAAAATTTATTGAAATGATAAATTGAATTATCAGTATTTATTGAATTAAAAGATGAGAAATTTGGTGCAGTGAAAATGATGTTACTTAACGAGGGAATCGATCAACGTCGCGTCGGGCATAATAAAATAACTGTCTGGCAGGAAAACAGATCCGTGCCGGTATATGATTTGGCGCAGACCGAATCGGAACGGAAACGGATCCATCTCGCGCCCGGCGTGATTCGGAATGGTCATAGCCTTTGGGTAAGCAACCAACCAACGGTTGGACGATGGTTTAATTGGTATACGAATGCAGTTGTCTAGTCAACCATCCTAATAAACGTCGAAAAATGTAAACAGCCATTTCGCTCGCATCGTAAACGTGTCCGGCATTAAAGCGCGATTCGCTTTGCGTCGTAGTGTCTGGAGGGTTAAACGGGCGTGATCACAATTTCCACCGTGTATTCCATTACGGATGGCAATAAAGCAAGGCCTCACGTGTTTGCAACTAAGTCCGTTAAGGCCGGAGATACAAATGATACTGAGAGATGGAATGCGTTAATAATTAACGGCGGCCATCCGCGATATTCGTATAATTTGATCAATCAAACTATGATATCGGCCGGTCGCAACCCCGGCTTTAATAAGGTGGACATTGGCATCCCGTGTAATTATATTTTACTGTTGTCCAGGCTACTGCTGCCACAGCCAATTCCGATGGATCGGTTGTATATCACGGTTTGTGTTTTATTGGGGTCGTCGTAAACGGAATAAATTGGCAGCCGGATAATGTTCAGACCGTGAGTGAGCAGAGAGAACGATGATAGAGATGGGAAGAGAAAAATCAAATGAAGCCAAATAAATGATTTGGTATGTTGGATAATTGATTCCTGTTATTGCTGAGCCGACGTGCCTTTATTATACTAATAAGCAACTACCGACATGCACCAAGTCATAACACTTTCAGAGGTTGAGCGGTATGAAACAAGTGATAAGTTTGATGAATGATGGTTTTAAGAGCATTAATGAGGAAAAATAAGCGAATTCTTTCTATATCCTTCCAGACCTTACCACAATTCAATTATAACACTGAAACTTAACTACGTTAATGGAATCGATTTATTAAGACAAAAAAATACAGTTAAAAATACTATATTTACTATATAAATTTTTGAAAAAATTCCCAATTAAATTTAACATTAATTATTTTATATAAAATTTAATAGTAATAAAATTAAATTTACTGAAAATATTTTATAACTTGGATTTATGAAGATGTATACATTTTTGTTGTTGTACGTGGTTTTCAAATCTCGTTATTAATACACGGTGGATGATGCGGAGGAAAAAAAAGAAGAAGTGATTACTGATGAAATCATGCACTGCCATTAGCAGCATTGCAGAAGATCTCGTCAGAAAGCCAGCGAATCGTATAGGAATCGGAGGCGAGGGGTGGAGGTTGCCACGGCACAAGGGTTGCGGCATCAGCGGTATCGAACAAGGGGTAGTCAGGGTGAAGTGGATCCTTGTTACCAGATCATCCCGGTTTGCGCCCCCTGGCATCTTCCTCCCTCCTTTAGCCGGTTGAGCTTGATCGGTTATGAAATTCACTTACATTATGGACTTCTAATTGGCGGGGAAATAGAAAGTTTGTAACGGATTAAAGATGAAATGGTTTAATAGGGAGGAAAGAGAATTGATTAGGTGTCTCTGGGCGCAGCGCGTGGAAATATATGGGAAAGCAATTAAATCTTGAATATGCCACGTTGTATTATATGTATATATATATTGAGAGAATATACGCATATATTCTGTGGTGTGTGTTTGTGGAGGGGGGTATATATGCATTATGGTGAAGCCCACTAGAAATGCAGAACTATGGAGGTCCGATCTGGAGCCTGAATGGGGTGGTAGCCGATGGACAGTTGGGGGAATCCCCCGGGTTGTTGAGCGGGGGGAAACGATGGTTCCCTGGTATGGGGAATCCGATCACAGCCGTAATGCCGCCTAAACCGGGCCGCGCACCCTATATGCATATTGGAAATTGAATCTGGGCAATAGCAATACCAATAGGGCCGGGTCGGTCGGTCCCTGTGACAATGCATATCCATCCGTTGCACCTCTGAAGCCGACGTACACCATTTCAATATGTGACAAGCTTGTTTACCGATAGAGAGAGAGAGGATTATTGAAACTTGTCAACCGGAATTCATTCGCCAACAAAATACCTTCTGTGGGCGAACGCACGCATTGGGCATTCAAAGAATCGCGCCCGTTTTATTTGGCCGTTCATCATCTGTCAAAATACCAATTAATCGCTAATTGATTTTTGCACCTGCACCACGCAGCCGCCCCCCAAACGGGCGACGCCTCAAAGACAATTCATCTCCCGTCCGGCATCCCAATTCATTTCCAACCCCTGACGAGAGGGACCGGGGGCGGACTTTTGACACTTGTTTAATCTTTTATTCTCTTCCTTTTCCGCCGACTCACGCTCCGCTAATCGCACCCCACCAGGATTGATCATAATTTATTCATGTTTTTGTGCCTCCGCATTGCCACTTGATTAACTTGATTAAAAAAGAAAATTAATATTTCAATGAGTCACTTAGTCATCAATCTCGGTCTCAATTCATTCATCAGTTTTGATACTCTGATCGAAGGCAACACTAAAACAACTAATTTACTAAGTGATTTATTTTCTCGTACACTTCTTACTTTCATTCATAATATTTTAAACATGAATTATATAAATAAAAATTAAGGGTTAAGTAAACAGAAGAGCGGTGCTTAGTAAGTCTTAATGGATAGGTAGGTGAGTCATAATAGAACAATTAAGATCAAAGCAGCAGAGTGAAACTGTGGGAAAGTTTGTATTTCCTCATATTTAAAAAAAAAATGTTTGATGGAGCCGCCTTTGGCGGGTGGAGAAAAGTCGCCAAAATAATACGTGACAGTTTTATTGGACTTTTCGCTTTAATTATAGATTCTGCATGAATAATTGAATACCATCGGAGACACAAAACAGAGACATTGCGGACGGACAATGAGCGGTTCTTTTATTTTTTTCCTTCTCTCGTTTCTTCCTCCTTAAAGAATGGTCCGACGAATAAATTGAGTTGTTTCCGATGCGGTTCATTCTATTTAATTCGGCATAAGACGTCGGTGGCCCTTTGTTGGTTAAATAGCAATAAATAAAAATTGTTTTGTAAACAGGTAGGCGGTAGACGGTGGCGGGATGAAATTGAAAGGAGCCAAATATTGTGCTGAAGGTTTCAACGGCTTCCTCGATCTTCTTTTACCCTCTGTCAAAACTGTACGACGGAGTGAGAGCGAGAGATGTAGCGATGAAGGGACGAAGGATGAAGCTTAGGGTTGGAACCGATTCGTTCCAGGACATCAAAGTTACGTATATATCGTAAACTATGCGTGCCGGCAACATTATTGTCGGAAATCAATTCAGGGTGGCTTCTACCGCCTCCTCCTCCTCCTCCTCTTCCACAACATCATCCTTCCCCCTTTCTCCTCCACCTCCTTTCTGTTGCTGCAGCCGCCACCGCTGCACAACGCAATAATACAATCAACCCCTAAAAACTACCACCCGCATGCCATAAATAAATGCAGCCGTGACTCAAAATAGCACATCCGAACAACAGCACTAAACCAGATTACATTTAATTGTAATGGACACATTTTGATACACAATATTTTTCAAAACATTTTCTCAAATTTATTACCTACCATCAATATTCCTTAAAATACTCGACAAATTAATATGAAAACAATATTTATAGAATCAGAAATAACAATTTTTATTTAATTTATTATCCAATAATAGCAAAAAAGGAAAGTAAATATATTTAAAAAAAAAAACTATATAAATTATAAAATGTTTTAATTTTTATTGAAAGTAATATTTTGTAACAGTTATATTATTTGTTTCCATTGTTGTTATCTGGTTGTGTATCTGTAACAATAAATATAATTAATATTTAAATAATGTTAGAAATAGTAATGAAAATAAATTTATTTTATTATATTAAATAGAAGAACAAAGAAAATATCAGTCTGATTTATTTGTTTATTTGAATTTTAATTGTTGATTTTGAAAAGCTGACAATTTGAACAAACAGGTAACAAATTTATCATTCGGACACCTAGGCTCATAGATTTCAATTTACATATGCAAATCTGTAATAATTGAGTCATATAGGCTAGAACATGCCATAAATATAGTTAATCGTGACTCTAAACACATAATTGCTTCGGAACCGAATAACGAACAACATTTATTATCTGCTGCCCCCTTCTCACGCAGCAATATACTATCATCACGTGCACTTCAACGATCCGACCTTTTCCAGAAATCAAACAAACTTTTTCTCTATCTCTAATTTATTTGTTTAGGTCTATTCCTGAAACGTGTATTCGTTCCGTATTACATATTTTCAAAATTATTATAATATATGTGGGACTTACCAACTTTTTATGATCTTAGAACTCAATTGTTGGCTATGGTCCATTTCTGAAATATAACATTATATAATTGATGTAGTTGTAATTAGTGATTACGAAGTATTATTAATATTGCTGTCAAGAGATAAGCAAGAATAAATGTAAATGGTTGAGGGAAGTGTGAAAAGTAGTGGAAATCGCTTATCAACGGTCGAACGCCTCCTTAATGAGATAGAGCAGTCATTTCGGAGCCGCCACCGGAAAATGCTAATACAGTTTCCGTGAAGGCCGTCAGTGTGGAGGGCGGAAACTAAACAGAGAGCAAAAAATGAAGGAGCAACCGGGAAAATGGTGTGAAAAAAAGTAAGAAGAAAACGGTAGTAGGTTGTAGGGCGTGTAGTCATTAATTAAGGACACGCGTCCGTCCGTTATCTAAGGACGAGTGTAAACACGGGTTATGGCATTTCGTTCACGATGTGTGTGTGATCGATGGTGCAATTCCGCAATTGTCGTCGGGCCAAGGCTGTAACTTAAATGCCATTAATGCACCAAGCTTCGTATACTATATTATGTGTGTGTATATACATATATTGATATGGTACTTATTAATATTACATCATAAATTGTGCTGAGCATGTGTGTACGTATGATACAACCAACCTCAAGGCTGGAGGGCGTTGTCATAGCGCTCGATTACGTCTTGCGGAAAGAAAATAATCTGACGTGCATGCATTTATATATATATATATATACATGCACATATATATATGTACCAGGAAGAGGAGAAATTGAGTTCTTCTCTCCTCATCCAATCCAATTCCTATGACTTCACATCATTACACTCACGATGGGGAAAACCAGAAAGGGAGCATCGGCCAAAGAGTGAAAGAGATCGAGAATGAAACGAAAAACAAAATGATGATAATAATAAGAAGATGATCACAAAAAAAAAATGAGTGAAGGAGAATGGATGTGGAAGAGGAGGCCGGGACCTGAAAACACCTCCGAGCCATATTGAATCTGAAATGAAATAATGACCCTAATGCCAAAACAACTTGAGGCCAGGTAATGCAAAAACCAGACGCCAATCGAATTTCGTATTCATATCTTGAGGCGAAAGGCGAGGGGACTCCTCCATACATGCATTTACTTCTTTCCCTTTCCAGCTCTTTTTTTTTCTTCTTGTTTTTCTTTCGTTTTACTTACTTTGAATTACAATGTCACATATGTAAAGCTACTTGTTATGCACCGCTCAATTCGAAACATTTCCGAACAAAACAATAATATCAACACTAGTTACACTTGTTTTTCAAGTGCTTACTCGTATCCTGGACCTATCTCTACTGAAATCTAAATATACGAGCCTGCGGGTTTTAATGACTATGTAAATAAAATGCAAAATCAGTATGTAGCTATTACAATTCCCAGGATTAGTAATTACTAGAAAATTACAATATTTGTATAACAAATGACGCATATTTAAACTCAAAATGTATTAACAATTTACAACAAAAAATATAAATTGGTATCAGCTTCTTATTGTTGATAATAGCAAATAGAAGCAGATCTATCCGAACTCAAACAGTATAAATAAAAAGTTTAAGTACAGATAAATGTAACTTCTATAAACTAATAAAAATTATATTTTTTTTACACTTTTGATGTATTTTGATTTATGTGTTGTTAATATTGAGGATATTAAATGAGGCAAATTACACTACATAATTAAATAAAATGTTGTGTAATTGAATCATTCGATACCCAAACAATATATCTTAAATGATGTTCTCGTAGCTAAAAAAATAATAAATATTATATAACACTTATATTTCTTTTTAGCTAATATTAAATATAATAACAATAATATAAATGATGTAAGGATTTTGGAAAAAACAATAAATTATACCTTACTTCGCGGTCCAAGCTTCGAAATGGTTACGACTGCTTTAGCTGCAAAGAGAACAATTGCTGTTACTGTCATATGAATAATAAGTTGAAAATATATAGTGGAAGTTTGTAAGATCCAAGGTTCGGAACGTGAAAAAGTATCTTCTAGACGCCACTTCCTTGAAAGAAAATTCCTTTCTAATTTTTTATTTTTCAATTAATTTTCTTTTTTAGTCACTTCTAAAGTCAAATCACGTCTTTCATTTCATTGTTTCTTTTAGTACTTTCTGATTAACCAAGGTTAGCTGATTTACGCCACACGATATTTGGAATGAAATCCTTCTTAAGGGCTACGACTGCTATAGCTGAAAAGAGAACATGATAGTTACTATAATAATTACTATACAAGTTTTCTGGGAGAGGAGATAAACCAAAATAATTGAAACATATAGATTTTTTTCACAATTTAAGAGATTGGTAAATTATTGTTGATTAGATGGTGTTATTATTCAGGATACTGAATGATTCAATGTCTACACATAATTAAATACAATGCGTAGAAACTGAATCACCAAATACCCATTCAACAAATTTGAAATGAAGTTCTCGTAACTAAAGAATTAAAAAATAATGATTACTATAATAAATTGATAAATATAACTTATTTAAATATACACGAAAGATGTACTAACTATTAAACAATTAAAAAAAAAAAAACTAATATTAAAACTAAATAATCAATAATAAAATGTTGAGTGCGAATTTTACCAAACAAAATTAACAAAACGATTTATACTATTATACTAGTAGACATTGACTCTCTAAAATGCATGTAATCTAAAACTTACATAATATTAACTTTTAAACATATAAATTGATGTCAGCTTTTTGTTGTTGATAATAGTAGAGAAAAGCACATCTATCCGAACTCAAACAGTATAAATAAAATGTTTAAGTACCGATAGATAAAACTTCTATAAACTAATAAGAAACTTTTAATGTTGATTTGTTGGTTCTAATATTGAGGATATTAAAAGATACAAACTGCTATACATAGTTAAATAAAATGTTTAGCAATTGAATCTTGTAATATCCAAACAACATATCTTAAATGATGTTCTTGTAGCTGAAAAATAATAATTAATAATTATTTTATTACTAATTAATATTGTGGCTATGACTGCTGCAGCTGCAAAGAGAACATAATAGTTACTATTATATCAATATTAAGTAGATTAAACAAAAAATAAAATAATTGAAAGATTTATCTGAAGAACAAATATCTATAATCACAGAATATTAAAAAAATTTGAAATAAAGTTCTCGTAACTAAAGAATTAAGAAATAATGATTATTATAATAAACTGACAAATATTACTTATTTAAATATACACGAAATATGAATTAACTATAGAACAATTTCTCAAAAAAAAAAAAACCTGTAAAATATTAAAACTAAATAATCAATAATATAATGCTGACTGCGAATTTTACAAAACAAAATTAATAAAATGGTTTATAATATTATATAATCTTTACTTCTAAAATTTAAAAATAATACAACTCATCTATGGATATAAATTGCTGTCAGCTTTTTGTAGTTGATAATAGTAGAAAGAAGTAGATCTATCCGAACTAAAACAGTATAAATAAAATGTTTAAGTGCCGATAACTTCTTTAAACTAATAAGAAACTCTCTGCATGTAATGTTGATTTGTTGTTTGTAATATTGAGGATATTAAAAGATGCAAAGTGATATACATAGTTAAATGAAATGTAAATCAATTGCCTCTTTCAATACCCAAACAACATATTTTAAATGATGTTCTCCTAGCTGAAAAAATAATAATTATTGTATTACTTATTCATAATTTTTATCTTACATCGCGGCTAAGATGCAACGTTCAGTACCAACAAAATCCTTCTTAACGGGATGAGGCTGCAGTTGCAAAAAGAACATAATAGTTACTATCATATTAATAATGAGTAGAATTAATATACCTTGCTCAGTGAAACTTTCCTGTAAGAGGAGATAAACCAAAATAATTAAAATTTATAGCTGAAGTAGAAATACCTATCATAACTGAATATTACAAAATTTATAGATTTTTTCACAATTTCAATGTTATGTGATATTTGTTACATTAAAGTTGATTTGTTGGTAGTATTATTGAAGATACTAAAGGATTCAAGTTAATATACATAAGTAAATAAAATGTTTTTAACTGAATCTTTCAATACCAATTCAATCTCGTAACTAAAGAATTAAGAAATAATGATTATTATAATAAAGTGACAAATATTACTTATTTCAATATACACGAAAGATGTATTAACTATAAAATAATTTATAAAAGAAAAAAATTGTAAAATATTAAAACTAAATTAATAAAATGGTTTATACTATTATATAATCTTTATTTTATGTCAGCTTTTTGTTGATGATAGTAGTAGAAAGAAGTAGATCTATCCGAACTCAAACAGTATAAATAAAATGTTTAAATGCCGATAGATAAAACTTCTATAAACTAATAAGAAACTCTCTGCATGTAATGTTGATTTGTTGGTTCTAATATTGAGGATATTAAAAGATGCAAATTGGTATACATAGTTAAATAAAATGTAAAGCAATTGCCTCTTTCAATACCCAAACAACATATCTTAAATGATGTTCTCCTAACTGAAAAAAATAATAATTACTGATTAATACTTTTTATTTTACCAAACAAAATTAATAAAATAATTTATACTCTCTGAAACACAACTTAACTTACATAATCATTAATTTTAATATTAAAAAAAAATACAACTAACCATAAATTGATTGTCAGAAAAGCACATCTATCCGAACTCAAGCAGTATATATAAAATGTTTAAGTGCCGATAGATAAAACTTCTATAAACTAATAAGAAACTCTTAATGTTGATTTGTTGGTTTTAATATTGAGGATATTAAAAGATGCAAATTGGTATACATAGTTATATAAAATGTAAATCAATTGCCTCTTTCAATACCCAAACAACATATTTTAAATGATGTTCTCCTAGCTGAAAAAAAAAAATTATATTATTTATTAATAATTTTTATTTTATTAAAAAAATAATAAAACTTAACTTACATAATCATTAATTTTAATATAAAAATATAAATTGATGTCAGCTTTTTGTTGTTGATAATAGTAGAGAAAAGCACATCTATCCGAACTCAAATGAAACTTTTATAAACTAATATGAAACTTTTTTCATGTAATGTTGATTCTAATATTGAGAATATTGAAAGTTGCTGAAAAAAATATAAATAATAATTATTATATTACTTATTAATAATTTTTACTTTCCTTTTTAACGAGAAGTGGCTATAACTGCAGTAGCTGCAATGAGAACATTATAGTTAGTGTCATATGAATAATAAGTAGAGTGGAAATATCCTGTGAGCATAGATAAACTCAAATAAGAGAAACATATATCTGAAATATTCACTGAATATTACAAAAATGATACATTTTTCACAATTGGTAAATTATAGATGATTTGATGGTGCTATTATTGAGGATATTGAATGATGCAATGACCATACATAATTAAATACAATGTTTAGTAACTGAATCATTCAATACCCATTCAATATATTTGACAAGAAGTTCTCGTAACTAAAGAATTAAGTAATAATGATTATTATAATACAGAGATAAATGTTTCTTATTTTTTTATTAACTAACATTTATTGTAACATGCATTTATATAATTCAACAATTTATTTAAAATATCAAAAATAAAAAATATACTAGTAGACATTGTATAATAGTTAAATTACATAATCTTTATTATTAAAATTTTAAAAACTTACTACTAAACTGTAGATATAAATAGATGCCAGCTTCTTGTTGTTGATAATAGTAGAGAGAAGCAAGACTATCAGAACTCAAACAGTGTAAATAAAATGTTTAAGTGCCAAAAGTCATTACTTCTATAAACTAATAATGAAACTTTTTGCATGAAGTTCTCGTAGCTAAAGAATTAAGCAATCATTGTTATTATATTAAATTATTAAATTATACTTTTTTTATGTAATGTTGATTTGATGTTCTAATATTGAGGATATTAAAAGAAGAATACTGCTATACATAGTTAAATAAAATGTATAGCAATTTCCGCTTTAAATACCCAAACAACATATCTTAAATGATGTTCTCCAAACTGAAAAAATAATAATTATTAGATAACTTATTAATAATTTTTACCTTACATCGCAGCTAAGGTGCAAACAAAATCCTTCTTAACGGAATGCGGCTGCAGCTGCAAACAGAACATCATAGTTACTATCATCTCAATATTGAATAGAATTCATATACCTTACTTAGTGGAAGTTTCCTGAAGTGGAAGTTCTCGTAACTAAAGTATTAAGTAATAATGATTATTATAATACACTGATAAATGTAACTTATTTTTTTATTAACTAACATTTATTATAACATGCATTTATATATACCCTAAAGGTGTAATAATTCAACAATTTATTTAAAATATCAAAAGTAAAAAAATATACTAGTAGACATTGTATAATGTTAACTTACATAATCTTTATTATTAAAATTTTAAAAACTTACAACTAAACTGTAGATATAAATTGATGCCAGCTTCTTGTTGTTGATAATAGTAGAGAGAAGCAAGACTATCAGAACTCAAACAGTGTAAATAAAATGTTTAAGTGCCAAAAGTCATTACTTCTATAAACTAATAAAGAAACTTTTTGCGTGTAATGTCGATTTGTAGGTGCTAATATTAAGGATACTGAATGCGTCAAACTGCCTTACATAATTAAATAAAATGTATAGCAGCTAAGCCATTCAATACCCATTTAATATATTATAAATTATGTTCACCTAGCTAAAAATTAAGAAAAATATTATTACTAATTTTTCTTATTAACTAACATTTATTTTAGTAATAGTAAAAAACATGTTAATAATAATAATTTAATGATTAGTAACCAAATACAAGTGGATTACGTAAAAAAACAATAATTTTAACAATGTTCGAAAATAGATTTTCTAATTCAAAAAATTGATCTAAAATAATTTAGTAATTTCAATTTATTCGAATCGAAACGCGTAAAATACATTTTCCATGCATTTCAAATATTTGTTTAATATTTATTACAATTCTTATCGTATGTGCGAAACGCACTATTTTCGTGCCCAAATAAGGATTGTTTAAACGCAGCTGCAACTGCAGGTGTTCAATTTTTATAAATAATCTCATTTTTATTACTTTTTTATCGCATACATTTTATGTTGGAATTGCTTTAAATAAAAATTAACTAAATTAATATATAAATTGATTTTTCGGTAATCTCACAATTTTTATTAGTTTTCTATCGTTTTAATATTTTCATTTGTAATTAATAAATATCGAAAAAGTACAAAATTTTTATTAAAATAAATTTGTTTAAATTAATACATTCATATTATAACATAATCTTCATTTAAATAAGATAATTGTATTATTTCCCCTCTGATTATAGAATATTTTGCAAATATCATTCAAAAAGTAATTTACAATTAAAGCTACAATCTCCACGGTTTATCCAATTAATCTTAAAAAATTAGATAATTGTTATAGATTCAATTATTATATTTAAAAATAGGTTTATAATTTAAGAAATTGTATATAAAAAATAATTTAAAGTCAAATCAATATATTCGAATCGAAATCGAAAAACATTTTTAAGTATCAAAATTGTTGTATTATTATTTTAAAAGATACGCAGCCAATAGTCTACGTGACGACCCGAACGAAAGAACCAATAGAATTATTAACAACGAACAAATCCGCGGATTGCCGAAACCTCGCTGTGATTTGTAGGTGCAGATGATTCACCCGCACAATCGCCTAATTTTTATTGTTTTCTGCGAAACGCACTATTTTCGTGCCCAAATAAGGATTGTTTAAACGCAGCTGCAAGTGCAGGTGTTCAATTTTTATAAATAATCTCATTTTTATTACATTTTTATCGCATAAATTTTATGTTGGAATTGCTTTAAATAAAAATTAACTAAATTAATATATAAATTGATTTTTCGGTAATCTCTCAATTTTTATTACTTTTCTATCGTTTTATTATTTTCATTTTAATTAAAATTTAGCGAAACAGTACAATATAAATTAAATAATCCGTAAATATACGAAATCATTTATAATTTTTATTAATGAATTATTAATTACAATATTTACTATTTTATTTAATTTAATTACTTGCTAAGTTTCGATAAGCGTTTAAATAGCTTATTTTTATTTCAACGAACGAGTACTTCTATAAGTCACTTGGCAAATAATGCTTTTCGAAACTACTCAATTTTGTAATTCTACCAAGTTAAATAATTTTAAAATATAAAATGCAATTTGTCATTTAAAGAAATATTGAATTACATTAAGTTTTTAAAAATTCACATTTACATTAATCAATGCAAGTAACCATAATGAAAAGTTAATAATTTATTTTAAAAAAATGTAATAATATTTATATAAAAAGAAATACAAATTATTATTTTTGAGAAATTGAAAAATAATAAGTTTAATAAAATATTTTTCAATCGCAACTGCAGATGATTCACCCGCACAATCGCCTAATTTTTATTGCTTTCTGCGAAACGCACTATTTTCGTGCCCAAATAAGGATTGTTTAAACACAGCTGCAAGTGCAGGTGTTCAATTTTTATAAATAATCTCATTTTTATTACATTTTTATCGCATAAATTTTATGTTGGAATTGCTTTAAATAAAAATTAACAAAATTAATATATAAATTAATTTTTCGGTAATCTCACAATTTTTATTACTTTTCTATCGTTTTAATATTTTCATTTGTAATTAAAAAATATCGAAAAAGTACAAAATTTTTATTAAAATAAATTTGTTTAAATTAATACATTCATATTATAACATAATCTTCATTTAAATAAGATAATTGTATTATTTCCCCTCTGATTATAGAATATTTTGCAAATATCATTCAAAAAGTAATTTACAATTAAAGCTACAATCTCCACGCTTTATCTCATTAATCTTAAAAAATTAGATAATTCTTATAGATTCAATTTTTATATTTAAAAATAGGTTTATTATTTAAGAAATTGTATATAAAAATTAATTTAAAGTCAAATCAATATATTCGAATCGAAATCGAAAAACATTTTTAAGTATCAAAATTGTTGTATTATTATTTTAAAAGATACGCAGCCAATAGTCTATGTGACGACCCGAGCGAAAGAACCAATAGAATTGTTAACAACGAACAAATCCGCGGATTGCCGAAACCTCGCTGTGATTTGTAGGTGCAGATGATTCACCCGCACAATCGCCTAATTTTTATTGTTTTCTGCGAAACGCACTATTTTCGTGCCCAAATAAGGATTGTTTAAACGCAGCTGCAACTGCAGGTGTTCAATTTTTATAAATAATCTCATTTTTATTACTTTTTTATCGCATAAATTTTATATTCAATTTGTTATATTTATTAATTAATATATTAATCGATTTTTTGTAAATCTCACAATTTTTATTACTTTTCTATCGTTTGTTTCTAGACTCTGAGAAGGAACACTCCGTTCAAATTTTTCTTCTTATGTCTCAACTTTTAATATCCCGTTTTATAAAACCGTAGGTTTACCCTACATAAAATCCAATTATTGTTTAGACGCGAAGTTGTTATATTTTTAATGTTACAATTATTTTAAATTAAGTATTACCTTCAACAACAATTTTTTTATGAAATTATGAATTAAATCCTTCCAGGTAATATGGATAAGACTGCTCCAGCTGAAAAGAAAAATGACTATTGAAATAAGTTTTTCATGATACAGTCTTCAATTACCTGTTTTAGTTGAAGATTCCTTTCAGTAGAACGAAACACTATTTGCATGGCTTGTATTTTCAGGTCTGTAGTAAAATAAAAAGCGTTTATGTCTACAAACTAATAAATTAAAGATAAATAAGTAGTAGATTCTCATTGTTGATTGTAGTAAAATAGAATTAACAGATATATAAGCACCGATAATATAAACATAAATTGGCGGCAAATACACCTATTATCCCTATATATTACAAAAATTATAGATTTTTCCACACTTTGAATATTCTCTTAAAAATAGTACATTACAATTGATTTGTTGGTGTTAATATTGAGGATATTGAAGAAAGCAAATTGTTATACATAGTAAAATAACATGTATAGCAATTGCTCTCTTAAATAGCCAAACAACATATCTTAAATGATGTTCTCTTAGCTAAAAAAAAATAAATAATAATTATTATATAATTATTAAATTAATAAAACGGTTTATACTATTATACTAGTGAACTTACTGATGTCAATTGATGTCAGCTTTTTTTGTTGATAACAGTAGAGAGAAGCACATCTATCCGAACTCAAACAATATGAATAAAATGTTTAAGTGCCGATTGATGAAACTTCTATAAACTAATAAAAAACTCTTTGCATGTAATGTTGATTTGTTGGTTCTAATATTGAGTATATTAAAAGATACAAACTGCTATACATAACAGTTAAATAAAATGTATAGCAATTGGATCTTATAATATCCAAATAATATATTTTAAAAGATGTTCTCGTAGCTGAAAAAATAATAATTATTATATTACTTATTAATAATTTTTACCTTACTAAGGTTGAACGTTCAGTACAACGAAATCCTTCTTAACGGGATGTGGCTATGACTGCTACAGCTGCAAAAAAACATAATAGTTACTATCATATCAAAAATGAGTAGAATTCATATACCTTGCTTAGTGGAACTTTCCTGTGAGACGAGATAAACCAAAATAATTGAAACTTATATCTGAAGTAGAAATACCTGAATATTACAAAATTAATAGATTTTTTCACAATTTAAATGTTATATAATATTTGTTACATTATAGTTGATTTGTTGCTAGTATTAATGAGGATACTAAAGGATTCAAGTTAATATACATAATTAAATAAAATGTTTAATAACTGAATCTTTCAATACCCATTCAATATATTTGAAATGAAGTCTTGTAACTAAAGAATTATGTAATAATGATTATTATAATACACTGATAAATATTACTTATTTCTTTATTAACTAACATTTATTATAACATATAAGGTGTAATAAGTCAATAAATTTCAGATATTGAAGTAGTAGATTCTCGTTGAAGGTTGTCGATGGTAGTAAAATAGAAATAACAGATATATAAGCACCGATAGTATAAACATATATCGGCGGCGAAGATGTCTGTTATCCCTATATACTACAAAAATTACAGATTTTTCCACACTTTGAATATTCTCTTAAAAATGGTACATTACAGTTGATTTATTGGTGTTAATATTGAGGATATTGAAGGAAGCAAATTGTTATACATAGAAAAATAAAATGTATAGCAATTGCTCCCTTAAATAGCCAAACAACATGTTCTCGAAGAACGAAATCCATCTTCACGGGATGTGGCTATGACAGCTATAGCTGCAAAGAGAACTTTATAGTTACAATCATTTGAATAATAAGTAGAATTCATATACCTTACTCAGTTGTAAGAGGATAAGTTACAAGATTCGACACGTGAAAAAGTATTTTCTTTTTCAGTCACTTCTAGAGTCAATCACGTCTTCCATGTTCCTTTTTTAGTTACATAGTTACGTTGCAGGATATTTGGAATGAAATCCTTCTTAACGGAATGTGGCTATAACTGCTGTAGCTGCAATATTATTACACTAATAAATGTTACTAATTGTTCTTATTAACTAACATCTATTATAACATATATTTAAATTTACATGAAAGATGTATTAACAATAATACAATTTATAAAAAAAAACCTGAGTGCGAATTTTACACAACAAATTTAATAAAACAGTTTATCCTAGTAGACAAAGTCTCTCTGAAATACATGTAACCTAAATACTTAACTTACATAATCTGTATTTTTCAAATTTAAAAAATTACAACTAAACTATACATATAAATTCATTTCAGCTTCTTGTTGTTGATAATAGTAGATAGAAGTAGGACTATCAGAAGTTAAACAGTATAAATAAAATGTTTAAATTCAGATAGACGCAACTCCTATAAACTAATAAAAAAAATGCATTTAACTTGTTGGTGCTAGTATTGAGGATAATAAATCACACAAATAACACAACATAATTAAATAAAATGTTTTGTTATTGAGCGATTGAATACCCAAAACACTATATTCTTGTAGCTAATGTAACCGGAAAACAGTTGTATTCTGGAAAAGAAAAACAAAATTTTTTACCTAACTTCGCGGCTAAATTCCAAGCTTTGACACGTGGAAAGGTTATGAAATCCTTCATAAGGGAATGATTACGACCGCTCTAACTGCAAAAAGAATATCTACAGTTACCTTTATAAGAATTTCTAGAGCCAATTACGTATGTGCCTTTTCATTTTTCATTTTTAGTTACTGTCATGTTATTAATACATTACACTGACAAATATTACTAATTGTTCTTATTAACTAACATTTATTATAACAAAAATTTAAATATACACGAAAGACGTATTAACACTAATACAATTTATAAAAGAAAAATATCCTGAGCGCGAATTTTACAGAACAAATTTAATAAAACGGTTTGTCCTATTATATTAGTAGACATTGTCGCTCTGAAACATATGTAACCTAAATAATAATCTTACATAATCTGTACTTTTTAAATTTTTTAAATAATTACAACTAAACTATACATATAAATTTATTTCAGCTTCTTGTTGTTGATAATAGTAGATAGAAGTAGGACTATCAGAAGTTAAACAGTATAAATAAAATGTTTAAATTCAGATAGACGCAACTCCTATAAACTAATAAAAAAAATGCATTTAATTTGTTGGTGCTAGTATTGAGGATAATAAATCACACAAACAACACAACATAATTAAATAAAATGTTTTGTTATTGAGCGATTGAATACCCAAAACACTATATTCTTAATGATGTTCTTGTAGCTAATGTAACCGGAAAACAATTGTATTCTGAAAAAAAAACAATAAATGTCTTTATATTTTTTTTTCACTTCATTTTTTTTCAGTCACTTCTAGAGTCAATTACGTCTATGCCTTTCCAGGTCCTATTTTTAGCTAGAACTGCAAATGATGTGTTGGTGCTAATATTGAGGATATTGAAGTGCTCTAATAACAAAAACAATCAAATAAAATGTATATTATCAGAACCCTTCAATACCCATTCAATATATTATAAATGATGTTCACATAGCTCATAATACATAATTAAATAAAATGTTCAAGATACTAATATGAGTATTAAAATAACCAAACTTGTACGTTAATTAGATTTCATAAATATTTAAGTAGTTTGACTGAATTATGTGTTATGGATAATAATTGAAATTAGGAAGAGAATATGGCTATGAATGGCTCCACCTGCAAAGATAATAAAGCAGCGAAATAAACATTTATTGTTAGTGTCATATGAATAGTGAGCAGTATTCAAATGACTGGCTTAGTGGAACTTTCATTTGAGACCTAAACCCTGTTTGCAGAATACAGTGCTGGTTAATCGCGTGTATTTCCAGGTCTGTAGTAAAATAAAAAGCGTTTATTGTTTGTACATGAATTCCAATGGAGTAGGCCATTGTTTTGTGTAAGGACGTGAGCTGTGACATGAATAGTGTCTAGTAGATTTCGGGAGGGTCGGAAGCGTACGGTGATCAATTTGGGTTTATAGCACAGAAATAGTTTCTCGTAGCAAAGCGTTGCTGAGAGTGAGAGAGGAGAGATGGACGCTGTTGCGTAACGTTAGGTCGTAAGCAGGGGGATAATTGTTCGGAGTCGGCAAATATTTGTGTATGCATTAAAACGGATTTGTTTCTCGGAAGAACAGCTCCTGTTTACTTGGCGCTCTTGCTGTTGCTGTTGCCGTTGCACTCGGACGGCAAACATACGAGGTAATTGGGAATTATGAGGAGATGAAGAAGAAGTCGCGGCCTGAGGTTGACTGCAACTGCAACGAAGTTGAAGAGATTCGGTGCGCCGTTTATAACCGGCGACCGCCGACCAATGGATTCAGTCGACAGGTCAGGGACTCGCCATCGCTCCGTATACTGCGTATCTGAAATAATCGAATCGGATCCGATCGGATCGCATTGGATCCAATGGTTGCGCAACGGATCATAATGAGCGTTTCAATCGACCCATTGTAACGCACAAAAGCGCGCTGAAAACAATCCGTTGCGTATTGAATCTTGACCTACATCGGTGCCGTGGAACTGCTGGGATGCAGATGTTGTAATCAATACCGAAGGGCTGCTGAGTGGGTACGAGCCTGTCTCCGGACGCCCCCGGTGCTAAGGGGGCAATAGCCGCCAATCGGCCACCACAGTACAATCCCTGCTCCCTCCCGACTACACTTTTGTTCATTAATTCGAGTGGATCTTGTAGTGCATACTGCTGCCTGCATACGTACAAACATGCATACACAACCATCCTACCATTTCAATCTCATATGCACTGAAGGCACCTGGTCTATAGCTTGAACCATTTTTATTTTCGAACCTTATTTCGATATCATATAAAAATTCGAACATCCCCTAAAGTCATAAAACTTATCAACATATAGACGTTTTGAAAAAGTAGACTAATTTCATTAATGTACAATTATTTATGTGACCTTGAGATCAAATTATTGCATATTATACAATTTGGTATTTTCCAGGGTTATAGCTAACGAATGCGGTTGACATGTCAGATTATGGTTAGTTGTGTTGCCACTAGATTACGTTCAGTAAATTATCGTTTGCTGTTCCTGCAATCATCCTTTTAACTCAATTGTTTCTTGATTGTCGTGGATTGGTTTTCATAGCTTTATTACCGTGACTACAGTACCATGCCATACTTGACATACTATGACTTTCAAACAACATTATACTTCATGTTTACGTCTTCTTTAAATATAGTATGATGGAATTGAGTATGGTAGATTTCGGGTATATAATAAAAGAGTTGATTATGTTCTTAGATTAGGAGGCCTCGTATGTTGCAGGAAATTCGGGATTTTTCGCGGTCATAGGGGCCAACGACTGCGGCGAACGCGCCTAGTCATGTTGCCAGGTTATGGTGGACCCTCACGAAGAGCCTCTATTGTCACTACATCATGCTCCGTAAATGGTCGTTTGTTGTGTTTGTGTAATCATACTCTTAATTCAATCGTGGCTTGAGTGTCGTGGGTTGATTGTCGTGGCATGATTGTCGTGGCCTTGGTTGCAGCTGAGCCTGAGCCAAGCTGCCTGCAGCAAGAGATTCGAAAACGTTGAGAGCAACACACATACGTCCACACACATGCATACATACGAGATGCACATGCAAGTTTGTATGTGTTGGTGTACGTATGCGAGTGTGTATGTGCGGGAGCTCGTAAAACTGCCCTTGATCTCTGGGTCGCGTAGTATGGGCTACGCTTCGTGGTTGGGTCGAATCGAACCGGGACCTCACGAACGAACACGTGGATGGATACTCTTTTTCCTCTCTGTTGATTACCTACTTCTACACTACAACTCCTCCTCCTCCTTCACCTCCTGCTCAACCATCGCTCTGTTATTGTTTTTGTTTTCGTTTTGCTCCTTTTCCCCTCCTCGCTTCTCTTCCATTTACAGCTTAGAGTTCTCCTTGCTTTTCGGGGCGGCTGCTGTTGCCGTTTCCTTCCTCCTAGTCGACCTGGTTGCTATCTTTTTTCACTGCACCCACGGTGACGTAAAACTGCCCTTGATCTCTGGGTCGTGTAGTATAGCTATGGCTATGCTTGGTAGCCGAATCGAATCGTACCGGGACGTCACGAGCGAACACGTGGATACTCTTTTCCTCTCCGTTGATTACCTACATCTCCACCACTATGCCTCCTCCTCCATCACCTCCTGCACCTCCATAGCAATGTTTTTGTTCCTTTTCCTTCTTCCTGCTTCTCTTTTCATCTTCGCGTGGTAGTGTTTCTTCGTTTTGTGTCCGTTGTTTCGTTCCACTGTAGCTTCTTCCTCCGTCCAACAACAGCCTCTTTCTCTTGCACTCCACGGTGACGTCAGCGACATCACGCCATGCCGCGTTGCACCGCCTCCACCTAGTCAGGTCCCGATTAAATGGCAACAGCGCGCTGGAGATGATTACAGTGTGTATATCTTCTTGGGTTCGTGTCGTGGGGGTAAGGCAGTCGGAGAACAGCGGGGAAAGGGCAAGGAAAGGCTAGTTTGTCGCCCCCGTCCCGCGCGATGCGCTCGCCCCCGCAGGGAAACACGCCGCAGGTGTCAGCTGGGTAGATGCTGGATTGCCGTTTGCTCTGAGCTGTTACTCCGATGCTGACATCCAGGTGCCTGGTGGGTATCACGATAGGCATCGAAGAGCGGTCGCTGCTGCTGCTGGATCCGCGACCAAGTCCTAAGCATAGCCACAAACAACGTGGTACTCCTCGCACGCAAACGAAGCGATTGTTTTGATGAAACATGTGGCAACATCTCTCCATCTTCTTTTCTCTCTTTCACTCACTTTATCTCTGTCTCCTTCTGTCTCTCTTCACCTCGCTATCTTCCTCTCGGTCTCTGTTCGCGAGGTGGTTGACCACGACAATACACAGACTGGTCCCTCTTCTATTAAATTCATGCGGCCGTTCGTCGTACGTCGATTGGCTCTGATTGAATCTTCGCTCTATCTTTATTATTGTTGTACGCAGTTTACAGGTAGCTAGCTTTCGGTCTTGTCTTCTTCGTCTTCTTATTCTTCATCATCCTCTTCGTCTTCATCCTTCTTCTTGTTTATTTTTCACTCCCGCGACTCTGACCGCTCTTACTCATCACATCTCGTCGTAATTGCACTACTATCCCCTCCGGGCCATTGACCAACTGATTTAGGTCATGCACTATTTCAGGCCCAATTAAAGGTTTGTTGTAACAAGACGTGATATCCAAATCTGCGGTCGCCTCGCACCCCACGTAAGGGGTTGCTCGGCTGCATTCAGCGCACGTCGCCACGTGAATTATTCCGTCTGCATAACAGGTAGCTATAGGGTTAGGGGGAGAACGGAGACGTGGAGGAATTGGAACAGCACAGCACGGTCCCGCACCTGTTGTACCTTCAAGTGGTTCCTCGTGTTCCCATGGATACGAATCCACCCCTGACACAAAATTTATTTATTTATGTTATTGCTTCTCCTTATGTGTTATGCTGTATTCCTTTATTTTATTTCTTCAGAGTTCACCCTTGTTCATTGCCCTTACTTAGTCCGTTGACCTTCTAACATCTAAGTAAATCTCAATGAATTTCTATAATTACCCCTGTTTTGTTTTTGCTTACAAATTATACAATTCCATACAACTAAAAATTCACGTTACATTATTCACATTTCAATAAATGTTATATTGAGTCAATCTCAAATAATACAATTAATATTGAATTATAACATTTGAATTTTAATTGTTTTTAGTATTACTATTTATGAGGTTTAGTTAAATTCGCGGAGTTAAAACGTTATGTATATTATTATTCTTTTTCTTAGTCAGGAATACTGAGGTCATAGCCCTTTCTGTACGACGCAATAAGTGCATGCATTATTATTAATAAAAATGAAGATTTGTATACGTTCAGCATTGTAAGTTTTATGAGAAAATTTTTTAAAAAACTTATTTATTAAAAATATTAAAAAAGGTAATTATAACGTCCAGTAAGATGCTTAATTAGATATTTTAATATTTTTATTAAACATCATTTTAATTGCGAAAAAAAGTTGAAGACCTAATTAAATATTCTAATGTAATGAATATAAGGAATAATCGTATTGCTTTCGGAGTATGATTAAAATTGTTATTTATTTTTTACTATTCATATTTGTTATATATATAATCAATAAAAAAATCTGCAAATGAGGATAATTAATGTATTGAATATAAATAGATGTAACTGAAAGTAAAATAATAATAAGAACAGGGCAAAGACTGTATGGAAATACAGTGTAAGATTTTAGTGAGAGATTATAACAGCATATTAAGATGAAGTACACTAGTCAAGCCGTCTCATGCACCCATCGTTAATTCTACGTCGTAGTAGCAGTAATTGTAGTACTACTAGGAGTTAGAGAAGGTACGAAACAGAACCGGTTTCCACTTCCAGCTGATGTGCCTTTTTATTTCTGGGCTCAGTTTTTGTTTTGTTTCTTATTCTTCGCCGTGCTCTCCTCATCTTCTTCAACTACTACTCCTCTTCTTCGTTGGTTTTTCTTCTCCTTCCTCGTCTTCTTCTTTTTTTTGTAGTTGCTTTTGTAGGTATAAACCTATCTGAGAGCATGTAGAGTGAGCGAATCCGACCAGATCGAATGGTTGGCATGGCCGGAGCGCGGGTTCAGGCCTTACCATCATCTGGCCAGATCTGGTATCATTATGTTATACGCATTATATGCATGTATGTACATCCATACGTACATACATATACGTATATTTAGATACAAGTTTAATAAGGATTCGGAAAAGTGTACACATATGCGCGTTGCGTTCTAAAAATACCCCCTGATTTTCCCCGAGTGCTGTTGCACAACGCGACACGCCCGCGCGCGCTGCAACACCTGCAATGTTGCGTCACTTCGACCAGATAGGAGAGATCTCCAAGGTTCGAGCCTTGGGGTGATATGAAAATTCGCCCGGACGGACGACGTGCAATTAGACTTAAGATCTCTCTGCTCGTCCCAGCCGTAGTCTACTTTGCTGCCGCTGCCACAGTAGTACTACTAGTTGTTGTTGTTGTTGATGTGATGCAATCGTCTCTTGCGCATCTCGTGTATTGTCTAGCCTTGCACTTAACAATTCCTTCGTCGCCGGAACGGCAATTACCCACCTTCCCCGACCCATGCTAATATATTCTTTTCCTACTTTTGCATCATTCTTTTTGCTTCAGTTTTATCATCAATACTTAAAACCAATTACGAACGAATCATATTCTCGGAAAAACAACATTATTTTTAATCTTATACAAAAAAATACATAGTGAAAGAATTTACGGAAATAATAAACAACTTAACAATAGGCATTTAGGACTTAAATTTATAAAATTTTACTACCTATTACAAACCATAAGTACTGTTGGAAAACAAGACCATTGTTAAACCAATTTGATTGTGATTCTCAAACATTGATAATATAATGATTTTATAGGAAAGTAACTGAAATTTAAGTCAATAACAAATGCAATTAGCAAACTTGCAAATAAACCTAATATCTATAAAATTGTGTAGATGTATTAAGTAAATGTAATTTACTAATAATAATTGATTGAATGTAAAGGAAGATATTGTTATTATTATTTGGTGCATGCATTTTGTGGTTGTTGATGCACGTGCAATATAATCGCCTGACATGAAGTTCTCTACTCGCTTCTTCATTCTCCTCTTTACTTATACTTCTGCTTTTTGCTTCTGTCTTTATTTCTTCTGTTTTTTGTTGATGGTTTGGTTGTGTGTCTTCAATTCAGACGCGGTAAACAGAGAAATAAACGACACTATTATGCGGCGCACGCACGCTCACGTATATGCATAAGCCTGTGCATTGAGGGACTGACATTTAATTTTCTTCGATATGGAGGAATAACGTTCCCGTTTGTAAACATTGTAGTGGCCTCGAAATTTTGCGTGCTATCATTTGCATATATGTTACAAACATATAACCTATGCTAAGATGCCTGATTAACGAGGCTGCATTTGCATTGTGGAAGCACGACCGAAATCTTTGGCAAGAGGTAAGCGACCGCGAGGGTTGTCCCTCATCCATGGTTGTTGCTCGCGCTTAGGTTCTTAGCTGGTCGCCTTTTTGTTTATTTTTTTTTGTGGCTCCGAGAGGCGAGTGGAAAATTTAAATTGTCTTCTGGAAACATCATAATGCTATAAAGAAAGGGGGGTCCGGACGGGGAGCGGGAGACGGCGCGCACGCCCGGGCGCGCGGGGTTCGGCGGGGGGCGCAGCCCGCGGAGAAAAAAGTGTGTAAGGTCATCAACATCTTTAGTAAAGGCAACTCGGAATCAAGTTCTTCGTATCGCTACACTTATAAATGATGGCTGTTTCAAGCTGCCCGAGGCGAGTGGAGGCAAGCTAACACCGGGAGCTGCAACATGTAAACAAAAAGAGGAGAGTGGACGAGGAGGCAAGGAGCAACGGAGGTTGGACGTTGCGGATGAGGATGATGATGAGGCGGTGGAGGAGGCAGGGGAGGCGAGCGTCCCGGGAGGACAAAGATGAATGCGAAGTAACATAGGTGCTACACTTGGTGATCCTTCGCCGTCCTCCTCTCGCTCCCAACATCTGGCATCGGTCCATCCCTTTCGCATAACAGCTCTAATTAAATACCCCCTCGCGCCTCGCCGCCATTTATTAAATTAATAACTACCTGTCCGATCCGTAATTTTATATATTTCACCCATCGCGGATTCAATCCTCCTTCCCTCTTCTTGCTTTATTTATTCTCCTCCTGCCAAACTCTCCTCTTCACTCCATTCCTTCTCTCTCTCTGTTTTTGCGTTGCATTTACTACATGCTAATAAGGACCGCCGAAAATAAACATTGACACAATGGCCAGACCTTACGATCTAAATCATACCTCCTCTACCCGTGCTCATATCGCATATCGGGAGCAATTACCTTTCGCGTATCCACGATTTATACATTTTAATATACCTCGTGCGTCGATCGCGATCGATTTTAATTACTCCTATAATCGATTTTTATTTATGGCCGTATAAAATTAATGTCCGAGTTGCAATAAAATTAACGACCAGCACCGCTTTAAATCTAAGAGGTAAACATTTCAGTTAATAAGCGCGTATAAATATAAAATAAGATGCACACACAACCACGCATATACATATATAGATACGTACACACATACAGACACACACACTCGCTCCGACCGGGTTTGCTCTCTTGCTCTCGCACTCCGTTCTTCATTATCTTCTTCTTGTGGAAGGTACTAATTTTATTCTGTCAGTACTGAATCTTGCCAAGAACTCTTTTCCGAGCACGAAAAAACAAACAAATTATATTGCGTCGATAGGCATCGGGAGCAGATACCTCGACCTCTACCTTTCAGCAACCACAAAAAATAATACCGGTATTCATTTCAGGAATACTCTGCACGTGTTCCAAAAAACATAATATATCTAACGCAAGATATATTAGTATACAGAGCTTTAGTACCAGAAGAAATAATTACACAAGAGTAGTTCACTAAAATTTGTCATTATTGATTAATTTTACATATTCTTATGTATATGTTTATTATTATTCTTACTTATTAAAAAACAGTACAGAATGATTAATTTTACTGTAAATTTGTAAAAAATAATTTTGTAATAATCTCTAACAAGCTTCAAGTTATAGAGCCACATTATTTTGTGATTGAGTGAAATACAATGTACCTCAATAGGTGCAGTTTTGCTACAAATCAGCGACAACCGTGAAGTGCTATGTAATGTAAGTTTGCATAATGTTTTGCAATATTGAATATACCGCTCAGTTGATCTAAAGGAGTGGTTGCTAACGTGTATCGCTCTATGATTTAGGTATTTGTCACGATAGTATCAGACAAAAGAGTAAAGAAATAAATTTGGCCAGACAGACAAGTCCAAAATAGTTTTTATTTTTATAGAAATTCGATAGAGTGTTACGTATAGTAAATAGTTTCGATATGCTCGAAAGAGTTCGTAGATTGTACTTAAGAAAAAAATAATCATCTTGAGGGTAATAATATCCACGAAGAGGTGAAGTGAGACGCGGTCGTTTCCGGATCTTTCGTAAGACAGGTGTCCCAGCTTCAGAGTAAATTCAGAGCTCCTGATAAAGTAGGTGTGTCACCACCACCTGGGTGTCACAATTGAAACGAGTGAAGAAATTGTGAATAAAGTGTATATTCTAAACTGGTCTTTGTTTATTTGCCTCTGTTCCGTAATTGAATTTATGCACACTTTATATATAGACTATATGTGTATATATGATATATATATAAGAATCTCAGTTAGGTAGAGCAATTATAAATAGTTGAGTGTGTGTGAGCAATATGTAATATATAAATAAGTATGCTGGTGCATAGACAAAGAAGTGATCACATACAGAAACACACAATATACATTACAATGGATTGCAAAACAATCGGCTCAAGGCCCAACATCCGCCCGACCCGCCGTTCGTTTTTTTTTCTCTCCTCAACACCACCACCTCCTTCTGCGGCTCTATCTTTCCTCTACACTTTTCTTCCTCGGCATCTCTCTTTCTCCTCATCTGCGACAATTAATAATAAAGCCGGCGATTACGAAAGGCCGCGTATCGCGCCTCGAAAATCAAAACAAACGGAATTGTAGGGGGACGAATGTTAACCAACTGTAACCAACTGGGATAATAGTGGTGCATGCATGGTGTAGCGGTAGTAGTAGCAGCAGCAGCAGCAATCCGCAGAACGCAAACAGCGGTGCACTTTATGAATTGCGCAAACACAGGCCATTGTGCATCCGCTCCAAAATATTTGGACCTCAGCCAGCAAATCTGGTAATGGTAATGATTTTCGCCCCAGGTGATGATGTTGCATTAGGGCAGAGCCGTTTGCCAATCAAACGCCGCCGGTCGTCGTTAGTCGTGTGTTGGTTGGTTTGCTGTTTGTTTGTCGAATGCTTGCAATACACCGACCACCACTTCAACACCGATTAAACTATGTTGCATCTAATGTTTCTTCCTATTACTCTCACTCGCTGTTTACTTTTGGATACCTCCAAGCAATAAATCACTCTGCTCATATACGTTGCCAATTTACATCAAGACTAATTGAAAATCTTAGAAGGAATATTAAGTCAAAACGAGCACGGAAGTTTATGGTTTCCTTTCCATTTTTTTTAAACATACAATATGCTAATTTAGTTTAAATTTTCATTATCTGCCTTTGTACTTACATTTATTTAAATATCTATCATGTTATTGTATGATAACATGTACAATGGACAAGTGTCAAGTGTATTAGAAATAATAATTTGTATTTTTATATTACATATTATTTTTGATAAACAACATTAATTTTGAAGGACTATATTGGATGTAAATGCGTTGTTGTGTTATGTAAAAATGGCATAACATCGTTTTGTGATTTTTCAGTATTTTCCATTTGTTTCTGTTGTCTCCTCGACCCGTGACGAGGAGTCGTATCATATGACCGGGTGTAAGGAATGCACACGAAAATTGACAATGTGTTGGGGCGACACGTGTTCCGAGTGTCGTCTCAGTAAATGATGGAGAGTTTCGCTCTCGTTTTGTTGGCTCCGTTTTCGTTTGTAGCTTTCATCGTGGAATTAATGGGATTACGGGAGAAGGAGGCATTGTTTGGATTTAATTGGAGATGGAGAGTGTTGACCCTAGGGTAATGATAGGTAAATAAATATACATTGTTCCTAAGAGGACGTGAACGTTGGAGGTGGTTGCTGTACGTTGGTCTTGGTGGATGGATAATATGGTAATTATTTTGGGGGGCCTCGTGCTTTTGCAAAACAATCGTCCTTGTTGTACGCACTCCACGCGCTTTACACATGTGGCGCATGGCGTGTTGACGCACGTGTGACATTTATTGGTGCAAGCTGCTTGCACATGCGATATACACACAGGCATAAGCACAAGGCACAGGCGAAGTTCAGCGAACGCAAGAGTTTTCTGGATCACCCCGCAGACCCCACAACCGGACCCCATCGATGTGGACCGAGGGTCCCTGGCGTAGGTGCCGTAGAACACAACCTCCTCCATATGTTTCAACTCCATTTGCTCATTTTTTCGTCAGGGACGTAATCAGCTTTTAACATTGTATGGCCCATAGTTATCATATTTCTTTAAGCATAAATACTTAATGTTTGGATCACCATTTTAAAACCTCCTGAGAGTATTTGACTTATTAGAAAATTTAAAAAAGAAATTAGATTATATTTTTATTAAGAAACTTTAAATTTGCAGAAAGCAGCTGACGTTTATTTAGTTTAGACGTCCTTATTAAAAAATTATGGTTTATAGTACGAATATAGCAGTCAGTTTTGTTTTTAGATTTCTCTCTTCATTTTGTTGATTGAAATTAACGAAAAGTAGTAGTTTTTTATATTTTGAAAGGTGGATCAATATATGTATGCCATTGGGAAATTTTCTTCAATTCAAATCGCACCCCTCTGGCTACGTCCCTGGGTTTCTGAATCTCCTCCATCAGTTTTTGCAGTTTGTTTTGTTGTTGGATTTTCTTCTTCTTTTTCTTGCTTTATTCCTTCTCTTTGGCGAGGAGAAGAGATGGAGGAATGACAGCGTCGCGAGCCAAGCGCGCGCGCTGCGGCCAAGGCTAGCGGTGCAGTTGACGTCCTTGAACGATCACGCGATCGGGGCCCCACTTGCACTTTCCTGAAGTCGGGCTTGCGTCGCCTCGAGGAGACCCCAAGGAGGAGAGACCCGATGGTCCCGCTGCTCGCTGCTGCTACCACCTACCTCTACTACAACCACAGCCACAGCCACTACTACTACCTCTACCAACCAATACTGCAGACACCACCAGGCTGCTGCACCTTGTGCGCGGACCTCTGGTGCAGCAGAAAGTGTTGTTGACCTCAGGTCATCTCATCCTCTCCCGGAGCAGATCGTTGCTCCTCTTCCTCTCTTCTTCCTCTTCTGCTCGCGCCTCTTCTGCGTTCGGGATCCGCGCGCGCGACCGACCGACCGCTGCCAGCCGCCTACCCCGGCTCCTTCTTCTTTTACTTCTTCTCCTCTTCATCTTCATCTTCTCCTCGGAGGAGCGAGCGAGGCGACTGGGTCAGGCCGCATCCTCGCGGCGTATAAATTAACGTGCACCGACACCTACTTCGCGCGGCGCAAGAAGTGTTCGGCTGTAATTAAATTCGTGGATAAGCCAATTGCATAAATTACCCTGTCAGCCAATTAAAAATATCAACGGGATCGAGATGAATGTACAACCGATCTGTGTAATAAGATGACTGCAAATAAGAAACACGCTACTGGTTAATAATTGTAATTAAGGGAGTCTACGGGTCAAGTTGACCGCGGTTCTCTTTCTTTCTATCTCCCGCTCCCTTCCTCTCTTGAGCTTTCTATCTCTTCTATATTCTTCTCTCCGTCTCTCTCTGCTCGGCCAGGTGTCCGGCCCGTTCCCGCAGCACAGTAGCAGTAATTGCTCGTCTCGTTCCCTCCAGCCTCTCGCCCAGGTCTCTGGTCATTGCTATGTACAATAGTCCTGCCCTCCGGCCATCTGATCCACCTCCACTCTACGAACTTTCACGTTGCATACACATACACACACTTGTACCACAACCTTGGGCTCTGGCTCTACTCGTTCCGCGCCCTTCGCGCCCCTTTCCACAGCCACCGTTATTTATTCCCAAACCTATTTCTATTATATATGACTTATTATAAACCTGCTGCACGCCACTTCTGGTAGCCGGTGCAGTTGTGCTGCTACTGCCTTTGCTCCAATCATGAATATTAACCTTATCAAAAGTTGCTTCTCCTTGTACATTACGTATGCAAGACGAGAAAGACACTCACATAGAGAAAGAGAGAGAGAAAGACCAAAGTGTCTGATCCAGTGGATGACGTCGAGAGAGAGAGATGGATGTGGGGGAGCCTCTTAGGAACTCTCCGGTTATTAAAAGATGGACAGATATGTAGATTCGGGTCCGCTCATGAATATGTACCGGGGCCGGACAATGAGTAATTAAGCGCAACAAGATGTCACCTAGATAGAAGCGGAGCAGAGGCCCACCTGCACCAGGGCAGCACGCGTGGCCCATCTTCAGATAATCATCACCCGTGACCTCTGTGACCCCTATAAAATGTTTCCTCCTACACTCACCAACTGGTTTTTCGGGCAGCTTTTCGCCTCTCCCCTTCTCACTCTATCATTCTCCTCCGCGATTGCTCTCCTCATCCGTGTGCTAGTAGTAGTAATAATAATATTCCATAATTACCAACATATACAATGGTCACGGGCCATTTCTACATTGTTCGCATCGCCATTCCTTCCTTCTCGGAAACTATTTATAAATTCAACGCCCATTCTACAATAGGAACTCTATACCAACAAACGGACGCACATACTAACAAAAAAAATCACGCTTTTCAGCTCATCCACTTTTACCATTAGACATGGAACCTATTTCATCTTTCCATTTTTATCAAACAACATTCTAAGAATTATTTTAATAATTTAATATTATTAATATAAAAAAAAAGAAATACCTTTTAACCATTTATTTATTGATGAATATTGTTTGTTTCTAGATAATTATAGCTTTATTTATCAAGGAATTTCGTAAATAAGCATCCATGTCTAATAACAAATAAGTGGATTAAATTAAGGATCAAGGAATTACTTCTGGGTATTCGAAGTGCTCTGATTATGATACATTTCGAGTGATCAGTGTTGTTTATGTATGTTAAATCCTTTGAGAACACGTGACCGAAGAAGTAAACCTCTATCTGATTATTATTACGATGATTACTTGCGCTTTTTTTTGCATGTATGCATGCATGTGCGTATATGTATGAGAGAGTGTGTGTGTTTATTTTTCGATTCGTTTGGGTTAATGAGCTGGTAATCTGCGGCGCGCGTAGTTTTGAGCGGTTGCAGCGCTCATTTAGACCGCAACCGGCCGAGAACCTAATTCAGGTCTTGTTGTTTGCCTTATGTACGAGAGTGCCTATATACATGTACATAATAACATTCTAGATGGGATGATTGGCGGCGCGATAAAAACCTAGGCACACGCAAATTCAGCCGCACTTCCTCGTTGCTCGCGCCACGGCCTGGTCTGCAAGAGTTGTTGTGTGCCTTGCATGTTCTATCTACTACAGAATACGTTGACCCAGGCCATGGTCAACTATACACACATACACATCTACTCACACATCTACAGATGCATATACACATACACACACACGTCCACACATACTAACTGGCCAACACTCGGCTGTAATTATATTGTTTTTGCTTTATTAATTAATACAGAAACGAACAAAAAAAAGAATATACGATTGTATGTGTATATGTGTCGGTTATACACGTATAAGAGGAAGAGAGACAGCTGGAGAAAGAGAGAAGGATAAAATAAATATGGACTGGGAAACAAGACCAAAAGCTGTTATAATAAATCCAACGTGCATACGTGTAATTACGTTTTCTCTTTTGTTATGGAAGTATCGTTCATTTTTTTTGGTTGGTTGTCTTCTTTCTTTCTTTTTCTTCTTCATTTTTTTTTTGTTGGCTCGGTCTTGGTCTCGTTCTCGTTTCCTTTTGCTCCTTTACTTATTTGTATTCTTTTGGTTCGTTGTCGGAGGAGCACGGAAACCGAGACCGTGCATCTCCTCTCCGGATGTTACCTTAGCAAAATTGCACTGTACGAATCCAACATTTTTTTTGTTGGTCGATGGGCAACAACAGCGACGGCAAAACATGGGCAACGGCGACATCGACAAAAATCAGGTGAAAGATGAGGGACCGTTGGAGAGGAGCTACGAGCCTGATCTCCTCTCCCTACCATCAACAATTCCTCTCTGTTGGTATATTTATACAGCACACAGAGAGCCTCATACACACAAGAGTGGAGACGGAAAAAAGGAACGGATCACGATTCCTTTAACCTTCCAAACGGTAGGCGCCACTTCGCCGTACAGCCTTCTGGTATAACTTGTTTTATTTACTGTGCACTCGCGACCAATGCACATTGCGCCCGCAGAATTAAGTATTGTTTCAAAATTGTTATCCTCGCGTTTGATTTCCTCACCATTGTACTAAGCCGCCCCCAACCCGCCACCAACCGCCGTCTCCACTGCTGCCGCCGCCGCCGCCACATTGCTCAAATGCCCGACGCACATCTCTAATTACCAACCGTGTAACTAGCCTCTGCAACAACATTAAATATCAACCGGCCGGATAATAAATTATTACACAACACAACACAACACACTTTAACTATCAATCCTATGCACGCATCGTTTCGCAACTTAACAATAACTTATTAACTAAATTACTCTCCTCTTCATCCGAACTGCTTAAAGAATCGAGGTTACAGAGGTTACACTTCTTCAATAACAACAGTAATTTCAGAAAAAACTACAATTTCAGAAAACTATTATCAAATACAAGTTGATTTCAATTTAAGTATTGTATTTTTTGATATTTTTCATTAAATTTTGAAATTTTTACAATTACTTAGAATTACAAACATAAATTTAGATTACAATCCCTAAATCAATATATTTCAATTTTCTGAAAAAATATGTAACATTTTTCACTAAAATATTAATCAAAATTTGTTTTATCCACAAATTTATATTGTATGTATAGAAGTGATGATCAAAGTTCTGAACCTAGGTCATAGCGATTCTCAACTGCAGCAAGTAAATAAAACATCGTTGCAACAGCTTTTGCTATTTACGTCAAGCTTTTATTTTGTTGCTCTATAGACGAGTATAACGATTGATACCAAAAAAAAAGTAGAAGAAGGAAGAAAAACACGAGCATGTTTATATTCAGTTGACAACTCTCGCTACATCGTAAACAATTCTTTCGCGCTTCACTTAAATTCAATCTCGTCCGATGTCGGCGTGCGAACGGCAACGTGCAAAAAAAATTGCAATGTGTGTGTGTCTATATATATTGAAATTGCAAAATTTCTAGTACGATATACTGGCTGACAGTATAAAGAATATGGTACGTTGACTCCCCTGACAACTCGACGCTAAATAAAGAATTCTTCACCAAGCCACTCACTTAAACGCAACTCTCCTCGAGTTATTATGGTAAGAACTGACGTATAAAAAAAACAAGTAATATAAAGGCATTCAAGTTCAATAGAAAATAAAAACATACGTTTGATAATGAATATTTAATTGATGTAACTTTTTTATTTTTGTAAAATACTAAATTATTTTTGATTTAAAATTTTTTTAACTACTTGGAAAATTAATCACACTAGAAAATGATATATTATTAGGAATATTTTCCTGTGTTAAGATATATTTTATTTTAAAATTGTTTTGATGGGATAATCTATTCTTATATAAAAAAAAGTGATTACTTAATAAAGTTATAAAATTTTTACATTAAACTGAATAATCCAACAAGTCGATTTTATCATTATTAATTATTCCATTTATTTTCTTTCAATAATCGTAAATACTCCCCCTTTGTAGATTTTTTTCTTCTTCACATGTTGGTATTGACAATGTTACGATTTGGAAGGATGACTTTGAGGGATTACGATGCTACGTTTTTTTATTATTATATTTTTTTCTTTTCATCTCTCTTCGGAGGGTTGGAAGGGTGGTTTCCTGTGTGCGCGTGCAAGGGAGACGGAGGGATGATCGCAAGGGGCGGCAGTGTTCCGGTCTGCCCAAACCTCCTCCCCACGACGGCGGTTACATTGTATATATTTACTTTTATAGATTGGATTTTATGCGGACCAATAAAAAAATTGCGAGTGAGTGTATAAAAGATATAGTTTATATATTATGAATATTTTTATAGAAACAGACCGACCATTTGGTTAAGTGAATGAACTCATTCCGTAATAATATTTCCATGAAACTAGATACGATCCGCGTTTTATTTACAGATTGTCGTTAAAATTTCATTTAATTAAAACGATGCCCGTTCCGCCTGCGTTTTTCCCTCTTTCCATCGCGGAACGAAGAAAAAAGGAAAGAGTAACAAGTACGTACAAGCGAACAAAACTCCTTCGATAAGGATACGTATCTGACTAAGCCTGACCTTGCGATTCGTTTCAACTTACCGATAGTTAATTGATTGTTACTAATTGCATTTTTTTTGTATTCTTCCTAATTAGTTTTATAATTCCTCATTATATTTAACATCTCAAATCCATATTGATTAAACTAAATCTAAAGTGAGACACTCTTTTAGTCACATTTGAATGTCATTTTGACATAAATATCTGTCAAAATTCTCAAAATATCTGTCAAAATACAAAAAAAAATCTTGAAATTTAAAAAATGTTAAATGTAGATTAAAGCTATAGAATTAATATAAAACAACAAGAAAAATGCTGATAATATATAAAATGAATACAAGGTGGAAAAGTGTTGGTTTGTCGGTCGTTTGGTTTGCAGTGAAGTGTAAATAAAAATGGTGATTTTATTTAGTTGCGAGCTGGGAGAATTTTAATTGGCCGTCGCGATTTATACACGAAACAATGGGGCAATTGTCGATATATCTCGGATAAATCTATTATAAACGAATCTTGCGGCAGCCGCAGCGCATTGAATTTAAAAGCAGTTAGGACGAAGTAATTGCACAATAATAGTATCTAATCCCGAGGTACGCAATTATTCGCTGCGACGAGAAACGCAACTGAACGGCTAATGTGCGTCACGTAGTTAAGCCACGTCGGCAACGGCCGCCGCTCGGACGGGTGGCCTGAATCTTAATCGCTATACAACATACCGCTTACCCGGAAGACAACAATATCTATAATTGTTTCATAATTTTCCTACATCAGTTGTAATTATAATCTATTATTATGTAGAAAAAACTATATGGATTTTTATATGTAATTCTTACAAAGAACATATTTGAAAAATTTTGAAACTCAAAAATATTTTTGTCAGTTTAACAAAAATAAGCATATTTTGTTAATTATATTAATTTTTTAAATAATGTTATAAAATACAGTTAAAAAAGTTTAAGATTAAAATATTTCTTAAGGATAAATATCTAACTTTAACATGTCCTAAATAGTCAAGAATCAATATAGATTACAGTAGAATTTTCATGAAAAGAAATTAAAAGATGCAAACTAAATCATTTGATAAACAGAAATAATCTTAATCTTATTGATTCTTCGTTTTATAAATAAACTACTTAATATACTGTTGACTTTTCCATTTATAAGAGAACACTTTATTTAATATCCTTTAGATATATTATGCAATGTCAAGCACCTAACTGTAATCATTATAATAAGTTGCCTGTAATCTATTACAGCGAAGAAATGCAGCAATTAGCGATATCGGTCCAGGTTGAACGCAATTTATTGCGTGGCAGGGATAAAAAAAATGTATATTATATGTACGCATACGTAACCCCCTTTGCCTTGTGCGGTAATGAAGGGTAAAGCAGGTTTCTATGAAGTAGGTGTTATGAAATATCCAGACGTAGCGTCGGGCACGCACAGCAAGTGCGAAACGGAGCACGAAAAAAATAAAAGCGCAAATAAAATGTCTAGTCCCGTATATGTAAATAATCTGCAGAGGAAGTGGTCACCACTAATGCGTTTCCAACTACAGAACATTCTGCTTTACATTTATTCATTTACTCTTTTCCTCTTCCTCCTCGATGTGTTTCTATATATTCTTGTTACATATTTATTTATTTTTTTCATAGCTGGAAATGCATATTTAGTGAGCAGCAACCCTTGAGCAATTTCCATAAAGGCCGCTTGTTGTTCCTATTTTTTTTTTTCGTTCACATACATATATGCGTTTCCCCCTCAATATTCATGAAAATCCGGATTTCGCTTCATTTCTCTTTTTTTTTTTTCGTTCGTTCTTTATTATATAACATCCCGTCACCACCTACTTCCAACAATGGCATATCCGATCAAATAAATTTTTAATTTTGGGAACATCGTTTTGTCGTCACTATTGTGTGGCGTTCTTTTTTTTTGCGCCTCCCCCGAACGCATTTTGTAACAATAGTTTACACACATCCATATATATACGTATACATGTATATAGAGGCCGGAGGGTGGCTTTCTCTCTGGGGGAGGTCAGTACACCTACGCATCTGTCAATAGGCAATAGCACTGCACGGTAATTACTCACTTGCTGAATGACAACATGACATATTATATTCACTGCTTTGGGGATATACCTTCTCTCTATACACTAACTAACCTCTATAACAGGTTATTACACTCATTCAATACGCCACGCACAAAATATGGACTCCCAAAGCGACAGCAAAATTTGAACAAAAAAAACATGAAGTGCTACCATTGAAAGCTTTCCCATCGATTCATGGGGGGAATCCGTTTCTATTTATTTACTATGCATTCGTTCAATCAACTTCGATACATTACTTCAAAACCGACTTTTTAATTGTTTGAACATTTTGTGAAAAAAACAAATTTAAAATTGATTGAAAATTTACAAATCAACTATTTTTTAAATTTCAAAACATTTAAGTCTTTTCAATCAATAATATTTTATTATTTATTTTTCAATTAAAGAAAATGGGATCTTTAATTGAAATTGTCTACTAATTTTGTTAGATAACTTTTCAGAAATATAATTATTTTCATAAACATGTTTATTTCTTTATTTTTATACTTATTGAAATAACAAAACTGTCTTAGTGCTAAAACTTAATTAATTCAATATAAACATTTTTCAGTTACTTTGAAAATTTTATGAGATTTTGATAAATATATTGTTAGACACGTTTTAAAAATAATTGTTTTATCGAAATATATTGCATGTGAATCGAATGTTTATCATATCTGTTGATATCACTAGGAAAGTTAAAACTACTAGTAATCTAAATAAATAATTTTTAGTGATATTTTTATTACTATTTTTAAGAATAATAAACCTGTCACTAAAGTTATGATTAAACAAATATATGACACACTCGCTATAGTTTTAGTAAAAAAAAAACTAAGTTTTTAGTAGAGTATATACGGTACTACAGTTTATGTCTATGGAGATGTAAATCACCAGCATGTGTATACAGTTATCGTAGCAAAGTAAATTACTTAATTACAGTTTCATTCCTGTGCTTTTTCTTCTTCTGCAATTAGTATAAACCAAACGCGCGTCGGGTCAATCCATGTAATTCTGGGTCACGTAATATTGTGCATCTGGAACTGCGAGCAGCGCGCGCTGTTACGCAACCCGCTCTCCGCGTGTGTGTGTGCCGTGTTTTGCTTTCACTATTCACATATTTTTTCGCTTCTCTTTTGTGCTTGAGTTGGACTTGAGAGAGGCGTGTCAATGACATAAAACGATAAAAAGTTCATTGTTCAACGCTTATCGTTGCTCTTGTTGCTTGATTTCTTTTGTTTTCTGATTTCATCCAAATTTTCGTGCTGTTATTACTTTTTATTTAGGGTTTGAAAAATATCAAACGAATATTTTTT
This sequence comes from Nicrophorus investigator, assembly GCA_963457615.1. Classification (NCBI taxonomy): domain Eukaryota; kingdom Metazoa; phylum Arthropoda; class Insecta; order Coleoptera; family Silphidae; genus Nicrophorus; species Nicrophorus investigator. Next base: position 9,215,687 of record OY735146.1, read on the forward strand.
TTCTTTTCGAAGGGGAAAGTCTAATAGTCTTATTGGAGTAATCAAATCTTTATTGTTCAGGGAAAAATATGCCAATTATTTTCGTATTTGCAGAGGAGCCAGGACGACGATGAGGGAGTCCCAGCGAAGGACTCAGGACGCCTCAACCGTGACTAATACTATTATAATAATGACATCCTCCCAGAGATCGGGCTCATAGTTTAAACAAAGCCTGGGTGCCAAAATTGTTGACAATGACTAATAATGGACAACGCAGCATAATGCTATTAGCTAGGTACTCCTCGACCTTAAAAAGGGTGAATCTGAAAAGGGAGTCCCCACACATAGGCCATGGATCATTACACACAGGTGTATACACGTCACATATAGCTATATTTTTTTTCGCCAGTCTTCCAACCGAAATTAAAAACACAATGGCCCTAATCCTCAGAGGGAGAGAGCAAACGAAACGAAAAAATAAAACCCTAACTAAAAATAACACGCAGATAGACACAACAAGTATGCATCCCTTTGACTTAATTAACGTAAGTACCGTAATTATCAGAATTTGTAGCAGAGAGTTTAGCTCAATTATGTAAGTATCAGAGAACGAGGAAGCGAGATGATGCGCAATTGTATGAAATTAACAAACAACAACGGAACGAAAATGCGCGAGGAGTGGCGAGGGAAAAAAGGAGGTAATTCTGCAATATTATTACTTTGTCTTCGCGCATATTGCGAACTGCATAAAATAAATAACTATCTTTGATAATAGCGCGCAACACTCGTAGAATAGCAAATAGCGCCAGGCTATAATAATACTTAACAATATTACTAAAAAATACTGCAAAAAGCTTGTTGACAAATTATTATAAATTACTGTTTTTAATGCTATTTATATGACGTAGATAGTCGTGACGTGGATTTAATTACTTAAGTTATGAATACATTGTAAATTTACCAAGAAATAATGTTCATAAATCATCATATTTTATTACTAAACAATTTTTTTTCTTCAAATTTTAATTATTTGGATTAATTTAAAATAATTTTCAGTTTTATTGAATAAATAAATCAAATGTAAATTGCTGTAAAAATATTTGATGGATAATATTCGGTATCGGTTCAGAAATGTTAATGGTTTGGGCCTTAAAAAAAGCATTGAGCTGGGGAATATGAAAATAATTGACATACACATCAATTTTTTCGGCATTTACGAGTATGCAAATAAGTGGTGTGAAACTGTGAGTGGATTTGACGGGTCGTCATCGCAACTCACGATTTTTATTGTGGCAGATAGCTGCGAAATGGGGCGAGTTATAAAAATGTCGATTAGTGGGACACGTTTCATAATAAACGTTTTCTGTAGTTTAATGGTAAGTCATATCATCCCCATCCCCACTCCCGCAGAAAGCCGCCCTTTATTGAGTGATAAAGCTCCGAGCGCCATCTTCTAGGTTTATGCTCTTCGGATTCCCTAATAGGTTTGATAGCAAACGCACTTTTTCATTATTCGCAATTACGCGAAACGACAGATCATTTGAATACTTACACTTCGGGGTTTTATATGCCGCCGCCCCCCGGTTTTATACCTTCAAATTAAGGTCCTTTTAAATTTTCCTCTTCCTCCCTATTTCATTCCACCCTCCAATTCCTTCATTGCGAGTGCGTGTGGTGTTTCCTTTTTTTATTTTTATTTCCGCGACACAAATTAAATTGGCCCTATTTACTTTTACAGCACTAAAACTCGTTACTACTGTTTTTTTTTTATATCCATCCAAGTTCTCTTTATTCTTTTCGTTTTTTTTGTTTATTAATGTAGCTCCATTTGAAATTGTCGGGAGTGCCGCGAGGTTCATTTCAATCTGCAATCATCTCGAAAGTAGTTACAGTAACTTATGTTGAGAGCAAAAGAAAACGCAAATTGTCAACGTGATAAGTGCAAATGTAACCAGTTCTCGTTGTCGTTTTTCACCCGACGTTCTTGTGGTCTACTACTAAAAGTATTATTTATAGCTAGTAAGAGATTTAAATGGTTACTTATTAAAAAAGAAATCTAATCTCGTGAATACGCTGGCCTCTTCGAACGTCAGAAGTGTATTTACGTTACGGCCGTATCTTTCATCTTACTCTCCTTGTCTTTTCCCGCTCCTTCTATCCTCCATGTAATATTTACATTACTCTCCTTTCTTTCTATCTCACGAGGAACGAGAAATAAATTTCAAAAGGGAAATTACTCTGTGTGCATGAGTGTATGTATGTGTCTATGTATATATGAAATGATTTATTTTACTAGAAACACATGTCTTGACTATAATTAATGCGTTCAGTAGAGCTTAGTGACCTAGTTCATGCTTGGAACACTATAGGTGGGCTTAATATGCTAGCGCAAAAACATAAATAGGAACGGGACATGAGGAGAAGAAAGAAGAAACGTAGCAGTCGAAGAGGAAGGGAAAAATGTAAATAAATAGAAAATGACCCCATAAATCGTCGAATTGCGTAACTGGATTGGCGCTATCGGATCGGTGTAGCGCAACAATTAGGTCCTTTGTTGTATCAAGTAGGGCCACATGTCAATAGTTCAATCATAATTTATTGCTCTGAGTTTTGTTTATTTATAGATAACCGCTGGTTTATGGTTTCGAATTTTGGTTGTGTCGTGTGGATTAGGAAACAGGTTCATTTTTCGTTTCCCTTCAGCAAAAAAAAAATGGGAGTTGAGTTACTGATTCTTGTGCTCTGATTGAATCCGAAGTGAAACTGGATTCTACCCCATAAATCATCGAATCGGCAATTATCCTGTCTCTTTTTACCACCCCGCACCATATGTCAATGGGTCAACGATTATTTGGGTTCCTCATTTATTTCACTTTCCAATTTCATTTCACTTTTTTTGTTCAGCTTGAAAACTGACACGATTCTTGGACATATGTTGACGTGTCGCATTAGTAGCTATTGGTTTGTGTTTGCCCTCCGGGATTACCTTTATTACCCAATGCCCTTCGGGACCCTTCCGTCCGCAGAAGGAGAAAAAGGGAGAGAAGGAAAAAAAAGGCCGTAGCGACTAATCCTCATTTAAAGCACTTGGATAAATACGCGATTTTATGGATTCTTTTGTAATTTTTAAACATTACGGAGATTTACGATGACGAGGAAAGAGCCTTTTGCGTTCCCTTTTGTTTCAGACCTCCGCGGTTCGAGTGGGGTGCGCGCACAGGTGTTGGCCCGAATAACATTACCGCCCCCGTCATCCCCTGTTCCACCCTCGCTTCCGGGCCACATGTTATGATTTTACCACCTGAGAAGCACGGAGACGGCGCCCCGTGATTTGTTCCAACCCCCTACGAATTAATGATAAGCCGCACACGGAATAATAAAATTATATTCAAATCGTTTCCCATTTTCGTGCCACTTCGTTTCCATAAGTTCCCTAATGTCCTAATTGAGTATTAAATTCAGGGATAGACCCCCAAGTGCTCACCACTTACAAAAAAGACAACTCAAATGAGTTTGTTTTTATTTGAACACTACATCAATTCTTACAAAAAAAAATATTAATTTTAACAAAATTTTAACCATAAATAATATATAACAAAAATATTTTAAATTACATAAGATTAATTTAAGATAAAATAAATATAAATTTCATCCATCTTAATCTTTATTATTATGTATATTAAGTTATGTTACTAGCATACATAACATGATTTGAGACATACTCGTGTATAACGAGTAATACTTGTATAGTATTTGGGACGTTTTACATATTTTTAGGTTTCTTGTCACGTGCAATGACATATCAGTTTAATACTCATCATTTAACAGTGTTGTAGTATATAAATGCATAATAGTCGTTGAAGCAAGACCAAACACATCTATTCCAACAAAAAAAAATGTTGAAAAGTTTTTAAAGAGAAACCACCTGTTCAAGAGTGAACCCATTAATAATCGTTGCGGACAACTTGTCGTTGGCGCTCCATGTAATGGCACCCTTAATTTATTCTCACGTAATTTCATTAAAACATCCCTCATCTAATAAATAGGAAATTAATTGGTCCGAACCGCAGGTAGAGGACCGTCTCTCATTTTTTTGTTGTTCCGCACTCTCTCTTTCTTTCGAGGGGGAAAAGGTCAATTATTGAACCCTTTCTACTCAGTTTTGGTTACCCACCTCTTGGGATGAGTAAGCCGTTGGTTTCATTGAATATTGTTATTACTTAGCTTCATCGTCGTCATCATGATGGTACCAGCAGGATTGCAGTAAAATATCGCAGGTACAACGCAGATCATGACGATAAGCGGTGAGGGTGGATTATGAGTATGAAACCGATCAGCCCTCTGCGCGAAATGAGTGCACACGTGGCAGATCCGAAAGCGTATGCATAGAAGCAGGTAACATGTGTGCATCGGAAACGAAACAAAACAAAAAAAAAACTAAATGGGGCGGAAAAAATAAACTGTATATACATATATATAAATATGAGTGTGTGTGTGTATATGCATATGAGGTGGAGACGAGACGGAACACAGCACGACTCGAGCCGGTGCGGTGTGCGTTTACACGCAAAATGCAAATGATCTGCCCGAAAGAGGAATGAATTTTTCACAGGCTGCTCTCGTTTGTTTCCATTTTGTGGTCGATTTTTATTTTCTGTTTTTCTCCCCCTTCGCATAGTTTGTTCTTTTCCGCGTGGACACGCGTGTATTATTATTTTTTTTTCTAAATCCAGATTAAACGGGAATATTATTACGATTATTTCGAGGGGGCGAAACGGTGCAACTCGTACACTCATCGCATATGGTCCAATACAAGTGCCATGTAATCCAGATAAGCGAAAAGGAACGCACCGAATTACGTAAGTGGCGTTTTCCCTCTCACGACTCCGGACCGCTCTTTTTTATGGTAAATATGTTCGTTTAATGCATCTTTAATTACGAGATTAGCGTTACTGGCTTAAGTACATTCTGTCTACTTTCATGGACGCATCTCGTAATAACAGAAGCAATAAGCAATCAATTATAACCATGTACAAAGAAAATGCCCTCGGGTTGTTCCATCTCTCCTTTCCTCGTACTTATTTCTGTTTGTCTCTATCTTCCTCTTCCTTCTGGCCAACACCGACCATACGAATATTAACAATAATTATATAGCGCTTATAACGAACGATCTTTTACTTCAGACTTCCCAAAGGAAGACACACAAAAAAATGTAAATCGAAATTCCAAAATCAAATTGTATCTCAAGGACAACCAAAATTATCAAAACTACAAAACTCAACACAGCTTTCAATATAAATTTGTAAAGTAATCACAATTTTACAAAATTTAAAATTTTCTAAAACTTCAAGACACAAATCGAGATGCAAAAATCAAATTATTAAGAATTAAATTGAGACTAACATTAAAATTAGATTTGAAAAAAAAGCATATTATATAAATTTAGTTTTGAGTAATTTACTAAGAAATACATGACAGATGTGTTAAGTTATTGTGTTATATAATTAAGTGAATATAATAGAAAATTGAACAGAAACATCCAACTCATAAATATAGGGATTTATGAGAATGCCAAAATGGAAATAAAGGACATGAGTGTTGAAGGAAATATTAGCAGATTTTAATATATGTCTTAGCTATAAATTTTCTTAACTGAAATCTTTCAAACTAATATACGGTGAAGATTTGATTATCTGAATACCATAATTTTCATGATATAATTTATTATTTTTCAATGATAAAATATAATCATTTTTCAAAGTTAACTATGAAAGAATTAAGTAATTATCAAATTGTATATTTGTTATTGATAATGTTTGAATGTGAATCTGTTGAAATACGGATTATATGTGCGGTGTTTAATGCAGACTGTTGGTCAATATTGATGATGTTGGGATGAAAAGAAGTTGAAATGATGATTGGGTAAATACTCATTGATTTCGATGTGATGTTCGCACAGTGGAGGGAGTAGTAAAAATGTCCGGATTATGTAGGAAAGCTGTTGTCCGGACGCATGAATATTAATAATAATTATATAGCGTTTATAACGAGCGCCAAATCCATCATTCCGGGGCGCCGGACAAAGTTCCATTTGATCCGGAGCAATGAATTAATGGTTTATAACCGATATAAATTTAGCAATTACATCCCCCTCGACCCGATATTTAGTGCATAGAATGAGGCATTGAATATTTCCAATACTAATTGCAAATAGATGACGGTATTAGTGCAATCAGTGCTGTGCGCGATGCACCATAGCATATACACACTGGCAATCACACCTCAGTTCAGTTACAGATACGGTGGGGTCCTGGAATTGTTCAGGATCAGGACCATAGTTGGACGGTTGAATGATTAATGGCACGGCTGCATCGCATCCCCCCATTACAGATCTACAAATCTGCATTCATACTTTAACCTTAAGTATACTTATTACTTGGCTTAGCGTCAACGAAACGTTATTCTATTCCTTCTTTTTCCTATTAAAAGGATATAAATTTTATTTAATCGTCCTCGTTCCAAAAGAAAATAATCGCGCGCGCACACACTTTAATGCTGCTCTCCAGTAAGTAATGGTTTCAGATGACATTACTTAACGTCAATACTTAGAACGCTCGCCGCTCGAACACATACTTCTTTCAGCCCACCAACAACATCGCATTACCTCTTCCTCCAGCTTTTGTCCGCTTTCGCTACGCTCGTAACCTACACCTATCATTCTTCAAGACTTTCATTAAATTATCATTTTCTACAAACGGATAAATTCAATTTTAAATACAACAACCTAACTGTTATTTGTTAAGATACTTTATACAAACCGATCCATCCAACTAATATCACTACCAGAACTTGCTTAACTTAAATTTGTGAAAATTTTATAAATTGTTAAAAAATAAAATTCTTAATTTCATCAAGTGCTGAAAATATTAGTAAAAGTTAATTTATCAAAGTGAATAAATATAAATAATTTTTTTTTAAGAAATTAATGAAAAATGGTTACATAATTATGAAAATTATAAATATTGACAATAGAAAATGAATGTTTGTTACAAGAATGAAAGTATCGGATATAGTAATTGGATTAAGTATTAATCTTCGATCGGCGATAGTTTCGAATTAGTTGTCATCGGTTGACTAATGGTGGCGTTTATGAACGTACGATGAATGGTCTTCGATGGGCGATAGCGAGAGTTTTTAGTGGGCGTCCCAATTCATAAATCGATTGGCACGCTTTGCTATGTGTATTTATATATTATATAATATACAAGCTGCTAGTAGTTTAATAGAACGTTAATAGAGGTGATTCTGTAATATTTCAAAAGTGCCAAGTTCATACTCGAAGAAACGTATACATATAACTGTTGTAAGCGAGAGTCATATATTGTTTTACGATCTCTTAAGATAATGATTTACAACTATTTAAAAACGTTAATATCGGCCACATATATTGGCGTTTACGGCCTTTATTTCGTAACCGATCGTTCCTCATTGTGTCAAAATGAGCGGATAGGGCTGGCAGCAACGGAATCATGAGAGAAGTTTATTTTGCCATAAAAATTACACTCGCCCTTCGTTCTCGACATGTTTCGTGTATTATTTTTTCTTCAACTCACCCAAACCCTATAGCATTTACGACTGCACAAGGCCTCTCCCGCCGCATTACTTTTTGATTAATTGCTTCATTTACAACCTTCAACGCTTGCAACAACAAGAAAAAAAATATTATGTAGAGAGGGAGCGTAAATAGAGAAGTATTGAAAAAAAAAGATTGAAAGAGATGCAGCTTATTACAATAATCGCGAACATCTGCGATGGTACACAAGAGAGTGGACAAAAAAATGAGAGGAGAATTTCAGGGAGGAGGCGCATGGGTCTGAAGCACAAGCTGGGGCTAATTGCTAAAATAAATAGTACGTTTGATGGGGTTAACCATAACATGATCCTTCACTTCACGGAATAATTTGATCCCTTTTAAAGGGAGGATGGTAAAAAAATCCTATACATATTTCACACATCCATCATGTTGCCACAGAAAAAAAAAAGAGAACGTGTCAGCGTTTATTTACTTTTTAATGAATCCTAACTACTTTATTGATATTTCAAACTTTATTAGATACATCAAAAATGTCAGTTTTTCTTATATTTTCTGATATGCTGAATTAACAAATTAAATAATATTAATCCTTTATTATTAATATTAATTAAGTGAATATAGAAAATACTCTAAAAATAATCTGTTAAAAATAAGTGGTTTTTGGAGAGATATGGTTAACGGTATTCGGTTTATTTACAAAAGAACTGAGACCGCTTCATTACAATAACAACTAAGTCTTGTGCTGGGAGTCGACACAATGGTGTAGATTGTTCTGGCCGGTTTCGACTTAATTTAAATGTTTGCCATAATATTGGCAAACAGGACTGAGTAAATCTCTTAATATTGTGCCTCGCTTCAGTTTATTTATCATGTTCACACCTCGTCTCGAACATGGAACGATTTGTGCATTTTGTTGAAAATACGTAATAAAACATAATTGTAACTTTGTATTCATGAAAAATAAGCGATTGTGATAATGTGTTTGCCCTTTTTTTTTTCTTGAGACTGGTAATTATGAGCAGTCGATTGAAAGTTGAAAGAAGTGGGTTGGGCTGGAAGATAAATCTGTAATCCTTTTGTTGGGCCTGAAACAAAGGGTCTGGTCTCTTTTGGCAGAAACTGGTAAGTTTCAAGTAACACGATACCTGCTGATAAGGTCGGGCGAAAAGCCCACGAGCTTTCTATTTATATATGTGTGTTTGTGTATATGTATTTGTATGTGTTTATATTTTTGTATGTATGCATATGTATAGGGGTCTTTCGGAGATGGGATTTTTATTTGTAATCTAGTCGTGTTGTCGAAACGGTTGGAGTCGCTCGATGGAATAATCAAATCCGTGTTACCTTTGTGACCGAGCTCTTCTCTCTGTCTTATATTTATATGAGTCTGGGCATACATATGCATACGTATACGCATATACATATACAAGTATATGTAGTAGTCGTTCTTCTTACTTTCCTCCTCCTCCCCGTCTTTCAAGTCTTCTTCTTTTTGCTTCCTTCTTCGTCTTCTTCTTTTCTTCCTTTCTTTCTTTGTTGGAGTGTGGCGAGGATAAAAGATAGCGCGGTGTAGATAAGCAGACGATGACATACGGTTATTTTGGTCGAGGCGGTAGGCGATCGAGCACGCAGGGGCCTTTAAAATTAAAGCTTTCGGGATCGCCCACTGTTCTTGAAGAACTCATTTCATACATGCTACTTGTATTACCCGAAGATCTGGTCTCACCCAGACCAGCTCTACCTATTCAATGTAGTATACCCATACATACACACACACAGATCAGACCCAACACACACCTTTTATTCTTCTTCTCCTCCTGTTTCTTCACTGCCTACTTCATACGCACATAAATATTGACCTCCATCTTTGGCCAAAATCGAAAAACAACAAGCAAAACATGCATCGTCCAACCTACCTATTGGCATACGCAACCTCTCCGAATCGATACACCTAATCAGTATAGTTTAGTTACCATTGTCAACGCTAAAGCGGTTTCACTCTAAGTAATTGAATTATGCAACCGTCTCCTAAATTTTCTCTCAGCGAATAACCATTAGCATACGTTAAAAAGGATTGACGATATTACATAATTAAGACTGCATTGAGACGATATGTAACGATGCCTATTGTTCGCCCAGCGCTGCTTCCATCAACCCCTAATACCATATTTGAATATCATCTCACTCTCTCACAACCATATTCACACCATCACGTGTCTTTGCTTTTCGCATTAAAATTTTGATTAATTGTTTTATTTTACCCTGCCTAAACGAGTGGAAACAGAAAAAAAACAAACAAATAAACGAACTTTATATTATCCCAACGCCGCAATGGAAACCATCTGCAACCTCAAGTATAACAACCAAAAAAATAAAACTAATTGCAAAACATTTTTTTTTAACTGATTATTATTAATTTCTCTTTCTTTGAGTACTTTAGTCTATCTATTTTAGTTATAATATTTAAACCATAAATTTATATAATATTTGTATTTTTTATAAAATAATTCATAAACATAATAATTTTTAGCTATAAACTTATTTTTTTTCTAATAGTCATAAATGACATAATTCAATTACTATTGGTTATTATGCAGTTTACTGTAATTTAACTGACAGCTTTAATTATACCACTTTATTGCGACATGTATATAGTCGTTTGACAGATATTTATGTCTCATGTGCGTATATTATGGATGTAACATAATAATTTATTGTATAATAACATTTACTTTAAATATGTGAAATGACATAATTCTCGGTTTTAAAATAGAAATAATACTTAAAGAATTGAGATTTTTTAATTGCTTAATAACAAAAAATATTAAACACTAACGAAATGATAAATTATTTATTTTTTAAATTGTTGAAATCTGTTTATACAAAGACAAGGGGTTAAAAAATCTGCACCCCCAACAGAGCTGAATACAAAATTTCCATACGTTCATTAATATAATTTTTTTAAATGTAGATTGACATAATCTGTGTTTGCATTTTGCATTAAAATTTGATTAATTGCTTTATTTACTGTCGCCTAAACGAGTGGAAACAGCAGAAAAAAAAAGGATATGAAACGAACTTCATATTGTTTTGTCGCCGCAATAGAAACCATCTGCAACCTCAATCATTCTAATGAAAAAAAAAAGTACAGACAAGCGGTACCTAATTGCAAATTACATCGAAAAACAAACAGATTAAAATTAAAAAAAAAAATGTGTATTCGTAGGGGATGAAACGTGTTTGCTTGATTCATCTGACGTGGCAGGTAAGAGGTCCTAATCAGGTGCCATTTTTGAGCATTGACAGGGGTTCTGAAGTTAACGACTTGGCGTATGCAAAACGGGTTCGTGTTTTAAAACAGTACCCTTCTTTTTTTGTCTTCCTTCGGTCCCTTATAGAGACAATTACTGTCAAAATGTCCGAGGCGACAGTTGAGAGAGGAAAAATAATAGTCTATGCTTTTGCTTAATTCATCTGTTTCTTTTTTTTTTTAATAAATCTTACGAATATAAACATTAGACAATAGGGCGGTTGATTGACAAGGATAATTGTCGCGGTTTCAGGAGATAATCGAGTTATGCTTACGGATTAAAAAGTCCGTTGCTGGATATAATTAATGACTCGCTTGGTATTAATTCATTTCATCTTCGGCTATCCTTGTTCCTCTTCCAGAAACCATCTCGTTTTATCCACTCGATCCAATTAGGTCTGCTAGTCACAATACTCCGTCAGATTCGTCCATCAATAAAGTGACTTGCCGTTTCCGAACATATTTTCTGCATTTGCCCAAGCTATTTCGTGAGACCCAAGTTTTTCCCCAGTTTTCTTCTCGTATACATTTATTAGAAAAAAATATATTTTTTTCATAGTGCATTTTCCCCTCTCGTATCGCAAATATCGCTGATTGGAAATTTAATTCGATTGAATCACCCGCTGCGATTTACAGTAGCCAACGTTCACCACCATCAATCTTCTCGTTAAATATCTTTTAGATTCTTGGGCTTCTTCTCACAGTCCTAAGCTCCACAGAACCGAATGCATCGAGACAAGAAAGAAGAAGAAAAAATATACAAGAAGCAACTTATTCTTATTATTACTTCTCTCTTACTCTCCTTCGCTCCGCGTGTCTGTTCATACATATTGTTGTTTTTTTTTTCATTCTGCGTTGCTCCATTTCGACAATTATCCTTAATAACATATCAAATTGATGGGTATTTATTTTGTGTGTACAATAACGTAATCTATGCTATTGTTGACAATTACAGAGTGCACGGTTGGTCGAGCACGGACTTTATTTAGGTGTATTGTCCGGCCAACAGTTGGCGCAATTAATGGTAAGATCATGCATTTTGTGGGGTGGCATCATATCATTAACTTCACCTACAAAACTCCACTTATCTACTACCAAAATTAAATGGAATTAATCGCACGAACATTACCGCTCGACAACATGACGTTCATATTGTTGCGTTCTTCTAATAACTCTCAATTGATACACACATCCAACATCTCCACGAGTCATGCATATGCCGTATACATTTACACCGCTTCACCTTTTAATTAAAACCGCATCGATCTTAACTAACACCTGTTACAACCTATATTGCTTAAAGTGATGATTACATGTTTACATTTATAATAGACTATTGACATTTAAAAAAAAAACAACTAATTAATTTTATTTAAAATATTTATACTTTTCCTAATTATATTTTTATTAATTTATTACAACTAACTTAAAAGTTATTTATTACATAACAATAACATTTTAATAAAGGAGAAAAAATTGTGTACACTAAATTATTTTTATTAATTAAAGCTTAACTTGTTTTTCCTCCTTTTTATTTAAGTAATTAAAACTTACGATTTACTACGAAAAATCGATAATTCTATAAATTTTATAATTTTAACATAAATCCAAATTTTTCTAATTTTTATTCATTATTGATTAATATAAAAAATATTACCTACTTTCGACTTAGTAATTACAACTGATTTGAGAAATGTATGCAATAATTTCATAACTTATGACTTACTCGACTTAAATGAAAAGTTTTTTTTTAATATCATTTTTGAGAAATATGTACCTTGAGTAAAATCAGAAATTCGATTTAAGTCCGAATTTTTAAAAATTTTCTTTGTTCTTGAATTTAAACCTAGTTTTGATGCAGTAATTAAAACTTATGATTTTCTTAACTTATAACAAAAAAAATCTATAAAACAAGTATTTTTATTTATCAATTTTGGTTAATATAAAAAATTATTAATTATATATATAATTATTAAATATATATATAAAATTATAAATTTTGATTTGTTTTAAGATCATTGCGACGTTTGTCTGAACTAGCGGATGTTAAGTCGGGAATTTGAATGAACTTGTTGAGTTATTGTTTAAATGTAATATCAATACAATCTTGTCAATAATAAGGTGGAAGCCGTTTTGCATATGGAAGGCTTATGGTCGTAAAAGCGCCATATAAAAGATGAATTGTTTGACGTTGGATTTGAAAAGGGCCCATATGCGATTATAGGATTTATCATTTCGGACCACGTCGATTTTTACGAGTGGGTGTACCTTGCTCCTCTCCGTCCGACCTGCAACCGCTCCCCTTAAACTTCTCTCTCGGCTGAGCAGTTAATGTCTTGCTGAAAGGCCCCAAGGGTCTGTAAACTCTGTAAGCCCAGTAGCATAAATCTCATAGACAGATTTCGTTGCTGTACAATCCTCTCTCAGTGCGGACGATCCAAATCACGGATAGTGCATCACCCTAGCTAAACGTGCCCGAGTGTCCTAACTGCGGATAAAACACCTGGAACGTTGCCGATTGCGTAATTAGAATCCTCTTCGAGAGAAAGAGGGACCGCCTGTTGCGTAACCCGGAGAAAGAGTAGTTTCGTCCTCTTCATTCCTTTCTTTCTTACATATTATTTTTTGTTTTTGTTTTGGGCCCCATTTAACGTCGCCAGATGTTCCGAGAAAGTCTTCCCTCAACAATAAACAAACACCGAAAAATTTCCTATACTTGATTGAAATTGTCGACACGTACAGCTTCGAGTACGTAAATTTACTCACTATTTCTTTATTTTTCTCTTGCAAAAAATATATATTTATATGAATCAGAAGTCAACGTACTTTAGAAATAAGTATGTCTTATGCATTTGAGATGTTGGAAATCATGAGATGCTAACGGAAATTGATAGTCGCAAGAAGTTGGACGATAAACGGCGCGTGACTGAAGTGTCCTTTTTGTGAAGCGTTTATCGTTTTTTTCTAATTGTGGATAAACTGGTGTAAACATTATAGGTTTTCAATGTATAAGCAGACTTTACGATGATGTTATCCAACGATTCATCTAAATTAATAAGCGATTTTGCATTTAAATCGACCCCCATTAAGAGATCCCTCTTTCAACAATCCCATGAAAGCAAGACGTGGTTAAGAGAAGCAACAGCAGTTTACTAGATGCTCAAAGTAAACATCAACTTGACGCTGCTCGCCTCTATTAGCATAATTGATATCGACACTTGACCAATCAAAATATTACTGGTCAGCCTTTATCAGGCCAATAAAATTATTTAATTCTTAATCGCTCCAATTAATAGGAGAGCCATTAAGATTACACGCAGAAATTACTGTTCATAATCCGGAGCGAGATCCATCTCGGCTCGGTTTCATCACGGACTAATACTATTTTATATCGCATTAAATGCTAAATGCTTCCACTATCGTTTTTATCCTCCAGCCTTTGGTTCATTCACTGGTACCCCGTTTTATTTCTAAAATAACATTTCAAATATTTTATTCGAAAATATAAATTTAAATTCAATATTTAAAAAAAATCTAAAATTATTTAAGACATAATATTTTTATGTTAGTTTCTATTTACAACTATGAACTCTCGAGTTAATTTCCTCTTTTTGTCCGTTGGTCTTTTTACGATTGCTGCCCGAACGCTGTATACAAACGTAAGTATTGCGAAACCGTTCGAAATCAGTCGATAATAAGCAATTTATGGCCGTAGCCGTGCAAAATTGTAAAGAGCCATGGAAAATTGTCTATTAAAATGCCAAAACTAAAAGCTCAAAAATTTAATAACGAAATGCTACGTTGGGGACGACGGCGTGTGTGGAATGCGGCGAGGAAAAAAATATATGAAGAGAACGAAAAAAAAAAAGCTTGAAGGGAAAGAGACTGAATTAGAAAACCTAATTAGGGCTTTTAACAAATCGGAGGCAATTTGTTCCGAGATGTTCTGGTATTAATTCTACAGATATTTTCGGTGGTCGAAATCGCTGAATTTCCACCTTGACAAACTTCTGACAGTTAATCTGGAGGTTTTAAAACTGATTTGCATATGTTAATTCGGGTGGAGAGTAATGCCCGGCATTACATCAGTCCAGATCTGAGCTAATCCATGCTCGCACACTAATTGTACACTCCATTCTTAAAGCGACACGAACTAATGTTGCGAACGCTTACGGCTACGGCTTACGGTTACCGCGTCGCGGCTTACAGCCGCGCTGCATCGGCGATAGCGACATCAAACGCCAACAGCGAACGCGAAATCATTTGCATTAAATTAAACCGCGCAAATTTGTCTACCTCGTGTCAATCTAGCTGTTACCAAACCCACATGCCGGATTTAATTGCCACGACTACAACAAAATTGCCGAACATTTAAATGCCTATTAATACATCCACACATCTACACTTAACGCATATATACGTATACACATCTGTGCGATGCTCGGCCGAGCGAAAATCTCTTGCGTTGCTCAATCATACGGAATCTCCACTCTGGTCTCTCTGTTCCGCATAATGCAGATGAATAAATTAAAACGAATGCTCAACATTGTTGAAAATCTCAATCAAATCCAATTTAAGCTGTACCAGATGTTTAAATAGCAAGCAACGCGTCCGCTCGATACAACCTGTCTCCATCCCATCGGACTTCTTCGACCAGTGAATCCTAAAAGGAAAAGTGTGACGGATTAGTGCCTTCATCTCGAGCGACCTGCAACCGTTGGGTACATTGTGCAGGCTCATTTCGATCTATTGACACTGAAATTTTGATCTTTAAACACGTCAGATTTTCTTGAACATATAAGACGCAATCAAAACTATAGAAAAATCAAATTTGATACGTCAACAAGAAAATCTATAAAATATGAATTTTATATAAATAACAGTGATTTCGGGGTAGAATGTACCCATTCTTTACAGTAATTGCGGCTATCGTTACTTCCACCTGATAAATCAATTCGGGCGATTTTCCACCCTCACATAAATATCGCATTTGCGTTCACCCCGGTATTTTTTGTATCTGCAGAGGACCCTAAGATTGACCACATTTACATAGCGACGGTCATCTGGGCGTAATTGAATTATTGAAAGGGGGTTCCCCTTTCGTTCAGACCACTCCACGCTCTCTCCTCATACATACATACAATTTTTTTCCCGTCCTTTTTACATAAATAAATCAAATATTTAAATGGATCGCGTAATGAGATGCAGTCGCAACGGTCAGCTGGATTAATTCAATGTATTGGAAATTTTAATGTAGGGACTATAACAATTTTTTACTCGTGTCCGAATGGAATCAGAAGAAAAAAGATAAATAATAATAATAATAAAAATGGAGAAACGAAGAGGAACAACAAGTGTAAAGAACACGTTGCATATAAATATATGACACGAATCAATAAAAAAAACGAACGGCGACGGAACGTGCTTTTCTTTTGGATAATGGTGTGTTAGGAAGTGGCTATCTCGCAGCACGACTTCGGCTCTAAATTCAATCAGTTGCCTATATTTAAATGAAGAGGATGAGGATATATCAAAATGATTGCCGGTTCGCGATATTAAAACGTCAGGAATAAGCAAATTAACAGCGAAGAGTCAAGTTGCTAAGACAACAACGGTAGGCTTCTTTCTCTCTCTTCGATGCATGCATTGTGCCTGGTCATATAATGTAAATGTGACGCCCGTTCGCAATTTGCATTTGCAGAACCTGTTTATTATGTTTGACGAACACCGGAGTGCAGACACTGTTCGTAATTTGTGGGTGTCAATGCCTCTCGCTCTTTCTTTCTTTTTTTTAACTATTCACCATTACTCAATACCAGAAGATTACTCAATACCGCGAATTTAGTCGGCGACTCAAAAAACATAATAAACATATAGGTAATTCACAATCCGTTATTTTCTACTTCTAGATTTACCTATTGCATAAATTTTTACAATTTATTTCCCAAGAAAACTAATTTCAAAATATGATGTATCCTCAAATTTACACGTTCTTCCTAAGTGATCTACATATTTTGTGAAATAGCGGTACTATTTTTCTCAACATTTCACTAAATGAGTCATAATAAAAATATTTACTTATAAGAAATCATCTCATTAATATGCAGACAGCAAAAGATGTAAACGCCATTTCTTCTAAGAAAATGTGCTTATCTTCTAAGAAATACAAGAATACATTCAAAGTAAAATTTTTCGTGCGGTTTTCAATTTCTTTCATTAACTTTTCTACGAATTGCGTCTATGGAATCGCATTATAAAATTGCATAGGTTTATTAACCTTTTTACTGTGACTCACAAGAAAAAGCAATGCACAACTTAAATGATTCATAAGACGTTACAATTATTTAAAGTAAATTAATTGTTATTTTACTAAAATTGCATAGGTTCATTAAACCTTTGTTATGAGTCAATAACTACATCTTATGTGAATCATAAGATGTTACAAATATTTATTATCTTAAAAAAAATATTTTTAATATTTGTATTAATGCAATAAAATTTACTCCATGACTCATCTATAAGAATTTAATTAATTAACTAAAAATCATCTACGAATAAATAATTATAGTAATTAAATTGTATACAAAATATACCGGTTTTTTAGTTTTAAATTCTATCGATGCAACAACTTTCACCGAATGAGTCATAATAACAAAATTGAGTGAAAATCTTATAAAATGATAAATATAGAAGTGTTTTTTGGTTGTTTATGAAATTTTGATTAACTTTGATGAAATTTGTTTAAGAATATAAACTGACTGCGTTATTATTAGCCTATGTTTATAAGAAATGTTTATGCTATAGTAATTTAAGTCTGAGTTAGTGAGTCATACCAAAAATACAATTTTAAAAAGAGACAAATTTGAGTATTGATATTGGAATATATTGAAAGGTTAAAAAAATATGTAGAATTGTTATGTTATTAATGTTTTCTGTTGAAGTTTGTAAGAGGAGGTTTTCCTGCAGAAGTAGGAATATGTGATTTGATGTTCAGTTGATTTGTATATAAACAGGGGTTGGATTTTGTTGCTTCGCTCCTTTGTTGTGCGTGCGTGTGAGGAGGGTGTGAACATGAGATACGTTGAACTACCTGTATCTAAACACCTGCGAAGTTTTTAAGTGCGATGTGTCATGCCCGTATGAGCGCCCCGAGGACAAGTGGAAGAAGGAACAAAAGGGACAAGTGTGTATGTGGGGTAGTGGATTGTCGGTTAATGGGGTGGGTGACCCGACGGCGACGCGTCGCGACGCCTAAGATTCGAGAAAACTGAACCTAGGAAGGACCAAAACAACAACAACTAAACCCTTAAACAAAGCCGGAACCAATTACACCCACAGAAGGAGACATCAATAGTTTTTATGTTTCGCTCTAAGGACCTTTCCGTTTCGCCCCTAACATTACATCCCTCTAGATTATGGGTTTATCGAAAAAAAAGTTTTAGATTTTATACAGTATTCAAAAAATCGTTATTGAAAATCGTTAATTAAAAATTAAATACGTGTACCCAGGGAGTCAATTGACCGGGGGTTGTAACGCTTTCACTTCGGCCCGAGTGGCCACCAACAATAATCACTAGTTTCACTCGGAATTGTATGATATGTTTATTAAAGGGCTGCTCGCCCCTCGCTCGTGCACTCACCAATTCATCAACTATTTCCCATTTACTATTTACCGAATTTGTTTCGCCCAATTAGAAGCTCGAGCACTCTCCTTTCATCCTTTGTTATAAATCCCAAAACCCTTCAAGTTCCAATAAACAAATATGCATATTATAAACCAATCCGACTCATAGCTTTGGCATAATTAAAAAAATAATAATCACTTGAAATTTTCAATAGGTAATGTTCAAAATTCAATTCATATTTGTTAACAATCAGTGTAGATAGCAGTAACAGCTATCTGACTCACGGAGGAAACGAAATGCTTTTAGCACAGTAAAATTTGGTCGGCGGAAAATTGAAATTGGGTTTATGGTGTTACGCAAAGCGATGGGCATAAAAGGCTCTGCTTTGTTTTGGTTGTTGTTTTTATGCGCAAGTGCATGTGGCGGTCAAGAAAGGCTGATTTTAATATAGAACATAAAACTAAATGGAGCCACGGAGATTCGAAGAAATAATAATAATGACGATATTTTTCTAGTTCTCTTCTCCTCAGTCCGCAAAGCCGAACATAAGCAAATCGAGGCATAAATCATCAACTTTATTATAGCAGATCACTGATATGAAACGCAGTTCGTTCTCTATTTTGAAGTACTTTTTTTTGTTACAAAACGAATAGCTATTTTTGTCATGATTGTGTTGGTCTTTAAAGTGTTATATTTTCTGGGAAATATTTTCTAAGTACTATTATTAAATGCAGATGTTTCCAAGCTTATTCTACTGAATATTGCGATTTCGGTATTGAATAAGAAGGTATTAAGATCTTCTTGTGTTCAACTTAACAACAGAATTATAATAAAAAAATCAACGAGATAATTGCGTAACAATGGATGTATTGTGTGGATAAATTGAAGATTGATTGGGGAGTGTTGGAGAGTGGAATAGGTGGACCGTGTCGAGTCTAGAGTTCCGCACCCTTTGTTGTGATAATATTTCATAGTTTTAGTGGAATTGGCCAAAGTCCAAGTGCATTCGCGCACTGTCAATAAAATTTCCTTGTCTATTTTTAAATGGTCGAGAGCGAGCGAGCAGCGAAATGAAACGAAAGACCCAAAAATAATAGAGATGAGCTAGCTCCTCGAGTGTAGTCCTTTGTTCGTGCTATCTGGGTTACGGCTGAGAATACGTTATTATAACGCAGTATATGTATGGTTGGAGGATGGGGGAGCAATCATCCCGGTGAATTATGGGGCCCTGACCAATAAATTCCATCGCAACCCCGAAAACACGGGGACCTACGATCCGATGTTTGGGTCGACGACCCGCTCGAACCGAATGCACGATGCACATACGAAAACGTATACCGAATTAGTGAATCTAAACCAGGTGATTCATCCGCCCGGCATGTCCGGACTATCATAGTTATACTTCCCTTTCTACGCCTCTCGCTACGAATAACGATAGAGCGAGGCGTTAAACGAAGCAAATATGCATTGCAAATCCAAACAATTTTGTGAGTTTAAAATTTACATTTTCAGTTTATAAGATGTAAGTGCGCGACGACAGATTGGAAGACAGACATTTCAAGACATCATTTTATAAATTTACTTTAAATTTTGATCACCGATCTTTTAGAAACTTAATTTCGTGAAGTTTTCACACTTCAAATAGTAAGTATGAAAGTTTTATTAACTAAAGGATTATTTTCTTTAAATTTTGCGAAATAATTAATAGTAAATTTATGTAAATTGTTTTTTGAACTCATTACGTACAACGATAGAACGGACTCTAAACGAAACAAACATATGCATTGCAGATTCTCGCAAACGTAATATGAGTACATCCTTGTTATACAATACATACATAGAGGAGGTCTTTCCAAGAATTGATTAAAAATTCAAATACATCTTCATACAAATAATTTAAATAATTCAAGTTAAATTTCAAAATCTCTATGAAAATTGCTAAAATTTATTATGCAATATTTAAAATAATTAATTAATTGTAAATAATCTGATTTTCAAATTATTGAAAGTCTTATCAATTTTTACAGATATTTTTAGAAAATTATTTATATTGTTGCAAATAATTTGGTTTACATGTGTAACTTATAAGAATTGTTTTATTAAATGGACGATGAACTAAAAATGTGTCTGGTTCATTAAAATCCGTTGCAAATTGAAAGTAAACAGTTTTTGAAAAATATATACAAGTCATGTAAATAAAATTATTTATATATAATGAGAACTCGTATAAATAAATACCGATAACAAATGGCAATGGGTTATTACGAATAGAAGTAATATAGTAACAGTGGCGATTGCGACAAATAAGTCGAAACACTTAACGACGACGCGCGGTGTTATTTTCTTTTAAAAAATCTTGTAGTTCCTTTTGTTCTTTTCCGTGTTTTCGAGTTGAGAAGGCATCTCGAGCGGCTAATGGCAAACGTGAAATATTCATCGCAGAACCGGAATGGATGGATGCGTGGCGTGCGGTAATTAGCGTTTCCACTAATTGTTTCAGTAACTAAATGAAAATGAGCGGAAAATGTGGATTAAATTAAAGACCAATTACGCTAGTCTTCAAGTAATTAAAGGTATTGAAAAGCGTCAATCAATCAATTAATTTATATAACGAATGCTAATACAAATGTTGAAAGAAAGAAAAGTTGGAGAAGAACTATGGAAATGTTGTTGGAAGACCATACAACACATATACCAATCCAAGTCTTAATGCAGCGTAACCGTGCAATGTCAGACCATTCAAGGCTATTTATCAAATTAAACACCTTCTATTACGATGTACGCAGTACATGCTCAGGGTTATTTTGCGCTCTTGTTACCTTCAATTCTACAGCAGCCTGCGTGCCCATGGATTTTCCACTTTTCTTGTTATTTTCCGCCACCTGATTGCCTCACAGATGGATGTCTCCTCAACTGTTTTTGTTTATTCCTTTCTTTTTGGATGTTGTGTCGCCAAGTATGTACTACATTTTGCGGAATTACGAAATCCGAGGCCAAGAGCGCCGTTCCTGGAAGCTTCACATGTTTTTGTTTTTAAGAGCATTCGACGAAATAGATTTTATACCCAAATTAAATGGGCCATGTTAATTTTAAAACAGTTCTCAGAGGAAACAGATCGCGACTATTGCAACTTGACCCTGAATTCTTGCATCACTTGCGAATACTGATCAGAAGAAGAATTGTTTTACAAAAAAAAAGTGTTGTTACAGTTTTCAATTTGTTTTTGTGGACCCAAAAAAAATGGAGAATAAGAGAAGATAAGAAGAATGAGGAAGCAGACCCTCGGAAGAGAAGGAAAGGAATTAAAAATGAATGGCGTCAGTGTATGTTTGGGGGCGGTTATGGCCCCATCATCTCCACATATCGACGAGGTAAGAGTGTCCAGACTCCGGAGCCATAATAAAGTAATCTGCGAAATGTCGGTGTCGATCGCTCTCTCGACCCAGCAATAACCATAACTATAACTCAGCCATCCCCTCGTCCTTTTGGCCTGGGCCACCCTCTTTACTACCAACAATAAATACGCGATTACTTCTTCTTCATGTTGAGCTGCTGCTGCTTGTCCACTCAACCCGAAAACAAAAACAGAAAGGGAAAGAGGGAAACAAAAATAATAATAATAATACACTCAAACAGTGAGAGAGAACAATCTTAGAGGAGATAAAGGGAAGACCTGGAAGTAATTAAAGCGTGGATGGATCATCAGGTTGATTAATGCTTTGTAGAAAAAATAACATGTTTTCCCCGAACCCTTGAAGAAATTTTCGCTGACAAGAACATCATCAACGCCGCTCTTAGAAAAATCATTAGTGGAAATTAACATTTCAAATATTTTAACGCACCGGCAATCAACGGATCCCGAAATATACGTCAACAGTGTTAATTCATTAAGGCCCACACGAAAACTTCAGCGCAATAGAAATGAACGCAATGATTTAATTAATGATTGATTCCGTTGCTCAACGACGTGAAGAGACTTTATGGTTGTACTCAGATAAGATGCATTTGTAACGCAACACGTGTTCACAAAAGGTTGCGTTGCTCAACAACTTAGAAACTAGTATTGACATGTCACAGTTTGTTTCATTCAATTATCTGTATGTAGCAAAACTAATTAAAACATTTATGAATTAAACTCATTTAAAATATTCGTAGTCTTTAAAAACGCGACCACCGATTTGTGAAGACGTATCATTTAATAAATTTACGTTAAATTTTGATCACCGATCTATATTCTATCTTTTAGAACTTTTGATGAATTTCTTGAAGTTTTCACACTTAAAATAATAAATATTAAAATCAGTCTTATTGCAATAAACTAAAGTATAATTTTATTAGAATGTTATTCAACTATTCATTAAAACACTTTGCTTAACTTATTTGTGCTTTTATACATTAAGTTCTAAATATTCCGAAAACATGAAAATTTTTAAGTTTGAAATTCACATTTTCAGTTTATTAGATATAAGCGGTACAAATGCGCGTCGGCCATTTTGAAAACAGACATTTGAAAATAAAATTTTAAAACATGCGCTTATAATGTTTAAATTTCTATAGTAATAAGAAGTATTATTTTTATAAATTTACGTTAAATGTTGATCACCGATATTTTAAAAACTTTGCTTATGTACTACCCTTAAAAAAACTTTGCTTAACTTGTGCTTTTATACATTAAGTTCTTAAATTTAAAATTTACATTTTCAGTTTATGCGCGACGGCCATTTTGAAGACAAACATTTGAAAATAAAATTGTAAAACATTTAAATTTCTGTAGTAATAAGACACTTCATTTTATAAATTAATGTTCGACGATTAGAAGATAGACATTTCAACATAAAATTGTAAGTTATATATTTTATAAATGTACGTTAAATTTTGATCACCAATTTATGTTCTATCTTTTAGAAACTTAAAAAAAAATGTTGTAGGCGAATATCTTAGAATTGTATTTTGAATTGTCTGGCGTCGCGCATTTGTCGCGTAACCAACATTTAAATCTCTTTAGTAACGAGTGGTTAAACTAAAGTATAACTAAAAAAAATTGTACTATCAAGTACTATCTTTTAAACACTTTGTTGCTGAAATTTGAATAATTTTTAAAGAATTAAGAAACTTAAGAAAACAGTACATTTTTGTATATAATATACAAAGTTTTAATATTTGGATTGCTTCAAATTTTAATAATTTATTTTAAGAATTATTTAAAAAAATCTTTAGAAATAAATATGTATTTCTGAATTAGCTAAAGAAAACATGAAATTTTTATATAGAATGTAGAAATATTTAATATTTAGAGCAGACATTTTATTAAATGTAAATAATTTTTATTTATTTAGAAAATCTATAGAAATAATTATTAAGTTGTTTAATATTTAGAGTAGAAATTTTATTAAATTTTCATAAGAATTATTTGTAAAACTTTTAAAAATAATGATTGATTTTTGAATGAGCTAAAAAATATAGGAAACTTGTATATATAATATAGACATTTTTAATATTTAGAGCAGAAATTTTAATAAATGTCTAGAAATTATTTAGAAAATTTATAGAAATAATTATTAAGTTCTGAATGAGCTAAAGAAAATAGGAAATTTTTATTTTTTATAAATCAAGTAATCCCATCAAATTTCATCATATTCACCTGCACTTGCAGCTGCGTTTAAACAATCCTTATTTGGGCACGAAAATAGTGCGTTTCGCAGAAAGCAATAAAAATTAGGCGAATGTGCGGGTGAATCATCTGCAGTTGCGATTGAAAAATATTTTATTAAACTTATTATTTTTCAATTTCTCAAAAATAATAATTTGTATTTCTTTTTATATAAATATTATTACATTTTTTTAAAATAAATTATTAACTTTTCATTATGGTTACTTGCATTGATTAATGTAAATGTGAATTTTTAAAAACTTAATGTAATTCAATATTTCTTTAAACGACAAATCGCATTTTATATATTAAAATTATTTAACTTGGTAGAATTACAAAATTGATAAGTTTCGAAAAGCATTATTTGCCAAGTGACTTATAGGTGACTTATAGAAGTACTCGTTCGTTGAAATAAAAATAAGCTATTTAAACGCTTATCGAAACTTAGCAAGTAATTAAATTATATAAAATATTAAATATTGTAATTAATAATTCATTAATAAAAATTATAAATGATTTCGTATATTTACGGATTATTTAATTTATATTGTACTGTTTCGCTAAATTTTAATTAAAATGAAAATAATATAACGATAGAAAAGTAATAAAAATTGAGAGATTACCGAAAAATCAATTTATATATTAATTTAGTTAATTTTTATTTAAAGCAATTCTAACATAAAATTTATGCGATAAAAAAGTAATAAAAATGAGATTATTTATAAAAATTGAACACCTGCACTTGCAGCTGCGTTTAAACAATCCTTATTTGGGCACGAAAATAGTGCGTTTCGCAGAAAACAATAAAAATTAGGCGATTGTGCGGGTGAATCATCTGCACCTACAAATCACAGCGAGGTTTCGGCAATCCGCGGATTTGTTCGTTGTTAACAATTCTATTGGTTCTTTCGCTCGGGTCGTCACGTAGACTATTGGCTGCGTATCTCTTATCTTTTAAAATAATAATACAACAATTTTGATACTTAAAAATGTTTTTCGATTTCGATTCGAATATATTGATTTGACTTTAAATTATTTTTTATATACAATTTCTTAAATAATAAACCTATTTTTAAATATAAAAATTGAATCTATAACAATTATCTAATTTTTTAAGATTAATTGGATAAAGCGTGGAGATTGTAGCTTTAATTGTAAATTACTTTTTTAATGATATTTGCAAAATATTCTATAATCAGAGGGGAAATAATACAATTATCTTATTTAAATGAAGATTATGTTATAATATAAATGTATTAATTTAAACAAATTTATTTTAATAAAAATTTTGTACTTTTTCGATATTTTTTAATTACAAATGAAAATATTGAAACGATAGAAAAGTAATAAAAATTGTGAGATTTACAAGAAATCGATTAATATATTAATTAATAAATATAACAAATTGAATATAACATTTATGCGATAAAAAAGTAATAAAAATGAGATTATTTATAAAAATTGAACACCTGCACTTGCAGCTGTGTTTAAACAATCCTTATTTGGGCACGAAAATAGTGCGTTTCGCAGAAAGCAATAAAAATTAGGCGATTGTGCGGGTGAATCATCTGCAGTTGCGATTGAAAAATATTTTATTAAACTTATTATTTTTCAATTTCTCAAAAATAATAATTTGTATTTCTTTTTATATAAATATTATTACATTTTTTTAAAATAAATTATTAACTTTTCATTATGGTTACTTGCATTGATTAATGTAAATGTGAATTTTTAAAAACTTAATGTAATTCAATATTTCTTTAAATGACAAATTGCATTTTATATATTAAAATTATTTAACTTGGTAGAATTACAAAATTGAGTAGTTTCGAAAAGCATTATTTGCCAAGTGACTTATAGAAGTACTCGTTCGTTGAAATAAACATAAGTTATTTAAACGCATATCGAGACTTGCCAAGTAATAAACAATCAATTAAAAAAATAGTAAATATTGTAATTAATAATTACTTAATAGAAATTATAAATCATTTCGTGTATTTACGGATTATTTAATTTATATTGTACTGTTTCGCTGAATTTTAATTACAAATGAAAATAATTAAACTATAGAAAAATAATAAAAATTGAGAGATTACCGAAAAATCAATTTATATATTAATTTAGTTAATTTTTATTTGAAACAATTCCAACATAAAATGTATGCGATAAAAAAGTAATAAAAATGAGATTATTTATAAAAATTGAACACCTGCAGTTGCAGCTGCGTTTAAACAATCCTTATTTGGGCACGAAAATAGTGCGTTTCGCACATACGATAAGAATTGTAATAAATATTAAACAAATATTTGAAATGCATGAAAAGTGTATTTTACGCGTTTCGATTCGAATAAATTGAAATTACTAAATTATTTTAGATCAATTTTTTATAAGAATTATTTAGAAATTTTTATAAATAATTATTGATAATTATTGTTAATAAGCTAAAGAAAAAAGGTTTTTTTTTATATAATATACAAATTTTTAATATTTAGAACAGTAATTTTAGTAAATTATTATAAGAATTATTTAGAAATTTTTGATAAATAATTATTGGTTTGTGAATAAGCTAAAGAAAAGAGGAAAGTTTTATATATATTTAGAGCAGAAGTTTTGGTTAGAATTGATTATATAAAGATTTTAAATATTGAATTTTGAAAAATATTAAAAATTTTCAGGAAATAAAATTATATATTAAAATTATGTCTATAGATTTCTTAAATTAAAGAATAAAGTCAATAATTTTAGTTGCAAAAAATTAATTAATTATTCAAATTGTTATGTTTAAGAGTTAGAGAGTAGGTAGTAGAGTAGTAGACTTACATAATTTTTTCAGCATCTTTGAAGTGTTTCCCTCTTTATTCTTGTAGTATTTTGGGATGAAAATGCACAAAATGTTTGTAAACGAAGGCCGTGGGAATTGGTGCCGTCCGCGATCGGAAGTGATAATATGCATCATGTATGCAGCATTCGTACTGAGTACCGACGCGCTTATCATATTCATATTCACATATCACGACCGACTAAAGCTTGTTGTCAAGCTCCCAGTTGACATTCATTAATATACTGATCACACCTCCACTGGCTCTACACTTGCTGTGCTATACAGAATCCGGGGGTTTTATGCTTTAGGTAAGAAAGAAAATGGCGACAAACCCGTCACTCAAACTTCAATGGCAGCTCTCGAAAACCAATCAAAACCCGTACATGTTCCCATTGTTCAAATCCAAAACAATATTTTTTTTACTTAATTTTTGCGTTCCCTTTTGTTTCAAGAAAGCACGCAAGCTCGAACACCGAGACTACCTAAAGCCATTAATATCGTAATACCACCCAGAATGTATCGCATTTGCCTGCGACTTCTGAAATACAGAAGGCTAGCGGCTAGCTACAGTAGATACGAAAAGCAATCAAAATTGTAATATGATCATAGCTAAACGTGACATATGCACTGTTTCCTTTTTTTTGAAAAATAAGGCCGTGCGAACTTTTACTTAACCACCAACGACATGTAAAGCCATTTGAAAAGTACAACCGAGATTAATTCCTTATCACGATACATTGTTCGACTACTTCCTAATACTAATTTCCTGAATCTCATGTTTCAGGTATACATTTACATTTAAAATTATTCATTTTTTCTCGTTTTCAATATAATCGAAAAATATAGAAAATCAGTCATATTTAATTTTATTATTGTAACTGTATTTTTGCTTAATTTGGTTTTCATTTTCAGGAAAATTTGAAAATCGTAATTTCCGTATTCCGAAAACAGAAAAATAATTAATGATTTTTTTTAAAATAATTTATATTACTTATCGATTTTTATATTATTATGTAACGTAATTAATATAAATAAATAAAACAATAATAAAAAAAATAAGCATTGTTTATTAGCCAAAATTCAAAAATAATTATATTTAAATTTATAAATATTTAAACTTCTTCAATTTTAGAGAAAATCGGGAAAATTTGAAAATCAATTTCCGTATTCTGAAAACAGAAAAATTGACATATCTTAATAATTAATGATTTTTTTTTTAATAATTTATATTATTTAATGATTTTTATATCATTATAGAAAACAAACTAATTAAAAAAATTATTAATGAAACAAAAAATATATTAAAAGAATGTAAATGTACCTGGGCAAAGGGTAAGACAATACAATCTGAATTTCTTCGACTATGAAAATTGGCAAATCTCCGTCTTCAAATCACTAATATTGTGTAACGCCGTAATATCATGCGTAACGAAAGAGGGTTTTGCAGAAGAACGTTAAAGTATATTAAAAAAAAGCAATAATAAAATTTGGACTGCGGTTATTTGAAGTTCGGAGACTGAACTGTCTGGACCATTAATTAATCTTACGTAACATGAGTATCTATATACTTGGAGCTAAGTCTGGTGGGCAGTTTAGTTTATGAGCTATAAAATAAGGTTGTTAAGGAAATTAGCATTGTTTGTAAAGCTACGTGCCGAAATGCAAAGATTGGCAATGGTCTTCCTTCTCCAAAATTGTAATAAGACTCCGTTTGGATGTACAAAACAGTCCTTCAGTTCTGGTTTGGACTACCAATGATTGCTGGAAGAGTTGCAACCCAAATTCGAGAAGCAACGTAATAAAAAATGTGTATGGAAAAACAAATAAAACCACGTGCGCAGACCGAAAAGCCTTGTTCGTATCTTAAATCACCCACTTGTAGAAACCTAATTTATGCTTTTAGTCCATCTCTCTCGCACCCATTACCTATTTCGAGAGTCGTATCCGTCAGCGCTACGGTTATCAGCGGCAACCCGTTCCAAACGAAAACTAATTACGCGTTTTCAGATTCTATTACAACTGAAAAATCGCCATCATTTTTAACACGTGACATCTGAACAAATACGCGCCGGGGGATTAAATGGCCAAAAATAAACTAATCTCGTTTTGCGCAACCCCAAGAGGGGATGAAAGCAAAGGAGATGAAAAAAAAAATTAGTAAGAAAACAAGAAGGTGAAGTGCAGAGCTGAAGAAGAAAAAATCAATTGATTTATCGACGGTGACAAGTGAGACAAATTTGATGAGACTAGGGTGGTTGACCCTAGGATAGTCCCTTAAATGGTGCACACAGCACAGTGCGAGCCGAGTAGGAAAAGAACAGCAAGGGCAAAAAAGGTTTCTATTTACTCACATGCCTTCAGAAACCCGAACCCAAATATAGAGCAAACCTATTACTCATTCCTGCACTAATTGAATTACAACAAAAGCCACGCACCAAAAAAAAGGTATGTGGAAGTGGTCCCGAGAAACAGGTATTCGCAACCGTAATATATATAAAAAAAAAGAGAGTACGTATATATAATAATAGTGTAGTGATTAGTCACAGGCTAGTTTACAAATAGTGAAGAGCAAATACAAACAGAGATGATTCACATGCGAGCAATGCAATTTCAAAAAATAAAAAGTTAAATAAATAAAAGGAAGATGAGATGTTACGACACGATCTTTCCTCTCTCCAGTATAAAAAAAAAACATATCTACTATATGTTGTATAGATAGCGAAAGAGTGAAGGAAAAATAAAACAATCAAGCATTTATTTATTTAATAACGTCTCTAATTAACGCTAATTACCATCGGGCTGATTATCTCCGATGACAAATGACTAAATCAGTCTAATTCATTTTTAATAACAGCGTTCGCGCTTTGACACCGAAACGCACTATGCAAGAGAAAGAATAAATAATAATGAATAGGATTGAAAGAAAAAATAAAATAATGAGTAACGACGACGCGGCAACTAATGAGTAGTCAATCGTATTAATTTGTCAGTATGATTTGTGGCTACCCTCTTTCTCGTTCTCTCGGGGACGGTGGAATAGGGAAAGAAAAAACTGTTCCGTGACGCGAACAATAATTAATATGGAAGGGTAGTTTTGTTCGCCGGGCAATCAACTGCAATTTGTCTACCGAACACATATTATGGCAATTGCGTGCCATCGATACAATCTGCCTTTATTATTAGGGAATTTTCTTCAAAGCCATAACGGAAACCGTCCTTCCACCAATCGTGACACCTCAAAACAGGACTTTGCATTTTTTACATCTATCATACAAATACTAGGATATTATACATCCTGCAACAGTTTTAATTGTTTATTACCACTGTTTTAATGTAAATCAGTTCTTTAAATTATTGATATATGATAAACAATTTTACAAATTATGATACAAATTTAAATAATTAATATTAATAACTATTTTTATATACAGATTAATTTTATTATTTATCTTTAATTATAATTATTAATCACAAAAATTTCTACTAACAAATTTTAATTAAAAAAAAACTTAATTTTTGAGTATCTCAAATATCAGTTTTTTTAATTTGTTATTGGTAATAAAAATATTGATAAAATAATGTTATCATAATTAACATTTAATTATAGTCATGATTTTTGTTATCAAATAAATAATTGTTTTTCTCATTTTATTTAATAATTTCAAATGATTTTGTCTTGATTTTTTATTTTTCTTTATGTTTATTAATATTTTGGTAGAAAAATGAGTTAACAATCACTTAAAGTAATAATTATAATTTTTATTTGAAAATAAACTTTAAAATTTGTATGAATTTAAATTTTGTATATTTTACGCATTTCATTGTAGTTGCAACTACGACTTATCGTATGATTTTACTGCATTAGCACCTGTGAACCCTAGCCATGACTCATCTATATAACAATGAAAACCACAGGCAGTAAAAATAAATAGACGTTTTGTTTGGAAATAGTGAAACTTTTGCGAAACACAAAACAAGTAATCCAAATAAATATATTTTATATAATTAGCTACAATTACTTGCATTTTATTTTTTAATAATTAATTAATAAATTATTATAACTGTAGAAATTTAATAATCGAAAACTATTTGTTAATTTTTGTTTGTTTTTGTAATTATGTTTTTCTTTGTGATATTGAAAAGCAATGTTTCTTTATGCAAATGAAGATGACTCAATAATTATTACTTAAAAAATATTGAGTATGAATACTTTTTGCGTTTGACCTGAAATTACAGTTCAAGCAGCAACGAGCTGATACGTGACGTTCTCACCTGAGGAACAAGCTGTGACTCACCAATGTAATAAAAATATATACTCACAATGTGGAAGCCAGATTTGTATCTCGGGAGTATTACTAATTTATTGTAGTTGATTAATATTTTGTAGATTTCATGATGTGAGAATTAGGTCAGTATTTACCAGATTATTGGAATGGAAACAGAGAAAGGAAGAAGAAAAACAGGGAATGGGAATAATTGGGTTATGCGTGACCGAAATGGTCGGTCAATATTTGTGTTTGGCCGAAGGAAGTGTAATCTTTGGTCGAAGGAATATTGTCCCATCGATCTGTGGGGCTGATTCGTGTCGCATGGAATGTAACGATTTTACCTCCGCGTTTCCTTTGCTCCTATGGATCACGCGATTTTCCAAAAACAATTCTAACTGCAGGATCGATGCCTGCTGCATTCCGATCCTGTGAATCCTAGCCGTGCGAACGTACGCTTTCCAAGGCCTCATGTTTCGGTTTTGTTGGATATAACTCCATGCCCGGTAAATCAGGATCTCACATATTTACCGCATTATCCATCGCCGAGGCTTTACCTCTGACAGCCTTCCCTCGGGATTGTCAGCCTTCCCTCAACGCCGCCTAATCCTGCCAAATACTTAATCCCATCCCGATTCATTCGTTCACCTATATGCATATACATTTTTTATACTCCAAATCTCCCCTTATCTCCCAATTAACCTTGTACCATTATATCATTCATTTTTATTTCAAAACCAACTAACATTAGAATATATTTTAAAAATTATATTAATTTAATTAAACTAACAAAAAATTTATATTTATTTATGAATTCGACAAAATAAATACGTGCAAATATGCACGTTAAAAATGTTGTTTGTGTACAATAATACTACGTATTCGGAGTTCACCGAAAAAATGGGAATAAACCTATAATTATTCGGTCAAACAGTCAATCTAATAAACTAGATTTAATTCTACGTTACAAAAATTAGGGGATGCATTTTTTTTGTTCGGGGGACGTAAAAAAATTGGATTACAAAAAAAATTGAATAAGCCGAAAAGGGTCGCGTATATACTAAAATAATTAGGAGTAATGAGCGGATGACAATAAGCGACTCTTGCAATATCATTATCCGTGCCCTTCGAAGCGCAATGTGCGGTTGGGGAGGACATTAGGGATTTTATTATACATAGATCTATGCTGTTGCTTTATTTTTTTTTGATGGGTGGGTGTATGTCTCCGTTGTCCGAGTATCGTTAATAAGGGAGCAAAAAAATGTAGTTACCGTATAAAATATTCGTCCCTGGGGGCACGTGGAGCTCCGATATTTTCGCTTGCATACAAGCATTATTATTATTATATCTGTTTTAATCACGGAATTATTATGGCGAGATAATTGGGACATTCGAATACCGAGGGCGAATTTAATTATTTTGAAACCGAAACTTTTATTTATCACGTGAAATTTGAATTATAGCTAAATATTTCATTAATCGAAAAGTATTTCAACCTCTAAGTCTCAAATAACAATTAAAAATAATATAATTTTTCAATGATTTTGCATCCAATTTGGATAAACTGTAATTATCATTGATTAATATAAGTGTTTCAACCTTTGGGTTCAATGTCAAATATAAATTGTTATTCAAAAATTTTGATGAGTTAAAATTACCTTTGGATTTTAAATATTGAAATCAGAATAAAATAAATTAAATATTTAAAGTGCATTCTGAAGATTTTTTTAAAATTGTGTTTAAGTAGAAAAACGAAAGAAATAAAAAAAAGAAACAAAAATGATTGCGGTAATAATTATAGTTAAATTAAGATCTTGCTCGGAGATATTCAATACCGTTTGAGGTATCTCTGTTCATCTTGTTGATTTGCATCGGGCGGGAATCGGATGAGGAGTTTCGCGAGAGAAGAGGAAGAGATCCGCAGGAGTAATCGCATTAATCACGGTGCGTACACCCTAATTAGCAGTCGCACGTAGCCAAAGGATCCTATCGATCAGTAATATCAGATACAAAACGGAATCTGAATCTGTTCCAGAAGGCTCCCGTGATCGTTCAGGTACGAAATTGAAAGTCACTCGCATCTGGATTACTCAAACAAAAAAAAATAGGTCTTTGTTAATTACATGGCTGCTCCTCAAAGAAATGATTGTAGAGAGAAGGGTGTAGCCCTTATTCAGTGAGCGAAGGGATAAAAGCCGTCTATAAATCAGCATGCAAATTTCTGGGATTGCTCTACCAAGTCCATTAAGATTGACCATTAGAACTATACCCTAAACTATCCGGGTGTTGGGTTATACTTGCAAATGGCTTCTTTTGTCACCCCAGCTTTGAAGATGGCTTGAGAAGGAGCGGAGACGTCGGAGACGAAAACGGGAAAAGCATATTTGGAACATGAACGATTATCGGCCCCCATGCATTACGATAATTCCTAAACAAAATAAATGCCTCTTGGAAGGTGCAAGAGCATAATGAGACATGTGCGTGTGCAACCCGCGGCTAATGAAGAGAACGAACGGATTTTCACTCAGGAGGACCGAGAGAGAAACAAACCAAACGAACGCCTATTACCATTCTAAAAATAGCCCCCTCGAATTAAATCGAACTCTTCATGCACACACACATTTTTTTATATATATATATATATACATATTTAGGCACACACATGAATACAGCATGCATGCACTATTCCATTTCTTTTATTTATGAGGAAATTGGAAAACATAAAGTGAGGAAGAAAAAAATGGAAGGAAAATCGTAAAGCTTCCAAGATTTGAGAGGCCGTAAATGTCACTCTGCATATTCTTCTCGCTGAACGTCTTAAATAGCCCCAAAAATTGGATTTGCCGTTCAATAACCATAAAAGTATATGGGCGTTTTCGAAACTCTTTGTTTAATAGTCGCGCGGGCAATGTTTATAAAATAATGCAGTAAAACGGACATTTTAAAGTCTAATACGTCGCATTATAACGAGATATAAACCTCTGGAAGTTGTAAAAGTGGAACTCCCTAACAAGTGCCCTTCCACCCCGATCGTAGGCCACGACGCTCCAAACCCCGTCGCCCTCAGGATTTTCGAGGCCTGATGAACTTGATGAGTCTGCCACCGTTTGGGTATAGATGGCCCTTAATGCGATTCACCCTCGCCCATCCTCTACAACAGACAAAAAAAAATAATACAGCCACACAATATGCACCAAATTTTTGCACATTCATCGGTAAAATCGTTCATCTTTTTATTTCTTCCAGGTAATAAAATATACAAAAAATAATTATTACAATTTATAATGTAATAATTATTTTAAATTGTCTATAAATGAAACTTACCAATATCTTATCGAATTTTGTGATAAGCAAAATTTTTAGCAATGTAAATGTTTTACAAAGAATTGATGAAATGACATTTTGCTTTAGTCGTTGAAATTTAATTAAAAATTAGTCGAAGTGTAATAATCGGTAGGTTGGAGGGTGCGCATTCACCCCAGAAGTGGTGAGAGTACAAAAAAAGAATCCGACGCACTAAATAAAAGAAGTTAGTCGGTGATCTAATAATAAATGGTTTCAATTTGGCGCCCCTCTCTTTTTGAAACAGCAACTAGAGAAGTGTGTAAATAATAAAAGTGGTCGTAGCGAGCAGATAAACGTATGATTGAACGAAATCTCCTCCTGCCACCCTCCAAACCCTCCCTGCTCTTTCCCTTTCCCGGGGGGACATATTCAGCTTGTCACATTTCTTTCATTGTGATTGTGATGTGATAGAACCACCACAAATAAATGTGACCACTTGACACCCCCAGCGAGAGAAGCGGCGAGGCGCGGCTCGCACAAAAGCCACCACCACTATTTGCCATCCTCTCTCCATCCTCAGCAACAACCCTCATCTCCATATAAACCGAAGGGAAAATATGAAATATACGATTGGTCCCTCTCGCTCCAAATGCTATGCAAATTATTTCCTTCTTATCTTATCCACCTTCTCGCGACTTCCATTCAACGAACGCACGTTTTTGCATATGCGATGGGACCTCATTTTTAACAATTCTGCAAAACCGCCGCCCCAAACGCCACCATATTACAACCCATCTATATTCAAATTGTTAGGACTTTATCACTATTCTATTTTCTCTCTTCGCACACTTCACTCGCCTCCAACCATTCAGATTTATATTATCATTTAATACAAGATCAATCTAAATCCAGATTTATTATTACCATATATTTTATTATATTTATAATTATTATTACAATTACCTTTAGACTAGTAAATATATTTCTTTAATTAATGATAAAAATAATCTATGTTTTTGTCGAGTTCAAGAAAATAATATTTTCAAATTTTATATTTGAAAATATTATTTTGTAGATAATTCCCTTTTCTCATAACACAACAATAACAAAATGTTTATTAATTTTTGTATGAATCATTTCAATTCGTTAAAATAGTTTTTGGTTGAAGTAATTTGGAGCTTTAGAACTGTTGCCTATTAGAGGTAAGGAAAATTGAGGGATTATTAGTGGCATTGTCTAGATGAAATCTGTATGGGTTTGGCTGCGCGGAAAAAGGGGTTCGGATGGTAAGTAATTGCGAGTTTTCCAATTAAGTAAACTGACGTCGAGTTGGCCGTGGAAGGAGGAGATGCAGGAAAAGAGGTCTCCACCGAGGGCACTCGGAATGGCGGATGGATGATAAATGGAGCGCGTGGCCGGTAGCTGAGCTGTGCCGTTTTGACACCCAATCTGCATGCAATCATCGAGCCGGTTACAATCTGCCATTCGGTAATTGGGGGGGTCCGGGGGGTGTCCTGGGGGTTTCGGAGGACAGCGTAGGGTATCCGACTCCGCCACCTCGGTTTTGGTTTGCTGGTAGTTGGCTTCGATGTCTGCACGAGCCAATTTAAGCCCCGTCCGCGTGCAGTAATTAGCGGGAAGATGGGAGATTATGAGGAAGAGTTAATTGGGAATACGCAGCCCGAAAAATTCACCCTCTCTGTTCTTGTGAATCCATGCGGAAGCTCAGTCACACGGGGCGGGGGGCCGACACGTCGGATTTGCGGGATATTCAAATCCTTGCCAGAGAGGTGAATGATGAGCCTAGCTGCTACCTTTGTTAACAAACTGTTAATGATTGGTGACACTTTGTTTACACACGATTATTAATGGCGGGGTGACTGCTGCTTAGCCTGCTTTGCATACACAGGCCCATGTGTGGTGAGTGTCGACCTGTCGCCGATTCGTCACCCCATCCAGACACCCGCTTTTCTTTTTTTCCTACATCGCTTTGTTTCGTTCACTTCTTCAGATCCTCTCTCCTATTCAGGTATCGCACTTTCACCCCTTTCCTGCAACCACTCTTTCCACACGGGGATCTGAAAAAAAAAGTCCTTACAATCAGGACACCCCTCGGGCGTCAAGTCGCAAAGCACACAGATGTCACATTAACTATGTCACACCAAATTTTTCAATTAAACCCAACCCGACACAATCGGATTTAAATGATTCCATTACCAGATGAAAAAGCGGCGCATATTAATTTAATTTTTTTTTCTCATCCATGATTGTCGTGAAGTTCACAGCGCAACACTTTAAGTAGTGGTGACTCGATGTTTGTTCTCCAAATTAGAAAACCCTGACGAAGCTGGAAGGTAAATAAGGAAGTCCTTTCGGATTTCAGCAGTTTGCGTAAGGTCGCTCACGAAATGAAAACGAGAGAGAAGAAAAAAGAGTGTAATCCGTTAAATTGACACATCATAAGCTTCCCTTTATAGAATTCATAAACCAAGGTGAAAAACGCTGCGGCCAAAAACAGAAGTATAATGGCACCATAAACTTTATAGTACCATAAACAATGTCCACAAGGAAAGTGTATAAAAGTATTTCTGTTAATCAACGAAACATAGAGGATGAACTATCATTAGTTTTAATAATAGGAAATTGTGCAAGGAATAAATGTAAAAAATGCACACACAGAAATTACACTAATTAAAAGGAATTGGTAGTTACACTCGAAACGCAATTAGAGTTTACTCGCCAATTTGGGATTCGCGTGAGTGCAATCGAAAGAAGCAAATCATATTTCCAACTCGTTTTCTTTCCATTCTTTACTGTATGACTAATACAAGCTTTGTGTGTCTGCATAGGCTACACATTTTCAGATCTCAGTTTACAAACGCTAAGAAGTGGAAACGATCTTTTCCAAAATTTAGTGTTAAAACTAAAGATGTAAATATTTACCAAGTAAATAATCACGTGGTATATACGATGAGCTAGGAAACCGAAAGTGTCTACCTGGGTTTAGGTGAAATATGATTTTTATTTGTATTCGGCTATTTATTTATTTTTTCTTAAACCAGTTTTTCCGGGGCATTGCACATATGGTCATCGGAGAAACAATCCTCAACCCACCCCGATAAACGTAATTAAAATCAATTTTACACTGAAACATCCTACAATTTTAAAAACAAGATTTTTTTTATAGACAAAAATTAAGAAAAATCCTAAAAACTAATATCCTAATTGGAATTGTTCAAATTTCAATTTATTCATTTTTATTAATCTGTAATTGGTGATTTTTTTTGTTTTTCGTTCGTAAAAATAATAATAAAAATATGTATTAATTTGGCTTTGTGTTTATATTCTCACCTATTTCGTTGCAATTTAAAAATAATGTATATTTCTGCTATTGTTGGTATGAATTACGCATTTCGTTTGTACTTACGACCAGAGACGTAAATTTTTATTGAAAAGTAATGATCTCGCATAACGTGACGAAAATTCAATAACAATTTGTTCGAACAAATGATCTGAAATTACTTATTCATACATTCTTTAACAGTTTTCAGAAACAGTAAATACTACATTAAGAGAATAAAGTGAACATTTACTATTGTTATATTATACCTTTGTAAATTCCTGCAATTTTACTTCAGTTTCCTGACTAAGCGGTCACGGTTCTATTATATTATTTGTTTTCAAATAAGAAACAAATATAACTAGACTTATTAACCATTGTTACCCATAATTTATTATTCATAAAATTAAAATTAAATAATATTTTTTTTTTTAATAAAAATTAAATTTAATTTAAAGGAATTAATATGGTGTTTGTTAAAAATGAAATGTATTGATTATACTAATTATTTGGGTACCACGCAAATAACATATGAATGTGTAACCGAGATCCCTCGAAGCATGGTATTATTAATTCTTTATGGGCAATTTAATATGGGAAATTATGAAAAATTGTAGAGTTATTTAATTTGGCGAAATTGCTGTTGTCTTATTCCGTTAGTGAATGTAATTTATGAAGGGTTTCGGTATCGTAGTAGGTAGATTATTTGGACGCGGGTCGGGTAAACGGGGGATTCCCCCCTCGGACCCCACCGCTGCTGAATATACCATCTATATATATATAAAATAACAACACAACAGCACCATTAGGGAACGGCTCAGGGGGGTGCGTTTTTTTCTTTTTTCAGTTGTATTCATAGCAATTTCGTTATGATTTTGACAAATCGTCAGATGGGGTGTTCGCTCGTCTAAGACAAATGGTATTATGGATGCATTAGGTGGTTGCGGCTGCATTTCTGACCGGATAAGTAAATAAATGTATACGAATTATTTTCACTTTGCAAACCATTTTTATATTTATATATTTTTTTTTTGATGTTGCAAACCATGATAAATCGACGTTCGCGCGAAATCCATATATTTCAATCCATTTTTTTATAAGGGATAATCCATTTTTTGGCGAATGGTTGTTGTCAATGCATTTGTGATCCGGGCCGCTGATCTCTCCACTTCTACCTGTGGACCCTTGCGGTGCTTGGGGTGACTCACCTGCAACCTGCAGACGATTCGTAGACACCAGCAACAGCCTCGCCGAATGACTCAACCATCAAGTGGTCAAGGACAACGGCCATCTAATACTCTTCCAAAAACTAGACGAGCACAGCGAATCTTTTTTATATATATATTTTAGTTCCCAACGATTCCTGCGCCTCCTTATTCGTTTTCTTCTTATTCACTTTTGCGCCTGGGAACCCAGATCTAGGATAGGGAAACAATTACTCTAATTTAATAGACATGTTGATGATGTTCCGTAGATAGAAGTGAACGAGTATTTCTGCATGTACACATGACATTTTATATGCGTGTGAGTTGTATGCAAATATAGTCTGGTTTTGCGGAATAGAAAAAGTGCCAACCCCCTTCTGACATCCGACTAGCTTTTATTGCTGTAAACAGGCGAGCCAACATGTGCTTCACTCACTGCGAGGGCCTGTTTCCAAGAAATGGTCAGAAAGTTCTCGGAGCTGCTGAACACGTGATGTAAACAGAGTAGACTCTCCAATGGCTCCCATGGCCGATAGCATCGGATCATGATCAACACGTGTTCTTCAGATTATTAACAGGTTATTCTCCATTCTTTCCATTAATTCCAGGACAAGCGACACGCGTTCCGAATGGCTGTGGATCATTCGCATGTGCAGGCGAGTCCATAATCCGCGAATAGGATATTATAGGATAGGATGGGGTCAGGTGAATAGTTTATTCGCGACTACCATATTAGTTTGTGAGGAAGCAGCGAGTCTAGCTCGTTCTTCCCACATGGTCACGCGAGTCTGCAGCACCAGGCCATTTGGGCCTTCCTAGCCGATGCCGAGGCTAAGACCGGTTACATTATGCGAGTTGTTGTCTATGGCTGCACTCCAGACATCCGAAATAATATATATATATAAATTTTAATTGAAAACGGATGAAAAACGAAAACGGCGGACGAGAAATAAAATAGCCGAGGTGAAGAGTTGGAAGATGAAGATGAGGAGGTGAAGGAGGATGGACAAGAGGTATCACCCTCACGCACACTTGACCCACTTCCTCCTCGTCCATCCAGACGAGTTATTCTCTATATACTACGCTTCAACACCGACAATGCTTTCGAAACTTTGACTCACGCAATTACACATACTTTATTTTCTCTATTATTAACAATAATACTACAATATTGCACAATCACTTTACTAATTACTTATATATGATTGCAAATGTATACAAAAAATTATTATGAAAAATAAAACTATTTTTGATACAAATTTATTTAAAAATAGATTATGAATCATGGAATTAGAATTTTGGACACATTTAAATAAATTCCTCTTTCGACCTTGAATTTAAAACGGTTTTGCAAAACTCAATGAACAATATTATTTTCTAAATATATTACAATTCTAACATTTTTTAATTGTTTTCACTTTATTGGAAAGAATATTTTAAGAAATCTTTTGGCCTTGAATTTATAACGGTTTTGATGAATTCTTGCAACTGATGATCCATACTACTTTCATTATTTTTTAGTATATACACATATTTTGAAATAATACGAAATTTCTTTATTTATATATTTAGCGTTAATTTAATTACAAATATTTTATAAAATAAAACTATTTAATAATTACAAGAAATATTGAGTTTAAAATCTAATTTATTGAAGTAAAATGTATGCATAAAAATTAATTGCTTTTATATATATTGTATTTTCATATTCACAAATCTTGCTCAAATATGTATATGTTTGTCTAGTAAGATTTTGCATTGGATTTATAACATTGTAACGCAAATTTATATTAGACAATAAAAGTTATTTAATTTGCCAAGATTCGCAAAGTTATTGCCAACTTCACAGCGGTGGACGACTCATGGATATACACTTGCATTAAACATCGAACGATTACTTGTCTCACCAGTTTATTCCTTCCTTTTTTCGCTCAAGAATTGCGTAAATTACGAATGCAACAGTAACGGATTTTTTTCTAATATTTTTATAAAATAAATTTATGAAATTTTATTATTTTTTAAGTTATTCGTTCAAGAATAAATAAACGTTGAGGCAGGATACGAAAATCCGTGAAAAGCGCGATAATAATTCACACTTAATTACGTTTTAATTCGATACAAAGAAACAAAAGGCTCGTTACACGTAATAACACTTAAAAAGATCCGAAACTGCGGCCCGCCAAAGGAATCCCTTATCTGGGCAATTAAAACCGCCAGGCAGCCGAAAGGGCGCGGGGATCGGGAGGGGAATCCCCCCGAAATAAAAATAAATAAATAATTTCAAACTACAAAATAAAACGAGACAAAATGACTTGTGTGAAAACGAATGGAAAGAAGGAGCAGAGAACGGCGGGAATTATGATCACAAATTAAATCAGGATGAAGATGCGAGTGCGGTTTCCAACCGTCATCCTTTTATTATTTCTGCGGTCGGGTTTATTGTCTTTCGGCTACATGTATATTAAGCCCGTCTTCGAAATACCCGAATGATCGAAAGCCGTTGGCGCGCAACAACCGACTCGTTTATCTCTTATCAATATCCCGTTGGACGCGCGTAGAACAACCTCAGCTGGAGTATAGACCTCTCCGACCGGACGATTCCGTATTATGTAATAACTCCGAGTAATTGCGGCTTCGAAGCCGGAATTTTTCAAACCCGTCGGAAAACCATTAAGCAAATGAGTAATTTACACTGCGCTATTACCTCGACGTTTTAACACTCCTACCCCATCTCATATTCAATTTCGTATTTTTTTTTTAAATCAGTTATTATTATTTTTTTAAATTCTTGTTAACCCAAAGAAATTATTATGAATTCGTTATTAATTTACTTATCGCTATGTTATCATTTTACTTATATTTATTAAATATGTTTTCCTATCCTCAGTTATTAATTCGCTTAGTTCGGACTCAATCGAGGTTTTGATAGATAACAATATTTTCCTTTTATCTACGTTTATCTTATTATTTTATTTCATGTTACATCCTGCACATTTAATCAATCTTCGTTTAATAATTTTAGATAATCTTAAAATTAATTTCGCAGAGCTGTTTCGCTGATATTCCAGCAAGCATCGTCGGATTCTTTAAGTTTTCGTTGGATGCAGCTGACTACTCATATATTTCGAATTAATTGTTTATGACCTTCTTGATTTATTGCTTATTGGATTCATTTGATTTCAAAATAATCGAATATTTTATTGCGCTATTACTAAAATCGCATAAAAACGTTTATATATCTCAAGAAAACGATGGAATAAAAAAATAATTGGCTAATCTAAAATTAAAAATATAATTAGTTATATATTTCACAAAATTATTATAAAACTGATATATTTTAAAACAATTAAAACAAACATAGATAAAATCAAAAGTAAATAAGTGTGTCCTTGAGTCTTTTTATATAACAATCGATTTTATCAGGATTCTTATGCAATTTATTATATTAAATTATAAATATAAGTTTTTTTGTAAATTATATAATTTTAGTTGTAGAATTATGTAATTTAGAAAATAAATTCAGATTTTATATTTTTAACTTTTTTTTTTGTATTTACAGTAAATTATTACATATATTCTGTTGAATTTATGTTATTTTTTTGTACATTCGGATTAGTTATTTTTTCAGGATTTATATTATATATAAAGAATATGATTTAAATATTATCTAAAATATATTTAAATAAGTTGTAGAGTATGTTGATAGTTGAATTTTGATGATGTAAGGTATGATTGTTTTATGTAAGTGAATATGAAATGTATTATTCCTCAATGATGTCGGATGCTGTGTAAATGCATTGTGTGCGAAGTGTATCATCCTCAGCCAAGATCAGGATCGGGTCAGCTGACGAATCACACCAGATACGCTTGTGTTTATTTAATAAAGGGAACACATGTGATAACATTATCATGTCAAAACATTTATAATTCTATACAAATAGTGGAAGGAAAAAGGGAAATGCGAGGCGCAATAATGTTATGCTCTACACTGTTCATTATCTGCAGCCATCGTCACAATTTGCCTGTTTTGTGCTGTCTAGGATCTCACCGTG
Source organism: Nicrophorus investigator (assembly GCA_963457615.1). Lineage (NCBI taxonomy): Eukaryota > Metazoa > Arthropoda > Insecta > Coleoptera > Silphidae > Nicrophorus > Nicrophorus investigator. Next base: position 9,258,813 of record OY735146.1, read on the forward strand.
TCGCCCCCCTTGAATCCCCTCAACCCCTCACCGTTTTGGTAATCCGTCTCCGTCTCACCCGATCATCCTCGCCACTCGCATCTCGCTTTCTTTTATTTCTGGTCAGAGTCTGGTATAGGACTCTGTCCAAAAAAAAAAGAGAAAAATAAAAAGAAAAGGAGTCCTATACCAGACTCTGACCAAAAATAAAAGAAAAGGAGAAACTGAAAGGGAGTAAGAGCGAACAAGGAACGAACACCTGCGCTCAAAGTTGGTTAAAACAATCACGGTATATGGACAGGTTTTGACCTGTCTTTATATACTATAGCTTTGTCTGTTATTATTTGTTCTTATTCCGTTCCGTGTTGTTGCCGTAGTTTTATTATGCTTTCTACTATCTCCACGTCTCCTCCATTCCACTAAATAAATAAACATTATGCAATTATTCTTTCCGTCTGTTCAACTCTCACACATCCTTTTATTTTCATTTCTTATTTCGACTATATTATTTATTTTCGAAATTAAAAAGTTTCAGACAATAATAATTATATTGAAATTAATTAAATTTATATTCAAATTAAAATTATAAAAATCATAAAATCATAAAAATTTCGATTAATAATATTTTTTAAAAAAATCGTATTTTTATAAAATTCAAAAACAGTAATAGTTGGATTAATATGTAATAACATAAAATATATATAGATGACATCGAAATAAATTAGTAGTAAAAAAAATATAAAATTTTGCATATATTTTTTGATATTAAAATAATATTTGGATTAATCAGTGCATTTATTTAATTGAATTAAATATTTATAAAGAATAATATTTTTCGTATATTTTTATTTTCAAATTAATACATAATTATTTTATGAAATTAATCAATAACTTACGACCTTTACCTATTAGAATTTATTTTTTAAAAACATATTTTGCTTATACTTTTCGATATTAAAATAATATTTGGATTAATCAGGGATGAATGCGCATTTATTTAATTAAATTAAATATTTAATATATTTTTTTAAAATTTTGTTTATATTTTTATTTTAAAATTATTACATAATTATTTAATGAAATTAATATAGAGAGAGGTAGAATTTTTATATTTATATGTGAAACTTGGTTATTACGAACTTTATCTATTAGAATTATGACGGAAAGTCGAGAATCCCATGATATTCTACTAGATATTTTTTAAAACATATTTCGCATATACTTTTTGATATTAAAATAATATTTATTTAATTAAATCAAATATTTTTAAAGAATAAAATGTAAATAAAATTTGAATTTAAAAAAAATTGCGTAAATTAAAATTATTATTTAATTAAATCAAATATAAGGAAGTAGAATTTTTATATTTATATGTGAAACTTGGTTATTACCTACTAGAAACACGACGGCAAGTCGAGAACATTGAATCCCGTGATAATCTTCCAGATAAAAGGTGTTTGATTAATGATTCCATTGGGACCTTTTTGCTTTTACCTATTTATATAATGATTCAGTTGCTTCAAGCATTTGAATTATGTCATATGTATATTTTTTTTTATCTATTAATCCGTAGTTTTCATGATAAATAAGAATTAATTTATTAATTTACATTTGAAATGTAAAATTATTAGATTTGTGCAAATGCTCGATTGCGCGAGTAGCGAATGTAGTAGACTCAGAGCGAAAGCTCATGAGTGATTTTCAGTAAATACTCGTGGCGACATCGGTGTGTTGAACTTCGTATTATATGAATCGAGTACGCAGGAAAAAACATGTATTACTATATTTTCAAGCATATTTATAATTTTATAAATAATATTTTTTCAATTAAATTATATTTAATTTATATAATTATTATTAACAATAATTTCAATTATTATGGATTATGTCTAAAGGTCTATGATGTTTGTTAAAGGTTTAAATAAATTATTGATTTGACAGCTCTTTTTGATTTAGGTTGTTGATGGTAATCGATTCGTGTTGGTTAAGGGGTGGTGAGGGGATATTATTTGGTCACACTGTATATAGTAGTGTAGTATCGGCGAGTAGCGTCGGGGGTATCGGAGTCGAATCTGGGCTGTATTTTTTTTATATATATACGAAACCGGTTCTGAAAAATCAAAAATGGGTTTCTTATGTACGCCTATTGTAAGGTGATATTTTACACGTGCCCAGCGTCTTTACGAAATGAAAATGAAATAAAAAAAAAGGCACACACTCACACGGGGGGAATAAATAAAAATAAAGAAAATAATAAAAACGCGCAACATGCAGGGAATCGAAAAGAAGGAAAAGACAACAACAAGAAGAACAACGTATGATGCTTGCGGAGATGCTGGAGGTAAAGTACAGATCTAGAGGAAGCGACAATAGTACGCGAGACTGGATATTATTGTTCCGATCTGGCTTATCAGCTTTATAACATAACCGAACCAGATTTCTAAAAATAACTGCTATTTTTAGGTTGATTATTTTCTGATGGCAGCGTGAATCATCGCAGTTGCAGCGCGCGATGTACGTACGGGTTGTGATCTTTCCTATACCGTTTTGCAAATTCGAATGGTAGAAGACACAAGCACTCTCTTTATGCTGATGCAATTCGAAAAACTGAAAGTTAAGGCTAAGTATATAAAAAAAAAAACGGTTATATTCGAATCTACGTTTTTAATATTTTAATAATTTTGCAATTTCCGTTTCATGAAGATTTGTTAATTTTATAAAATTGTTAATAGTTATGCAATAATTAAAATAAATAAAAAATAGTCATATTGCTAACAGGGCAACAAAATAATGTTATTTTCCGTGCTTTTGTATGTATGAGTGTGTGTAAATGTGAGTGTGTATATAGCGAATACATGTTTGTATATAGTGGACGCTTCTTGCGTTTGGGGCGTGGTTACGTAAAACATAGCCGACCAATTGCCCCCCAACTACGGTGCTATGAACCGAAGATGCCCGAGAGACGCCGATCTCTGCAGGATAGAAAAAGTCCTGATGGGTAGTGCATGTGCTCCAAGTTCAGTCAAAACACGTTCGGTCGTCGCTAGAGCAGGTCGTACTACCACAGTTCTTTAGTTTGCGCGGTACATCCAACTCTGAAAGATTTTTGTATACCCCCTTGCATTCTGAAGTGAACAAACCTGAACCGAAGAAGTCCTTCTCATTTAGTTTAAATCCGTGCTGAAGACAGACATTAGATTCGCTAAAACCGGCGGTGGGACGAGTTCTATATTATTTGTATTATTTTGTTTCCTCCACCATGGCTATACCATTTAATGTGCTGAACGACGAAGAAGGTGACCCAGCGTTGAACGAACTTCTCTCCCAACTGTGCGATGCAATTATCTGTTTGCGACGAGTGCACTCTCACATCCAATTCGCTTCAAGAGGTAAGCTAATTTACAAAACTTATAAAAAAACGCTTGATTTGCTCTCTCATCTCATATCTATCAGCAGTGTGGCTGATTATCTTGAAAATAATTTACTCCTGAATTTTTTTTACTGAAAAAAATTCAAATTATCATTGCAATATCTTTGGGGTAGAAAGCACGTGCTTTATTTCAAATTTCTCTGGACATGAAAAAACGCGAGGGAAAATTTCCTTCCTGATTGTTTTCTGTATCTGGTGCTGCGAATGTGATCCGGAGTGTTTTGTGGACCTGTTGCTTAGAAGGAAGACTCTCGCCATGTCGCCATCCAGGGTTCAGGGTCGGGCGCGAGACGCTGCTTCGTTTAACTCGGAACTACAACGTAACAGGCAATATGCATCTTCTAAACTATCATTCCCGCTGCTGGACCAGTGAAACAAGTACAGACAGGTCTAAGATGTGAAAACGTCCCCTCAAGACACGCCATGGATATAAATGCACCAAGCTTAGACCGTGGAGTGTTTTGCCGCCTGGTAATGCTCTATCATTCCCATTCTCTCACTGCTAGTAAGCAGACCAAGTTCAAACGCAAGTTAAATAGGAGTACTCTTATTAGCTACGATAAACTTCTCATCCAAAGAACGGCTCTAAAATGATAGGCGCGCATGCCTGCCCTGCTCTTTTAGTGGTAGCAAAAATAGTTATTGTGCAACAAAACCTTTTACGAGTGGCCTTGTAACGCGTTATGTGCATGTGCAATCGATTCGTAGTAGCTCTAATCAAACAGCTGTGTTCCCGCCACCGAGGATGACTAGACTGCAAGAGATAAAAACAGAGAAAAAGAGAGATATATATATTGTTATTATGTGTTGTGCTATTGTGCTAAAGAAGCGCCTTCAAACAAATCCCTTTTACCTCTTATAGGATCATCGTTGAATCATCAGCGAATCCGCGAGGCTTTCGGGCCTCATTCCAACGTCCTAGCACGTCTCAGCAATAATCTGCTCCCGTTACCCCCTGTCGGTGAGAGAACAGAAGTACCCCTGCAGACCACAGAAACATCACAGATTCCTGGTCGGAGGCAAAGAACAACTTCGGAGTCCTCCTGCAGCAAGGTGCCCAAGATCACCAACATGCAAACTCCCGTCGATCAGGCGGAAGATTATTCAGAGGTAAGTCAACAACTTATTACTTCAAAATCGAGAGTTTCTTGGAGGATAAATACTTACTTAGAGACCCCAGAAACTCATCGCATCCACCTGTCTCCGCCGTTCAAATGTTAAATTCGTGTTTTTTTTTATTTTCTTCCTTTACCCCTCGATTTTCGATCGGTGTAGGACGATGATCCTTCTTCGCAGCGTCCGAAGACAAGAACCGCATGCGATGGCGACGGCCTCCTGTCCACTCTCGTCCCGTCGCCCATCAAAACATCCATCTGGACGGCGGTCATCTGCGCCGTGGGCTGGTACATGTTCCGTGTACGGTAACTTTGCAAGGCCCTTTCCCGACCATCAACCACTCACCCAAAGCTTCAGTGATTTAAACGGAAGTGATTTTATAATATATTATCTATAAGAGTTTATATTCGTAATTAGTAACGTAAAGATTCGCGCCGCCCCCAAAAAAATATACAAATATATATATACATAAATATACTCACAATTACTCTAATTATACATTTTTTCAAAATTCGTTTCGTTACATGCAAATATATGTGTATATATATCTCTATATTATTTCGGTGTGATTCTTTAATTAACATATGCATATATATATATTTACTTCTTTTAATTTAATTGTCTTAATCTTTGATACATATATAATAACGTAACATATAATATAATTATTTTCATATGATGTGTATATTGGAGTGTTCTTAGAATTCGTATATAGGCCGCGCCGAGCGAAACGCGCGTTAAATTAACCGATAATTACGCAACATGATTCTTCTTTACTTACGTGTTTTATTTTATTTTTATTATTATTTTTTTTATTATTCGTATTTTGTTTTCTTTACATAAGAATTTGTCAGTTCCAAAGAGAGCAAAGCTAATCAAACATTGATCTCATTTCTTAAAAGGGCGGATAACTGTCGCCGACGAGTCACCAGCTCGCGCGCCCCCCGCCATTCTCTCAGGAATTTTTTCTTTTTTTTTAATTATTATTTTGTGTTTGTTTATTATTTTTTTGTGTAGTAGCATTTAAATAATTTCGAGAGAAAGGAAAAAAAACGTATATAACTATTATATTGTCAACTTGTAATTATTGTACATAGTCTTATTTTTTAAAATTTAATTTTTTGGGAAAAGTTAGATTCAGTACTAGCGCCAAAGATTGAATCGTGCCAAGCAGAAGAAGTGGGCGTCCTTAAAGAATTTATTTTTTTTACATATAAATGATTTCGCCAATTTTTTTTTCACAAGTCTCGATTTTTCTAGTAATTTTTCCCAATCTGTATAATATTTTATGATTTTTTATTATTATTTTATGTTTCGTTTTTTAAAAATAAGTGTGTAAGGTACTGATTTTGTTTTGTTGTTTTTTTTGTACTCTCGCTGTGCCTGCCCTTAAAAAGTTTTCAAATGATCTCCGTAGTTAGAATAGCGTGGTGCGGCGAATGCTGGACAAGTGCCAACCCCATGTGCCCAAGATCCCAGCCCGCACCTGAACTATGTACATATGATCGTGGGTTCAGGTTTGCGACTTCCCACACTGTGTTTATTATTTTCTCTTTTTGTTTTTATTTGTTTTTTTTTATTATTATTATTATTATTTCTATATATTTTTTCTTATTTTATTTTATTTTTCGGCCAAACACACAACTATAAATGCGTGTCTATAGCCTTCTGATACCCCTACGATGTGTTTATTTTAACTTTACTTTTGTGTACGTTTCTTTTTTTACGTCCACGCCATACCGAGAAAATGGAGAAAAAAACTTGTACGCGTACGGCCTGGGCGTAAATATTATATAATCCGTAATTTAGGAATTACATATTGATATAATATATAAAATATATATATATATATGAACAAAATATGTATAAATATAGAATGCTGATATTTTTAAAGATTTTTAAAGCAATTGTAATTAGATTAGAAACGTTTTTTTTATATACTTTATATATGTAGTATAGTAAAATTAGGTAAGAGAGCTGCGTCTGTAGATCGCTCTTCAAAGCGTCTCTGTGATTTGCCGACGTATAATCCTGTTATAACTGATCTCCCAAATACATTTCTACAGAATGTTTTCGTTTGTAATTATAATAATTTTTTTGTTCCCTAGTCAGATTAGTCGTTTTGTTGTAGCGTTGACTAGAGGTGTCCAATACCTTTATTACTTTTTACATATATCCATGTGAACGCAACGAAACTGAAAAAAAAAGAACAATTTGTTGCCAATTGCATATCTACGTATATATATAAAAAATAATAAACGTATTTTTATTAAATATATATGATGATAATGACGACGAGTGGAGGAATGTGGAAAGTGGAGAGAAAAAAATAATAAGATTATTGTCTAGTGTGTTATTTGTTTATTATTATTATTTTATATATATATTTGATTTTATAAACTGAATATGCCATACACAGATTTATATTATATCGTGTAAAAGAAGTATATTTGCCTTTTGTACATTACCTGAGCCTGGACCAAGGGCCCGGTGCTCGAGGCCGTAGATCGTACGAAAATTATATATATATTGACAATGATGGAGATGATGTGAATGAGAAAAAAAGAAGAAAAGAAAAAGAAACGAAGTATCCGCACCGGAACCCATAAAAAGGACCTACCTAATCCCCCAGACCAAGTGAAAAAAATATATAAATTAATAGATCCGCTTTATAGTAACAAAAAAAAATCTCATCTCTCTATATGTATGAATATTGCGTAATGTAAATGTATATGTTTTTGATTTTGTTTGATTTGTTCTCATGCTTTCATTTCGACCTTTGCGTTTCTAAGGAACCAAAAAAAAACCGCTACCCGAACTTCATTTTTGTACTACCATATAGGTTTTATACATGTTTATATAGAAACTTATATCTAATATAATAATTATATGATTGCATAACACTTATTATTATTATTACTACTATGTTTTTTATATATTACATTTTTTTGTATTATTATTGTGACTACTATTATGATTGTTCTGCTGCGTGTTCTTCAAGTAATCTTGTTCCTGGGAATTTCGCTTTCCTAGGAAAGTGTTTTTTTTAAGGAACGGGACTACAGTCGTAATATAACGATGATGGAACTGGAGCAGTTTTTCTATTCGGCCAATTCTCACGGTCTGCGCTACCGACAGTCTTTCAATCGTGCAAACGTTGTTCACTTTCATAAAAGTTAACAATCGTACATTTTGATTTTTATATATATATATAAATTATATTACTGCTGCATATGAACGTTATAATACATACACACATATATATTATTATAATTTTGTATTTTCTCTTCAGTTATATTTTGTTTTTCAACTTTTGTTTTCTCGTTTCTTGTCGAATAAATATAAACATGCCCAAGGTATATCTTTGCTTTTTTTCTCACACCAAATTTTCCAAAAGATCCATTTCCTTTTTTTAACAATTGAATTCCTAAAGAAAATCAAATAATTTAATAAAACTTTATTATAAAAAATCTCTTCTCAAATATTTTAATCAATTCAATTAAGAAATTTTTTCTACATTTCTATTTCTCAATTTAATGTTTGATTAAATAACATTCATTTCTCAATATTTTTAGAACTTTCATAAGAAAATTATATTTCTCATTAAATTAACAATTAAAATTTACATTTTCTTCAGATTTATTATAATTAAGAAAATTGTAAATGTAAACTAGTTCTGAAATATTTAAATCATATTTAATTAAATTTATAATTACATTTTTACGAAAATTATTAGAAAATTTTAAAAAAAATTATTGACTTTATGATATGTGACTAAATTATACAAAAGTTTACTAATAATGAAATCTGTACTATTAATAATATTATGAAATTGATGTTGGAGCATTGTGTTGGATACATTCGCGCGGGAAAGATGTTCAGAATTTTCAAGAGAATATCATGTTTGTAAAGAAAGATAAAAGAAAGATTCATGCGTTCGTATGCGCATGTTTTTATCTACTGCTTCGTATATTTTTCCTCTCATTTCAAACTGTCCTTGAATACCAGACAGCTTGACGCCAGGACTCTAATTCATGTGCTCTGTAACTCGATACTTTTTCTAGAGATAAATCACAAAACCAAACAAACGGTTTCAGTTTGTTTTCGGTTCTGTTTATGTATTATCGCTTTCCTCCTCTCATGCCTCCATCATTGTATATTCATATATATACAACCTATGTATACATGCACATAATCAGATACATATATCTATATATAAGCGTTTATCTACAATGTACGTTATATGCCTTCATCAAAAACCTGTTCGACACGTCATTAGAGACCTAATTTTGCCATGCATGCAAGCTTCCAATGATGATAGACTTCGAAAACAACAGCTACTTATCTTATCTACACTCACGTATTTTATTTCTTTTTGGTGTATATTTTCATCTTTGCATATTGTATGCGTTTTATTGTTTCTTTGCCCTTTACGTAATCAAAATTAGCTGCGTATTTAAGCTAGAAAACAACAACAAAACAAAAAAAATACGCCGCAATATGATGGTATAATATTACGTCTTTTTTTTCCTTAGTCTGCTCGGGGTGTGTAATGTGGCTGGAGAGGAGCAGACATCTTGGCGTCGCTCATCCCAACAACTCAGGTAGGTGAATTTTATCGTATATACCAAAACCGTTTCGTGTACTACGACGTAAACTTATGACTCACCCAACTCAATAGAAACTGATACATTATGTTTACCAATCTTTTCACTTATAGATAGATGCTTTCATCAAATTATTACATACTGAAAATTTAATAAATTTATTAATTTAATAAATTAATAAAATAATACTACTGTTTTTTTTACGATTTTTGATAAAATAAAAGGTAGTAGACAAGACATAGATTTTTCTGTGAGATAAGAAGAGAAAAGCATTAGTCATCCATACATATTCCTGCGCGTCATTCTACATAACTTTTTTTGTACGTTTTGGATTTAGGGTTGTGCGACTGAAAATAAAACAAAAAAGAAGAAAATGGAGAAGTTCAAACCCGAAACGGTGGATGCTGAAAGACACCTGCTGCATTTATTACGGCAGTGATACAGTTATATCCCGATTGTTTTGATGTATGTAGCAGGAATGGCGGTTACCTTGAAAACCATATATGACAACGCGAAACCTTTTTATTTTCACTCCTGTTTCTTTTTGTTTCTCCTCTCTCCACCTTCTTCTTTTGTCTCTTCGTTCGCTTGCTGCTCGTACGATTCACAATTCTTATAGTCTATTCATTTTAAATGCGGACACAAAAACCCGTTACTATTCCCTCTGTATAAAGCGTGCATCGAAATGAAGATACGGTAACAATAACAACAACCATTGCAAAACGCCGATTAAAGAAGACAGGAGGGGAGTAAAAAATAAAATAAAATACGGTTCGAGCTAATTACAATGTCGTCCTTTAAAAAGCTGGACAATTAATGAAATTGCTGTATTCGGTTACTCGATAGAGACGTAACAGAAGTTCGAACAGCTTAATTAAATAGAGCGGAAGGATAACAATAGTAATTATACCTAGGCTAGATCGGGGTGTATTTCAACCCCCTCTTGTTCTCTATTTGTTTCGCATCAAACGTACAAATTGCTGATCGTTTTCTGTACAAAAAAAAATCGCATTCCAATTGCTTGATACCAACATTTTGTAGCAATTACTCAAAGTCTAAATCGTTATCGACGAAAACCATCTCAATGCGTTTTTGGAAGCCCAAACAGGATGTAGTGTGTATTCAAATGGTTTGACTATTTTATTAGCTTGTGATTTATCACGCCTAGGCATGTGAGTATTAAGGCCCGTTATTAATAAAGTCCCATTGTGATCACACTTTATGGGCTCTGCGGTATTTTTTATTAGTTTCAGCTGTAGCTATTTGCTTTTCTAAATTACATTCGTAGGGGTGGTAATGCGATGAGAGATACAAAAAAAAATACCTACAACAAGAGACAATAATGATAACGGAACTCCAAAAAAAAAAAAATACTGGAGAATGCTAGATAATGAGCGATCAACGCCGCAGGGGCTTTAATTATGACCATTAGTTATACACCAAATTATTATTGCTTTAAATGGAAAGCAAATACCATTTGTAGACACGATATAATAAAATTACTGTTTACATGAGCTAAAGGAAATCATTAATTCTTGGACGCACACCGCTGGTGGTATATCATTTTTTTTTTGTAACATCGATTCAATTTAAATGCGGATGCACCATTGTGTATTTAAATTGAAAATGCACTTGTTGACTCACACTTTTAGTTATTGTTTAACAATCACAAAGATCATCAACTTTTTTACAATATTATAAATTTACTGTATCAAAATAATATTCTGAAATAATAAATGAAAAAATAATTAGAGTCGTTTTTAAATAAATGAGTTGTGATAAAAGTATTATATTATATAATTATAACGAAGTTTCTATAAACTGATGCAGTTTCGGGTGTATTTTGTGGTAAATTAAGTACGGTAGCAGCAAATAGGGAAATAATAGCGTGTGTTGTGGTGGCGTACGTCAGAAACACCACATGTCGAACGGGTATTGCGTAAGGCGTGAAATTAATGGTAATTATGAATGGAATGAACTGTCAATTCGAGCGTTTTACCGTAATGCGAAAGGGCTGCAGGGTTTCTGCGACGCCCTGACACGTATTACTTTTATGTTGCATTGCTGTCATACGCGCATAATGAGAGCCGCCTCCGACGCCGCCGTTATGCAACGATATCGAATCGATCGTTACACTCGATCACTACTCATCTCTTTCATGCCACCATGTCCAAACATATGCATAGAGAGGGACAGAGATGGACAATTCTATACGAATCATGCGAACATTAGTCACATCCCTCAACGCCGCTCGTGCATTTACATCTTTGCAGGTCTGATTTTATAGTTTCAGCTTTATCTGTGATTATTCTTGATCGCCGTTGCCATTAGGGAATTGGATTGGAAATAAAGTGCGTGCACTTGAAGCCACTTCGATGAAACAAAGAAAAAATAACGTTATATAACTTCTATAACATATTTTGAAATAGATAATTTTATTTCGATTTACTATATCTTAAAAGACATTAAGTAAATTATTTCAATTAAAGTAGATGGATAAATCATTACATAATTATTAAAATTACTTTCATGTAAAAAATATAATCTATTATTGTTTTGTTGAAACAAATTGTTGAAAATGTTGTAGATAATACCTGAGTGTATTTGAAGTTGATTGCATGTGCATTGTTGTTGTGTTTAGCAATTGGCATAAGGAAATTGGATTGCAAATGAAGTGCGTGAACTTGATGCGACTGTTGCAGGAAACATGACGGACTGAACAAAGGAAGAGCGTAAAGTGAGCCTGTGTTGACTGCTAATTCAATAATACGTAATAAAAGCGCGCAGCTTATGGAGCAAAAATGCGGGGATAAAGATGTAGCTAAGGGCCTTAATGCGGGTCGCGTGTCAGATCCAGATTTTCGTGATTACTTTGAGGAGACAAGCAGGGGGTGGTTGCTGAAGCAGTCATCATCAATGAATTAGAAGAAGAAGAAGACAATGTTTGTCCCGAATACAACTTCAATTGCTTTGCGACAATTGCGGTTGGTAACCATCCAGCAACGTGCATCTAATGGTCGACCCTTAACTATTTACATATCCATCAGATTCAGCGGCGGCGAAAGGGTTGACGCCGACGGGAAGAATAATGGGATGATTGAAACCGGGCATTTTGTATCAGTCAGTCGCACACTATTTGCTAATTGGCTCCTATTAATTACACACGTATTGTGCGGCAACGCCGGATCCCCGAAACTATTGTTCTCGATTGCATTGCCATGCGATGATATGTAAATATGAGCCACTTAGTATTGAACCGTTCTGATGATACGATGATGTGATGTGATGTGATGATGAGGGCCGTACATTTTACAACCGTACTACTCTTTATTTCTGCTGTATCCTCCCGTTCAGGACTTTAATTAAAACACATGCTGGTCATTGTGCATACTTGATTATTCGCAATTTAAACAAATGATGGCCTCACTCCTACCAAACGAATTAAATCTTAACCAACATTCGAGCTATGCTTCAAACATCACCAGATTTCACTATCAAATGCAAACAATGATATTACTAATTTTTTTTAAACGTGCAACGAGCGAAGATTTTTCCAGCGATTCCCGCATCCTAACCACTTCCTTTCTATATCTCCTTCTTTTGTTATCTATTCGTTTTGTTTACTTTTTCCATTGCACGTGTACCAACACATTATACCAACAAACAGACAACGATTATCTATTCCTTTTTTTAATAACATTTTATTCTTACGTACGCAGTTAATTTAATCTAAGTACATTTTCACAAATTCTTAATAACAATATAAGAAGCAAAACAATTAAACAAAAATATTAAATGTTAAAAATTACCTTTAAAAAATCTTAATAATTATTAATTGTTAATATTAATTAAAAGACCGAACAATTCACTTCCCAAACTTAAATCAAAAACAAACAATATTAATTATATAATACACGTTTTTGCAATAACTTACAAATTGTAGTATTTTCGGTTTGCAACAACGACTGATTCATCGTCACGTAGATAATGCGTTTTCGTAACCATATAAGGTAATATTTTGTGTTCATATAAAAATTTGACGCAGATAAAATATAACAATTTCAATGATAATAATATTTTTTTATTACTTTCTTATCGAATTTTTCATTGCTTTAATTGGAATTAAATCTAATAAAAATAAAAATGAATTAACATTTTTAAGAGTCAATTTTAATTAATTTAATTTTCAATATTTTATAAATTATGTATATTTTTGCGTAAAACTAATTATAAATAATTGAATTTAATAAAAAGTGATTTGTTAATTTTGTATTAAGTACCTAAAAAATCAGTTAAGTCTTGAGATGAAGAAAACAAGGAAACCAATTGAATGTTCCGTCCTTCCAAAAGGCAATTATTTCTGAAGTTTGCTTTGTAGTGGTAATAGTAGTAGTAACATTACCGCACTTCGAACTGACATATAATATTACAAACGTCCTAAGCAATATTTTACGACTAACTACTTAAATATTGCAGATGAGATAACCAGGCATCTAATTTCCTTCATTTCAACATGTATGCAAATTACATATAGCCAGAATAAGGCGATGCGTTGTTTCCAAGGTACATGCAAGCACTGTATAAATAGCTATAAATCATCGGAAGCAAATGCGTAATAGGTTGCACCAGAGAGTCGTTAGGAGTGAAATGACTGTGTTCGGTGTCGTCGAAGGAGGTTAATAATTAGGTTATAATTGGATGAAATTGTGCATTTGGATGCGTTCTCTTTTTGTTGTTCAGCAAAAAAAAATAAGTAAATGCGAAATTGAATGAACATTCGCCGACGCAAATGGGGCTTTTCATTAACAGCTAAATTACACACAAACTGCATAATTTAGATAACAAAATAGCGCCGAGGTTTGTTTCGAGTATAAAGAGAGGGGAAAAACGTTGCACAAAAAGTAGAATAAAGAGTAGTCTGCAAACAGTGGTACATGTAATAATGGAACAGAGGAAAACGGAGGTAAAGTGGAAATTATTATTGTTAAGTTCAGAATATGTGATTCCACCCGGAGATAATTGCACTAATTGCACGGTAGCTTTCCAGGGATATTAGCGCAAAATGATAATAAAACCTTAACAGCACAGAGAACAAAAACATAAGCAAGGTAGAAAAATAAAAAGGAAGTAGAGTAAAGATGCAGCTCGCGCGCGTAATTTGAATAATTACACTGCGAGGCAACATTTGCATTTTCCGGCTGCCGTTTCAGATATACCGCGCCACCCCAAGTCGAGCTCCATACACGGTTAACCCCGAACTTGTAATTTGAATCATGATGTTGACATTAAGCCCCGGACTAATCTGTCACACGGAACAAAATCAAATACTATGCCTCTCTTTCTCCCTCTCTTACACACAACAATCTTTCAACCAATCCTACTCCCATACATAATTTCTTTTTTTTTTTCGTTTTTGTCAACTTAACGAATACGAGGGGGTTTCAATTCCATTTAGATTATGCCCGGATCGTCAGATTCCTATCACACCGTGCGCTTCCTCGCAATTCTTAAATCCTATGACGAAATCCATTCGATATAGCCAAAGCCATTGTCTAGCGGCTATATCGAATTTAATAAAATTGTTTGACAAGACCTCGTGAATGACGAATTTGCATACATTTTACATTTCCTTGATAGGATTATACCTGTATCTTTCACGGTGAGGGAGAAAACGGAATCACGACGCTGGGATACCGAATTGCGAGTGAAATTCATTTTAATAATCCTATTTGAGGATACATCGTTATTATGCCAGGATTATCAAGGATGAAGCAAAAAATATATATATAAGAAAGAAAAAAAAAATGATTAACGTTACCCCAATTTCAGTAGACTTTCTAATTACCTCACTCTTATTATGTGTTTTTTTCTTCTTCGGACAGATTATCGTCGCTTTGGCTTCCTGAATTCGAAACGCCCAAAGGGATTTTAGCTACACGCATTTCCTAATGATCAATGGACGTTTGCTCAGTCCTAACGTATTTTGCTAACATCTGGCAAATGCATTTTGCTACTAATTATTTTCTATCCTAATTGACTACAAATAAGAAAAATATCATTACAATTTTCAGCAAACACGAAGATAAAATAATAAATTGAAAATAATATTTTCCTTATTTTTCAGCAAACATTTAATATTGTATATTTTATAAACTGTAAACATGAATTAAAATTATTTTTTTCAGCATTGTGATTTTCTATTAAAAACAATAAATTTTGTAAAAAAACAGTATTACTTATATTTGTAAAATGTTCAAGTTTTTTATTTATTTTAATTTCCAATTTACAGAAACTGCATTGGAATGAAATTTATTAACATATCGATTTTCAGTTTTACTATTATTAACTTGCATTTGGTAAAACTATAATAAAAATCAAAATTAAATTTTAAAAATTTAAACCTAAACATTAACTTGAGATTTTTTTATTTTTGTATAATAAAATTAATTGAAACTGCTTTGAAACTATTTAATATTAATTATTTTTTATTTGTTTCAATTAAAAATGTTATTAACTGAAATAATATTAACTATTAATTAAAGTGTTAGTTATTATTGGATTTAGTGAGTTAAGAAATAACACGTCAAATAACGAAACAGTAAAAGGGCTAGAAAACAAGGATGAAGTTCGTGACCAACAAAACTGTAGTACAAAGGACGACGTTAATGTATTTATTGAACGGCTCGGATTAGTGAATTAGTTATTGATTGAGCGGATCCTGATGTTGGCTGACTGCATATGTGCTGTTATCCTTCTTGCTCCTGTATTATGTGCGGGTGTGCGCCGAGGATTACCGCAGGGAAAGTTGATTATTTTTTACTCGTCGGTGGTGGTGGTGGTTGTTGTTGGTTTTTGCTTCCTTTTTTTCTGCTCCGTCTGCCTGTCTCTCTATCAAATAATTACATATTTCGTGAGGGTGGATTAGGGGTTTGCTTTGGTGTGGTGAATCAATTGGGCTGCAGCAGACAATGCCCGGGACCGATATCGCGTCAATCCGATCTTACGCAATCCTGAATGGAATAAAAACAGTGGTGAACGTCCTAGGCGTCAAGTAACAAACGCTCCAAATCAGGACGCCACGCGACCGCCGCACCGCGCTACACACACCCGTTTACATAATCACCATTATTAAATCCGCACTAATGCCCAGCCCGGGAATTCCAAAGATACGAAGGAGCGAATAATCTCGCGACACAAAGGCGTGTCAGATCTGAGGACATGATACGTCCCACCGACTCTGAGGGTGATTTTATCCCCCGACAATGCCGAAAGCAAACAATCAAAATTTTCTATGTAATTTCGATCAAGCCCTTCCACCGCATTCCAAATCTAACACGTTCGAATAAACACAATATTACTGTAATTAACAAACAGATTGTTATATAAATCATTAATACATATATACAAGAATATGATTTTTAAGAATTTAATCTACACATTTTTAAAACAAAATCATACAAAATAATAAGAATAAAATTATATTATTAATCAAAAACAAATTGGTAATAAAATAATATTTATTATATAAAAAATGGATTAATGTAGATGTTGATTTCAACTGCGAAGCGTAAAACAATGTAAATTTAGAATTTCTCTGAATCAGTAAATGCAATTATCTGGTGTTGATAACGGTAATTCCGGTATAAATGTTGTGTGCATATTTTGTTTTAATTCGACAAAGCGATATAACGGCTGTCCTTGATTATAAACATACAAATCCAATTGATTATAAACATTCAGATGTCGTCCTTATCTATTTAATAGTATTTATTACATTCGGAAACATTATAGATATATTGAATACATACATCAAAGGTCATTAACCTTTGTTTTGTAGGATTATAATAGATAAATTAAAGGATTATTATGAAATTCAGATATTTTTTTATTAGGGATATTTTATATTTTCAGATCTATTTAATTATAATACTTATAAGGTAGTTTTTGTATTAATATTATTATAATAACTGAATAAAAATAGCTTGACGGTTGAGGTTTAGGGATTTGTGTCCTTTTTTTTATTGTACTGCGTCTTTGGCGGTAAGTCGGTGCGAAAAGGACGCGTGTAAGGGAGGGTTTGTTACGCGATTTGGTTATACGGCGGCTGGATTTGCGAGGTATTAAGGGATAAAAACGGGGAATTGGGGGGACGTTCGTCCTGTGACGTGTTGCGCCTCACTTTGAAGTTGGCGCCTCTCAAAGGGCCTTTTGTTATTCGTTACTTATTATTACGTTCATTTGCGTCTATACGTGACAATGAATTATGACTTCCCTGGGTTTTAATTATTGGGAAGCCTTTGATATGGAAAGTAATAATAGAAAAGAGCCGCGCACGAAAATGATAATAAAAATCGAGACAGTTATAAAGAGTGAGAGAGAAAAGGAGAAAAACGTAATTGATGCAGACAGACGGAGAGGAAATGCAGAGCGAAAAGAATGGGAAAAAGTTTAGCACAAAGGCTGCCTATTGATCCGAAAGTAATTTATTTATCGCAGACAGCTTGACTTTATTTACATTAACAATGATTGATAAGGCTCTTTTACGCATTATATGGTTGCACGTTATCAACATGAGGAATAGTACACTAGCTTAGAGCGCGGTTGGTTTGTTGTGGTTCCGAAGCAATTAGAAGTCGCGGTCGAACAGGAGTTCACCAGTCCCGGTTCGGGTCGGATAGATGTACGGATCTGCGATGTGATTGGGTCGCACCCGCTGGAAGTCCAGGCCGGATGTCTCAACTCTGACCCGATCGAAGTTCACACCCTTACCACCTCTGACCCTTTGATAATCCGCACCCTCTATGGGGAAGATGAAACCCTTTGTATCATGCGTAGGTCGCTCGCGCGTCTCTCCAGGAAACGACAACGATTTTGCTGATCTACGACCTCCATGGTCATTTGAGTAATAACCACTGTACGTCGGGAATTTTATAGAGGGATTTGACCCTGATCCTGAAAGAATCCTGGATTCACTGTTCCTGTATCTTTGCGGAAGCCCATTGAAATACCTGAAGAAACCGCCGTTATGGTTGTTCAGGTAATTGACCAATTGGTTAGGATCGTTGGGGCATCTAGGGAACGCCCTACTGCATGCTAAATTCGCATTTCCACCGGATGTATATCCGAGTAGGGCGGCCCTTCCAAATAACAAAATAGGAGAAACTGCATTCAAAGTACTCAATACACTAAAAAAAACAAATATTAATTTAATTAATTTACTGGTAAGTAACTTCATTTTAGAGTTATGTAATCAATTTTAAACATATAATAATTAATGTAAGGCTTAGTGAAGATGAAGAAAATAAAAACAAAATAGAAAGGCAACTTTCGTTCGGAATTGGAGCAATGAGTAATTTGTTTATTCCAATCCGAAGATGTGTGGGTCTGAATGATGTTGGATTTTAAATGACATACCCAGAGAGCGATTCCAAGTTGATGTCGAAAGGTAGGATAGACTGCGTCGGTTTTGAAGATGAGGTGAGTTCACACAGGAGTTTGGGGACGCAGTGCAGCTCGTCGTTGTAGGCAACAGACGCTAAGGCATCCATGAAAGATTGAGGCTGCTGATAAGCTGGATACTGATACTGCCTCGACTGGATAGCCCTATTCGACAGGTTCCTACCAAATAAACATCTAGTATTAGGAGATTACACCTAGAGCTGACCCATAAGTTAGAGGAGATGCAGGGATCATAACAATATCCAGTAGTGGCAGATAGGTTAAGTGTGTATACGGACCATAGTATCTCGGCAGTTCCATTAGGGTCCCCCCGACTGCTGATAAGGTGGCAACCTTCGAGGATGGCTCCTATCACCAACACTTTAAAAAGCCACTTCGCCTCGCACATTTTTTCAATAAATACTCTAAGCTCCGATAAACGCCGCGGTTCTCGCCAGAATAAGGATCCCAGCAAGGACCTGATGACTTATTAAACATTTCTCCGGTGCGAAAAGAAAGTCACGTGGGCAGAGTTCGACCCACGAAAAACGTTTGCGATTTCACCGCAAAAGTCCAACGTACTAAAAAAATTACCATTTTATTTACTCATCACAAACACACAGAACAACATTGGTAAAATATAAGTAAAAAATAAAATTCTAATTAACAAAAATGATGTAAAAATTATAAAGGTTAGTTTGGAAATAAATTAAAAACAATTCGAGCAAAACCGGGGATATTAAAATGAAAACTAAATATTATAGTAAGCTTATGTACAGGACGAAAGCCTAGGCAGTCGTAGGTTGTTAATACTAAAGATTGTTGGAGGTTAATCCTTGCACTGGCGTCCTCTCTTCGCTAATTGCCGGCAGAATTTAGGCGAGGCCACGATGTCGCCTAGGAAGACGCTGAGGAGGTAGAACTCCTTATTCTTCTCGTTCGATGACTTGTAATGGCTGAAAACAAGGCAAGGCTTCGATCAGATTTCTCGTTTTGGCCGCAGCTTCCTGCGGTCACGTGCTCAATTGGCTACATATACATATACAGCGAATTGATTTATCGCCTCTTTACCTGAATATGTCGTCCCAATCAAGGCTGTATTTGCTCCTCCCGAGAGATTTGCTAGCTTTCTCGGCATGATGTAAACAGACCCGGCTATAAATGCACACGTTTTCTCCCAGTTCTGTCACTAATCGCTTTTCAGCTTCTGCCATATTTATCATATCTTCACTATCCACAGCTCTGCGTGATCGGCCCACGTAGGTCTCTGCGAATCACAAATTAAGCTATCATCTATCCATCTTCAGACATCATCAAATACTACTGTACATTAATTAAACTGTTAATTAAACCACAATATTCTATTATTGCGTCATCTATTCATATACATAAAAAACAACTTCAATCAATTAAATGTTTATTTTTAAATGATATACATTCTTTAATCTTCTTTTCAATATCTATAATTAATTTATAGGAAAATATTATAGAATGCCTATTACATAATTTTTTATTATTATTATTATTTTAGTTTAAAAATCGTGAATTTAATATTGAATATTTGAGAAATCTTATTTTTAATTCGAATTTTATTACGAAATTCAAAGTTATAATTAATTCAAAACTTTCTTGATAAAAAATATAATTGTAAAAATTCTGATTTTTTTTAGAAATCTTTCATTCATTATTAATTTTGCAATGCATTTTACAATAAAGTAATATAATAATACTATTTATATTTTGCACGTGATTGAAATTATAATAAAGTTTTTATTAAAGTTATATAACGTTTTTAGAAATTGTAATATTTAACAATGCAAATTCGTTAATTATAATATTTAAATAAAATGAAGAAGAATTAAAAATATATCATTCTTAAGTTTCTATTAACAAATTTGTTTCTGCATAAATGCTAAAATCTTAATAAAAAAAAACATACAGTAAACTAGTTCGAGGACATTAGATAGTTTTAAATATGTGTTTTAAAATAAGAATTAATTACATTCTTTGATATGTCATTCTGTTACGTTACATTTTCTTGTTTTTATTTTGCTCTTGATTATGTAATATAGTAATGAAAAACAATTGTGAACTTTACGTTTTTATTCACAAAATCTGAAAGTTTACTATACGATTATTTATTGAGAAAACAAGGTAATAGTAGTCCAATTTGATGTTATGGAACTAAAAGTGAAGGAATTGCCCAATGCCGAGTTTCACAACTTTCTTAAGGATTGCAAGCGACGATTGCGACAGCTGTTATTTTGGTGATAGCTTTGCAAATATTACCGAATTAGTAGCATAGCTGAGGAAGTTGGGAAAGAGAAGTGAAAGGATTTTCGGAAGAGATGATGTTGGAATGCGATCCTGCACGTCGCGATTAGACGGCGTGCAGTCGGTCGTGTAAATTGTCCAAGGCGAAAGTTGGCATTGTTCCGTTGCAAGACGGATATGGTGATGACTGGTTTGTAGTCTACACGTACTTACTTGGATTCAAAGAGTAAGCCAATTTCTTCACGAAATTTGACAACCTAACGGCTACGATGATAACAGGAAAACCGACGAGTTCCACAGGAAGTTCAAAAGCTGGCTGCTGCTGCGCCTTCGTCAGAGGCGTCTCCTGCAGAACGATGAACACCGAAGCCACTAGGGCCAAAAGCACAGCCCGTAAATCCATAATCGTAAGAAGATTGTATAATCTGTTTATACAAATATATTTTTTTTGGCCGTGTGTGCCGACAGCAAGGTGAAAATACTGAGTGCGGCGCTTTGGTGTCTTAGTTCTGTTATGTTATCGGTGAAAGTGACTTGACCACCTCTCCTCGCAGGAATACGGTGGTAGGCTTATACCAAAGGCGTTTATCTATTCAAATACCGTTCTTGAAAAACGAAACCGAAAGTCACCGGTTGTAATGAAATTGAACCGATGCAGGTCGCGCGTCTCCATCAGTTACGTAAGATTTTTCGATGGTTCGAACTGTCGTCCGTAAACGCGCGAAACGAAATATTGCATGGTTTTCCATAAACCGTCCATAATTATGGTCAGACCACGTAGCTAATATACGGCACATCGTGCAGGACACTTATGATCCTGCATTAATTAGACGACCGCTCTTCGTTTATGGCGCCATTACCAGGACGCAATTTCGAGCGCTCCAAAATCCTTCCTAAACTTAAACGTTTCATGCATCTTATTTATCTGTTTCCTTCCCATCGCAAAATCCATTCCAGGAAAACGTCAATCTCGAATGAATTACCTGTAACCAAAATGCACTTACAATATTCAACTTAACTCATGTACATATACTTCCGTACTACATTGTACCTTAATTAACATAAGCTTTACTCAACAATATAAAAAATTATATCTATTATTATTTTTCAGTTGTATTTCTAAATTGTGATTATTTTTTTCTTATTTATTAACAATAAATAATATTGAAAACATGAAGAATTCGATTGAATGAAACATTAAGAAATTAAATAAAGAGATTAAGAAATGCAAGAAAACAAAGTTATTCAATTACTTAATGTTGATATTAAATGGATAATATTACAATGTATTGCGATAACATAAGTAATCAACGTAAAATGAAAATATATAGCAATAGACATTTTTTCTTGTATCGTATTTCCAGTAATTAATATGTTACAAAGCATATTGTGTTACGATCATTATGTAAGTGTATCAATGAATGCATTAGAAATGATGAAATCAGTTATTAGTCTATTAGTTTATAGTAATTTGTTCAAATTCATTGAGCAATTAGCAATGACCCGGGTAAAACTAATATAGTTGTAATAGCTCAATTATCTGTAACTGCAAATTAATTAGGATGTGCAAAATTGCGCTATAATAGATTTGTAAATGTTTCTTGAAATTTATAGTTAATAGCTTGTGTGTAAGCTAACCGTTAACTATTAAGTACTATATTTTTTTATTACTGTAGAATTGACATATTTAGAAGTAATTTGTGAATGTGAAATATGTGATGTTCAGTTTTTGCTTGAAATACCATTTCCAGGGAAATGAGTGTAGCTATTAAAGTGGAATGGAGTAAAACATTTTTAGTGGTGTGTTTGTACCATTTGCAGATTTCGAGTGCGGCGATACCGAAGTGCAGTACATTAAGTATGAAGAAAGGAAGGAATACCTTTGTCTCGAGCTTGGAGACAGTATCGATGGGTTCCCCGACCTATCCCAACCGAAATGTCAGTCAGGACGTTTGCATAAAACGAGCGTTTGCACGTGCAGACCCGGAAGGAAATCGCCCGGAATCTGCTTTTACACTTATTTATACTCCGCATCGACGAGATTGCATTTAGAACTCTGTGTACGTGGCAGCAGCAATGAAACCGAACAGCCGCCTCTCGGTACAGTCAGGTGATGCATGAATTTTAACATGAAGCGTTTTGTTCAATGTTTTCCCCGAAGAATGTCATGCTTTCTTTGGCAGGCACCATTAACATTTCAATAAACATTGTGTAACGGCGACCAAAGAAACGCGTTCACTCTTAATTGTCCTTGAAATAAACGCACTTCCATTTGCCGTGTTCCTTGCTTCTGTACTTTTCAATGCGCGGCAAATAAAAAGACCAATAATCTGCGTTGGTGCCTTTACTCCAGTTAGAATGAGCATGTACACTTTATGTGTTTCTGCAACGAATCCTGTTTCGAAACTCGATGCGTGGCTTATTCATACAAATGGCGTTATGTAAAGTTGCGACGCGATGGAAAGCGTTTCTTTTACAATTCAGGGTCATCGAAATAATTGAAACGCTTGCTTTCTTATTGACACAGCTATTAGATAATTACAATTATTTAAGCACCTCAATAAAAAAAGAATCTATAATCAACCTTTGCATATTGCAATCAATCTGCAAGGAATGGTAATTAAGAACCATTAAAACTAATAGCATATTTAGCGTTAAAAACTAACACTGATCATTAATCTGAAAAACTTTATATAAATGTCGCGTACGGAAAGAGCGGAAACACAGCACTTCCGTAAATCAATGAGCGAGGAAGTGAAAGTTTTTAGCTAATTGGGAAGTCACTGCACACTGGATCGAAATAGATGGATCAAAATGAATTAATTGTATATATTTTTTTTTCCGGTCAATTTGGCGACTGCCAAAAAGGCGTTTGGTCCGTGTAATGCGGCCGGGACTTCCCCTAATGTATTCTATACAAATATTAAATTTATGGTAATTTACGATGATAGATTTCGTGATGGAATATATTACGGCCCATGAATTATTTATCTAATGCGTCCTTTCAATGCTAATACTTCTATTAACTAATCTTCGGCAAATGCAACGCACTGAATCAATTGATCATTTCCATGTAGCTAAGCGAAAAAAATCTATTTAGATGAAACCTATCATGGGGGCTTGTAAATATGTTAGGAATCTATCCAATTACTAGTATAAATGCAATCATATTCAACGCCAATTTGTATTGAATTTAGAGAAAAGCGTGTTTATAGGCACGTCCGCATTATTTCTTATAAATGCACGTGCATTTATGTGTATTTTAAAAAAACAATGCACTTCATACAACTTCTCTTAAATTATATAGCTGTTTTGCAACTCCAATGTGTATTTAATATATGCGTACGCACAACTTCACATAAACGCACGTGCATTTAAGTATACTTTAAAAACAATGCGCGCGCAATGTGTATTAAATTGTGTAGCAGTTTTACAACTTTAATCTGTATTGAAATAAGCGTTCGCACTGCTTCAGAAAAAGGCACGTGCATTTAAGTTTACTGTAGAAACAATGCGCGCGCAAAGTATATTAAATTGTGTAGCAGTTTTACAACTTTAATCTCTATTGAATATAAGCGTTCGCACTACTTTAGATAAACGCACGTGCATTCAATTATACTTTATAAACAATGCGCAGGCAACTTC
Source organism: Nicrophorus investigator (assembly GCA_963457615.1). NCBI lineage: Eukaryota > Metazoa > Arthropoda > Insecta > Coleoptera > Silphidae > Nicrophorus > Nicrophorus investigator. The sequence goes on from OY735146.1 coordinate 9,283,302, forward strand.
TATTCAGATATATAGGAGTTTTGCAACTCTAAATGGAATATTATTTATTGAAATTCAATTGTTATATAAAGATAATTAATAAATTGTACAGAACGACCTACAAAAGAAGACAGTTAAGAAGGAGACTATAATCAAACGCAACCAAACCAACAGAAATTCTGTTGGAAAACATATACAGATGTAAGAAGTATAATATTTTGAATTATGAAGTTGTAAATAGTTGTATTTTAAGGATAAAGGTTAAATTTATTTTTAGATATTTAAAATATTGTATTCGTTAGAATGTATAATCATATTACATAAACTAGGAATCGGATCCTCCTGGATTTGCATCTTACTGTACCTACTGGACACGCATAGCTCACGACCATTGGATGTCCATGAATTATCCAAGTACACGAAACCATTTTGTGCTGTGCGTGATTAACGAAATCCGTAGATACGTGAAGATTGATTGTCGCTGTTGAACACAGATCGGAATCAATGATGGTTTTCATGGAGTACAAACATTCCAGTTGTTATTTGATGTATCTGATGGTAATCTAGAGTGCATAAATTTATGCGTGTGTGCGGACGGAAAAAGCGGCGGACCACCGAAATCCCTCCACCACCCTCGCTCGAATTGGTTTAGGGGGTGGTGATAGTGGTGGTTGCGCCACCCTCACGATCAGCGGAACGTGAAACATAGCGTGATCTAATAAAAAGGATGCAATGACGAATAATTGCTTACACAAAAAACATTTAATTATCTGTGCGAAGCGCTGATAGGATCGGAATGGAATTGTCCGGGCTGCCACCTGCATTGATGTGATGACATTCGGGTGTTGTAGGTGCGACCAAAAACAGATATACTGAAAAAAAAACAACTAGAAACAGACACAACAAAAATATCGGTAGCTTCGAAATTTTAATATAGGGGTTGGTTTTGGGTTGGATTCGTGGGTGGTTCGATGATGATCGGCCCAACTTTATTATGTGGTTATTATGATGACATGGGGCACGCAGATATCTGCTTTCCACAAAAACACTTGTCCGGTTTCCCATGACCCCTTCCTAATCACAATTACATTCGGATTTATCGACTCAACCCCTACCGAAAATTCATATTAAAATCATATTTCAGCCATTCATATAAACTCACGAATACCACAGAAATTAATGATATTTGCACTTGTATTCATCAATTGAAATTCACAAAATTTTATCAAAATGTTATTCATGATTATTAATATTTCTATAGAAAACATAAACAAATAAATAAAAACTAAAAATAATAAATATTAATATAAATAAAATTTATGAAAAAAAATAACAAATATCGAAATTTAAAAATTGGTTTAGTTTATGAATGCATTTAATTGTAATACTGTAAAATTGCTATAGGATATGTAAAAATGTATGGGTCATAAAGTAAAATATCATAATTGGACATATAGAATATTCAATATGCGAAACTGTTGTAGTAATTTGAGGACAAATCGACGGTAATTGAGTTGGTGCAATGCATCTACTAAATATTGCAGAGCGTTAGTTATGCGACATTAAGTGGTGGTTTAGGTCACAGCCCCTTCTGGAAGAGGTCCCGAAAATGTGTTCGGATTACAAATGGCACGGTGCCACGTATTAATAAAATATTCAGCAGCCGACAGCACGACAGTTATTGAGGATGTGCCTCTTTGACAGGCAAAAAAAGAATAAAAATGGGTGAGCCGTCAAAAACAAAATAAGGGAAAAAAAGAGTAAAACTAAATAAAGCGGGCGAAACAGTAACAATAACGAAAAAAAAAGAGAGTGAGTATGGAAAACTGAGCATTCTTTATGTGTCGTAATCAAGATCTCAACGGGCAGTCCATTTTATTGCGTTGTCTATATACATTTTTGTTTTGTTCCATTATGCCCATGGATAGATAGATAGATTGCAGTGAGTAGATGCGAATTGCGTGCTTGTGGGGCCCTTATCGACGCACATCAATCTGACAAATTAAATTAGTACCGAAAAAGTATGATAGATAAAGTCCGGACAATAGGTGGAACGGCTTCCCTTTGGAAAATAAAAAGGCAGAAGGTACATTTCGTTGCTCTCTTTGAAATGCTTGAGCTGATTTTTGTTTTTGTATATGCATAAGGGCTTGAAAATTGAGATGATGTGAATGAAGTGTGATAGAATGTACACGTAATTGCCGGGTTTTGTTTGGGAGTTGATAATCCAGGGGCAATATTTCACCGGCCATCCGACAAGTGTAAAGAGTGAAGAACGTAGCAAAAGGAGATTGATGGAGAGAGCGGTTTTCTATCAAAATCGCTCGGACACGCGGACTGCCCTTTTGCCACGATTATATCGCACATACACGAGTTGTACAAAAGGGGAGATCCGAGGGCGAAGACCATCAATCATTCGACAAAACCCATCTTGCGAGTAGCTCTAAAAAAAAATATCTAAAAAAACAGACAACAAAATAATAATAACAACAAGTGATGACCCAAATTTTTGGACAAGAAGTTCGAACAAAGCAAAAATATATTTTTTAAAAACTCACCGGACGTGTGAATGGAGCAATTAGTGTGGATCCTGTAATTTGTGGCCAACGTAATTCCATATGACAAGCTCTCGGATTGCAATAGTATATTAATATGTCAATCTATACATGCAACCAATGTAAACACACAAGTTAGTTACTATTATTGCCTAAGGGGTGAATTTAACAGGATTGCCCATACAAACGATCTCTCTACACCAAAGGGGTTCCTTCAAGGTAATTATTGCAGACGCGGATAATCGAACTATCCTTTACATAATACATCCCATTAAGTCGGAAGATATTACTTATACTCCTTCGCTTCAATTGATACTGCAGCATTACCCCGTGACATCTTGCGTAATTCTGCATAAAAATAACCTAAATCGAGGTCCTTTAAATTTATATAATTGAGATAAAACGGCTGGGGCAATTTCAACAGAATTGCCTTAGGATATTGGAAGTTATCCCAAATATGTTACACAGTAATCCGGACCTATGGCGCACAACAAAGGAACACGCACGCCGGATTAAACACACGACTAATGCGATTACCATTACGTAATCAGGGATGCTCCTCGAAACGCGTAATCTTAGTATACTGCTCACAGGAATTTTTCAACTTTTTTAATAGCTCTAAATTCATTGTTAACATCTTATTTTATTTACAACCTGTATTACATCTGTTTATTTTTTTTATGTCTTGCTCTTATTTTTTTTTAACTTTAAGATTATTTTTTTAAATTATTCTATTATTAACATTTTATTTAATTAAGAATTTAGTGCCAAAAAATATTTTAAATTTTTCATATTTTTATCTGATTCCAATTTTTGTAAAAAATGTAAACATTATTTTTTTTAAATTGATTATATTTAATTATAAGGAAAGTAATTTTCACTCATGCTATTAATTAAATTTGTAATCTCCTGAAGGATTAAACTGGGTTTAAATTTGGGAAGTTATTACCGGGTTGAGGTTGTTCGGAGAGGGAGGCTTGAAATCCAAAAAAAAGTAGAAGTAGATCGTGGAGTTGCGTCGAGGTAATGAAGGCATTTGATAGGAGGGAGGCAATGGTAATTTATGGTAAGTGATTTAAATGAAGATTTAATGAGCGGGTAGCGGCAGTAAATAATTTAATTAAAACAAAACGAACGGAACTGTGGGAGCCGAAGCTGAAAATAGACCGAATAAAAATATATGTATATATAAATATATGAACTCAACCCTCGGTTATTGGTAAATTGTTTTCGTTATCGTCGGTTTTTTGATCCTGTAATTTGGTCTAATAACCCTAATAGCGGTGATATTTACATGAGATCTGCGACCACATGTGTTCCCAATAAGTGCGCTCTCACAGGCCTCGTGACATGCAACCCTACAATTATCGGTCCAACCTTTAAATCGAATTATAATGCATCCTGGATTACAAAATGAAACAACTAAAAAAAAAGTTTTGAGTAGTGGACTGTCGGAAGATACTCATCCATAACTAATTGCAAAACGCAGGGAAGTATTCCTTCCGCAAGTTGTAGGATTTCCTGGCATTTCATAACTTCTCCCACCTTGTGACTTTTACTGTTGACATAATACATGGAACAGGCTCATGGCCGTTCCTGCCATAAGCAGTTTTCGGTTGGCGGCTGTGTGTTATTGCACAGTCTTGTTTCACTTTCACCGTTGAACGCGCACCGTCAGTACCTGTGTCACTCAGTGCTGCATTACTAGTGAACCCATCAGGATAAAACTGGATAATATGGCATCGACTGGTAAGATCATCATCCGGATCATTTTCATGCTATGCATGATCCTGATCCTGCTCGGCGACTACACTGGTTTGGTTGACAAGTTGCTCGGTGGAGCTAAGGATCCATCCAGACCTAGGCCTACGAATCCTGGATACGGAGACAACAAGGCTGACATCGATTTGGATGCTGATATTGAGGATGAAACCCTCAAACAACTAGGTAAATTTAAAAAACTTAATCCAATACATTCTTACGTAACTTATTTACTTCCAGGTGGACATTCTTCGAAATCCCAGATCCTGGCTACCATCAAGAACGCCTGTCTACCGAAGCTCATCTGCGAACTGAACGCCACCCCACAGAAAGACAAGCTTACCGAGTCCGAAAAATCACTCCTATCCTTAATAAGGTAAGACTAAAATTATTTAGAAAAAAACAACATCAAAAAAAATATATAAACAGGAAATGACTTATGAACAAATTTATTTATAGTCAAGGCGAAATATTATTTGATAAGACTATAAAGTTATTTGATTTAAAAAAAATATAAATATTTATTTATATGAATTAAAATATAAGTAAACAAATATTTCAGGAATATTATAACATTATTTAAAGCCAGTAAATTCATAAATAGAGCATTCGTAGGTTATAAAACGTTAGTGCAAAGTATTAATAAATGAAATCTCGTGATGCAATTTGTTGCAAGTGCATTTACTTACCTAACCCACGCTTGTTAAGCAAGATCACTTAATTGGGCCACACGTTATATGCTTGATTGATGCACAGTAGGGTCAACTGTTGTTACGAAACGTCGTCTGAATTAAATAAATGTCATCATTGAAGCAACAGGAAAGAATGCATTGAATCAAAGCACTTGCAAGAACCTGTACGATTGACGAGACGTTACTTTGCATTTTTATATAAACAACAAAACAAAACTTGAATTGCATCGAATCCGCTAAGCCTTGACCTTTCGGGATTTGCGATACGTGAATAATGTTATAATTACTTACAGACAATGTTAAAAAACGGAAAGATTTTCTTGAGAATAAATAACCTCAATTTAAAATTGCCAAAGGATTGATTACGTTTATACAACGCAATAGATAGTCCACTTGACGGATTGCCCAAAGGCTACGCGTAACCTTGAACATTCTAATAAATGATACGAATCTGCTTTTACGCAATTTATTGTTAATTTCTGTATATACAAACCATGGAACAGAAATTTATTGATATAAAAATTAACTTATTTTTTTTAAGTTGTGAATACAAATTTATAATTTCTCCAACGATTTTTGTTTGTTCCTTCCTTTCTTCTGCACTTAACGATCACTTTCACTGCGCACGTTATTTCGTCTAGTCGTCTGTTTCACAATAGTTATTTACACAAGGCAAGTTTCATCACCCAATTCAACATATAAATGAATAAATGTTGTTCCGCTGCTTATGTAAGCGATTACGCACGTAATAACTGCAATTGCAGCAATACTCTTTATTCTTACTCATTATTATTATTATAATTATATTTTTGTTCTCTTCTTGGCCTTTGACCTTCGTAACGGTTTTCGGAGTTATTTGTTTGTGCGCCTCGAAAATCTGGCTTATTTCCGCTCGTTGCGGCACCGAATGCATCCAGAATATTGAACTTTCTCGATGTAGCACAATGGCTATGAAATAATATTTCTGCCAACCGACATGTAACAATGTTTTATTTATTACGACAGAGTGAAAGTCGACGCGTCGGTTCCGTAATTACTTTCGGTTTCTGCACGGCCTTCTCTGACTCAATAGGTTAAGCGCATAACAACTTTCCTTATTTAATACGAACTCAAAAATATTTAAAGCAAATAACCCACATACCGTTTGTGCTGATTTTTCTATGAAAATTACATGTAATTTCTCTTTTCTATTTGAACATCTAACCTAGACCAACTTATGTAATAATTATTTATTTTTCTTTGTTTAGGGATACATCGATTAGTACAACTGCAGAGCTGACCTCTAAGTACCACTTCGCTGCGCACATGGGTCAACTGATCAATGGAGTGGACGGCAATGGATGTCATAACTTCTATCCCACGTGTCCGTTCCCAGGATTACAGGTCCTTCAGATCATGAAGAAAGTTAGGATGCGTTAATTTAACCTATATGATCAAATAGAAGCTTCACTTCGACAAAACTCAAATTTGCTCAAGAAATACGTTTAGATCACGAAAGTTACCTAAACCTATCCCAAAAAAAGTTGCTTTATGTGCAACATGTTTTGAATTTAAAGAGAGAAAGAATTATGGACTATTATATTACCGAATTAAGTTTATTATTATTATTAGCCTTTGAGAGCTAATGACTATTTTAAGAGTTATTTTGTAGTCTATGCATTTAATATTAATTATGCAACAACATATACATTTTCGACATTCATAATTGAAAGAAAATAGTTTGTTACAAATAATATTTATACCATAAATTACATTTATTACCATAAACTGTTATGTTCCTAAAACATTTACGTTTTAATTGCTTTATTGGCAATGGATTATGTTGTTATAATGAAAAACAATTCTAAATCATTATTACTCTCTATTTTTATAATTATTTATATAAGAATTGTTAATAAAATAAATATATTATAGCATGCCATAATCTTGTTATTATTTTTTATTATAATTTATTTAAATACTAACAAATTTGATTAACTATGATTATATAATCATCTTACGAATTCGTTTGTTAAGACATTAATTAAAAGATAACTTCAATTAATTAAAGTAATTGTAACCAAAATTTTATAAAAAAATAATTTATATAATTATGAAAATTACGAAATAATTTAATTTTAATAATAAATACTGTAAGTAATTTTTATTTTAGTACTTTTAGGAAATTCTATTAAAATGTAATTATCACAAATAATAATTAATTTTAGAAAACTTAGTTTTAAAGTATTTGTTCTAAATTTTGTTTATAAAATAATTGTTAATTACGTTAATAAATTGCATTATATAATTTTGGTTTTAGCTAATGTTACCAAAAAAATTATTGAATTATGTAAGGGTGCATTGCATTATGTAAGCGTGTTTCACGCGCTGCGTAGATATGATCGTTTCGTTTTTTTTTTAATACTTTCTTAACCCTACATGTTCGTTGACTGTAGAGATGTTTGAAAGAACTTCCGATAAACAATTAAGGTTTATTAATTGCCCACTTACTAACTCATAAAACATGTAAATTGGTCGACGAGGTTATGACTTAATTACCATTTAAATGCGATTTACATATGCTCGTCGTTGCAAACTAAGTCGCTCTGCACTATAACGGATTTTAATGCACATATATTTCTATAATCTTCTTTTTTTTTTTAAAGAAAAGATGAGATTTCCACGGAGGTCCATGAGTTTTGTTGGTTCAGTTGCTAATTAATTCGCTTGCGCGTCTGCGAAAATAAATAATATTTCAGTGTTTCTTTTCAGTTTTATTTCATTTCAGTTTTATTGCGACATTACGGTTTGATCCGAGCACATGCGACGCGAATTGCAATAAAGAGACACACGTATGGTATGCTTTATACCGTCATTACAACTCCATTCCGGGATCACGATGGAATTTTTTCTATGACCGGAAAAAACTCTATTATATTCATGCGAATTGTCATTCATGCCTCAACTCAATCTGCTCCTCCTCACTGATTGCTTATGCAACGAGGTGGGTGTTCATACTTAATTTATTGATGAGTTCAAGGTCAACTGTGAATTGTTTTTTTTTTCAATTAATTTAAAAGTTTGTCCTATTGGACATTATTAAAAATTTAAATAATTTTTAAAATAATTAATTTTGTTTTAAGATCTAATTTTAATTAAAGAAATAAAATTTTCTGAAACAAAAATCCTTTCTGAGATTTCATTTGAAATGGAAAATACTATAGAGATAAAGGGGATACTTGAAGGAAGTCCCTGGTGCGCTCCTTCATAGTAAGCAGTGATTATTTTAAATTTATATTTTCACGTCGACTGTAAATATTGGGATGACAGTAGGAACGGCACAGCTCATTAAATTTAATTTTGCGTTTTAACCCTTCAACGCGTTAAGGAGGGTGGACGACAATGAGGATGAGGAAAAGGGCTGGGTCGGTGGGTGGAGGATGAGGATAAGGAAAGGAAGAAGTCATAAGTAGTGGCGTCTGCCGTTTGTGCATTTTGGGCTGGATCGGAGCCAAATGCAGGGGGCTTTATAAGATTTGCACAATGAGCACGCCGGGAAATATTTCATATTTATTGCAATCATAAGATATTTTGCATTTTCTTAACTATAACTTCCCCTCACATCGTAAAGCTAAAAGAAAATCAACATTTAATATGTATTTCCTATTGTCCTCACCATAAACTTCGCATCATAAAAATAATATATCGGCATATTCTTACTTGTTTTATTATTCGCAGTTTGCGAGTCGAACGATGCACATTTGATTGCTGTTTGCGCAAACTACCAGATGCTTACCAATTCTAAGTTTATTTAAATCTCATAATTGAAACCTCGTTCCTAGCAAAATCTATGAGGTGGTAGTACCTCAGGTATCCATACTAGGTATTAACTAAAATGTAAGCGTGATTTAATCATCTAATTGTTCGGTTTAAACGCTTTCACAACACGTGTAGTAGTAGGATTTGTGGAAGCCTTAGTATTGAAGTTTTGGATTTGCGCTCGGTCATGTTGGATCAATTGCATCGACTTTGGTTAGGCACGGAAAGTGATATTTGTTGCGTCCGGGGAATAATTTCGGGATTGTTTTATAATTCGCAGTGAGTGATGATTTGTGGAAACGCGATAGCCGGAACGTGCCAACGCACTGATCTGCTTCCTAGGGCCGTCCGCGTAACAGGGGCCATTCGTCAAAAGCCCTCACTTCGAGGGCTTTAGATAATCAAGCATATTCTCAAATCTCATTAGTGGGCCGTCACAACATCGTACCATTGCCCTGTTAGCATGATGGCATCGGTGACTTGCACGTTATCCGAACATTAATACTCTCTCTCGTTCGTCCCTCTCCCTTCCCCGGGAGGAAAAAAAATCTGCTTCTCTTCATGAAAATGACTTGTGCGCCTCTACATTATTATTATATCCGAGACTTAATACGGACCATTATTCCAAAATAGAATTATCTTTTTCTTCTTCTTCTCCTCAGCCATCTCATCCTCCTCCTCTTCATGCTTCCTCCTCTTCCGTTGATTGATGATGCGGAATGTCGACGCTTCAGGCGGCGTAATGGATCGATTCTTTACATTATTCCTCATCATATACACTTTTTTCGTCGCCACGATCTCCACTAAATGAATTTTAAAACGAGGGTGTGCTTTTTTCAGTGTCATCTTCAAACAACAACGAAAACAACCTCTTAACATTTACCAAATGTCAAGTGCATCATTCCTATGATCATAGCCACATCATTAATATACTTTTCTAGCTATTTTTATTCATTTATATTCCTACAAATTTAATAAAATATTCACAAAATAGGTTCAAGGTTCAATACTTATTGAAATTTAGTGTTGCTATGAAACTTTTCCATCTATAAAATTTCAATTACAGCATATTTCAGTTCAATGATCAGATTATTAGAATCAGAACAAAAAAAGAGATGGAATCGATGTATTCCCCTCGCAATATTTTTCATCCCTCTTATTTTTTCGAATTACTGCACGGAATTAATTAACACCCTTTCCTTTTTCACCCTGCACGGTAGATTGGACATCGCAGGAGGGTCATTTAAATTAGTTCGGAATTCAATTAAAATAGTTTAACCGAGGATGAGCTTCTCTATATATATTTTTTGCACATTTTCTGTGCTTGCGGCCAGAGCTTGGATGGACACAAATTCGTACGCACACGTCGAACCTAGTAGCATCGGGGTGAATTATGGATGGTCGGTTTGCTAAGACAATTTGATATATGCGGTCCAATTGGGGGCAGTAAATAAAGCCGATCTGGGCCGCATTCCGATCGGGTGAAGAGGGATCGCCGTCCCCAAGGGATGATCCTTAAAATTACATTTAAAATTGTTATTCCTGTCTCTCCCCGAGGACAACTCGATTCTTCTATCTTCCTTGTTTATTTGATATGTAACAAAAAGTAAATCATCTTCAGGTATTTTATTTCAGTTTTAATATGATCAATATACCAATTGTAGTAATTCGTTCAAACTTTCTCAGGACTACCCTTTCATTTTTTTTTAGAGTGGTGTAGAAATAAAAGAACAGATAATTGTGAAATTGAATTTAATATGCGGAAGTGAGGTTCCTGAATGGTTAGGGGATGGAAGTGAATCGGCGTTCCGTTCACATTCAGGTGTTAAAGTTCAAACAGTGATATTTAATTGCGGCCTTTCCGGCCGGCGCTTCCGTGATGAACGGGCATTAACGATGACACTACACAATGCCCGATTATTCCACCTTCGGGAGATCATTGTGTCCGAAAATAAGGGGCGCCACATGGTGTATTTAATATAATGGGGTCGCGCCGCGGCTCATCCCCCCATAAAATTAATTAAAACTCACGGATCCAGGCAACACCTAATTATTGTTCCCGCTGTTTCCAAATCCATTCAATTTAATTGCTCCCTGACCGCACTCTAATAATGACGACTAGTTTCAATTACTACAAAATTAATCTGCACGCACCGTCCAACTCACGCTTACTTATTGTGATGATCTTCCGATGTTCCGTCCACCCCCGCTGTCTTGCTTCCCTTTCCTGCCACCAACAAAAGCTCACCTCTCAATGCGTACCTAATGATCTTCAATCCATTCACCTTCCAGATTGAATGATTCATAAAATATTTCACAACCATTTCCGTATTTATCCTAAAACCATCTACTTTTTATTTATATAATCATATATAACCATTATATTGTTCAATTTTTTTTTATTAGTAATGTAATTATGAAATATACATTTATTTCAAATAAATCTGAAAAAAATAAATGTAGTTAAATAATTCTTTAAAATAAATATAAAATTAATTATAAAAATTGCTGTTGTTTAATAGAGTTCAAAGAAATTAAATACTCTAAAGGGTTATTTGTTTAAGGTTTATACGGTGTAAGGGATTGTATGTTTTTGATGTATCAAATTAGAATTGAGATCGTGTAGGCAATAAGTGAATTAATTTTGGAAGTGGGATTTAAAGTTGTAAGTTGAAATAACATTTTGCACCCTCTTGTAGGGTTGTGGAAGATGAGCCGTGTTTGCTTTTGGACGCCGCAGGCAAAGACACAATTAGTGAACATTAGAGTGCGCACTTTGATGAGGATCCATGTAAATATTGACACTGCACATTAAATAACCCAGCTTGCTCGCAACCGATCGCAATAACAGTCCATAAATTATCTCATTAGATGACATCTCAGGGTGCATAATGTTGTTTGGACAGAACGGGGCGATGCCCATTAGCCGCATCATCAGAAACAATAAAAACACACCATTAATCCAATCGGGGGGTGGGCGCAAAAAAATACACAGCGCTCAACTAAAATAAATACACATTCGAAGTGAATCAACCCCTGCTGCAGGAAAGAGAAAAAAATGTGCACGAGATACTTCCGTGAAGCCCAATTGAGTGCGATGAGCTGAGAACGAAGCCTCCTGACGAGCCTCGAATTGACATCTTCAATGAAAAGAAGTAGAAGTACAGGAGAAGCTTTGACAGAAATATGTCTGTAAGGGAAAGCGTGCCAAAAAGCTTTTCACGCCCGACTGATAACTGGATAATTACGTGCGGGTGATCTCGAAGGGACTTTCCACCCTTATTATGCGTGTATCGCCTCCCCAACTTTAAAAACGACAGATAAACTTCACAGTCGGACGGGCCCTAAAGAAAGCTTTCGAGGTATAATATACACACATATATATAGAAAGATATAAAAAGAGATGTGCTCACGAGTAAAATGCAAGCACTCTAAAATCGAGTTTCGATCGGGGGATTTATTACCTCCCGCGCGTAAATTTATTAAGGCCCTTATTTACAGGAAGCAAAAAGGGAACATAAAAAAATATAAACGCTAAACAAAGTGGTTGCACCCCTCCTATGCAACTTTAAAACGCCCCGATTCGCACTTTTTTTCTTCTTCCACCCCCGTTCCACCGTTGAAAGCTCACTGCTATTCACGTGATTTACTCCTTCTGACTAAACGATTCCTTCCTTTTAAATGGATTTGATATTAGTGACAAATTTATATCCGTGTTTTTCCCCGTTCATTTTAAAATTGAAAATCAACATAAATTTACTCTTCTCACTAAAACAACCATAAATCTATAAAACACCGAGAATTATTAGTTCTGTCAATTTTTATCCCTTTGCGGATGGATTTTTAAGCGAAACCATATTTTGGTTACACAAGTGACGACTATACAAAATTAACATAAAAGCGCAACTCCGACTAAAAAATACGATGATTGCGTTTCCATATCAGCCGGAAATTGATAAATTATTGCATCTATGCTATACGTAATATGAGTTGTTATGATTTAGTGATTTTAATAAATTGGTTAAAATGACAGCTGTCACTTTAGGTTAAAACGTCAAAATAAATATTGCAATAATAATTGCAGATTTATTGAAATATCATAGCCGTTGATGTAATTCGTAATTCGTGTTCGTAATAAATGTTATATAATCTAATTCTATGAGGCTTAAAGTGCAGCTGATTCCGTTCGCATCGATGATTGCTTTTAAAATTGTTTAAACAATTGCTCTGATTCGAACTGAATGCCATTTCAATAGAGCCTAATAAATTGAATGATTCTCAAGTGAACGACTCTATTCATCTAAACTACAATAGACGACCATACGTGACTTGTATCTTAACCCTAATACGAAACACAAAATCTCAATCTTATAACTTGATTAATCCATTTCTCTCTACAAGATTATGTCAAATTTTATAAAAAGACAAATTTCCAAAATTATAAAAGGGCAAATTTCCTAAAATTAAAATATATTCATTTTTGAAAAATATTTTAAATGAATTAAATTTGTATGATTATGTTTTAATGATTTATTAAATTCTATTGTCAGTTGAAAAAAAAAAAGAAATTTCGTGTAGAAAAAATGGAAATTTTAAGTGTTTTTTTTTGTAGTTGTATTTGATACAGAAATGATTGGACCCACTTTATTATTTGTTCAATTACACGAAAATTACATAATGCATGCGGCGCTTCGTGTCTGGGCATCGCATCAATTACACGCAATCATCGTGTCCATTCACATGGCTAAATATTAATGTGCGGAACGCAAACAAACCAGGAAAAAAAATATATAATATTGACGAACAAAAAAAACTGTACACTCTGAGTACGATAGAATTGGTCAGCAAAATGAAAAAAAAAAAATCGAAGCACACCCGCAGCGTCAGGATCTACGGAATATATAAATCGGGGATTCCGAAATAATGACAATTTGCATGGACGATAACCAGAAATGAAAACATATCACCGCTCATCAAATGTTATTTGTTAGGGGGAGGACCTCATGTCTGGGAATGAATACAGTAATCTGGACTCATGTGACATTGTATAAATGTGTATGCATGCATGCGAGGAAATTGTACGTATCATTAGTCCCGCCCTAATCAAATAGCACCATCATCAAATACATGCCAATCACTGGTCCCAATGTTCTCGCATCAACATCCGAAATTAAAACGGAACAGACACCGACGCAGAATGAAAAAGCAGAGACAACAAAAAAAAATAAAACATCGAGCATAGAATAGAATTAATGCGTGCATATTAAGCGGACAAACGGAGGAATAAAAATAGAATCGTCGCTAATATATCACCCCGCATAGCGCGAGGGCGGCTGGAATTGTAGCGCCCTTTTACATAGCCTCCCCTTTCGCCGCCCGAATTATTCAGCCGCGTTTCATTCCCGGCGACAATTATTTTGATGAGATATTCCGTCCGGACATTTTTTCCATTATCTTCGATCATAAATTCGGCTCATCTATTCCGAGTCCGATCCATTTTCCAATCCGGAACAAAAAAGTAAACGACGATCTGCCACTATTTATGGTGAGATTAACCTTTTTCAGTGACCTATACTACAATCGCACTTATGATACCTCCAAAAACACAATCCGCAGACGGATTAATACTAGCCATTACCCGGCGCATCCACCAATCATAACTACATCCACATACCAAAATATGTTTACACCATGGTACAAACACAATACTACAAACAATATAACTTTATAATAATTCAAATTATTTATTTTTTCTATATTCCATAAAATTAATTATACTTTAAAAAATAATCCAGATTTCAAAGAAATAATTATTTAAGTGATTTGAATGCAATATTGATTGAGATTATTGACTTAAGATTATCGAAATTAATAGAAAACAACAGGGTCCTAGTAGGAATGATTAACAGCGCAAATGACAAGCCGTCGCCAAAGGGCCTTCGGCCGGAAGTCCGCCCGCTACACAGGGGCTTATGTAACCGCTCCGGGAAATTCAATTTGCCGTCCCTTCGGCATTACACGAAAACTAATTACTAGCGCATACAGTATTTAGGAATTTCCAGATTCTAATTACAACAGGTTTTCTTGTATCTTGTCTATCTAATTGTTATAACCTATATATATGTTAATTCAGTTTCTTGCTAAAATGTGTTAAAATATGTAGAATTGGCAAGAAAGTAAAGGTTTATATAAATGAAATCGTAAAGAAAAGTTTTCTTGGAAAGAAGTTATTCAATTAGTATAATAGGGTGATGATTGTGTAAGTTGAAGATGCTTGATGAGAAGAAGTTAGAGTTGTTATTCAGTTGATTATGTGCAAATGGTTTTATTTATTTATTTTAAGATCGTGAAGACGGATTTGTCTGAGAGGCTGTATTTCCTCTGGGAAATTTTATGCTGAGGGAGCGGCAGAAATTGCCGGCAAAGCGGTGAGGAGTTATCCTTGAATCGGTTGGGGCGAAGGACGAATGGACAAGGAGAGCAAAGAGTAAAGGGTTTGTGTCGGTCGTAAAAGTGGAAGAAGCGGATCCGTTTGTTAACATAAATAAAGTAGAGATTTTCTGGAGATGCAAATGCAGTAGGAGGGGTCGGGCGAAGGGCACAACACAATGTAGAGTATTAAGCTATCATTACAGAAAGGGCAGCGTGTTCTGGTTTTATGATGATTGGAGTTCGAACTGTGTCAAGTCACTTAGCATGCGGACCCGGAGGGCTTTACGGTCGCAGCTTTACTATCGGGCCGTAAAATATTTCAAATGTATTTAAATGAAACTTTTTAATTTCCCCATAAAAATCAGATAGTTTTATGCCACTTTTGATTTAACGGCTCCCAGAAGATTCAGGCTTACGCGATGAGATGCGATGGCCCCGATGCTACGGGGCTTACGCCCTTTATCGGAGCGGGCATCTGATGGGAATTGTGGTGTAAGCCTCGGCGAAGGGTCGCTGCTACCGGAGTCGTTACTACGGTCGAGATGGAGCCCTCAAGTGCTACTCTTTACTGCTAAATACCTCCATAAACACCGATATCCTGCCATAACCCGCCGCGTGTAATATCAATATGTGTATTCGCCATGAATACTTCATGCCCTTTACTCCATTCTCACATTTTCCCCATCTTCATCCTGCTCCTCCTTTCTTCGACGATACCTCGAATCCACCGAATTACACGACGTAACGACCCTACGATCCTTTCAATATTTTATCGCAATCCACTTTTATTTCATATGCTCCCGATAAACGTAATCCACTGATCAAATTGGAAAACCATTTTGAACTTCAAGTTCCTTACGAACTTTTCCATTTCAATTTTGACAAATGCATTTTCATTCAACAATTCCAACCTAATATTTCAATACAACTTAAGTTTTTTTATTTTTTAAATAAATTCAGATTAGGAACTTTTGTAATGATTTTTAATTTGGTTATATTTGCATAATCTTAAGGATGTTTACTTATTGAAAGATTGTTGTGGTAGTTATTGGGCTGTGGTAAATGTCAAAAGGTAAATGTGCAATAAATATGAGGAAGTGACGTGGCAGTAGGTTGTAAATATTTTTAGTGTCCAGTTAAAGTCGAGCAGAGTGCGCGGCCAGAATATAGACGAGGTTCGCGACAAACAATGGAAATAATGGAGTTTGAGCAATGCAAACGGATTCCATTATCGCGCCATTGGATTAGTGTTTGCGGAGCGTAGGACAAAACACATGTAGCGATCGGTTGTTTTGTAGTTCCGAGTGTCGAACTACAAGGACGAGGGCACCTGTAGAATATTAATGGGAGCAAGGGTTTCGTGAGGGGATGAGGGGGGCGGCTGCTCGGAAGAACGTGAGTCAACAATTCGGACAAACTGATTTATTATTAGTGAGCGGCGCGAGTAGGGACAAGGTTTGGGCGTGCCCGGAAATGGCACCTTGAGTGACATTTCATTTAACTCCTGCACTTGGGCAATTCCGTCAATCCGAAGGGCCCGACCATGCGAGATGAAGCCACCGCCGCCGCCGCCAAAACCACCTCCACCTCCCTATCCTCATCCTACTTCTCGACAGATTAACGCCCCAATGGTATTGATTAGAAAAGTGGCCCTTTTGCAGCCGCCGCCTTCTCCGAAATGATTAATTGGATTCGCTGCAGCCATGTGTCCCGCGATTTGATTAATTCAACAACAGATACATCTCGGTACCGCATCACATCATCATATGCGTTTCGGAACCCATTCATGGTATTCCTCTTCCTCCACCACCTCTTCCCAACTCTCTCTCTATGAATGATTGAACGATCGCATTTATTGTTTTAGATGTTAAACGCATCACTCAAATTCATTGAATATGCCCTCAACGTCGAGCACTCAGCGCCGCTAATGGAGATATTACACACCGCTCATTATGTAAGCCCGCACACCCCCGCGCTGCTACCGCCACCGAAACGCCACCCCCTCGCGCGAGCTATCAATTTAACCGTCGCATCAATTACGCAATCGACGTTTCCATTTCGCGCCGGTAAATATTTATATCTGCCGGTCCCCCGGAGGACGCGTAGCGGGACCGACGCTCTGCGAAACAAACAAATATCAAATATCGGGAGGATGACGACCGCTCGCGTCATTCAAATTCACAGAATCCATATGCATAACGTTACAAAACAAACAGTCATTTACATTTAATTTCAATGTTTGCCACTCTCCCATCCATGTTTCTGTTTTGTTTTGTTTTCCATTTGCCTGGCTCAAAAGCTAATCAATTGACCCTCCAATTAGTCGACTATTATTTTACAAATCCTCTCTTACATTTTTAATCTTCATCGTTTTTATCACTATGAAAACCTACACAAATATTGACGATTCGCAGCGTTTCGTATATTATTCGTACAATTATTTAAATCAATCGCCTACATTTGTTTTACTCTCTTATAGCCAAATGTGCGAAACATTAATTTTCGTGCTCAAATATGTTAAATCAATGTACAATTTAAATAACTCGTAATTGCACGAAACAATTTATATTTTGCATACTACACGATACGAGATCAATTTAGAAAATATTGCTTAACGAGTAATTCTGATATATAAAATGCATTTTTATATTTCAAAATTATTGAATTATTGTAAATAGTATAATTATTTATTAGAATAAATATTGCTTCTAAAATATTGAATATTTCAGTCAATAGAAAATTAAAATCGCAACCGAATTGTTGAAACAAAATATTTTTTGCTCTTTTCAATATTTTCGAATCGAAACGCGTTTATTAAAATTATTCTAACGTTTAGATATTCACAGCTGCAACAGATAATTTTTCGTGACGATTCGGTACTTTTCCTGTATTCGTACGATTATTTAACGTTTTCATATTATAAAAATCTCCTATTTTCTATTGCTTTTTTATCGAACCAAATTTTATATCAGATGTACAATTTAAATAGCCCATAATTACATGAAATAATTTATAATTTATATTAAAGTAAATATATTCACGATTTTTTATATAATATAAAGTAATATTATTTTAAGTTACTTAAATTTTGTGAATTTTAATTATATTTAAAAAAACATTATTTGAGATTCAATTAAACAATTTTTATATTTATAAAATTAGTGAAATATTTGTAAATTTAAAATAATGAATGGATTCATTAATAAAATAAATATTATTAAAAAAAAACTACTATATTCAATGAGTGCAAAGGAATGCAGCAAAAAAAAGCAAACTTTTCTGGGAAAAAACGCACAATAAATAAACGTCCAATGAAACGTAGTAAAAAGCTGTGTAGTAAATTCCAAACGATAAAAAAAAAAATTTATTTCAAATATCAGCGATAAGGAACAAAAAACTGTATAAATTATTTCTGTCTGGCCTACATTTATAGTAAATTGGCTGAAAGATGAATGAAACGTAGTAAAAAGCAATAAAAAATGTGTGTAGAAAATTCCATCACGTATCTAGACGATAATAAAAAGAACTATTTATTAGCGATAAAGAAGTGCAGCTAATTCCATGTCTAGCCTATTTTTTATTTATAGTTTCATTGACTATTTAATTTTATTTATTTTTTACACAAATTCCGAAATGCAAATCGGTAAATTATTTATACTTCCGTATTTGGTGACAGTATTTCTTACTTGTCTTATTTTGCGTAACTATATGTTTATATAATTATGATTAATTGTAGAAAATATGTTGAAATACGAATAGCTTTTATTGAAACAGCATTGTTTTCATCAACGTTTTATTCATGCCCGTCTGGCGTCGGGGGTGATACGATTAAGTAACCAAATCCAATTTGAAGCATATTTGCGCGAGCGACTAATGACATTCCTGATGCTAATTATGAAATGGCCATTGTCTGTTAATGCACTGGGGATTACTAATTGTTTGTATATTGTCAATTTGCATCGGATCCGGTCTCTCGCGAAAAAGGGGGGACGAGGGCGTCGGACTTTATTAAAAAACGAGAACGAAATGACAGAAAACCAAACGAAATTGCGAGAAAAAAAAAGAGAGAGAATCAAGGAAATAATAGAATTTTCAGGCACGTAGGTGTGTGGCTGTAATTGCATAAAGCCCGTTTCAATATGTATGAAATGACGGAATGAATATTTTCACCCCCAAATGAATATTCCGGAGAGCGACCGATTTCGTCGACCATAAATCAAATCTGGTCGCTAATAAAATATATCCGCCATGACCGGGCACATTTTTGGGGTAGGAGGTTTTTGTGCGGGGGTGGTGTTTGTTCGCCCGTTTCAGATGCAAATGCAATGATGACCCAACAGAAATCCGTGTCTTCGTGGATACGTTTCAAATGTAAATTTTCATTTTTCATAATTTCACACGCAAACAAACTTTCCCATCTCACCCAAAAGGCATTATGCAAATCCGAGGGTATCAATCTTCCGCAACCCTCACTGAACGCTCACTACTTGCACAAGATATAAGCTTTCTCTTTCAACGCACAATACACCACTTTACATCTCTCTTATCGTTTGCAAGTGACTTGTTTTAATATTTAATACACACTATACAGGTGACTTTATCAAACTAATAAATAATCTTATTTTAAAATTGTTAAGATTTCCTATATAATATTTTATCCCAAAC
The DNA here is from genome assembly GCA_963457615.1 of Nicrophorus investigator. Taxonomy (NCBI): domain Eukaryota; kingdom Metazoa; phylum Arthropoda; class Insecta; order Coleoptera; family Silphidae; genus Nicrophorus; species Nicrophorus investigator. The sequence continues at coordinate 9,303,184 of OY735146.1, forward strand.
TATTAGCTTAATTATATAATATCAATTATTTGTAATTTAAATATTTTTGTTTCAATCGATTGAAATGTAAAGGACTGGAATTACATTCTATTTGATGAATGCATGTGTACAGACAGTAAAATAATGCAGCCTGTGTATTAAGGATGTATGCAACAAAAGGATTATTGTCATCAGTTGTGTGGGCACGAGGACTAATAATAAAACAAGCCAGAGAGAGACGGAAAGCGAAATGAAAAAGAGAGAAAAGGAAATAATTAAAGCGATGAAAACGCACTTCTGTGCATTCCTCCTGATGAATCCTTGTCAGCACGCGGCATATATGTAGTAATACCATTACGACATGCAACCGTAACTTACACACTGATTACGACCGAACTGCCATTATGTCATTACCGGAGCGCTAATCCACCAGAGGACTAAAAATTAGTAATCAACTCTCCCGTCTCTCAAGTATTATTTATTCTTCCCTGCCTGCAGCCCCGAGCGCTAATTGCGATCGCTAATTCCTCACAACTTATCCACCGATACTCATTCCCACTAAATCAATTTCAGCTACATCTTCCGCGCAATCTACGCCAGCGAACACCTGTTCCTCAGCTACCAATCCTTAACCAAGTGAATCCTTAAACGAGAACCTTTAAATTACATTCCAATTTCTTATTAAACATTTTATTTATAACCCATAAAATATTTCATTTTATTCTCTAAAGTAATCAATACTATACTTTTCTTTATTTATTTTCTGCTATAAGTTATTTTAAAGAAATTTCTTAAATATAATTGGAGTAAAATTATATAAGATCAGTATCGAATAGCATCTCTAATTTAATTGCATGAAAATAATAAACTGTGATAAAACGATGTTTTGGGAAGAAATTCTATCCGTTACAGATTCAAGCCTTCAAGCATAAACCGATAGTCTGAACCAAAATTAGATGCGCTATTGAGTCATTGTTCCAGGTAAATACATATAGCTGATTTACAATAGGACAAAGCCAGTTCTGCGAAACAATGATATGTGAGACATTTGCACGCCAAATTTAACGATAAACGCGTTCTCTTTGAAATGAATTCAAACGTATTATGTTGCCATACTTTAATGCACATTATTTTAACATGCCGGCACTGATTAAGAAATATCGTCTACATAGAATAAGCTATTAATTATGTGGTGAACTACACTTCTCCACGCTGCACTGGATATAGCCTCATCGCATCACAATTATCGGAGTTACAATTCATCGACTTTAATCAAGATGCTTTTGCTTAGATAGCAACTGCACTGTGTTTGACAACCTCATTAGTTCGAAACGTTTTTTTTTGTTTGTTTTGCGCTTCTAAACTTAGTTTATCAACAGTAGCCAAAGCAATACTTCAAATACTGCAGCATCTTTCATGCATCGTCATCCACATAATTAAATCAGAAATTATACAAGATCTACTCTCTAAACCTTAACCTAATCCGCCCTGGTGAACATTTAGGCAATATTTGTTTAATAAAATAAATTTGTTTTTTTTTAGAAACATTAACAAAACTATTTCAAGAAATATTATTATTTTTTCAATTTTTAAAGACTAAATTATTTATGGAGTGAATATGGAATTAAAGTAAATGTATGAAATGTATTGATTTTTATTTTCAAGAATGGGCAATAATATTGATAAAATAAACAGGAAACCTATCGTGCGCGAAAGTTGTGAAATCATCGGTACACATGATTGCACTCGACTCGAAATCCAAATATTTACACGCAGCCGACGAATTTATATTAATAATATTGCCATTGCATGCAGCACAAATTAGAGCGCAGCTTCGCAATTGGATTAAGTTACGCAACAGCCGAGCTGCATATGCGGGCGTGAATGTCTATTTCATCTGCACTTTAAGTATCGTTTAAAGGACTTTTATTGCTTCTCATCAAGCAAAATCTAAATTATAAACACCAAACTCAATTTAATTCATTATACTTGATTACTAATATTTTCTACAAAGTTGATGACATAAAAATTAATTCAAATTTTAGTATTTATTAATTATTATTATTAGAGATTTTAGAAATATTAAAATAAAGATTTTATTATCAATATATAATTTTAATATAGTCTAGGATTAAGAATTTATTTAAATAAATAAAAAAGTGTTTTTTGTTAGGTATAAACTGTGGGGGTTGGATCCGAGGGTTAAATGGAGATGGTAAATAAAAATGGGATATGTAATGACGGTGCAGTTGAGCTTTCAGCTCGGATGGGGTTGAAAAAAAAAGTGGAGCACACGTACAAACATGTAATGCATGTAGGATCGCGGGGAAGAAATGGGGGTAAAAAAAAAGAACATGCTGCACTTTAATATGAATACACGTCGGAGTCCTTGTATCTCCGCCACCAATTAGTGGTCATGCAGTGCATTTGCGAATATATTTGATCGGTGCGCCGTTTTAATGAATAAATAAACATCAGATGACCGAACAGGATCGGTCGATGATGGAAATGCAGTTTATGTTTACTTAGCAAGGATATGGAAGGACACGACACGGTAGACCATAACGTTATCTAGCTCGCTGATAAGGGCGGTTAGTTATTGGACGGTTATTGGCCACCATAAAGCGGTGATTAGAACGGCTGACATCTGCACGTAATCCTCAATCCCGATGACCATTTCGATGACCATTTACCTTTGTTACGTTGTACCTACATATGCGTGCATGCCAGATCGTTACATCTCCGTGGAAGAACAATGCGTTCCGGCTGCGAGCGCTGCCACCCCCGCATCACTATGCATCCACCACCCCCAGCAAACACACGCATACACATACACATACACACATACGTACAACCCCCGATGCACTCAATATATACGCGCCAGTTTGCAATTAAAACGGCGTTGACTGTTACCCCAACCACGGAACCATCGAATGCCACCCAACCAACCCTTTCCCCAATGGCCGGGGACACTCACATGCATAATACTACTAATGAATGACTCAACTAATAACTTCTAATGGTTACATTGTTTTAGTGAATTTCTATTAAAAAATAATAATAACTGCAAAACCGAACGTTATTTTACACTGTTTGTATTCAACATTCCCTTACTGAAAAGCTGCACAAAACTCAAATTATATTAACCGTTATTTATATAATGTAATTTACTAATTTTTTCACATGTTCATTTTATGAAGTATTTAATATTTTTAACAAAATTATAAATTCTGAGATTTTCAAACAATATTTCAAAATAAAAAATATTAATATTTATATAAATATTAAAATTTGCTAATAAAATTATATTTACATATTGATTATTTTTTATGAAAGAAAATGAAAAATTGTTTTGAAAAATGATAATAAATTTGTAATACTAAATTTTTAATAAAAAATATCTTTGTATCGAAAAAATTGCAAAAAATACTGTTTTAATTAAAATGTATCAACAGAAGCTATTTTTCATCCATTATTATTATTAAAGCGCGTAGAGTAAAAAAAATGTGCATTGGATGTTCAATTCAATTTCGCAACCACCGTTTTTTCGATGCATTGTTCTCTGCCGAGGGGCGGCGATCATCGTCAATATTAATACTATTTTTTTGCTCCAATTTTGCAAATGAAAACTGCGCTGAATTTATTATAAACGCTTCCCGTTGATTTTTATTTCGCATCGGTATATATGATGCATACATTTGTCCCCTCGACGAATCGCCTGGACTCTGGAAATAATGGTGGCTGTTATTTTTACGGTTAATTTGTGTGCCAAATAGTTCGCATTTATTCAGGCATTGGAAACAAAAACGGATAAACAATAAAGGATAATGAGAGCATAACGCACCAACAATGGGTGTCCTGAACATCGTCCTCCTCCCAGCAGGATATTAAATTCCACCTGACAAATGTAATTTCGATGAAATATCCTAATGGTACAAACAGATTTGTCCTGGCTGACAGTCCGCCACTAATACAGACGGACTTAACGACAAGCAAAGCTTGATGTATTGAAACGCATTTCGGAACAAATTGACCGGTGCCTGCCCATATTCACGCCTGCCACGTACTCAATTCCTACACTTAGACCCATTCTACAGTTTTGATTATCTCCATTTCAGTATTTGCATTATTATCATATCGAATATGATATAAACCCAATAGTTATGGTTTACAAACTTTCTAACAAATTATAAATATTAATATGAAAAATGATGATCGTCTAACGGCTTTCGAAAGGATTAATGAAAAGAGCTATACAAATAATCGACTAAATTACTTTGCACGCTCCTTTTATGTGCGCGTAGAAGATGACAGATCATTTTTGTTGTACCTTTCTTTCGTGCTGTTCATGCCCATATATATATTTTTTGTCTTATTCTGCTTCTTGTTCTTCTTGTTCGCTCGTTCTTCTTCCTGAATTCGCACAATGTGCGCGCAATTATTCGCAACAGCGAAATGGAACAATAGTCTATTAACAGTTTGCGCATGTTGACATTAAAAATAATTATCCATCACTTGAGTCCGACCAAATGGACAATGGATGATATATTACGTTGAACCCTCCAGTTGGAAGGGTCAGCATCGAAATAAATTCAATAAGGTAATAACCAGTTAAACTGCCCTGACGTAACGCATGATCAAAACCGTTCAATGGAGAAACCTTACTGTAAAAAAAGATAACAACAAAGAGAGATGAAAATTGTGTAAGGGGTGAGGAATGTGGAAATAAATGACTTCGCCCTGAGCTGTCACAATATTAAATGAAAACTGTACACCTATACGAGTTTGAATATTAAATGCGGCTTTATACGGATACAGGATGAAGACGTTTGATGATTTGTCAAGTAAATAACGCCGGTGGCCGATGGATCATATTCATCTCTTTTCATTTTTCTGCAACGCGTTTTTTTCTCCCGTCCTCCTTTCTTTATTTCACCCTTTCGTGCATAATTAATGGACTTTGCGTGGTTCGGGGGACTGTACCATCTCGAGGGTTTGCAAAGGGTTGCAATTGCATACGCACATGATTGTGCGTAGCCATGGAAACCTCGAGGATATTGCCATTGTATGTATGTCACTAGGTATATAGGTTATATACCGAACATATTATATGCAACTGCATAATAAGCAGAGGGATTTCAAGAGTCGCTCGCGGAAGGGCCTTAGTATGTGCATGTGCATGTTCGCGTTCATGTGCATGTACGCCCTTTCTTCCTCTCCTCGCTGTATTTTACTCTACATTAATCAGAAGTTCCTGACCTCGCAATGCCATCGCACCGCCATCGCCACCCTCGATGCATCAGGATAACAACTAAGTAATCAGCGCTTACGCTCCGCTAAAAACCCTACCGGGAATGACGAGGAAAGGCCCTTTGCACGAAAACACACTGAATTATAGAAATCTACGCGCGCGCACTTCATATCCCGTTTCGAGAGGCCCTTTGGCCCGTTTCGCACAAAAAGCGAACGCTCACTGAATACGTAATCCTTCCCGGCCACCATTAAATTCTAAATTTTCAATTATTACATAAACCGGATCAACTATATATACATTCATATTACACAATAACAAATTTATAAAATTTTACTTTTTTAAATTATTCACTATTAATTCTAAATATTCGTTAAACATTTTTTTTTTTTATTAATTAATGAAATATCATTTTCACTAATTATATGGGGTTGAATTAATAAAATTATGTATACAAAAATGAAATTTAATATAGACTAACAGAAAGTAGTCATCAAAACAAGAGTATTTTATCTTGCCGTGGGCAGCGGCGTCGAGAATAGCCCCTGAGGCATCGCGTTTACCCCGAAATACTCCTTTATTCAATGGACAAAGCGATCCTTTGTAAAAAATCTCTCTCTTTCTCTCCTTCCGTGAAGAGCCGCATCGATTCGCGTGTCGAGGAGGACTTCAACAAGTCGAGCCTCGGTTTCGCCGATTCGTTTTTTCTTTTTATTATTATTTTCGTTCATGCAGCCCCGGGATTATTAAAGAGCACTCAATGTTTCTTGCTCGAAAATCCCTCGAGATATTTTTATTTTCAACTGGCGTTTCTTTCTCTGCAATTAAACAGTGCACTCCTCATCCTCTTCTTCCGCTTCTCCTCCACCGTCTTCAACTCCCTTCAAAATATCTCCGCCATCCAAAAAAAAAAAGACTGTTTTGTTTCATATTTCTTTTTTTTAGCATCCTCTCCACATTCAATAGCGACGAGATTTCCTTAGCCCGACGAAAAAAATCCAATTTTATTTATTTTATTGCTTGCAATTAGGAGGTTTCATTAAAAAATTTAGTGCATTTGCATCAACGTGTGATTTTTTTTTAATATGTGATTCGATAATCGCTTTGACGTGTATTAATCGGGATTTTCATTTGGTAATCATCTGTACGCGCCAGCAGTGACAGGACGCAATCACTCTTTTATTATTTGAGGTGGATATTGAAAAACGGACATTGTTATACAACGCCGCGGGGCGCTTTATATGAGTTGATTGGCCCATACATTACAAAACAACGAAACAAAAACAAAACAAAACAAACAAAACAAAAAATATACACAACAAGCATGTTATAAAAAATTTAAGTAAATCATAAAATGGAAATGTAACTGTGTTTAGGAAAATCAACGTTGGGATTAAAGGATTAGAGAAGATTAGCGAGTTAGTTTTGTGATGGAGGCGCTTAGACAAAGGTAAATTTGTCTGAACATTCATCGGCAATTAATGTGCAGATTGATGCATGGATTAGAGTCAGTATTAGACGTGTCCGGACCACCGGGAATGTGATTTACTGCAATGCCATTGATTAGCAAATGTCACACTGGCTGAGATGCGATGCACTGTTTAGCATAACGCCGGATAATCGGCTAACGGCCAAACACTGCTCTCTGTCCATCAGCATCAAACCAAATTACGAATAATACATTAATCTAATTATGTTTTACCTCCATCGACGTGATTCGATTAGCGTCGTTCTTCTGAAAGTAACGCGACGCTGTCCGAACCAAAAAAAAAAGATAAATAAAGGATAGCAGGATTTGGAGAACGTCAGTAAACCAAGCAACGCCACCCCAACTGTACATGCGTTTTCCATTAGATGATTAACAAATTTTAACTAAATTGAGTCAGTTCGATGCGGAGATGAGCTTTCGAACCAAATAAAACCCATTCTATTTGTTTTTAATCGCATTGATTGAAGTAAATCCCTAAAAAATAGGAATATTCCTATATTTTACATTTATTTATTTGTATATATTACAAATTAAAACATCTTTAAACTAAGAATTTATTTTGTAATGAAGGTAAAGTTTGAGGTGAGATATAATGAAGATAAATTAAAGTAACTGGACGTTTATAGTCTTAATGAATATAACGAATCGGATGATACTGAAAGGCGCGCAAAAATTTCGCCTCGAGCAGAGAGACAATTAGCTCGCAGGATTCCAATTAAGGAGAATATCTAATGGAATCCGATGCACGGTCTTCTAATTGAAAACCAATTAAAGGCGGTGGAAGAGTTGAGATGAGGTAAGGTATGGGGAAATGCGGGCGTCGCAGCGCAACAATAATGGTGAAAATGCCCTTTCCAAAGGCAGCTTATTTACGATCCTATTTGGACGTCGGCGTAAATCAAAAATCCTTACAAGACGCGTCCATTTATCCTCCGTACGCCCTTTTCAATTGCACGCGCTCTCGCGGGTCATTAAAAATCCGGTCATACGTGCACGCTGGGACGGTTTTATGGGCAGCGTCGCGTCGGCACCGAAGACACCAATGCTGCTCGTTGCACATCCAGATTCTGCAAACACAAAATGAACATCACCATGAACCAAACAAAAATAACCTAGACGAATGAATTATAGAGGAAACTGCCGAAATGCATCTCTACAGATGTGGATTTGTATATAGCAAAACATCGCCATTAACTCTACCCGAACGACATCTTTATAATTCATATTCAAATTACTCCGTTTCCGGTAAAACCAAGTGTATATCACTTCAACGGACACAAAATAACATTATTTAACCAAATTCAAATTTCATACAACTTCAAAAATATGGTAATATATAAATAATTATTTTGATTCAAACGAATTTTAATGTCAATAAATGACGAATCCCTCGCACGTGTGAAGAGTTTTGTAATGATTTTCTTGTGTGCAATGTGTTGTGGGTTTGATGCACCGTCGAAGGGTGGCTCTGGCAGCATCGGAGGGGTTCGGGGGGCGCATTAAATGTATAAGTGTGCAAAGCGCATTGATCGACAACCGCCCCCCGCACCACCCCTCGGGTTCGCAGCATTTACGCGTAATACGCACAAAGGGTCTCTGTTTCCGGAACGCGTTCTCGCACCGGAAATACACTCTTTCTCTATATAATATTTTTTTCTTCCTCCCTCTCTCTCGTACTTTCTCTTTACCCTCCAGTATTTCTCCTTTTAAATAATAACTTATCGCTTTCATCCTTTCGCCGTCCCCGTTTCGGGGCTCTCTTCCTGTTTGCTGAAACACCACGGCCAATTAACGGCGAGCATCTAATTACATTATCCCTGCTTACGCAAGGAAGTGAATGTTCAATGAGTAATGAGGCCCCAGGGGTGGGTGTTTCTTCGAAATCTTCAGTATGAATTATGCAAAAACCCTTTCACTTTACGCTTATTTGCAAACACGCAAAACACTTTATTTTCAAGCTACATTGTTCTTTTTAATGTATCATCAAAGTTTTGTTTTTTAAAAGATTCAAGTTAATCTTTTAATAATTGTAATTAAAAATACACAATATTATGAATTCATCTAAAATTATAGAAAAATAGATATAATTTACCTATGCGTGACTTAATCCATAAATATATGTCAAACTATTATTACTCATAATAAAAATGAAACTGAATTGCCAACTGCAAATCCACATTGTGTTAAGTCACGCATGACTCGCATTAGAAGATTAAATTTAATATCTTCTTCCATCTATTTGTTAAGTGATTTTTGCTAAGCTTATGTTATTAAATTTGGGAATGCCATCACTTTCAATAGGTTACACATGGCTTGCAGCAAAGGTAAGTAGAACATAACTGATTTTTTTTTCCGATAAGATTTGCAGGAAACGCGAATCTGAAGTTTATTGTTCTGAGAAATAAGGGCTGGGAATCGCGAGAGGGCTCGGCCTGGAGCGAATAAATAAGCGGGTGCACCTTGACGTATATTGCAGCCGAACGCCGGGGGAAGGAAAAAGCTTCCGCAGTTGTCAGGCCCTAATGTATTCCAATATTTTTCAATTTCATTTTTAAGAGTTCGTATATTTTACGGGGCGAAATGTCTGCGCTTTTGCAGGATCGCTGTGTGTGTGTACGTATATTTGTGTTTATATGTGTGAGCAGGGGTAAACGACAAAAATTAAAATAACAAAGGGCCGAGTCTGCAGGAGAAGCGGACCGCGAAGTAGGCAATTTTTTCCCTGAGTTATGCCCTGCCATAATTTTAAACAACCCCGCTAACCGTGCATACCGAAATCCGAGAGTGCATATGTGAAGAAAACAACCGCATTCTTCCGTTCAACGCTACGCGTTTTCGATAAATTTATTACCGGCCACCCTCCTTCCAAAAACTACTGCCTCGGAATTACTTTCACCTTATTTATAGCCTTTTCGGTGGTTTCCATACGCATTTTCAGCGCTCTCTACTTTTGTTTCTTTATGCTTCGATTTTTGTATACCGAATTCTATACTTTATAGGCGGGGTGGGTTGTACTCCTCTTTATTTATTCCTTATACTACTTTGTTGCTGAAGAAAATTTGCTAAATTACTCTCAGTGTTGTAAACTCAATACACTCGAAAATTATCTACTATAACCTTTAAAGTACCTAAACTTTAAAACAAGTACAATATATTCTAAAAGTATCATAATACATTGAATGTAAAAAATTTCAACCCTTTTTACATGAAAATTATTTTTTTTAATCAATTGTTTATTTAAACTTTAAAACTTTGAACTTTTAGCCATGATTTACTAACCATAACGGGGAGAAACACAAGTTAAGATCCTTTGTTCTAAGGATATCAAATCCGCTTGTAAAAGTGTGAAGGAAATAAAAGAAAATGGATGAGCATTTTATTTGTGAGAGTAAATCAAAGAAAGTACTGTTTTACGTTTGTTCGAGGGTGAACTGAGTGTAAATAACATAGGAAGAAGATACGAAACTGTATATAAGTGATACACCTCCAATATCTCCTCGTAAATCATATTCGTATTTCCGGGCAGCCCGGAGGCGGCTGTGGGGGTTGGCGTCGTTTCCCTCATCTGAGATGGAATCGTAAAACAAGGGGTCGAATTGTCTTGGGAGGACCCCCTTTAGTAAGTATTATATTTTTGGAGCGGTGGTCAGTGTTCTCGAGTATATGCTCTCACGCCCTCTCAACTAACTACTTGATGTGAAAGCACTGACTGCAAACAAGCGATGTACTTGTATAACAAAAATATAAAGTGCTCTGCCTGGATATGGATGCAGGCTCTAATTGCGGTATTGATCATCATGGAGCTGAAAAACAGTTGTCCAGTGGAGGACGAATTTGCGCCCTTTCACTGTTTCAGCCACTCGGATTTACGTTGAGATATATGACTTCCAGGTCCGAAGGAAACTTTCTCTGAAACTCTGAAAGCACAGGAAGTGCATCCATCCAGAATCGCGTTATTTTTGATTTACTGACATCGGAAATTTCATTATCCGACCCAATCATTCCAATTATATTTGCCTTCTATTAAATTCACACTCAATTGACTATTTTATACTAATAAGGAATATCCTGAATCTTCCAGAT